>VNJM01003026.1:0-1200000 GCA_008042475.1 Drosophila kanapiae
ACGACTAACCATTAAAGGCGAAAACTTTTCCACAACTGTTAAGAATCTACTTGCTGCTGCCTTCTGGTTGCCTGGTGCGTAACATCATGTATTCCATGTTTGTACAGCGAAAATTAGTTGAAATTGGTATCGTGTTGTTTAGTACAACAACTACAACCATACTTTTGAACAACTATTTCACGAAATTACCGATCAAATTGTTCGGCTTATCTCAATTCGCGTAACAGGCGAACAGCAAGCGGTAGAACGACGATGCTCTGATAAAAATCATGGAGAGACCTGTTCTCGCGAGAGCACTGAACTTTTATGAAATGGGTTAGCGATCATCTTCTTCCTGCGTTCTGTGCGCCTGGCTTATGAAACCATGCATTTGTTAAATTTGTCCTGGAAAAACTACTGATTAAGTTGTTGTTGTTGCCGAAACAATAACTACAAATGCCCGATTCTTACATTACGTGTAACAGGCGAACAGACTTCAGTAGAACAGCGATGCTCTAATCTATGCGGTGACGTCAGTCAATCGTTCGCTCTATTTCTAGCGAGAGTAAAAATCATGGAGAGAGCAGTTCTCACGAGAGCCCTAAACTCTTATTAAATAAGTTAGCAATCATTCTCCTGCTGCATTCTGACCGCCTGTTACATGAAATCTTGCCTTTAATACATTTTCAATGGGAATCCGATTGGGATCTTGTTGTTGCCGAAACAATAATAGCAATTGCCCGGTTCTTACATTTCGTCACTTACCATCGAATATACATATAATATATAGACATAAATTATTAAATAATAACGTTAAACACAATTTATAAAAACATGTAAATAAAATGTAAACAATATAAATGGAAAAGAGATTAAAATCAGCTCTTTTTGTTTTAGCCCGCTACCCTAAAAATCAATCATCGTTATCGGAAATGATTTGGTTTCAAGTTTTCTTTTAAAACACTTAAAAGTAGTTGGTGTTTTAAGTGACACCAATTTTTATTCTTTCGCAACACAATTAAATTTTAATGCTATCACTGATTCCTATTTCTAAACAAATATGCTGAAATATTATTAAATATAATATAAACATAATATTCTTTGTTTTATCAATAGTGTATACATATATATTGTAAGAGTACTAAGTATGAAAAGTAGCAAGTGACAACACATTGGAAATGACTAGTCTATATGTTCTATGGTTAGTGGTAATACAAAGACTTGTCTATTAATTGGCAAAAAAATGGCATTTCCATCCTTCTACAGTCGAGTGTTGTTCACATCTGATTCGATGGTCCACACTGGGGCATTCAGCGGGGACTGCTCCTTCTTGTCACTGGGCTCCAACGCAGGCACAACTGGCGCCACACTTGTCCTGGGCGTGAGGAGCAGACAAGTGCATATTCCACCCAGGATACTGAACACACAGTAAGATGTCAGCGACATGGCGGTGTCGATCTTTCTCAGGACATTAAAGAACGGGGCCGAGAGAAGCCAGACCCGCGCCCAGGTGACCACGGAGAAGACATAGGGCTGCTTCTTGTTTGCCGGCATTAGCTCGTTCATGCAGGCCAGGATCATGGACTGAGCACACGAGACAGCAGCCTTGGGAATGGTGGCAATAATCATCCACAGGCTAACCTTTAGTTCGGCATCCACTGGGTATAGAGAATATAAATTAATTGCAGTAGTAAATGATGTTAATCAACCTTAACTTACTGGAGTCCGCGTTGGTGAAGATCCAGCCCATGCAGCCCAGTATTCCGGCCAGTATATTGAAAACCCCGGCGCACTGCCACTTCCACTTGTTGTGCTTGAGGGCGAAGTGAAGGGCCAGGAAGCAGCCAATAATTTCCGAGAAGCCTAAGGAGAATAAATACAAGTAGAACAAGTACAGTAAATATAATAAAATATAAGTATCCCTTTCATTAATATAATTAAAATATTTTTATAGCTTTACTACTCACCCATTGCAATCGTGTTCGGCACCAAGTAGTCCCTGCCAAAGCTCCGAATGTTGAGCAGCATCCCCATGAAGTTGATCACGAAGAAGGCCAGTGCCAGGTGGGCGGCCACCATGTGCGTCTTGGCCCGCTTTCCCTGCCACAGCTCCCGCCAGGGTGCGGGTGGTGCCTGGCCCTTAAGCCGCTCACTCAGCTGCTCCAGCTGCTGGCGGAAGTCGGGTGGGATCTTAAAGGTGCGATCATTTATCGCCGCCCCCTCCCGTACGATCTCCTCCACGTTGTCGATAGAGAAGCGGTCTACGGCATGGCGAAGGAGCCAACGAGGCGAGTCGGGGGTCCAGTAGAGCAACACGATCAGCATGACGGTGGGGAAGGTGATACCCAGGTAGATCAGGGACCAGCTGTTGAAGAACGAGGAGAGACCCGGCAGCAGGATGACGCCAATGGACCAGAAAGTGTCATACAGAATAATGGCGCCAATGCGATGCATTCCCGCAGTGATGTCGGCAACTGCAGAAGGTTGAGTAAAAGTAATATTAATAAAGAAATAAATAATAAATAAATAAACTCACATATCGCCTGTCCGGCGGTGAACATGATCGCACAACAGACGGCGGACAGGCAGCGGAAGGCGCAGTGCAGGCTGAAGTCCCGCGCGTATCCGGTGACCACTCCACACACGATTTGGGTCACGGCTCCCACGCAGTAGGTACTCCTAGGGCTGATGCCCACCATCATCTTGGTGCCCACAACGCCGCCGACGAGCACTCCGAACAGATGCCAGTACTGGGTCCAGGCCACGAAGATGTCCCTCAGGCAGACCAGGTTGAACTGCATGATCAGGGAGTCGAAGCTGCTGTTGTAGGTGAACTGCTCGCACTCACTGCTCCGACCGGTGGCGTCGTCCAGCACGTAGCACTGGTTCTCTGAGACGAAGTAGCTGGAGTTGCCCCCATTGTCCAGATAGCTGGTGTCGCAGGTGAACTCCGAGCCGGGATACAGCTCGGGGCCGGTGAAAATGATGCAGGCCATGAACCAGGCGGCGGGGATCTTGCACAGGAAGATGATCAAGATCGTTCTCAGCTGCCAAATGCCAAAGTCGCCCACAACATCGCCGATGATGTCGCTGGCGCCAGGTGCTGCTGGAGGCCCAGCTGCCATTCGCTTGGCCGCCTCCGTTTCGATCTCATTGGGCGAAGTCGAGCCTCCATCTCGGACTGGTGACGGGTTGACCATTGCTCCAGTGACGCCTTTCTAGTGAAGCATTCTGCGGAAAGTAAGCGAGACGGCGTCATGCCGTTTCATTTGTTTGTTTATTAATATTATGTGGCACGCAATTGATATAAATTGAAGCGGTTTATAGCTGAAGTCAGTCGATCGAAGGCATTGAATATCGCGCGGGATTCCTGAAATAACTGCGGTTGCTATCTGATTGATTTTTAATATTAAACAGATGGGTGAATGTCATAAATTAGACATGTGGCTTTCCCTCATCTGTTCAGCTGTTCATTAACAGCTGTTGCTCAATATTTAGAAAGGGATATTATGTATATCGACGCCTGCATAGATCAAAACATATCGATCTCTCTGCTTATTTTTTTTATAAACTTAGCTAATTACTTGTAAAGGTTTTGTTGATTTTATTGTTAATACTGTAACCTGCCCTGCAAATAATTAATTGTATTTACACATAAGGTTAGCTCAGAGATTTACACTTTAACTGGCTCGAAGTTCTCGCTTGATATCATATCACAAATCACGGTTATTACTGATTAGGGCTTTATCGATAAGCCAGAAAGAGGTTGATTAAGGCAGATAATAAGTACCGCTCCATTCGATGGCACTATCTGATTGTTGGTCGCAAACATTGCCACAGATTGACAATAATAAGATTTTGCTGTTAATTCCAGAAAGATTCGTTGGATCAACTGTATGGACAGAGTCTTTATGCTTCAGTTCAACAGGTGCTAACTCGCCATTGTCTGGCTTGGAAGACGGCTGTCCGCCTATTGGTCGCGCAAATATTTTAATATCTCATTTTCCAGGCAGTGCTAATTGCAGAGAACTGGTCCGCCGCGCTGGTCGTGAATATTTCAATTTCCTATTTTACTAAAACGCTGATACACATCTAAGGCAGGTCCGAGTTATTAGTTGAATGACTTGTTTCGCGATGGAAATGCAAATTATTTATTGCTTATGAAGGCAGAACTGAGGCACTTGGGAGTACCGAAGGGGTAATCGGATCGAATGAATGGAATGCTTGAGTTTTTGACAAGAGTATAATTATGCGAATTCAATAGCCACTTAATGCACATTTTTCTATAGTGATTAACCGAAGAATTACCTTGATAGATATTCAAGAATTAATAGTTTTTATTGCCTTACTCGATGTTTACTTTTGTTTATAAGAAGCTAATATTTTGACATCTATTTAAACACTATTTCCAAACCACAGTCCGAATTACAGTCGAATATTTCCGTTAATTATTGTTTCTCGAATTATTTCTTAGCTTTTTGTTTAATTAATTAAGATACAATATAATAAATTCACGTTCGCATAACTTAAGAAACTTTTCTTCTCTTCCCTATTTAAATTTTTTTATTTATTTAAACACTATTTCCGAACCACAGACATTCAAATATTTCCGTTAATTATTGTTTCTCGCATTATTTCTTAGCTTTTTGTTAATTTATAGGCATACAATTAATATTATTAAATAAGCCACAATAAATAATATACACTTTCTTAGATAACTTAAGAAACTTGTGGATTTGCTTATTATTTATTAAAGATCTACTGACCTCTATCTAAAATAACACCTTTTAACAATGTTCGATCACAGTTTCGCCGCCAAATAATTCCGTTTGATAATGTTTCATTCGGCAGACAGTTTGTGTCTTTGCTGTTTGATTGCATACAAATTAATATTAATTAATTAACCGACGTAAATGGCTGCTTTTTCAATATACACGTCCCGCTCGGCGTTTTCTTCTTGAAGCACACGCGTCTCAATCGGCCGAGAATCAAATGGCAACTGACGACAGTGTCGCGCCGTGGGGCTACAGGCAGGGAGCGAGTCGACTGCTGTCCCCCTCAAAGCGTTAATTTTCTTAATGAATTTGCTCAAATAATAAAAATCTATTGAGCGGGCTATAAGTTATTGGGAGATTTCCTTCAATATATTCGGACTTTTAAAGTTCTTACTTACGAAACAAGAAGGACTTTTGGTGCCAGAGAAGTGTCATTTACACTGTTTGTTTGCACATTTAATATTTAATATTATTGAACTGTCGGCTGTGGGTCGATAGAGCGATTGAGTGTCTTTCAATGCTCTTTATGTTATTAATTTCATTTCGAGTTTTGTCCTATCAGGTGTGCATTATCTTGGGTGGAGGAGGGTTTACAGCCAGGGAGCCATAATGTTATTACTTTACGCTATCAGCGTTTGCGTTTGGGCTTGTATGAATTCGTCTTCGCCTTCCTTGCGGATTTCTATTTTAATCTTTATTGTCTCTGCCGCTTTATTTTAGCCCACCTGGTGACACATCGCATCGATTGTTTTACTCTTCAGGGGCTGCATTGACCTACATTAATATAGAAAGGGTAGATGCACTTGTCTCTTAACCTTAATCCTGCTCCAGGATGTATGCATACAAACGTCAGCAGTTGATTATCATGGAGTTGTCATTTAAATTTCGTTTAATTTAATATAATTCGTAACGCACCGTTTGCTAATTAAGTTCATAATGAAGAGAGGGAACAAAAGAAAAAGTTCAACTTAATTAGCAAGATCTGGCGTTGAGTGCTCTGATTTGGATTGGATTAACACCGGTTACCTTTACCTTTAGGCAAGCCTTCAATCTGATGGCGAAATTCATGATTGTTATGAATATGAGAGGGTTTTAATTCAAATATATTATATGTATTACAATTTATTAATCCAATCCTTTTATTGTTTTTTAAACTAATCATTTAAGATATAGAAAGGAACTTCATTATTGCCATTTTTATCAATATCTTAGCTAACAACTAATATATCAAGGGAGTTTAGATCCCAGAAATAGCCTACTTTTGGGCTTCTCCTTAAAGTTCTTCAAATGGTCTCCGAGCTGTGCGATCTCAAAGCTTCCGGGTGCTGATGTTCCTGTTCCAAGTCAATCTCACTCGAAGGATGGAAGTTAATGTGCCATATGTCCGCTATGCTGACTGCCATGTTCCGCTCAAAGTTGCTTAGAAGTTCGTTGCTGTAGGCACTGCAATCGGTGCTGGCGGTACTGCAGCGGCGCATAATGATGGCCGACTGACGGCGGTAGGTGTTGGGCGTGGGCACTTGGCTGATGTGCGGCTGCTCCGAGTTCCAGTAGTAGCGATTCAAGCGACGCAGAGCCAAGCCGTAGATCCAAGCCAGGGTGGCCATGATGGTGATGGGCACCAAATGGTGGACGACAGTGAGGCAGCTGAGCAGCGGGCAGAAGACCAGGCACAGGCGACTGAATGAGACCACGGAGAGTAGGAGATAGACACGCTTTTCGTTGGACACCATTTCGCTAGTGCAGGTGGTCAGCACGGCTATGGAGGCGGAGTTGGCCACTTTCAGAGTAAGCCAGAAGATCAGCTCCAGTCCCACGCGGCGTGAGTTGCGTTCTTTTTGGAATAAAGCAAGATTAGAGAATAAAGATATCATGGATATTAGAAACCTCACCAGTTTCTGGCAGCAGCCAGACGAGATAGGTGCTGAGACCGGCTATAATCATGAGATTCCCTGCCCAGCGCCAATGGCGACGCGTGTACAGGATCATATAGAGGCCCACGAAGACGCCCACCATCTCGGCAAAGCCCATGGCTGCAGTGTTCACGTGCACCTGCTGGGTTCCCAAGTTGCGGATCATCAGCAGGGTAATGTTATATATCATCATGGCTCCGCCCCAGATCAAGTGTATGAGCAACAATTGGCTGCGCTTTGTCTCTCCGTCCCAGACTTGGCAGTAGCTGCGCTTCTGCTCGGCTTTCAGCTCCAGCTCCTTGGCAAGACCCGTGAGCTGAACGTCCAGGGTGAGCGGAACCTTCCGGTTGTTGTAGGTGGCCGACTCCAATAGCAGGCTAAGGGCCGCCTCTACACGCTGGTGTTGAAGCAGCCAGCGAGGAGCATCCGCTATCCAGCGATGCAGCCAAACGAGGACGATGAGGGAGGAGGAGATGGCAACGTACAGGTAGCTCCAGTCATCGAAATATATGGATATGGCGGGCAGCAGGACGAGGCCCATGGACCAGAACAACTCAGAAAGAGTGATCACAATGATGCGAGCCTTGCCCGAGGTGATGTCGTTCACTAAGAGGAATATCAATACAAGTAAGTTCGTTTCTTGGGTCTTTTGATTTGGTTAAATCAAAGAATTTGAAGCAGAGGCCTTACTCACATATAAACTGCCCGGAAGTGTACATGAGAGCGCAGAATATGGAGGTGAGGCAGCGGAAGTAGATGTGCAGCTGGTAGGTGTCCACCAGGCCAGTCAGATTCCCGCAGAATATCTGGCCAATCATGCCAAGCAGCATCAGGCGACGAGGACTGATTCTGAAGGATATAAATAGGGATATAATCAATCCATTTTAAAGAAAATAATAAATAAGGAATACAAACATTTTGAGGGCCGAATAGGCCATAAGTCCACCAATCAAAGCGCCGAGGGCATGAAAGGATTGCGTTACAGCCACTAGAACCCGGCGAGAGCAGATCAGATCGAACTGAGTGATCAGTGACCTGTAGTCGGTCATGTGCTCCACATGCTCGCAGGGAAGCGAAGATTGGGCATGCGGCTCCGTCGATTCCGAGGCATTCCATTCTCGGCCATGACTGCGCACGAATCCCCGGGCCAGCGACTGGGAATAGGCATTGCAGACATCCACATTGAACAGCCGATCGGTGCTGCGTGCATCCTGCCACAGCGGATGGTTGTGGCTCACATGCTCATACCGGCTCCTGCTGGCATTCCACTCGCCCGGATGGCACACCAGTTCACCCTTCCAGGGTATGGGAGCGGTGTAGACAATGATGACCGTGAACCAGGCGCTTGGAATCTTGCATAGAAAGATAAGCAGAATAGTGCGAAGCTGCCAATGCCCGAAGCTGCCGTTGACCTGCTCCACAACATCCAAATCGGCGCAGGATTTGCCCAGATGACTGCCACTGGACTGGGATTGCGACTGCGACTGCGATTGCGACTGAGATTGCGATTGGGAGTCCGGCATGTTCCGAGCGAGCTAACACCTTGGCGTACGTACGCGTACTGAGTTTGCTAATTTTTCATCGATCCCATGGACTGGTGTGTCGGGAGGGAAAACGATGTTTGCTCTTCCGTTTAGTTGTCCCCTCAAATTGGTGCAAATTAGTCGGAGATTTTGTGCTCCGTCTGGGTGAGATGTCTTATTATTAGGTTTGTTTTCCTTTTTTTTATTCCATCCATGACGTAGAAGTGACTGAGAGGCACATCTACTTAGTGCCTAATAAATATTTATTGTCTCAAAAGCGAAACAAGGAAATTTTCCATTAATAATCCAACGTCATAACAGCGTCCTAATTAATGTGATTCACACTAAGATTTGTTAGTATTAAATATGAGCTACTTGCTTGGCTTTAACTTGATCTATTTTGAAACCGGATGGAAATGGAATATTAAGCTAGAAGTTGAAGGTCAGAAAGTCATCTTGGTTCAGAGTAAAATCTATTCAAATTTATTTAAGACCTAAAAGTATGTAGCCTCTAAAATAGGCCTTCAAATGTTGTTCTGATAATACTTTTTGATATCCCAAAAGTATGCTTAAGTTATTTTTGGTAGAACTAGAAACTCCAATGCCTTGTAAACCCATTCAATTTGAAATCAAAATAATAGTCGACGCTTTCGCATATTCAATAATTCATTTGTTTTATTCAATTTTACCTGCTCTTATTTGTTGTGTTAGCATTGCTTTGTTATTTCTCAATGTGTGTGTTTTGCGCGATACAAAATTATTTTTGTTTTATTTTTGGTTTCTCTTTTTTCCCTCAAAAATCATAATCATGAAAATGCAAATAAAATGGTTTGGGAGCACGCTCAAAATATGTAATTCCGTAATTCCCATATGGCTGCTCTTTATATATAAAATGGCAAATGCATATGCCTTACAGATTATTATTATGCAATTAATCAATATTTGAAATATTTTACATCATTTTGGTTTAGGGGCAACGTGTGTGGGTGTGTTTTTGCTCTTGAATAATTTATGCAATTGGCTTTTATGTATATTTCGTTGGCTTTGTTTGATCAAATTTCATTTCGGTTTCACTTCTGCTTTCGTTTGATATCAATCTCCAATTAATTATTGTCTGAAACAATTATGTCAGCTAACAACTCTAACGCGCTTTCGTTTTTTCTTTGCTCGCAAAAACAATGAGTGTAAAATAGTAGAATTATTCATGTGAATTTCTATGCTCATATTTATATTGTGTGTGGTTTTTGTGTTTCACTTTATTCTGTCATATTTACAGTGGTGTCTAATAGTTAAATAAAATAAATGCGTTGTTGGATCGAAAACATTTCCCAAGCACTGTGCTCTTAAACTAATTGTGGATTTGGCTTCGCAGAGACTTGGCGTAACAAAAGAACGAACACTACGTATGTACTTAATAAAAATTATTTAATTAATTAATCTAAGGTATGGCGTGTGATGTTGGTGGCTGCGCTATATGAGGGCGAAGGTTTAATTCGAGTGTGTTTTCCACTGCTCTCTCAACTGATTGGATACACATATTAGTATGCAAAGTATTTACATTTTGTCCGAGGCTCAGAGGTGCGACTTATCAGCGAGGAGTACAGTAGAGCGGGAGAGTAGGTCATAGATCTTAGGATTAGGTTTAGATATAATGCGCGCACTGAGATTTCGCTCGTTACCTAAGGTGTGAATATGAAACAAGCCAAGTCCGCTAGATGTTCTTTATCCGCTTAATTAACATTATCCTTACATTCTAGTTTAAAGTCCTTCGGTTGATTTTTTGCTGATGCTTTTGCGGTGCCGTAACCTTAGTGACCACCCCACAATTTCACTTTCATTCCTAACATATCCTGCCCTGCCCAGCTACATATTTATGAGTTGGTTTGTGTGTTCTACATCTAGTCTCTAATCGTTAGTATTTGGTTTGGAGTTCAATGATCCGTGCTGAGCCCATCGTCCACATTGCTGTCCCAGTTGAATTCCGTGACGCCCTGCTTGAAGTAGATGTTGCCCAGGTTGGCGTAGCGCTGCTCGAAGTTTGAGTCCTTCGCCTTCAGGTGTTCAAAACTGCAAGCAAAATGAGAGGGTAATTATTCAGTTTTATTGAATAATAATTAGTAAATATAAGGTATTTTCAAAATGGGCTTAGTCGCCTGAATCTCTTTGAAACGATTACTTCAATCGACTCTTAAAGAAGTTAAAATAAGTAACGGAAAAAGAAAGAAAACACCGCGATTCAGTTTCTCAGTCCAAGTTCGAAGTCACGGTTCCCGACTTGACTAAATAGCAGTGGTGCGAGCGAGATGACAATATAAAGTTGTCATTTTATTGTCTTATAACTCTCATGTTTATCAAACGATTGTAATTAGCTTTTCAGACTATGTTCACATTGTACACAACGACAACTATTCATGGGGTAAGAGAACAAATATATCGATAAAGGAAAAATAACTAAATTTGAGAAGATTTTTACTTAAAGGTAGTATAAATACCAAGATGAGCATGAAAGTTGAAAGTAAAAAGTTTTTCATTAATTAAGGAAATAAGTCTTGCTACTTCTTCTAAAATAATTAAATTAAAACATTAAAGAAATTTCAGCTGTAAGCTTGAGCTACTTGTCGTGAATCAGCCAAACTAATAACAAGGGAAATAATAATAAGTACATTTATACATTAAAAATAAAAAGAATAATAACAATAATGGCAAAGGATAACCCTATGTTCAATGTTAAAAAAGCATTCAATTCCTTTTAAAATCATATTATTCAAATATAGTTAACACAGTTTTATGGTACTCAAAAAACCCTGCACCCTATTATTATATCTATCTAATAACTCAGAAAATAACTTGCTAAAATGCCTGTCCCCTAACAATTTACCTTTCATATACATAAGTAACCATTGTTTTTCTTTCTTCGAAGTAATCCCTCAGGTAGGCAAAAATGTTAATCACTAGCTCCTTTGAGCGGGTAATCGACTTTCTTCTAGGATTTACAGGACAACTTGTATTTGCATTTCTTTCCCGATTTCCCGTTTTCCCCGCTGCCTCTTCCTTCCACCCGAGAACCCGAGACCCTCCTCTGTATTGTCGCTATTCCGACAAAAGCTGCTCAATTTACTTCTGCGCAATAGAACGGCTTCTTATGTGTGTTATATGCGCACCCGCCATAAAAAGAACCCTCAATTGTTGATGCAGCTGCCCGGGTCGGGGCGAGTACAGCTGTAGGCTGTGTGTACTGTGTGTATAAATCCAAGTCTTGGGCCGGGCAAGACTCACTTACCTTGCCCGGGGCCCATTTCTGTGCACTGCAGAAAATGTCAAAGGTCATAAGCGGCCATTGTGTGGCTCAAGACAAAGAGGCGGCTGGCCTGCAGCCTTCAGAGATTTCAGGGGAAGGAACTGAAAAAAGAGGAAGGTGAAGAAGGCGAAGGGAAAACCCCGTCAACAGGCTTAAGTCACAATTAATGAAGCGAGCTTGCAGCTACCAAACAACGGTGGTGGTGCATGGGTATTTCCCTGCGTTTTCTAGGAGCATGGGTATTTACTGCAAGACGCTTGAGGTTAAACCACCCTTGAGGAGGTTGCTCTGGCGCAGGCGCAGCTGTTCCGTTTCGCTTGAGGAACCGTTCCGTCGGGTGGAGTCGGGCCCAAGGGCCACGTGTGCGTAATCAGCGTTGCAAGAATCCATCGGCTTGCATGGCTGCCTTCTTTACGGAAGGGAGGTTTAGGCAGAGCCTGAGAAAATTCCGTCACATTCGAGAGGAGCGAAATCAAAATCAAGAACTCGTTCTTTAGGGTTGTGACCGGAAACAGGAAAATCTTCACAAGTACAGCTTCTAACAAAAAATAGGAACTCATATCAGGATAATGTGTTTTTTTTATAATATATTTATTTTCCGGTTGAAGGGAGAACGAAACTAGACATTTTCTAGAATTTAAAGATAATAATAATAAAACGACATACATATTTCGGTTAATAAGGGAGAGTTGCCTCTTTAGAGCAGAGATAATTAGCATACTTTCTTTTTAAAAAGTGTAAACGTATTCAATATTTAAGATTAAAATCAAAGAGCCATAAATCCGGTAATTTACAAGACTTTCTTTGGAGAATTAATAACTCTCTTGGTAAGAAATTGCTCAGAAGAAAGGTATTAAAAAGGATTTAAGCATCAGCCAAGCGCCGTTTAAAAACACCTTGAGCTGGATTGTGTGCCATGTTCTTGCCACAAGCAATATATATTTCGAATCAGATCTTAGCTAAGGTTTAATTTATATAATTTATAATAAGAACAATACATAGTAGATGGTACGGATGGTTGGAATGGATGGGCCTAGACGTTGCGCGCCTTAAGCACCTGCTTCTGGGGCGGACTGGGCACGTTCTCCTTGCCGGCAAACAGGACCGTCTTTTTGGGCGTGCTTCCTGCGGCTGACTTGGGAGTGCGCGGTGTGCGTGGCGTGCGCGGACTGCGCGGAGTGTGCGGTGTCTGTGGCGCCGCCTTGGGTGTGCGCGGAGCAGGGCGGGGCGATGACTTGCAGGCCAGGAGCTCGCTGATCTCGGCGGTGCTGTCCTGGCGTACACACTTCTCCGAGGAGTTCAATAGCCAAGAGGTAATCTTGTCGCACTCAGAGCGCAGCTCAGTATCAATCAGCAGATCCTCGATCTTCTCCAGATCGGTGGTGTTCGAGCGATTGGCCTTGCCGGGCGTTCCCAGCAGACTTGCCGGCTGCTTGGACTTGAGGGCAATGTTCTCCAACTTGAGCTGTTCGCACTCCTCGCGCACCTTCACCAGCATCTGCTCCTTGTTATCCAGCTCCAGCTGGGCGAACTGCAGCACGGTGGCGAACTCGTCGAGCGCCCGCTTCATGTCCGCCATGTAGGCCTCGCGGGTCTCGTCCTTGCGACGCAGCTCGTGGTAGTGGGCCAGCTGGGCGTCGCCATCGATGCGCTCCTGGAACGAGTTAGCAATCTGATTGAATTTTGCCAGCGTCTCCGCCTCGCCGGCAAGCAGCTCGTGGAGCATGGACTCCTTCAACGATACCTCGCCCTGCAGCGTCTGGGAGGATGAGCGCAGCGAGGAGAGCGCCTCCTGGCTTTCGGCCAGTTGCTGGCGCAGTTGCTCGGCGTCCGCCTGCAGGCCCAGGTAGCTCTGCTCCAGTGCTCCCTTGGCCAGCTGCACCGACTCCAGCTCGGCGCGGAATTGCTCGACATCCGCATCCGACTTCTTCAGGCGCTCCATCAGAATGTTGACGGTGGCCCGGGTGTTGGTCAGCGTCAGCTGGTAGTTGTACTTCTCGGTGATCGTCTTGGCCATGTCCTGCTTGAGCTGCACCAGCTGTTGCTGCAGGGCATCGCTCAGCTGGATGTAGTAGTCGATGCCGTTGCGCAGCTGCTCCTCGCACTTCTGCAGCTTCTCGTCGCGCAGGCGCAGCATGTCGTTGGTGGTCTCCAGCAGCACCATCACGTCCTGCTTCTCCAGCTCGATCTTGATCAGCTCGTTCTCGGCCAGCTTCTGACGTTTGTCCAGCTCGGCGCGCCAGTAGCTCTTCTCGCGCTCCACGGCGCCCTCGAGGTCGCTCTCCACCTGCTGCTGCACCTTGGCCACCGCCTGCTGCTGCTCGGCGTGGCGGGCCTGCTCACGGCACAGCTGCCGGATGGTGTCGCAATGGGCATCGATCTCGCAGTTCTTGTCCAGCAGCTCGTCTTGCAGGGATCGGATCAGGGTGCACTTGTTGGCCAGATCGTTCTTCAGCGTGTTGCGCTCCACTTTCAAGCACTCCAACTCCGCCTGGCTGCTCTTGGCTTCCAGTCCATAGGCCAGGGCATCCTGCTCGATCTGCTGCTTCAACTGGCCGACATCAGCCAGCAGGGTGGCATTGCTCTGTTGGAGGTTCTCGACCAACTCAATGTTCTCGGCCGTCTTGGCCTGCTCCTGGCTGCAGTGCTCGCGGGCCTGGGCCACGTCCGCCTGGAGGGCAGAGAGCTGCACCTGCAGCTGCTGTTCCACCGCCTGGTGCTCTTCGCTGGCCGCCTGCAGCTGCTCGTTGGCAAGGCGCAGGGCTTCGCTCTCGGCAATCAGGGTCTCCACCTGGCGTTCATGCTCTTCGCGCTGCTGCTGCAACTGCTGTTCCAAGGCAGCGAATCGCTGAAGGAGATCAGAGTGATCCTGAACCATCTGCTCATTGTGGGCCTTATGCGAGAGGTTCTCCTCGGTTAGAGCTCCGATCAGCTGCTCCGTCTTGGCGGCGGCCAGCTCGTGCTCTTCGCGCAGCTTGGCCTCGGCCTCCTTCAGCTGCTCCACATGGCGCCTGAGCACGTCCAGCTGGCTCAGCTGGCTCTCGATCAGTTCGTTCTTGTGCCGAATCTCATGCTGCAGCGCCTCCTTGCCCTTTAGCCGGCTTGCGGACTTGGCCTCCTTCACGGGTGTGGTGGCCGCCGAGTGCAGCGGCGTGGAGGCGGCCGTGGAGGCTCCACTGGCACTGCCACTGGTCCCTGCATCCGTGTGGCTGGGCGTCGGACGGAAGCGCAGGCGTTGCGGCAGCGAGGGCGTGCGGAAGAGGCGCAACCCCTTCGACTTCTTCTCGTCCTTGGGAATGGCAAATTCCTTGGCCTCCTTGGAGCTGGACGCAAAGCGAACGGCGTCCTTAAAGAACTTCTCGATCTGCTCCTTGCGCTCCGGCTGAACGGTGGGCGCAGTTGCCGCCGCCGCTGCTGCTGCTGCTGCTGTGGGCGTGGCACTGCCCGTCGATCCCGCCGAGCTGTTGGAGGCAGCCGGCGAGCCGCAGATGGCCACGTCCACGTCATTGAAGCGCTTCAACTTGGCCTTGGAGAACGACATGCTCGTGTTGACTTTGGTGACTCTTTCGGGGACCTTCGATCAACAATGTGTAACGATTTTTTTGGGATCAGGTCTTTAATGTCTCATAAACAACGTTCGCCTTAACTTGGGCAATAACAATAACTCAATGATCAAACATAAACACAATGTTAACTTTTTGGTTTGGTTCTTTTTTTCGTTTTAGTTTCGTTTTTTGGTCGGATAAACTTTTATAACATATCTGTCTGCTAGTTCGTTTTAAATAATTTTTGTTTCTGTACTTCTCGGTCCGTTCTATCCTGCAATAAACCCGCTTTCCCGTTGCTACCCGTTGCACTGTACCTACGCGTTGCGATGTCAAAACCTAACTGAATTCTACTTTCCACGGAGATCCCCGAGGCAGACATTGCCCTCAGCTGGCAACGTTAGGGGAATAGAGAAAGAGATATATGCAGAGAGAGAGAGGGAGGAAGACAAGGGAAAACAACCCTCAATTAAGGGTCGTGGCTACAATGATCTCACTTTGTAGGCATGGAAAATACCCTATGTCAGGTTGGGTAATGCCGAGATCTTCGGAAGGGCGAGAAATCAGTACAGAGAGAAGATAACTTATTATTATTTATATTATTATTAATATATATATATATTACTATATATATACATATATTTTGTTTCTATGGTTTATATCTAACTTGCTGCTTTTATATACTATACATTTCTTTGTTGAGAGATAAATAAGACAAAATCACTAGGATTAAAAGCTGCGAAAAATGTTTAAGGGATTTAAGAGTTACCTAGTTTAGGATATGAAAATAATATATATTTTTCCAAAATGCAATCAATGTCAAAAATACGTGTTTAAATATTGAATGCATTGGAAAGTCACTTGGTGAACAAGTTATTAATTTAAACATTTTATATAATGCTTATATTGTTAAACAAAAAACGAAATTGTAAATGCAATCCAATATCAGATTATAATCTATTCACCAAAATGGTGTTGTTATAATTAAGGCACTCAAGTTTAATCTATTAAATAAAATAAATATTTACCCAACGTATTCTTATCATTATTTGTTAGTTTATATAATTACTTACAATAAAAACAGAGATTCTTATTTATAGGGTTTTAAAATTTCTTAAAAAGGTTTTCAAAATTATGCTATAAAATGTTTCGTCGTAAAAAAGACACATATTCTGGGACGCTCCGATATTTTTTTTTTATCATTATTTTAAGGGAATTATTTAGTTCTTACTTCTGAAACTTAGAACCTCCAGAAGTAAAACTGATGATAGTTATATGTGTGTCTCCACTTGATTTGCCCTATATTTGGTACCTCCAACATTGTACAGCATACAATTAGATAAATTTTTAAGAGATTTCCAAGTCTTGGAGATTTTGGTAACGCCCTCCCATTAGCAATTAATTTTTACTATAATTTATATTAGTCTTTTTAAAGCAAATCTTTCCCAATCAATTAAGTCTAATTATTATTTTCGATATTTTACTACACATCTATTTCATAAATTAAAACAAATAAAAAAAAAATTAAAACAGTTCGTAGAAGATTCTTTAACATTTCTAAAATCATTTAAGGGTATTCCACATTCGTGTCACCCCAAGAACCCTCTGTTCCGCCTTTGTTGGTTTGTTTTGGTGGTGGTTCGTGCCGCAGATCCTTGTCCCTTCTCCGTCTTATCTGGGCATTAGTCAAGACGTCGGTCGTCGTGTGTATTCGGAGAGAACTACATATATGTTAGAGAATGTTTTCGTTTTAGCGCGCGCAAATGTTGCAATTGTATGTTAGTTCAAGATAGCACGAGGAGGGTTCTTTCTCGGGGTGAGATGGGACGGGGTTCCGCATTCCCTCGCTCCGAAATGGGAAATGTGCCGTGTCAAAGACGCTTGCGCATCTGTCTCCTCTTCCTGCCCCTCTATATTGCTTCTAAGGAGCGCAACTACGAATACGAGGACGAGGACGAGTACGACGATGAGTACAACGATACGACTGGATAACCAAAGGGGCTGATTTATCCGTTAGCTCCAACCCAGCTGGCAACCAGCATAAGTTGTTAATTCGATACGAAATCCGATGCCCGCATAATTAGGACGAAAATGCGAGAGAGTCGCGCCTGCGCGGTGAGTTGAATGAAATCGAGGCTCATTGAATTGCAGGGAAAATGGAAAAGCGTCGGTTGCAAATTGATTTCCCCTGATCACGCGAGGGAGTTGGGCGCATTCGGAAGGGGGAGATCCTTATGCCATCCTGCTGATGTTGCCGTAACAACTGCCTCTCAATCCTGGATTTCCCTCTCCTTCTGCCGCTGAGAATGTCACAACTGCCAACTGCTGCTCAGCTGGTTGCTCCTTTTGATGGCAAACAATGCCCGGAGAATATTCCAGCAAACGAAAGGTGATAATTCTAGGTTACATCGGGCAGGCATGAAATTCTGGGTGGGTCAACCACACACACACAGCTGTGCTGCCGGAGACACATGAAGATTTATTTTCTTATATACATATCTGAGGGTGTCATATTATTTGCTGATTGCTCTAGGCAGTTATATAAAATTTTGTAAGCTTTCTTTGATATAGAAAGCTATTAAAGCTGTGGCATTTTTAGGTACCTTCCGCCCTAGGTAATCTGGAGAGTTTTATAAAATATGTATTCTTTACAACTTTAAAGCTGTGAATCTTTTAGGTACTTCCTCCCCCTATGTAATCAATTCTATGAATGAATATCTAGTTAGTTAAGTAATTCAAAGAATAGTAAGTAATTCAAGTTGTAGGTTCCTCCTCCCCCTAGGTAATCTGCTGGTTTCGTATTATTACGAAATATCGATTAATCTAGACAGTTTTATAAAATTTGTATTCCTTACAAATTTAAAGCTGTGAATCTTTTAGTTACTTTCTCCCCCTATGTAATCAATTCTTTGAAAGAATATCAAGTTAGTTAAGATATTCAAGTTTTATCATAATGTAATAGCAACATCTTCCGCAGCTTTGTTTTTGGATAACAAATTTGAATCTTTTAGGAACAGATCGGTAGATTAATGATACCTAATTTTATAATTACGACGTTGTTGCACTATATCCAAATTTTTGTTAAACTTTTTAGTGTCGAGAGGTACAAACAATCTAAAATTTGCTAACTCTCGTGACCTCATAATGCTCAGAACGGTAAAGTAAGGAATCCAGTGACTGTTATATTCGGTTGTGCCGTAGAAATAAGAAGAGTACATTTTAAAACGAATTTAGTCATTTTTTAAGCAGGGAAACATGATAGAGACATTAACAAACAAACTAATCTGATTTTGACATTTTTTTAAAGGAATATTCAACAAATTCGAGCTTAAAAAGCAGCCTTGAGTTATTTTCGAATTCTTGGTATTCTTGCAGCTTAAACTTACAAAAAAAAAGATTACTTTATAGTACAAAGTTTTGAGTTCTATATAACTTAAATATATAATAAAAGATTATTTTTATTACACTTTGATAGACTGTAAATAAATCCATATTAAAATTCTATACAAAAATGTAAAAAAACAATACCCTAAACAATTTAAAATCACTAAAAACTCATTTCTATGCCGAAGCACCTTCCAAAATTTTCTTCAAAGGGTTTCCACATGTAATTAACAATTTCCCACAATTTCCCGACACCCCTTCAACACAATTTTCCCATGCCTGCTCATGCATAACCGACGATCATTGAAAGCGCTAAAAAGTAACGCGATCTAATGATGGCACCATTCTCCATTATCCTTATTTCCTTCCCAACAATACCCTTGTGCCGGGGCCAATGTCAACACAACAGACGGAACAGTGACGGAGACAAAGGACTCGGCGACTGGGTTGGCCCCTGGATGATCAAAGGGTTTTGCACCCTCGTGGGATATAAATTGATACAAAGGACCTGGACCTGAGTCATCGACCTCCGACCAGATCGAACCCCGCAAGAAGGAGACACAAAACCGGAGCCATGATCAGGTTTCCCGACCAGACAAACTTGCTATCTATCGGCACATAAGCCAATTAAGTCGTGTGTTATAAATATCAATACATAAGTAAGTCAAAGATCCTTGTACTCACCGCTGAAACAGCAACGTCTTGGCAAAGGCATACAGCTCAATGTCCAGGCCATTGAGCTTCTCGATGCGACGCCGCTGATCCTGTCGCAGATTCTGGACAGCAGTCGCCGAGATCGTGGTGTTGTGCTGCTCGAAGGGAATGGCGAAGCGCAGGTTGAAGGTCTCCTCAAATATGTATTGGGACATCTAACAAAGAATAGTGTAAATAGTAAGGATATTTCTGGTTATGGGCAGACTTAAACGCACCTTTTGATACTCAGTCAGTCCGAAGTAGGCCATGGCGGCCAGGTTGCGCTTGGCGCTGGCCAGCATCACGCGGTCCCGCTCGTGGGCGGGCATCGAGGACTTGTTGTAGCAGCCGACGAGGGCCAAATCGGCCAGCATGCGAGTCTGCCGGTTGGCCGCCAGATTCGACTCACAGCCGGCGAACTGGTCCAGGTCCACGTCCAGCCAATCCTTGCCCTTGTAGCAGGCAGGAAGCTCCGCGGCAGAGGCCTGGCGACCGAGGCACCAGTGGCGCGATCCCTTCCAAGTGGCGCCGCGCCGCACGTGCCGGTATTCGGACATATAGCGGGCGATCGGCTCGCGGAGCAGGGAGATGTAAAAGTATCGTCGCTTGGCCGTCTCGCCCTCGTTCTTGTCCAGCTCCACGTCCACGCAGCTGGTCAGCTCGGTCCAGTCGGCGTGCAGACCGCACTTCCAGCCCGTCGAGTAGCGGGAGAAGAGCCAGTTCTCGTTGCGATGCGGCCGGAAGCAGTAGCAGCGCTTTCTCTGCCGCTGGCACTCGCAAGGACGCTGAAGATAAATATCAAATATATTTTTAAGTATTTATGTAGGCCAAAAATAATTGGTTTAAAATAAGTAAAAGAAATAGAGATACTAGTGCCCATTATGGCTTAAAGTATCGTCTTACCTTAAGGTCCAGATCCCTGACCAGATGGCGGCCAAAGGAGGTGCCGCCCGTTTTCTGGATGTGCAGGAAGACCATCACGTCATGGCCATCCATGTCGAACTGAAAATCATCGTTCAGCACATCCTCGTAGCTCAGTCCGGCATTGGCGATGATATTCTGGGGGGCAGAGGCTGATGCAGACGAGGATGCCTTCGAGGCCATGGCCGTGATGCCGTTGCCATTAATGCTGTTGGCCTGATGGAGTGGGAGCTCATTATAGCCAAGTATATCC
This sequence comes from Drosophila kanapiae, assembly GCA_008042475.1. Taxonomy (NCBI): domain Eukaryota; kingdom Metazoa; phylum Arthropoda; class Insecta; order Diptera; family Drosophilidae; genus Drosophila; species Drosophila kanapiae. Next base: position 20,285 of record VNJM01003026.1, read on the forward strand.
GAGGACTGCAGAAGCACGGCGCGTTTGGATAGGGCGCATACCTGTGGTTTAAGGAGAAGGGAAATTGTAAATATCACGGATCGAATAAGGATATACCCTTAAACATAAACAGAAACCGTGCTGGGCGCTTCTGTTTAAAGCCATTATTTCATTTTACATTTTCTCTGTCGCCACAGGCTTTAAATTAAATTTATTGGCTGCAAAAAAAAAAAACGAGAAAAGCCCGAGTATGTGTGTGTGCCGGAGTGTTTGTTTTCAGCATTAATTAAATGCACATCGGGATTAAATGCATATTTCTGGTTCGACACAGGTGGCCCGTCCTCAAACCTCACTCGCAACTTCATTTACCGCCACTGCCGCCGTCGTAGCGTAAAGGCAAGTGAAATTTTTCCACTCAACTGGCAGCATTTTCCTTTTTTCTTTCCTTGTCGGTTTGCACTTTATTTGCCGGGCGGCGGAATGTGCACTTTTATTTATGGCACGTACTCAAGGCTTATTAATATCGAACAAGGGCTTATCCATTTTTCATGGCACTCACACCAATTAAGTAGCGTATATGAGCGGTTTGAGCAAATTTAATGTTTACTTGCCACAATATTAATGGCTGTACCCTGGCAAATGCTTCAATGATACAAGTATTTAAAAAATATGATGGCATAGTTTCGGGCTGCCAGCAAGGAACCTGACTGGGTCGAAAATGTACTACGATTGAATTGGATGGTTTGGGGATGGGGAATTCTTATTGGATTTCGGCCAGTTCTACTAGTTGGACTTGACATATTTTCCAGTAGGAAAAGTAAATAAGTAAAAGAAATAAGATAAAGAAAAAGAAAAAGAAATAAGATACGAGGGTGCTCGATAGAATTACCTTTAAATAAAAATATAAAAAAAAACAATCAGTCAAAAGTCTTGCTTTAATGGCATTCACAAAGCATCTTCCCAAGAGTTCCTAGATCGAAACCACGGTTGGAAGCTTGACAAAGTGCGAGCGAGATGAAGTTAGGCGGTTTAAACTTTATTCTCTTGTAGTTCCAGGTTTATTATTCGATTGAATTTCAATATTAAAAGTAAGTCCGAAAAAATATATTTATTAGATATTAACTAAGTTTTTACTGTTTTGTAGATTTTTTAAACTCATTTTTTTTTAATTTGTGTGGGCAGTAATTGATTTATAAAATGTAAAGCAAACTTGCAGACTACCATTTACAGTCTTGGCTAAATCGATTCGCCTGGTGACGGTGAAGAATATTTGCATAATGTACATAATGCGGTTTGAGTAGGGATGGCAGAAACTATTTATATATCAAATATTGCATCGGAGTTTGATGCGAAGTATCTAACTTAGCGATAAAACGATATTCTTTGTTATATTATCGTTTAAATCGAATTCATCGATATTTTAATGTTAATTAAATATTTTTAATCATTTTAAATTTCGATATATCAGACTTAACAATATTTTCGATATGATATTGAGCAGGATATTTTTGTCAATTTGTAATATCGGACTTTTCCTTTCGATATACATATGTCAACCCCTAGCTTGGAACCTCCTCGAGCTGCCTTTTATATACATTATAAAAATACAAAAACGCATTCCATTGCTTCCATCTGGCCACTTTTATACTAAATACCCTCAGCTGTTGTCTCTGGAGAAATATTTAAATACAATCTAAGACTGCCACATATTTTCATTTGAAAACTTTGTAATTAGAATAAGTTTTTGGCCCAGCAGTTTCCAGTTGTTGCCCATCATTATTTGCAAATTTTGCCGAAAGCCAAGCGAACGTCGATGAAAGATAAAACAAGACCTCAGCTGTCCACAAGTCGGGACACAGACAAACTATATACAAAACCAGATAGGCATGGATACATAGTTCTGAGCAATCAAACTAGACAAAAGTTTCTCGATTAAAATGAGCAACTTTTGTGAAATTCTCTTATCTGACAATTTCCGCTGCTTAGCAGGACCGAAATGAGCAAAACACGCAACAAGAAAATGGGGAAAAACAACGGGGGCAGAGCAGAGCGAAGCGAAACCGAGGAAAACTCAGCTCATTAAACAATTGGCAGGCGGGCGGAATCGTTGTTGGCCATAAGGAATTAAGACTGCCATGGGTTGCCATGGTCCTGCACACCGTCCTCAACTCTGTTCTCTCTGCCTTATCATCGAGTCCTTTTTCTGTGCCGATGAGTGTGTGGGAGCATCAGTGCTGCCAATGAGATATATCTCTAATATATGTATATAGAAGGTAGTTAAAAAAGAATTAGGCCAGAAGCAAGTTAAGTACGACAGACTGAGATACGAGTATCCTTGCAGGTGATCGATCCCAGCTGTCGGATATCCCATCCCAAAGTTAAATAGAAAAATGTGTTATTGAGATTTAATTTAAATTTATTAAATAATTAACATTCTTTTCTGCTAATTATGAAACTAGGCATATCTTTTAGGTGAAGGATATTCTTTAATAGTTCTTTGAATATTGATCTTATTAGATTTTCCATCCCGATGAAGGAGTTTCCCCCTTTTAAAACAAGAACACACCAATCCCACAAAGGGACAAGAAGTTGGCAGCACTGCGAAGCACGAATGCGTGTAAGCTTGTTACCATAAAAGTTGGCCATTTAAATGGCCGGAAAAGCGAGAGCTGGAAAAAATGCACAGCCAAAGAGGTGTTCTACCCCGGAGGGGAGCAAAAGTTTTGAATTTATTGTGGCCACCGCAGCGCAGCGATTCGATTATCAAAGGAGCAAGCAGAGTTGAGAAAAAGTTCCCCTCTAGTTCTCTCGACCGGATCCGGGGCTATCGCCGGGGTCCTGTCCGGAGGCTCCTTACCGTAATCCCCTTTGCGGGTCTGGTTCGATTTATTTGTTTCTGATATATTGTTGTCAAGTTGTTTAGTGGCTTAAGTCAGTTACCAGCACTTGAAAAGAGCTTTAAAACATTTACAACGCTTGTAAATGGGCATTAGAAATGTTTAGCTAGCAAGAGAGAGAGAAAGGGGAAGCGAGTGCTTAATGACACGCCATAAATTAAAACATAATAAATTTATATGGGGCACGTAAATACGCATTAAATACAATTTGGCGCGGCACAAAAAAAAAATAACGAGACGAAAATCCACCACTAATGGGTAATTTAATTTTATTTTCGGTGCTTCGACGACGAAACTTAAATGAAACTCTCGCCCAAAGAGGCCAGCAGCAGCCGCAACAATAAAAAAAATAATAACAGTTTTGTGTATGCCACAGCAGCAGCAGCAGCCAGTGTGGATCTGAGCACTTTGGCGGGGCTTTAATTGCTTTTATGCCTCCACATAAAACTCCTACCGACAATGTGTGTGTCCAGTCTTCTGCAATAATATAATAATACTCATTTTGTGCTAAATTTGTTAGAAATTTATGCGCACATAAACACACACACACATCCACAAATTCTCACATACGCAGCGGAAGTATTAAAATTTGATTCAGCTTAGCGGAAATGCAAAAATGTACAGCATGCATTTCGGCCAGTTGCATTTGGAAATCAAATTTAGAGTTCAGTTATAAAATATGCAGATATTCACTGAATTCATATAAAACCAGTAAGGAAAGGTAAGTTCGGGTGGAGACGAAGTTTTTATACCCTAGCAGAGTATGCCTAGTTAGTCAGATAGTTTCTATAGCAACTATATGATGTAGTAGTACGATTTCGTCCGGTGAAAGTTGAAATTGGCTGTTATAATCATATAAAAGAAGCGTATATTAAGTGTCATATGGATATCTGAAGAAATAACGAGAATATGCCATTTCGGGCTGATCTTACTTTGACAGCTATATGATAAGGTGAGCCGATTTCAATCGATCTGGCATACTGGTAGCTCAAAAACTGAGAGACTAGTTTGCGTTTGAATCGAAGGAAAGACGGACATGGCTAGATCGACTCTTGCTGATCCAGAATATAATACTTTGTGGCTTCAATGCCTTGCAAATATAAAAAAAAAAATAATAATAATACCCTTTGCAGGGGTATACAAATTACGTCTGTGTAAAATTATAGAAATTGCTCGGAAGTGAACATTGTTTGTAATGTTATGTAATTTTTAATTGCACAAGAATTTCATCCTTTGTCACGTTTATTTTGCTAGTAAATTAAATACAATATAATCTAGTTTTCCATCAGGATAAACATTTCCGGAAAATCAAATATACTCATGAGATTAATGTCGTTGATTGTTGTTTGATTAATGTATTTTTGTGCCCTACTTTGGTTATATTCGTTGTTTGCTGATGTTCAAGTCCGCTGGTTTTATACATATAAAACGAGACGCGACTATTATATATTATTAAACTATTATATATATTAAAAATACACACTAAAATATAGTTGCATGAACGGCAAAATGCCCAACAGAATTGTACTTCAGAGGCACCTCCTTGTAAAGAAAATAATCCCCATAAAAATAGGTACATACATCTGTGAGTTTAATATAAAAAAACAAACAGTTTCTTCTTGTACAGAATTTCAACAATACATTTTATTTACACATTTAAGTACAACCATTGTGGGAAACAGGTTGTCGAAATAAAAATGTTCATTACTCTTGCCCTATTTATTATGGCTGCCAATCACTTTACTGCAGATTATAGCCATAAAAGTCAACAAAGAAGCCATTTAACTCCGAGCATGAGCACCACAAGAGCTCGTCACAATAAAAACGAGCTGAAAAATAAAAATGCAGAGCAATAATTTTCATTCATAAACCAAAGTGCAAGCAAACAACAAATGTCGCATATCAAATGTGGGGGCCCAAAGTGAAAGCCACGCAAAAAGACCGAAGAGTAACGCCGGCTAAATTAATATTTATGTGGTCGACGGAGAGAGGAGAGTGCGCTGAGATTTAAGATTTATGAACTCGCGGCAGCTCAGAATAAAAAAAAAAAAAAAAAAATCGGAGAGAAAAGCTGAACAAAAAATAAAGAATTCTGAGAAAAGTTTCCTCTGAAATGGGGTCAGGACACAGACTGCGCGTCGTAAATCTCGAGTACCGCAAAAATCAACAATAAAACTTTCGCTGCTAAAAACATAGAATTCCCAAGACACAATTTCGTGTTTTTGTCATAAAAGCAAGAGAGTCTTCCACCGAGTGGATGAAATAGCAATAGGAACAGAGTATACAAAGTACGAGGCACTAAAACTCCTGTCGAATGTAAATTGAGAAGGACAATGGAAGAGGACCTCTACCATTGGCTTTATTGCTTATTTTGTGTAAACTCACATTTTCAATTAATTTTAATCCAATAAAAACTTCAGGAATATTTTTGATTTCGCGAATATTTCACTTCGCTTCCTTTGAAGCATAATGTATCCATTTTAATTTGGGGTTAAGATGGTTTCCTTATTCTACTTTCATTCCTTTTTAAGGGAAATTGTATCACCTTAGGTACGAATTTGGAATTGGCAGCGAAAGAGGCCGCTGGAAGGTGTCGCATTGATAGTTGGGCACACAGCGGTTGGTGTCATCGTCTCGCAAATATCCGAAACTGCAGGCGCATCCCAGGTGGCACACCCTAAAAAAGTAGCACATAGGCTCTTCGATAAAGGGATGGGAACAAGTCGCCTCGTGGCATGGCAGGCAGGCGCGTTCCTCATGATCCCCGCAAGCTGTGGAGCGAATGGAGAACGCGGTTTAGGAACCGGGTCCTGGCTTCTGTTTTTTTTTTTTTGCTCACTCACGTCCTTTAGCCGGAGCTGCAGCGCCGTCCCGCAGGAGCATAAATAGCAAGAACAGACCAGAGGGTATTTGCGGATCCAACATGGACAATGGGTGGGGTGCCAGTTGCCGGTCGTGTTTATCCAAAACAAAACTGAGGCCAAGCGTTCAGTTTAGAGACTTTGAGCGGGAATAATCGTTTGGCGTCACGATTAGCAACGGCTTGGCGAAGCGGATTGGAAAGGTTTTTATATTTTATTTAAAAAAAGTAAACTTATCGAGAGCAGAGCTACGGAGAAATATATAAATTTGGAGAAGAAAGAAAAATTGTGAGAGGTTTTCATTCCTAGAAGACATTTTTCTAATGACTGCGTTTTTATATTAGTTAATAGCCCTATAAAATTATGGTTTTATATTATTATTCCATAGGAAATCGCTAAATAAATTATTTTAAGCGATTATGTTAGCTTTTAAGAGTATTTAAAAATGTTTTTAATGATGGTTTTTGATGTTACTTTAGCATATCTCATGGAATCCCTACTAAAAAAGGTTACACCTTAGTTTTTTGGGAAATACTATATCTTTGATCGTAAAAAATTAAAAACTAAACATTATTTGTAATAGCAAATAGGGAAAAATTAATTATTAGACTTAATTTTGAACCTAAATTTAAAAAAAATCTGTGAAGTACTAGAAAAATAGTTCAAAAGCTTGTGTAAAAATTTTAGATTATCCGATTATGTCGTTTCCAACTTCCCACTTAAGAAACTCTTGCTTTTTCTTCTATCTAAACGAAATATTACCAAATTATTTGTTGTTAATGTTGTTTTCCTTTAGTTTATTTAAAAAGCAGCAAATTATACAGGTTCTTTTTTAATTAGTGTTTACTTTGCAGTAAACATATTGTTTATACTATAATTTATTTAAGAGTTTTCATCGTTTCCTGATACTACTAGCACCAACTTGAATTAAAGCAGTTAATACTATTTAATCATAATAAAACATATGTTTAATACAAATAACACTGTTTAATTAATTGATGTGGTAATTCAGTAAACAAAATCAGTGGCATTCCGCCGTCTGTTAGCTATTAATTGAGCAATTATTTGCATCTATTTCGGGGCCAGCTAAGTACACTCGAAAACCACATTCCGCTGTATTTAATGGTTTGGACCGTCATTGGTTAGCTATAAATGTTGAGAGCATCCGCTTTGACAATGGCCGGTCATTCCGATGGCCATTCGAATACGGATGATACCGGGATAGAGAGAGTGAGCGTGGCCCAGGGCCAAGGCACCGTTCAAACTGTCATTCGGACAGGGAACCTGCTGAATCCCCGTGGGTTTTAGCCATCTCTTTCCAGCTGATAAAGCCTCGACGGGCTTAAAAACGGAAATGGCAGAAATGGTTGAAAAAAAAGGCGTACCAAAAGTGGCTAGCCGTGGGCAGGTGATAAATGAGGGTTGGCCAGTGGTTAGGGTTCCTGCATTTGATTATCATTTAAACAAATATGCAGCTGAAATTGCGGTGGCGAGTGAAATTTACAATGAAAATTGTGTAAATTGTGGGCATTACATTTATGAAGTTTTGGCATGCCAAAGCCCCGACAGGCACTGTATATGGTACATATGTGTTTAGGCCAAGTCACGCTATTAGCGGGGGCAGTGTAAATATTTTATGGCCTGCTTTTGTGCGCTGCGCATTTGCTCTTCCCGATGGCTATTGCATTGGGAGCCCGTTTGGATTGGTCGCCGCAAACAATAGCCAAAGGTGGAAGAGTGAATCGTTGGATAACTTTCAATTAAAGGTTTATCCGCTGCTCGGGGAGGGGAAAAAACGGACTGTCAAATGCTCCGCCACTCCGTTGGCAGGCAATTCGGTTAAAAGGCGGCCTGTCCCGGTCTCACGGTTCGTCTATCTTTTGAAGAGCAAAAACCATTGACAATTTGCATAAATAAACCATTTAAAATTCTTTTTTGTTAAGCCTCCCTCTTCTGCCACTGAACCCTTTTCTTTTCTCTCTCTTTTTTCGAGGCTGTTCGTTTAGTTGAACGATTGAGAGGCAGCTAATATTTTTGGCCTTTTTTTGCAGCAGCAGCAAGATGGAGGAACAATAATAGCGGCAGGATCTGCGGCAACAGCAGGACACAGATTGCCATGATGGGGCCACATGGAGCGAAAGAGCATTTTTAGTTTGGCCTTTTCCGCCGGAGCTGAGAATGTGAGATGATGGAATGCGTTGAGGGGTCTCGTCCTCAAAAAAGGCCCCACTGCTGCTATAATTTTGAAGAAGCCATGGCAAATGAAATATGGACGGGCTTGAATTGGCCATCAAGCGAGTAGATCCCTTCTCGAGTAGGTCTCACTCTCGGCCATGGCCCATAATCGCTGGGACTATGGTCGAGGGACTTACGTCTCGGGCTGGCAAAAAGGCAAAATAAATTGATTCGCTTCGAAAAAGGAAGTTCTCTCTTATGATGTCTGTGATTCCGCAGTGCCAACAGTAATTTCCGCACCTTTTTGACGTTTTCCTTTTTAGCCATGACCGCATTTTCTGGGCTTCTTGCTTCGTGATTGAGAGCTTGTTGGCTTTCAAATATTTTGTCATTTCATTTATCAAGTGTCATTCGGTCCGGATGGCTCTCGTCTGCGACCTGTCACGTATAACTATTTCTGATTCGGAGCATTAAATCATTGACAGTTGCTTGTGTTTTCAATGGATTTTCTATTACCTCTGCGGAGGCGACTCCACAAAGGGACCCACAAGAATTATGGTTGTGCAATTTATTATTTCTTTCATCCGTTTCGCCGTTTTTTCCGACTGTTTTGTTTTGCCTAAGAGCCCGAAACGTTGAAAGCTAATCTATTTTAAGTGGCTGTAAAGCATTCAAGGATGTAAGGATGTGTCTTGAGCGTGTGTGTGCGAGAGAGCGTTCCCTTAATGAAATGTAGCATAATATTTTCATTTCGGCCATGGCCCCGTGTGGGTATGTGTGATAAGCGTGTAAATCCCCAAAAATAGCCAAAGACAAGCACAAATCCCACAAGCATATATGTATGATGAGCACGGGCAGTGGGAGTTCCTGGGACTGTGGCTGCGACTGTGCCAGATGAGGAGCTGGTGGCGGCCAATGACCATAAATCCGAGTAAAATGTATTTTGACATTTTGCACGCAAAGCGTGTGGCAGAAACTAACTAAGCGTGTGCGGGCTCAGTCTGGGGCTGGTGCTTCCACAAACGAAAGGTCATTCCAATGATGATGAGGAAGGACATCAGGCCAGGACTTCCCATGAAGTGTTAACATGCGATAACAGCGGCAACGAATAAAACACAATGAAGCGCAACTGATGAGGATGCGGTGAATGGGCATTCGAATGTGCGGGGACCTTGATGATGCCTAATGCGAAAAGAAAGACGCAACAAATCCCAACCCAGCCGAATCCGAGACCGAAAGCCGAAACCCCAAACGCCGAAACTGAAACTGAAACTCAACCGAACACAAGTGAAGTCGTTTTTGGACTCTGGCTATAATTTTGGTGACGTCTTCGGGGGAAGTAAATGAAGTGAAATGGCTTGAAACGAATGATAAAGGCCAAATCAATGTATTTATTTTTTTATCATATAATTTTCCACCTTGAACTATGTTTTTTGTAGCTAGAAGTGTGATATATTTTTTGCCTATCTAAATATTTAATACTGCCCAATTAAATAGGGAAGATTTTCCCACTTATAGTGGGAAAGTAAACTATATATACACTGCTCACAAAGGTATGCTCTTCTAGCAGTTATCTGTACAGAAATATAATAATAATAATAAAAAAATATAGTAATCATTTTATTGGAAAAAAGATGCATCTAAAATGGTTTGGCCTGAAATTCTAAGAAAAATGCTACAAATTCAAAGGTTTGCCCGAATTTGTTCTATATTCCACCTCAAAATATGTAAAAATGCAAATGGTTTTGTTTTTAAATTGCTTCTTCGTTTTTTTGCTATGAAGTTTACTGATTTTAAAATTGGCTCCTTATAATTATACGACATATTTAAAAATAAGTAACTGCCCGTTTTGAGCATTATGACGCCACGTTCGCCAGTAATTCTAGATCGTTATTTTCCTCGCTGACACTGCTACGTTTAACCACATTTTGGAGTCAGTCTGCACTGGCCTTGCCCTACTATTAAAATAAAGAATTTTCTATCTAGCGATATATTATGAAAATATTCGTTATCCTATATGTTAAAACTCCCAAGCTTAATAGGCAAGATTTTCCTACATCTATATAGTATATATACACTGATCTCAAAATAATGCTTATCTTTAAGTAATCTTTAATAAAAGTCTTTATCTCCCACAGACAGCCTCCGCTCTTGGCCCACAAAAAACATTTTTAATTACCCCTTTTTCTTTGTTTTTGTGCGGCATAAAATAGCAACTTTATTTCGTAGAAAGGAAAAAGGCAACAAAAAACATGTTGGCGGGATCTCAAGCTCTAACCAGTAAACATTTTTTCACGCTCATAAACTCTGGGGGAAAATTGTTTCGGCTGCCTCAGTGTGGGTGAGGAGAGTGTGACATAATGGCGTCGGCAGGCTGGCTGAAAGTGGGGAAATGGAAAGGGAGAAGGACGAGGACCGGACCGAGAGGAGCCAGGGCCAGCAGTTTGCAGCAGTGGATGCCTTGGCCGGCACTGTCACGGTCATAAAAATGTGCAAAGTATTTCGTATGGAGCTACCTTCGCCCACACGCTTTCGGAGCTAATAATAAGCGAGGGCATGGAAATGGTTTTAATGCATAGGGCAAACACACAAAAAAAATATACAAAAATAAAGGAAAAACGAAAGAAAAGCTCATGGAAACAATTTTCTTGTTAAGTGGACTTTTGGACTTTACATTTTACTTGCTTCTGCTCCTGGTGGTGGTGGGGGGCAGGCAACTGTTTCACATTTGCTTTTATTGTACTCAAGTTGGGACGTAAATTTAAATGAAACACCATTTTTTCCCTCATTTTCGGGGCGGGAGCTAAGCATTTCCGCGGACGCTGGTTACCGTTTTTCATGTACTTCCTCGGATAATGCCAGGTCTGGATTTACATAGGGCTTTGAGCGGAAGTCCCCGAAATCATAGGTAATGCCCGGACAGAGGAGCTCTGAGGCAGACAGATAAGGTAAGCTCCGACCTGTCTGTGGTCCGTCAGAGGAATTTGAATATTAAATTGGAGCGGCGGCGGCTAAGTAAAAGGAATCCATTTGAGCATGAATTCATTTGGCCCCAAAATGGGATCAGCTGAACGGAATACACAATTTCCGCCGCACAAAGCACGGCTTTGACATTTATGCAGCCGCAACCTGTAATCGAATTGTGTGTCGTTTTCCCCTTTAATTGACTAATAATATTATTTCATAATTTTTTTTGCAGAGTTTTCCGCCAACAGGGGAAAAAAATGTGATGAAAATGAAATTTTTCATACACACAATTTAATGCGGATATTTCAACTTTGAACGCTTACACAGGCTGGCCCGGTTCTGGCTCTGTCATCTTTTTGCCACAATTCAATTTTCGTGCGACATTTGTTTTGGCAGGACATGAAAAATGGTCAAATGTTTTTCTATAATGCGATTTCCTTAACGTTTTCTTTTATGTGTTTGTGTTTATGTGTGCGAGCAAGCGAGTGGCTGGAAAATGCTGATTGAAATGTCACAAAAAAAAAAAGTAGAAAAACCGAAAAAACAACGGATTTGTCCTTTTTTGCTTTTCGCCTTTTCCACACAGCATTTTTTTGGTCCCTGCCTTTTGTTTGTTGTACGCTTTTATTTTATTCCTGTTTCTGGTCCGTTTTGTTTCGTGTTTGCAGCTGATTTGATTTGGCTTTCGGCCATTGTCCTGGCCCGCTCTGCTCTCTCGGCCGGTAAGCGTTCGCACTTTAATCAAAGAGAAGAGAAGAATGCCCCGGCTAATCTGCTAAGCGTTTTCTGCCCCTCGGGGATATGTTTTCCCTCCTGTTCTTGTTCTTGTTATTATTGTTGTTGTGGCAGTGCTGGACGGAGCACTTAACATATGCCGGGGATAGTGTTGCCAAGCCAAGTCTTGGCCATAACTGAACACCACAATGTTACTTAATTGAGATTTGGCCTGTAATTGAAACTGAAAACTAAACTACGTTTTGTCTGGCCATCAGAGCAGCTGCCAGTGCACACAGTGTCCAATTATAATTTAATTAAATTCGAAGCACTTTATATGCAACTATTTTCGGCAGTTGCCGGCCCCGACACATACCGCATATCGCTGGAAGCCCGGCATCTCAAAACTCCGGAGTCCGCCGGAGTCCTGCCAGTGGTCGGTCGGTCGGGGGCCAAATGCCAGGCACGTTTCCTCGTTTTTGCATATATGTACTCGCTGGATATGAGCTTGGCTCGCCTCCACTGGGAAAATATCTTCCAAAATATGCCATGAAATATGGGGTATTGGAATAAAATAAGAACAAGACACTGCGTTGGCTCTAAATACTCACTGAACGAGTCCTTATTGGTCTCCTAGAGATGGATATTTAAATTAATTAAATTCCATTTTTATTCCCAGTGCCCAGAGTATTGCCTCTGAAGACTCACTAAACGAATATTGATCTCCAAGGATTACCAAGGATATTCCTTAGTTTATATAGTAATTAAACCATTTAAACACAATTTTTATTCCCAGTGCATTGCTGCCTGTTGCCTGTGTTCGGGGTTGCTTCAGAATGTGAAACAATATGCCACAACAATGAAGCGAGTCGTGCAGCAGCAGACCGTGCAACGAGGCGTATGAGTGTTGACTGCCGTGCGAGATGGATCTATGGGGGAGTAAAGGGGCGTGGCCGTTTGCTTGGCTTATTATGCCGTTGCATGCAAGGCCGCACCAAATCATGACGAATGACAACACCCATTGTCCCAGAAAGAAAGCAGCCACCTGCCGGGTAGCTTTAACACTAAAGTAAAGACAACAATAAAAAAATATTCAAAAGGGAAAACTGCACCGAAAACTAACTCACTTTACAGAAAAATATTCCGGCATTTGCTTGTAGAAAATTTATGGAATCATGCCTGGATGGCATTGGTATTCTTATTGTTCGGCTTCTTGTTGGCCTGGACTCGATTGTTTGCCCCATTCATACACCTGGACTTTTGTCTTATCCTGGCTCCCGTTCTTGCTTGTCCCTTGGCCTATTTATTTATTTATCCTACTGCAGAGCTGAAAAAACAAGGGCTTCTCCCCTTTGTTCATAATGTGTTTATACAATAAATTTCGACTTCTCTTTTGCACACAAAAAAAAGGGTGCTGAATGAGAGACAAAAAGCTGCCAAAGTCGAAACTTTCTACGAAAACAAACAAAAAGCAGGTGACTCTAGATATTGCGCATACGTGCCGTTGGCTAGCACGAAAGCTGCATACCCTGCAACTACTATATAATCGAGATTACTAAAAATAAGAAAAAAAAAAACTTGGGTTAGTTAACCCCCGTTTTTTTTACGGCTGCATCCTTCAGCATTTTTGCCCAAAACATGCTGGTTGGCTTCAAATCCATTTTGGCTTGGCATTGCATGCTACTTTTTATTTGATTTAATTTTATTTTCTTCGCTTTGCAACTGCCATTCCACTTCACGCGTGCTTATCGCACTCGTGAGGTGCTGGCCTCGAGTGGCTCGTAAATAATAGCTGCTGCAAACACAAATAACTCACACTCGAAATCAGGCAGCTCGACACCCAAGACATGAAGGCGGCTACAATAATAATTGCAATTATCCTCCTGTTGCCGTCTAGCCAGCAAAGGTAACTGCCAACGCTATCCAACGAAGGACTACCTTGATTAATTACCAAAAACATTTAAGCTCCGAAGGTTTGGAACGCAAAGTGCTCTCGTTTAATCCCACCTATGACTTCTGGTTTTTTATGCCGACTGGCAGGCCGAAGAGCGTGCCTCAAAACGTGCAGGATGCCTATTGGAAGACCCGATCGGTTTGCTACACCGATTTTTGGTTTCACTGCCAAAGTGGTGAGGCAATAGCGGTGTAAATAGATGTGTTATTGTTCAATAAAAACATATTAATGTGCTATGGATATACGTTATATTAGTAGGATTTTAGTGCATAAATAAAACGTAATTCCTTGAAATAATTGTGAAGTTTAGTATCTCGTTGGTTATGATGTCATAAAAGTGCAAATAATTATAGATAGTGTTTCTGGTAACGTACGTGTTTTGTTTTATGATCTTGTAAAAGGTACTAACAAAATGTTTTTTTCCGCCACTATCGACTACTAGCATATGCATTCTCGATAGGGATTATCAGCTGAGATAATATGCCCTTTATTTACTAGTTGACGAACTTTAGGATGCAATAAAAATAACAATACGTGCTAAAATTAAAACAAATACCTCCCTTGCTTTATCCAAGTTTTGTATATCGTTCAGTACACAAATGCCTACTTTTAACATAAAAATTACTTAGTTTTATTTTGTATCCACTCCCCGAAATCTTAAGGAAGTTGAAAAGCATGGCAGAAGCCTTGAATCCTATGTTTTTTTTTCTCTTATTTGACTTATTGTCATAAGCTTCCACTTATAACTTTTAACTAAAGTTATCCACTATCTATTTTTATATTTAAAGTGAAATATACGCCTTGGTTTGCCACACTTAAATAACAACAATACTAACTAACTAATTAGATATTCTCACATCTTTAAGGCCATATAAACCAAAAAGAAAACGGCTGCTCAAAATAAAAAACCAGCAATTGCTTTAAGTTTTTGCGATGCTATAAATATAAACGTAACTGCAAATTTATTAAAACTTACATTTGATTATAATAAGTAATAAATTTAACTGCCTTTTTTATAATCCAACTTAGAATTTTGTATTTTTAATCCCAACATATTGTTTTGTATTTTTAGTCCCAAGACCAGGCATTTTTCCTAACAGCTTAAAGGTGTGTGCTATACTGAAATTTGGTTTTAATTGTGAAACTGGTAAGAAGATTAGACGTTTAAAAATCCAAATAAACAACAAATATAGGTCGCTAAGCCAGATGTTCACAGAATAAAGTAGAGTAAGTGGCTTTGGGAGAAGGAAATAAAATGTTAACAATTAATAATTACTTAGGCAAGGCACGTTCCTTTGAGATTTAACATCCCCAGATTTTGTAGCAAACGAACGAGTTCATTTTATAGTTATAAAAGCTGGAGTTCAGTGTTAGTTTATTATGCAACGTGCTCGTAATGATTTCAATTTTCTCATTTGCCCCTTGTTACCATTTGTTGTGTGTATGCAGATATGTTAAAGAGTCTTGATGGGGAAAAATTGAAGTTGCAGTTGGAATTATTATTATGTTTACTTTGGCCACTGCTTGGACCAGTCAGCGGGAGAAGGGATCTGCGGAATCAGACATTTTATTGCATCGCCGTGGGGCAGAGACACTGTTATCCAGTCCTTCCGAGGAGCAAACACTGTGTATGCGGAATATACAGTTTCCCACAGTGCTCCTCAGTGTGCATTTATTTTTTTTAGCATTTGTGTTTTGTTGCATCACGCAAAGGAAATGAAATATGAAATAATTTATGAATCAAGGCGATGGCCAGAGAGAGATAGGGGAGGAAGTGACAGGGGAAGCCGCATCAAAGCAATGGCATTGCGCAGTCAAATTTATGATAAATAACCGAGCTATATGAAATGCAAAACTACGACGAGTATATATAGCAGGAAGTCTGAGTTGGAAGCGACTTTGATTGCACGTCGTTCTTCTTTCCTCCTGCGCCCCGCCCTGGCATTGTTTGGTTTTTTGCAGACTGGCGAAAACTTTCGCAACAGCAGAATGAAGTGCGTGGAAAATGAGTCATTTGTTGTAGTTGCTGCTGGCGTTGCTCCTTTCGCACAAATAACAAGTCAAAAGTGAAGACAAGTTTCCGACAATCCCCGAAATCCAGTCAGGAGCTTGAGCAGAACAAAGCCAAAAACTCGGCAAAGTCTCAGAAATTGTCAGACATGAGCATGCTGTTGCATGTTATGTTTAAATACATCACTTGTCTCGTTAAATTTTAAGCTTAAATTCTGGACGTTCAAGATTTCAACGGCACCTGCAAATATGCAACACTTTACGGAATCAAGTATACGACATGTATGTCAAGATATTTTATTACAAACTAACGTAAATAATAGCAATTTGAACTTCAAAGGGAAATCAAGTTTGCATAACGCAAAAACTATACAATTTATTTATTATATATTTAAAATGTAAATGTAAGGAATATTAAGATCACTTACAATGCTTTAAAGCAGTGATTGGCATGGCCCTATTACGTGGCGGCGTGGTCAATATCTCTTCCGTCCCTCTGCCAGCACATGCAATCTATTAAAGGTTGTGCGACTTCGGCAAAGGTCTTCATATACGCCCTCGGGATATTAAAGCACAGTATTAGTGCTGTTTCACTGTCATGTTGTAGCTAAATCTAGCTGTTTTTAGAGTTAAATATCTATTTTTATAATCAGAGCTAGTTTGCTTGCCAAGTTAGCTGTTTTTTTTTTCTCATCTCTAACTACCTCATTCCATTTCTCATACACACAAATGCAAAGTCTACATCTGACTGCTATAAAGTCATTTTTTTTTTAACAATTTTTAATGTTCTCAATTATAGGCATAGCCACCGCGGAACTTTTCTTAGAAAGTGTAATTAAAACTTCATGGAAATTTCTTGATATTTTTTTCAACCAACTTCTCGCAAAGTTTTTTGTGGCGCATCAGAGCCAGAAAAACAATATTTTATTTAACTTATTTCAAACTAATCAAATTGCCATTCTGACTGGCAAAACTTTGACCAAAATGGGGGGGGAAACTAACTGCTAACTAAATGTCTGCAAATCAAAACATATTTGATCGGAAAAAAATCGAATATTACTTGGGGGCATTCATTCTAAACCTTCATACAAAGTGCCACCTAATCTCATATTTTTTGTTGGTTTTGCATACACACACATTGGTGGCAAATTGAAATTGTTTGCTGTGTGGGAGGAATATAATTTTAACTGGCTTTCAGTTTTCAATGTTTTCAATTTATTTCGACAGATTTTGTGGCAGTTGATGGTGAACGAAATGACTTTCGGAATAATAAAATAGTTCGTTTAAATGCACTTTTAAAGCAATCAATTTCTCTGAGCGACTGAAGCGATTTTATTTTACTAACCTCAACCTAAACACTGGCCAGTATCAATTGACTTTCCTTTAAATGCATGCAAGGAAAACGAAAGATTGTGGATTTACGTTCGTTTCATGTTTATACAACATGCTCATAAATATTTATGAGTATTATGATGCAAAAATGCTGCAACATAATCAAAAAGCTGAGCAACGCGTGGACGACGAGAAAACAAACCCAGTGCAATCAAATCAGGCGTGTTAGGGGTGATGGCGGACCGCCAGCGGTTTCAGAGTAGCACAAGCAGCATCCTTACGAGCAGTGTGAAAATTATACAGCGCTGACAATAAGAGACAGCCAGCAACCACTCCCGTATCCCCGTTTCAATGGGTGCAATGTCATAAAAGATTCCTTGTCTCACATTTCCTTCTTACCTCAATCGAACAGGAAGACGGAATGAGAAATGTGAGTGCAGGTAAAAATGCGGAGTGGTGTTCACAGCTGGTCAACGTCAATGCATCAAATATGCAAAGTATATAAAAATGATGATGACTTGGGAGTGCTTGTGCACTGATGCGTAGGAATGGAATTTTTCTGAATACAAATTTACGGGAAATCAGTAAGCGAAATCGGAAATGTTTAAATTTATCCCATATATCATCACAATACTTCCAAATGCAAATCAATTTTCAGTATTAATACTCACTTTTTAGCTATTTAAGGTGCTTTATTGTTTGAGCAAACCGCAACATTCGTCTGCATACCGAAATGAAAATTTTATCTTAACCGAATATAAATCTCTGCCATGCATCAGGATACCCTGGCTTCATTTTCAATTGCCAGCCATAAAGTTGGACCCATAAATAGCCGCAAAATGTTGGACAATCCTCATATGGGAGCCAGCAGAGAAGGATGCTTCTCACGGATATTTATTCCATTACCGGGCAAGTGACTTTTGTTTTCTGTTGCCGCTGTCGCTGTCCACAATGAGCTATTGCCCTGCGACCGGGACCTCCTCCGTCTCCGGCTCCAGCACCTCCTCGTCCTCCTCTGTTTCCTGTTCCCATTCCGGCTGCGACTCCCTCCGTTGTCCGGTTACCATTCGTTTTGCGGACGGAAATTTACGATTTACACGTATGCCAAATGCAATGGCAACTGCAAATGGGAATTGGGAGCAAGGACTGGGGAGTCGTTGCTGCGATAATGGTTTCCATGCAGCGACTGTTTTCCCTGTTGTTTCGGTATTGGTACAAAAAAACAAGAAGCAATCGCTTATATAGTACAACAATGGCAAGTGAGCGCGGAATGCAATGGGAACCAACGTGGTGGAAGTCTCAAGTATATGCAACACACACATGCCGCCGTCAAGCTGAGAGCCCAACAATTATTGCCAAGGCTGACAACAATAAGGGGTAGGGGATGGCATTGAAATTCAATTTCATTGTTGTGCGAAAAACAGCACCCCTTGCCTGCTCGGCAGTCTTCGGAGCTGCTTCTCACTGCTGTTTACACAATCAGCGTGTTTGCATGGCCAATGCATTTCCCCTGTTCGCCTCCTGACAGGATAAAACCAGAATGGCTAGGATGAAACCGTTGCCTTGGCTGCAGATTTTTGATTTATCGCAACGCACATTGCAGGATTCGAGCTGCTACTGCTGTTTCATGCAAATTTCTATTCTGTTTTTCATTTTTTTTTCTTGCTTTTCAGACAAGCAAAACAGCAGCAAATTTGGTTGTGTGCTGGGAAAAGACTTGAGCTAGCAATTAACAGGGGGAAAACCCACAGAGGGAATTCAGACAGGAAATTAATGAAGCTTGACATGATAGGAAATTAAACGTTTGATAAATATTAGTAGGTGGCCAATATTTGAGCAACATTTTGAAATCATTTTTGGTTTACGTATTTCTAAAAATACTCTCAGACCTGGCATTAAAACGTTTTGTCTGAAATGCATTCTTAATGGGGATGTATATCGAGAGGAAAAGTCTGATATGATAGATATATGAATATGAAAATATTTTCTGCCTGTTTAAAAGATCACTATTTTAGTGATGCTGATGAAGAATGTATATATTTCATAGGGTTAAAAATGACACTAATGATAAATTTTATAATAATAATGAATAAACAATGAAATATCGAATGTGGAAGGCACATTCTGAGGTGACAACATGTGTTAAAATCTTTAAAACCATTTGAAGACGTGTTGAAAACTGAATTTAAATCTCAAGCCCACACCCTCAAATATCCTTGCGGAAAACTTTAGGATGTGTCAGGATTCGTCAGAGACTTGGTTCGTGCTTTGATTTCCTGTGGCCTTAGCATGTATTGGTTGTCATTATCAAACCGAAAGGTCTATTTACCATTTAGGTTCAAAATGGCCCGCAATTTGGGGAATGGGAAATGGGGAATGGAAAGGCAAAGGCAAGGACCTGGAAAGTGCAAAACGAGAAGAGGAATCGAGAGGAGAAACCCTCACACACACACACATTGCTGCGACCAGGGAAGTATGCAAATTTTTTCAGCTTTTGTCTACTTGACTGGGGATATGTTTAGCTTTGGCCTCCCGGCAGCCACGAGTGTGTAAATGTGTTGTGTGGGTCCTGGCTCTGGTCTCGTAACGACTCCTTGTCTTTTGGTGGCTGGTGCCATCAGGTGGACGCATGGCTGGTGCCTCGTTTGCTGATGCATATCATGATTGCGGCACTTGTAAACACGGAGCCCAGGGTCGGCGATCCGTGGGAGAGCCGAGGCAGTGACAGCTGATGGACCGCAGAATCAATATGCATTTGAATATATGCTGCCGGAGCAGTGGCTGTGGGACCAGGGGAGTTGCCGCCGCGGAGACCACCGTCGTCAGACAAACACACAACTTTTCACGCACGTGACCCCACGTCTCAGTTTTCGACATTTATTTTGCCCTTATGCAAAGGCAAGGAACTTCCCGTTGGGGAGCCATTTTGAATAAGAGAGCACGCTCTATTTATTCGTCGCTACGAAGGGTATTGTATTTGAAACCAGTCGGTAAATCTTGCTAAAATAAATTATTTTGGCTAAAGTTTCTTATGTTGGTCACTATTTTCTGTGTTTTATGCAGGGGAAATGGGGTAGAAACACACACCTTTAGACTTATGTGGTTTAATTTCGAGTCAGGCACTTTGCAATATCCTTGGCAATAAAATTCAAGTACCCTATTTATTATATTAATATTTAAATTAAATGTATTAACGCTGTTTGTTAGTACTATTTTTGCCGGAGGACGATTTACCTTTACGATTGGGATGACAGAAAATATAGATATATCGATACTATATTCATATTTGTAGCAATGGTCGATATATACATCGATATTTTATCGTTGCGATGTATGTGCGATAAATAATGATAGAAATTTACTTATAAATCGTTAAAAATAAGACAAAGTTTAATTTAAAACAACGTGTATCTAATATTTTTTCCATAATATTGATATTTTGAAGATAACTGTATTATTTTTTTTTATATATTTTTACGATATTATCGATATCATATTAAATGCGATTTCTAACAGTATTTTCACAAACCACTTGAAGCTTGCAAAGGGTATTCCAGCGTCGGAGTTGGCATTTCTTTTCGAAAAGTTCCCCCCATGTGTGAGAGGGCGCAGGATGCTGGCCAACAACATTTGCATAAGAAGTGACTGATGGCAGTCCGATGGGAGACAGGTGGAAGAATATATATCAAGAGTCAAACTTAATTATACAGACTGCTGCTGGCGAAACAGTACGAAGAGCAAGCAGCGCACAAAAAAAAGAAAAGAGAAGTAAATCCCAATTCAGCTTGAGCAGCATCAGCAAATCCCAAATCCAATAAATAAAAACAGATGAGGGAAATGCTTGGCATGTGTGAAGAAGCCAATGAAAAGTCATCATAATAAGCCTGGGGAATACAGAACAACAGCAACAAATTAATGAAAGCCCAGAGGCGTCGCGCCGCTACAGTGTCTGTGACACATATTAAAAAGCTTTTCAGACTGAGCGGGCGGGGCTTAGACTGAGCTCTGAATAAATGTAATTAAAATACGGATCCTTTTTTTGGCCTAGACGGCAGGCCAAATGATTAATTAACGATAATAAATGCCGATTCCATATGTTAACATGTGTGAATCATAGAGAAATGGCATAAATCGGTCCTTTGAAGTATCCGAAATTCATTAGCAGGGTAATTAGGAGCAAGTTCATTAGTGGGAATCTATTAATTGATTATGCAAATGATGTCTGGTAGATGCAATCAGCAAAAAGCCCATCAATGAGGAAAATTATTTGTTTAACTCTTTGCAAGCACGTGCTCTTCGCCAGTTGTTTATTGACAGAAATCTCTCCTCCATTAAGATTTTGGGCAATTAGTTCCTCAACCGCAGCAGCAGACACGCAGACAATACCCTGAGCGATATTAAATGATGAGCCCAGGCCAGACGACGAGGGGCACTAAATTAAAGCAAGTAAAGGAACCCTTATCTAACAAATTGCTTTGGCACTAAGCGACGACCGAAACCAATTAAAATCCTAAACTTTTACCTGGATGGTCCAACTATTCTTATATAAAATCTCTGTCATGACAACCGACGTACGACGACGTCGACGACAACGGCCCCAACTTTTCCCGTTGACGGTTTGGGGGTTGGGCCAATTTGAAGCCAAGTTTGTTCGCCGCTCATACAAAACTTCTGGCTGCCTGCAATAATACCGAAAACAAATATGTACGAAAAACAAAAACCGACAACCGAAACCCGACGCGAAACTATGTAAAGTTTTTAATCATGGGCCACCCGTCAGGCGGCAGGCGTCGAAATCAAAATCAACTCGCGACAAGCCAATTAAAATTTACCACAAGGCGGCTTACACGGCGTATGCGTAACATTGCCGCACGCCTACAAACAAAAAGCGATTTGGCCAGAGAGCGCTTTCAGTTTATTAAAATTTAATTTACCACCGAGACTGGCATGGCCGAAAGTTCTGCTGGTCCTGAATATTTTCCTCTCAATTTCGGGTTGTGGCTGTTTTTTTTTTTGTTTTTTTTGCGCTTGAATATTGGGTTTCCGCCCAAGCCTGCTCAGCTAGACAAGTTTTGGATTTTTCGTTGTAGTTTTGTACTAGTTTTCGTTATTTGGCACTTGGAAACTTTTCGGCCAAGCGAAAGGTGCTTCACATTTCCCGTTTGGGAGAAAAAAAAAAAGTTTCTTGCTCTTTTGAATATCAGCGCCTGCGGTTGAATGAAGCCTTTAGACCACACTCACACACACACACGCGTTCTAGATTCCCGGAACAATAAATGAGTCGAGATTTTGGAAGCCTGCTCCACACCAAATTTTCAAAGTCTGTCAAATGCAGTCGCCTCGCACCTCGCCGCCGCCCAGAGCACCGAAAGTTCCACAACTGTAACAGCTAGGCAAATTTATGGCGGCGAAAGAAGAAAAAATAGTTTGCTCATTGTTTTGGAAACTTGTTGAGGAGAAAAATCTGAATTGCATTATATATTGACTCGGTATTGTTTGAAAAATCTCAAGGAAATTAATAAATATGATAATGAAATGAGCAAGGGATTCTCTGAAACTGAAGTTAGCTGAGTAAACTTTCCCGTTCGCACAAAAAGGTAAACGAAAGTAATTCGCCCTTTTTGTAGTTAAACGAAGTGGAAAATGCCAAGGGTTATTAAAATTTCAAATTGAAAGGGAATTTCTTGTTGAGCAGTAAACTAAAAATCCCTGGCAGACGCCATGAAACTTTAATCAATTTAATTTAAGAGCTCAGTGAAGCTGCAGGGTAGATTCTTTCTTGATCAATATTGACTTAGTTTTTGTTGAAAAGTTTCTTGCGTAATCTGGCCACTCTTGGTTGGTCAATTTTTCATTTTCCATATCGTCGTTGTGAGCATTCTTTGTGGTCAAGGAAATGGAATTAAATTACTTTCCACATACCAGAAGAGTGATTTCTCTTTGGCTGTCTTGAAGGACCCTTTTTCCCCAATTGTCAAAGAATGAACCTTTGTTGCCTGCCAATTCAGTCGAGTGTGTGTGCGCCAAAGTTGTACAAAAAAGAGCAACAACAAGAGACAGAAGCAGAAGCATTCCTATCAAATAATGCACATTTGTGCTTCCGCTGTGAAAATGGCGAAGGGATATAGACAGGACCTGCTCCTGCTGCAGTGACTCACACAATATTGGCTGAGCGCGTTTTTCGCCCTGCCAAGTGTTTCAAAATAAACAGCTTCAGTGTAAATTGCCTCGGGCAACATCTTTTGACTTGGCGAACACACATGACGAGGCTGTGGCTGCACAGAGCGAAGAAAATACTAATATTAAAGGGAATATTTGCAAAAATAATACTTGTGTACGGTTTAATTTATATAATTTAATTATAATTTAAATATATAATTTTTTGAATGAAAAATTGCTAAAAGATAACGCATTGCACTCACTTCCATGTCTCTGTTTTTACAAACTCAACTGTACTTGCACGACTCATCTAGTTAATTGTGGCTGCCTCTTCTTTTGCTCCTTTGCCAAAACCTACTAGACTGACACATACCAGATTTTACAGACTGACAACAGGGATCATACACTTTTAGCTTGTTGTTTCGAAGCAAGTCGTTGGTACAATCATGGTATTGATTGGAGTTCAACATTTGCGCGATTATATACTACAGAATTCATATTTGGGAATTTCTAGAGCACTTTTATTTTTATGTTATTTCTGCATTCAGGATTTTGTAAGAAGCGGATGCCTTAATGTCTGTGATGTACTATACTACTTTAAGTGCTTATATTTCATCCTTTCACTCCGCTATTAATTATTGTTTTTGATTTGTACTTTTAAATATAATAAGTGAAACCCTATTATTCTGTTTGCTTTTCTAATTTTGAATATAAATATCTAAGCTATCATCGGAACATTTCTCACTGTGCATGGGTGTGCCAGTGTGGGTGTATCATCGCTGGGCTCTGCCATTTTCTTCATCAAGACAAACAGTAGATGCTTGGAAGACATTAAGAAATCAACTTTAGACGCCAACGCGCCTTTTGTTATTGCTACAGTATGTGTGTTTTTGCACTTTGTTTGCTGTTTTAGTCTTTGTCCTTGGCTTGCTATGCCATCCTGTTCTGTTCCGTACCGCCCCCTTTCTAAAAGTGTCTCAGAATCGCTGTTATTGTAAATTTCCCCCACTCATTCGCCGCTAAGGAATGGTGGGAGGGGGAGAAAGGACGAAAATCTACAACATAAACATAAAGTTATTATATAAATATGAAGTTACCAAGAGCAAGAAGTGGGGCGAGTGGAACAGCTAAGCGGGAAGAAAACTTTTCTGCCTCGAAGGAAACTTTCTTTCCCTTTTCGCTGGGTGTCCTTTCTTTTTTTTTTTTTCTTCTTTTTTTTTGTACAGTCTGTGGGTTCTGGTTTCTCTGGTTTTTGGCCTGTCAGGCCATGATGCAGAGGCTTTTGAATTATGCGGCAGATTAAGTCCCAAGTGCATGCCTTCTGAGTTTATTTAGCCCCCGCAAAACCAAAGAAATCCTTCGGTTCGCAATCTGGCGAAATGATGAATGGGAGCGAAATCTCTGAATTGTGTTGAAGGGTTCATTAGGTGAAACATAACGAGGTCGATGAGGTGAAGATAGAAAAATGCCAAATAAAACTCTTTCGGGAGTTTTTGATCCACAGTTAAATTGAAATACTTTTTGCTCTTCTGTTATCCTTAATCTTTGCTAAAAACAGTTGAATGATTTAAAAATCACTACGTATTTCGATTTCGGATTTTATTTAATATCTCAGCTCAGAATAAAAATCAATTGAACCCTTTGATATGTTTTTAAACCTCATTGCGGAATTTGTTTTGTTTTTTGCCAGATGAAATTGAACAACAATGCAGTTTTTTTTACACCGGCGCGTACCTTTGGGAAACAATCCGTTATTCCTTTAACAAAACGCAACAAAGTATTCAATTTAAACAAACCAATTTGACAATGCTGGAGGAAAGCGACTGGGCGGAGGGCGATGATGCCAGCAGCAACACCAGAAACAAAAGCAGCACAGAAACAGATATATGTTCTATAGTTTCGGATACAATCCATGTGCATATGCGATTGCGGACAGGGACGGGAACGGGAATGGGAAAGTGCTGGTTGTAAACGCGACCGCAGAATAAACAAGAACAGCGGCGGCGGCGGCGGCGGCGGCAGCAACGAAAATGCCGACAGTGCGAGACAAAAGCATGGCAGGCTAAAGCCATTACTCATACGTCATGTGGCCCGGACCAAAGGGAATTTACTCGCACAAATACAAAATTCATAAAAAGCAACTAAAGCGCCGGGGCGCAAAAACAACAACTGCACGCACACACACACACACACAGCGACACACATATGGGGGATTGGCAAGTGGATCAGAGCATCCTCCTCCTCTCTGCTCCCGGAGGGATTTCGGATTCAAGCAGCTTCTGTGCGTTCTGTTTCTGGTTTTCCTTTGGCTTGGCATTATTTCTATTCCCCAATTACCCGTTGCCAGGACAACTTCTTGATTTTCGCACCCTTTCACCCTGTTCGCATTCACCAGTCACGGAGACGGAGCCATGTGTCTGGGGTCCTACATCCGTCTAAGTTGCGTTTAACCACAAATTAAATTATCCGACAATTTACAACTGCGTGCAGCGCTCAGCAGCCCCCAACCGCACTTCGTCGGAGTGGATAACTCACCCACAAAATGTAGCCTTCAATTCCACACGCTTCTTTTGGCTAAAACATTTTTCTAAGGACTCGCAGTGGAAGGTAACGTAAGTTTGTTTAACCAGTGAAATTGGGAAGTTGCTTACCTGCAAAGAGAGAAAGAAAATATGTGTTAAAAAGTTGCCAAATGACACTAGTAGTATTAGTAGTATTAGACTTAAATAGCGCTTCATAAATAATTTAAATAAATATATTTCTGTGTTATTATTTTGTTAAATCGAGATCTTATTCTGTTTATTTAATTCGCATAAATCAAGATGCGACTTGTTATACCAAAGACACGCAAACATTGAGGGTACGGCCTTACAAGCATTGCAACTTAAAATTCATAAGAACAAATTCAGCGACAATTTGCTTTATAGCCCAAATAAGTTTTGAAGATGAATCTTTCTGTAAAATTAGTACTGATGAGGTTTTGCGGCTGGAAACTGAAATCTTCGTGTACTACTAAGTTTGGAGTCAACAATAACAAAAATAATAAATAAAATAATAACAAAAAGATCAGTATAAATAATATAAAATAAAATATAATTAAAATTTTCACGGTGTAATAAAGTTTTTCATTTTCTTCTATATGCTAAAATTACACCGTGAATATGTTTACAGAAAATGTATAAATATAAATATAAAAAATATAAAATATTCCACTTTTTTATTTAAATTTATATGGTTCTGAATGTTAAAATTACATAATGAACATTTTTTCACTAAAGAGATTTTTCTAAAATTATAAGATTCCATGACACATTATTAATCTAAAAATAATATAGTAACCTATTCATGTTTCATAACAAATTAAATGGTCTTCACCATTAAATTTACATTATGATAATTTTCAGTTACATTTTTTTCAAAATTAAATATTTTCCTAAAAATAATTTGCCTTTGAAAGTAGAGCTGGAAAATTGTCGAGGTACTTATGAATGTAAACATTGATATATCGTATTTAAATATCGATGTTTTTCCAGCTCTTATAGAAAGTATATTTTAATTCTTCTTATAAGTCTTCAGGACGCCGGCAGTCATTTTCTGACTCTCGCTCACGCCAAATTCTGAACAAAGATAATAACTACAAAATATTCTCCGCCCAAGAATAAGTGATCAATCAAATGCCCACCACATACATATGTCAACCAATTTCCTAGAAAAAAAAAATGAAATAAATAAAATGCACAAAATGTATCTCTGAACAGTATTTTAGGCATTTGCAGCACGTAGCCCGAAGACCGAAATCAGGAGAGTAAATAAATAAAATATTTATATACGTACGAGTATTTTGGCCCCCAAACCGGCAGCAGCAGCCGGCATCAAACGTCAGCCGGAATTGACAAGAACGTTTCCTAAATGATTTCTTCCTGGTTATGTCAACAGGGACTCGTCGGGATCCCTAATTGCCAAGTATTCATCACACGTGCGTCCATGCGAGCAAACGTGACAGATGCCAGCCCATTTATGTACATGGAGCTTAATCACAAGGAGACGGAAAATGAGGAGAATCCTCGCTTCGTTTGGGTG
Organism: Drosophila kanapiae; assembly: GCA_008042475.1. NCBI lineage: Eukaryota > Metazoa > Arthropoda > Insecta > Diptera > Drosophilidae > Drosophila > Drosophila kanapiae. Next base: position 47,413 of record VNJM01003026.1, read on the forward strand.
AACCAGAATTTTTCTTAATATTTATTTATTATAAGCTCGAATGGTTCGCTTTAAAATGTCCACAGAAAAGGTTATAATTCTCCTTAGTCCGGGTAATGCGTTTTTCCTGTTCAATCCTCGGAAAAACTAAGACCAAAGCTGAGAAAAGGAATAAACTGGGTGCCAAGCCAAGTAAAAATATTTTGGCCCAGTTGCCAGAACGCGGAGAGGGGACTGAAGATGGCGATATGTAGCTTTAGGAGAAGATTGCTCCTGCTACAATTTAGATAACTTGGCAAGTATCTCTGACTCAAACGTTGAATTATGGGTCTCGACTTGGATTTCCTTCGTTCTGTTCTTTCTCGTCCCTGCTCTCTCGCTCTGTGGATATCTGCGTGTTTGCAAATGCATTTAATATTTTATAGGTAGCACCAGGGCTTAGTCCGTTGAGCAATATATCCCGAAGAGTAGGCCATATATTTGCCATTATCGGATGAGCAGCTGGGGCAAATGCATTCTCCTAATGATGGCAGCCAGAAATCGGCAGCCTGCTCAAATCGAGATAATCTCTCTTGTGGAGAAGCTCCCAGTACAGCTCGGCTTATTTCATTCGCTAAGCGGCTTATACCGGAAACAGCAAATGGGATGACGTACAGTCAAGTGAAGCTCATAAACTTTGCGGGCGTCGCACAAAATCCATTTGCAACCTTGTTTACGCTGCGTTTGGGTAACAAATCAACGTGGAGTGCGCACGCAGCGGACAGGGGACAGGGTACAGGGCACAGAGTACAGGGTACAGAGTGCAACCGCAAGCAAAATGCCTGATTGGCAACATAAATCAGAGAGGACAGGCAGCGCCGCAGCCGCAGCCACAACACCTGCCCCCTCCCCGTCTGCCACGCCTCCTTTTCGTTTCGCCTGACAACCACACAGCCCCCCGACAGTTGCAATGCCCACAAAATAGTACCCAAAAAACGTCCAGAAAGCAGAGCAAGAGACCTAGACCAAAGCGAGCAATACCCTTTTAGTTACAGGATATATAAAGGAGTGCAAAAAACTAATCTAATGCTGGTTGATTTCAAAGCATACATTTTACTAACAGCGTTCTTACATATAAGTCCAACTACGCTTGGATTTCTTTTTGTCTAGACCAGTGGCTATATTTAGCTACAAAATGCAATGTGACCAGGACTGGTGCTGTACTTAAATACCTTTGCCGAATTTGAATATTGATAATGTGCATGTGCTAGCAGAGAGGAGATAGCCACTTGATCATTATTTACCTATAAAATGCAATGAGACAAGACTGATGCTGTGCCTTAATTTCGAGAGCGCGGCCGAATACCTATGTCGAAGTCGCACAAACGTTGATAGTGGGCGTGTGCTAGCAGACGCCCGGCAGCGAAATTAGCTGAGCCACGACATAGGCCCGTTCGGTTCACTGGTATAGACTAAAAAACGAATTACCTTTACCACATTAATGATATTAAAGGAGCTTCTTATTAATTTATTAGCGGAAAATGTAATTTAGCTTAAGCTAAAGAAGCCCCTAAAAGGGTATGCCAGCATAGACTCACACATACATGCCACATCGACGTGGCAGAGTGGCAACATAATGAAAGCAGCTTCGTGACGCGCTTTTTGGCCAAGTTGCAGCTGCAACGATTTGGGTTCCGCATCCCCACCTGCCGCCCAACACCACCACGCCCATGACACAAACGCTGAATGACTTCGTTAGCGGCACAGGCACACATAGAGATACCTGTCAAACTTATGCAAAACAGGCCAGCGGGACAGGTGAGCCAGGAGCAGCCGGTGACAAAGTGAGCAAGATGCTGCCGGAGGCAGGGGATTCCCCTGCAATCCGTGCGAGTTCAATTGAGCAGCAAATTGTCATGGAAAATGCCGAAAAAAAAAGAAAGAGCATATATGTACATATGTGCATTGAAGAGCGGTTCGAGGGGCGGTGTATGCCAACGACAAAATTGTTAGCACAAATAAATGGCGAACTGCAGAAAGTCAAACTGCAACCCGAAAACGTTTCAAATTTATTGCGCCAACCTGCGCTATTTGCATTCACTCCACTCCTTTTATGGCCCCTCAGGAAGGTTTATCGCCAGAGCAGTTTTTGGCATTTATTATAGATGAGAAGTGAGGGATGTAGATTTTGAAAGGGTGTTAAAATAGCAACTGAAATAATATTATTTTTAATATTTCAGTATTTTAGGGGATTGTAATTAAATCATAATAATTCTAGGGTGCTGTAAAAACCACTAGGGGGTTGAAAACACATTAAAATGTGGCTAAAATAATGCGATGAGATATTTTAGGTATTAAATTCATTCATCAAATTGGTTTTTTAAGATGTGAAATTTTTTTTAATCTAGTTATTTCTGTAGCAGCCCCTAATTAGGTCCGTTGTAAAATTGGGAAATCAAGCTCTCAAGATAATGTTAAACCTGAAAAGAAAGTGTTATTTTTAAAATTGAATTGTATATAAATGATTTAAGCTGAACACCTAATGTTAAGAGTAAACTAAAGATTTTATATGGCTTTTATATCCCGTTTGAATGCTTTTTCCAGCTTCTTTAGTAAGTTCATTGTTCTCTTTGAAAATCATTTAAATTAAATGATGCTTAAAGAATTTAGCTGCAGCAGGTGAATGCTGTTCCTCCTGAAAGTTAGAATCTCAGGCATTTACCGGGCTGAAGCAAAGCGCACGTGTATCCTTTATCCTTTATCCCTTTTCTCCGCCATCAAGTCTCAACTGTTCGATTACCCAAACTCCGATTGGCGATTTCGTTCGTTTTCTTTCCCTTTTTTTTTTTTTTTTGCTACCGTTACACCCTTTTGCCGCACGCTGAACTGATTTGCATGCTGTTCGCTTCCTGCCGCTTGTTTTTCCACCGATTTAGCACGACTACCTCGCTTTTCTGCCCCGCCTTCCCGCGCTGCAACAGCACCTGAGTCCTAACGAATTTGCTCTGCTGGCAAATTGAGTTCTCAGAGTCCAGTCAGGACTTATTCACACATACACACTCCCATCCACGTATTCGAGCTGCCGAAAGTATTTGCTTTAGTTCTAGTTCTCGAGTCTTATTTATTTATGTCCCTAGGCTGTGCCGTATAAGCACTGAGAAAATGGTGTGCAAATTAAAATGCAACTCGAGTTGATTTCCTCCCATGTGGGTTAAGCAAAGTCTGGGCCCAACTGGAGCCACATTTCATTGGTAGATCTTCCCAGTGGCTGTGTAAGTACTTGTGCGGCCCAACAATTAAAACGAAGCGTTTTCCTTCGTGTCGCCCCAGTTGTCGTGGGTTTGTCGGTATTTACACAGGCGGACGTGTGAATCTGCCCGAAATGTGAGCTTGTTCTCCTTTTTCTCTCTGTTTTGTCTATTTTTTTTTTTTGAAAACTTCTATCCATTTTCCTGCTTAGGAGAGACAGACGCAGCTGTGCGTCAACTGCATTCCTGGCAGACGTCAGAGACGAAAGGGAATTATAAATATTGCGAGTGAAGGAGTGCAATTTTTTAAATGTTTCCCAAAAACATGCAATCGGGAAGATTGATTCGCTGTGTCAAGGAAACCTCCTAGGATTTTAGTTAAGTACTTCTTGGATTTAAATACAGATTGTTTTTAAAAGTATTACGAATTATGGCGTCTTAGCCAGAGATTAGTGTAGCTTTTTATCCAACTCGAAGTTTAGTTAGCTTAATTTTAAAGACGTCAGATCACACACAGAAAACGTTTCACTCGGTAACCAATCGGACTTTAATTAAATACATAAACATAATAATAATACAGAAACATAATACATCAATTGAAATGGTTTTCAAATTTAAATAATGAATCATTTTATTAAACATTGTGACTATCGCACTAAAGTTCCAGGCTTGTAGCATTGCGAATTTTAATAATAAAAATAATAACAATAGTAAATAATATGAAGTATAACTGTACTTGATAAAAATAATTTTTAATTTTATATTTTCGATACACATTGATTTATCATTTATAATCTTATAAAATGACTGTTTATTCCATCATGAATAATTATTATTCCGTGCTGTATATGTAAAACCCCTAGTTGAGATATCAGATTTAAAGCACATTTTCTTTAATATATATACTTGCTTAAATCCATTCATTTGAATCCAACTTAAATGGCATACTTATTCTTTTAGCAAAGCTTTTTAACAAATTAGCAAGCTAGCTCAGAACGAATGAAATTAATATGTTTCGACGTACGTGAAGTGCTCGCTGGCCATTTGTCTATTATGCGTGCTCCAAACTTTCTCAATTTTCTTTCCATATTTGCTTTTCACCCTGCATCCCATATCAATTCAAAATAAATATGCTTCAAGAAACTCATTGCCGAAGAAAAGCCATTTTGGGTTCAAGGGGATATTCAATATGCTTCGACGGGAGTTTGGGTCGGAGGAATACTAAAAAATTTGCCTGATAATCCAATAAAGTCAACGAGGAGCATGGAGAGCCACTCGACTAACGTCTTCATTGATACGAGTACGGAGCCACAGACGCTCGTCTTCCGCCGCCACCGCCCATACAAACACACAGACTTCGGGGTACTCAGCACTTATGACAAAACCAGATGGAAGCTAAACCACATTTATAAGTCGGGCCGAGCAAACGACATAGTGCAGTGCCTGCCTGCCTGCTAAAGGAGTCTCTCAGTGTCGGTCTGTACTGTTGACATTAGATTGTGTTTAAAGTGGTTACGCATACACGACAAGATTAGGGTGTGCCACTATAAACTATAATCATGTTTGTAACATTTAAGTATATTTCATTCGCCTAATCGATCAACAAGAGACATAGTTTTATTGAATTACATAATATTGCCTTTTTAGAGATGATTTTCGAACTTATTTAGTTTTTTTACACAGCTATTAAGACAAATAAACACAAATAAAAATAAAACAAGTTGAAATGCTAAAAACGAGTGGCCTTTACTGGGATAAACATGTTTTTAATGAACCGAAACTTAAACGCAATTCAATTATATTTTATTTTAATATATTTATTAATAAAATAGAGAAAAATATATAAAAAGCGGTGTTTGTATCGCTCAATTTCGAACCTTTACGTAGGTACGGTTCTCGACTAACCACAATATACGACTAACCATCTTAGGTTAAACAGCAAACGAGATGACGATACACCTTTACACCTTTATTGTAAAATATGGGGCCTATTTATAGTTCTATTTATTTAAATTTTAAGAAGACGTCTGCACAAATTGAATTATAATTTGTAGCATTTTTCTTATTAGTGAGATGAGTTTTTCCCAATAAGTTATAATAATATTATTTTATTTATTAGACTTTAAGATGAGTTGTTTTATAAATTGTAATACCCTTGTATCCTATAAGTAGCTGGTAGAAAAAGCAATTGTAAAACACTTTTAAAATCTTTTTAAATTACCAAATGTTCTTTTTAATTTTTTAATATGATGCATATTAAATTAGTTTATGACTCAGGTCCACCCCAATGTACACGCGTATATTCATTTAGAGCCTTGAAACTGTCAACTTACATATTTATGCAATGGCGGGATCACATGCCACATTGTCGCATACTTTGCGGCAGGCGCGTGCGAGTGCCAGTGTGTGCGTTTATGTTTGACAATCGTTTGCTTATGTTCTTTAGCCGGCTTTGTGGGGCGAAAGCAAACGAACGGGGCGCCGGAAGTCTAAATGACATTTACTCAATTTGCGCGCAATTGATTTTTTCCGTTAGCCGTCGCAAAAAAACAACGCAGGAAAAAATGAAATAAAAATAAATACGTGACTTTCAGGGATATGAAAAATATAAAATGAACAGCGGCACAAAATAGGAGAAATAAAAAGGGCAAAGTCAAAGGCACTTCGCCATTGAACCCCACCATAAGGAGCCCCTTTTCTTCTCTTCTTTTTTTATTATTAACTTCACACAATTTGCTCGTACTCCTCGCTTTTTCTATCGGCAATATGTCGGATGGATGACTGACGTAAAGGGTCTTAAGGGTTGGGCAAGGACTTGGCTGATTGTAGTCGATATAATCGCACATTATTGACACATTATTCTAGTGGCACTTGTCCCTTGGCTGGCAGGGCAACTCTGCGTCCCTCCCTGTCGTCGCCTCTTTAATCTTTTTTTTTGCAGTAGGCTTACATTTTTTGCACTTTTCAGTTTTTTATATGGCTTACATTATTTAATATTTTAATTCAATATTAATAATGATTTATGGTTAATATTTGAGCAGACATATGTTCAACTTACATTGGCCATCATTTATAATTATGCAAATCGGTATGTGCTTATACATATATGTATATATACATTTTTTAAATAAAAGGAGCGCAATAATTGAAAGAAGTGGCTTGGCTTATGACAGGCAGTAAATTCGGCCATATCCTGTCAGTGGCAATACAAATTATTAGTGACCCTAAATTAGGAATATTTATATTTAAACATTATGAATTATTAAAGCAATCAATAAATTAATAATACATTTACACACATAGATAAATCTAGGAAAATGCAAAGTTAAACATGGGGTATCTCCAAATCGAATTCTTTACTAAATATTAAATTATATTATACCTTTGGCATTCATTATATGAATTCCAGCTGCCACAGGTTGCGTGTGTTTGTGACGCGGCAATTAATGTGGCATAAATCAATTGGTACGTGTTAATTAATGTGTCGTATTTTGAATTTAAATAAATATCTCGCAATTGTTTTACATCGCGAAAATAAATTAATGAATGCCAGAAACGCTCCACAAATGGCAGCAGTCAGCAGGGAAAATGCCATAATTGAATTTTTATCTCCGGCAGCAGCAGAAGAGAAGAGAGCTAGCCAAAAGTTCGAATCAATGAACAAGAAAAACGAACAGACACTTCAGAGAACGGGTATTAATATACGTGTGTGTATATCAGCCGAAAAGTATGCCGCATAACTTCTGGAAGTTGTGTAGTTAAAGGCGGGTATGCAGATACAGATACAGATACAGCTACCCGGGCGATACGTGACCCACTTGGCAAGCACTGCAGAGATGCTACTCGATACGAAACCGATGCCGCATCCTCCCTCTGCTGGCGTCTATTTATGCATGCAAAATAGCAATAAAGTATAAATGTTCCAAACACTTTGGCCTGGAGGAATGAGTCTGAGCGTAATGAAATTGGAAATGCTGTGACCTGACCTTTCAACCTTATTGATTTACTGAGCAAGGCGGAAGTCATAATCGGGTTAAAAATACTCCTCTACCAGCAAGGCTCTTCGATATTTAAATAATTTGAAATAAAATGCAATTAAACGTGTACCAATGCCTCGTAAATAAGATTACGCCAACAGAGTTGGCCAACGATTTATTAGCCACATAATCGATGATGGAACGAGTGCATAAACAAGAATAATCATATTTTTCGCCACTCCTTACACGTTATATATTCAAAACTTTACACTCAATTAAGCGCAGCACTGCGGAAATTGTCTGAGCCGGCTAATGGAGGAAGGCAGGAGTGTTTAATGAGCGCTCTATAATTTGACATCATTTCGCAGTAAGTAATCTCGGCTCTCTGCCCTGGGTCTGTGCTCCCCATTTAATTTGCATTGAAAATATGAATATTTAAATTTTTATTGCCAGTGCATCTAATTGCTTTTAGTTTAATTGCTGTTAGGACGTCTTTTTGGAGCTCGTGAGTCGTCTCTGTGTGCGGGTGAGTGGGAAAGGATTTGAGAACTGTGCACTGTGCCAGCACAGTTTTTGAGGGTTTCCTTTTAATGGAATTATGCGCTTAGGGGCAAAAACTGATTCTAAGTGGAAAATCTCCTACATCCTTGACTGGCTCAAAATTAAGAACGAACAAATTGAAGTTTTCGTTAGCTGCCGTGTGCTTGTAAAAGCTTAGTCAACGTTTAATAGGTGAAAGAAGCTCCTGAATAGTTTATGCAATTTATTTCTCTTGAATTTCCACTGCGGAATTACTTTAACTCGCGCACCTTTATCATTGAAAATTCCCCTTCAATTGTCACTTTTTCTCCATCAATGCCCTGATCCCTGGCCGAGATCAAGTGCCTCGCGAACCCATCTCAGTAAATCCTCAACTTATTTGTTATATTAAAACCTTTTTCCGAGTTTCGCCGAGTTAGCGTCTCCGCATAAATCAAGCCAAACATTAAATTATGCACACAAAACCGGCAGACAAATCCTCCGGCACACTCTAAAGGCACAATGGAAAGAGATCCTGAGCGAGGAGGACGAAAGAATGAAAGAAAGGGAAATATGAAATCTGCTACAATTATGTGTTTAATGCATAAATCAAAAACTCATTTAAAATGAAATCATGGCTTTCAGCAAATCACAACAAAGAGTCACAACAGCGAAGAGCCCAGAAAGCAATTATGTAAGGGAGACGACACGAGAAGCGAATATGAAAAATTCAAAAAGCACGACGGCACAACAACGTGTGTATAAGATGTTTGTGAAAGGAAATAAATTGAATGCCCCCAGAGTTTGGGGAGAGCAGCTATTAAAAGTAATATAGCACTCGCACACACATCATAATTTAGGGGGGTTGCCTGCACGCAGACACATTACGAGCAGTGATGTTTTATTTTCAAGGAAAACAAATTTGTTGGGAAAAGGTTAAATACAAAATTCAACAATCGTTTTAATTAAAAAATCGTACTACTTATTTTGTTTGAAGTTCGAACTTATTGTTCAATAAAAAAAGACCACTTTTGTTTACAAGATTTACAAGATAATAACTGTCGAAATTGCAATTAATTTCAGATTAAAGTATAGATAATAAATATCTTTAAAAACAGCCAAATTGCCATCACTGTTGATAGGCTTCGTCGTTCCTGTCGCAGGACGAGTTTGACTCTGTCAGCATGTCAACTGTCAGCTGCCGCTGCTCACACGTGAATGCCAGACACTTGAATGGCGCCTCGTCCTGCACCTCGGCCGGAGCCAGCAGCAGTTGCTGCAGTCGCCATTGGAGCTGCACTTGGAGTTGCAGGAAGTGAATGGAGCTCTCGACAAGACAGGCAACTTCAGCCAGGCGTGGAGTGTTGTCGTATGCTGCCTGCTCCGATGTCGACGGTGATGAGCAGCGACCGTAGCTAGAAGGGGTCGATCCTGTCAAACTGTTCATCCTTCCAACCCTCAGTTAATGATTTTCACCAATATAACACATACTGATGTATGTATGTACACAGTACGAAATTAGAAAAAAATCAGTCTCATAAAGAAAACGAAACACGTTAAAACACAAGTTATGTTTTATTTGCATATAATTTCAAAAGAGAATATAATGAACAAGATGCGTAACATGATAAAGCTTTCTGTATGCCTCTCTCTCTCTCTAATAAAATTTCTAGAGAGCATGGAGTGTGCTCTAGAACTAAACTGAAAATCATATGGATTTATGCATCTTATTCATTATATGAGTCGCTCTTAAGCGCTCTTAAGTAAGGTTCTGTTTGTTCACACATATTTTTCTACTTTTCAAACTTAACGCTCTCAAATTTAGACGTTATGCATCTTAATCATTATATTATGATTTTCATCATATTGATATACAATTTCAAATTCAAATTAAAACTGTACTCATACAACAAAGAGTTTAAAAAAGGAATTGTTATTTATCCCGACTCAAAAGAGCCACCAACTCTGTTGTGACCATCTTTAGATAATACTTTTGTTCGGCGCATGTCAAAGGAACGAGCCGGGCAAACAATTGAAATAGTGGAGGAGGGTATGGGGATGAGTATGTCAAGTTGAGTTAAGTTAAGGGTCTCCTTTGGCCTCCTTTTGCCTTGGCTCATGTGCTCTCTAGTGGGTGTGACAAGTAGTTGGCTTGATTTCAAAAAGGCATTTGGCCAAATGCATCGGGCACCGCACAAAGTTGAAGAATTTTAAGTGGAACAAGTCAAGTGATCGGCCACAAAAATGTATTGACATCAATTTGGTGTTGAACAAGTCATAGCTAGTGTGGACTAACAAAAAAAAAACGCTTAAATTACACACAGACAGGGTTCAGACTGGTTCAATTTTCACAATTCACTTGTTTCATGCGCCCAGTGAGGTATATATTGTCTGTTAGTTATTGCAAACAAATCCCATTTATCGTTGATATACAAATAAAACTCCCATGAGCTAGGATCAATGTACGTACATAAATGCACAGTAATCGCATTTCATATGCAGGATATGAGTGCACGTATAAAGCTATTTGTTTACCGACGAGTGCACAATATCCTTTCTAAGCCAATATTGCGCCGTTCCACAATATTATTTCAATTCAAACACTCAACAATGAGTAATGCAATTTCTCAATAGCCCTCATCCTGCGTCTCTGTGTGTGTTTCAAAACTTTTCAGCACAATTCCATTGTGTGTATCGACTGACTTCACCCTTCAAGCTACCATGATGTTGTGTGCCGGAAAGTGTTTCATATTGACGGCTCCAATCGTGAGCACTGACTGTTCTCCCTAGCCTGTTCCGTTTCTCCTATAATAAAGAATATAAAAGGGAAACTCTTTTATCCCCAGAACTTTGCCCGATAATCGCTGGCAATAATTCATAACCATAAAATATCAATTTTTCGTCTACAGTTTTGGTTTCCCGCTCGCTATCATGGCGGCATAAATTTAAATCTTTAACGGCAGTTGTCCCAACAATCAGCCGGAAACGAGGGGAGCCAGGAGTGACATCAGCCTGAAAACCGTCAGGAGCGACATCCTGGCAGACTGGCAGACAAGTGTATCGAGGACAAGTGACAGTTATAAACGCCAAAAACAACGAGAACTTCAGTACATCATCAGGCGGTCTACTATTTGAGTGCCAGAAGGACGAGGTCCTGGCAACAGCTGCAGGGAAACATACGCCAGATAATAAAAATGTGCGCCTGATTGAAGTTTGGAAGATTGTGATTTTTCACTCGCTCGCGACATACATTCGCAACGGAAAAGGGGTGGTTACTTTCCGCTGAATTATTCATAAAGAAAAATCATCTTAAAGTTTTCAGCAAATGCACTGAATCGAGAAGCGATTGGTGCTTAAATTTAAAAGTGAAATGTCCAACTAGATATATAGAAGCCAGATTAAATACTATGGAATTGTTTGACTTAAGGAAAACTTATTATTCTATATATTCCATAGCATGTAGCCCCGCTACTACTTATTTATTAATAATAAAATATATAGAATGAAAAAAGAAACCCATCTGCATCTATTCACATGGATTTCTGGTCTCGCTTATGACATTTTATTTCTTAAAGTAACCAACAAGACAAACGATGGTAAATCATTATCGGAAAGTAAGGAAACAGCAACTGAAACGCGAGGACTGGCAGGACACCAGTCGTGACAGTTACAAAACATTTTACAAGCAATTCAACACTAACAACCCAAAGCTGAGAGTCTCACTCTAGCTGGTGGGGTTGCGAGTAGTAAGTGTGGTAGGGAGGGTTTTAGGGAACGAGGGAGGTGCCGGCACACCATTGCCAAAGTCAACGATAAAGTTGTCATAGTGTGAAGCGAACAATTCATCAGCGTCAATGTGATAAATTGTATTTCCACCGCACGGAAATTGCTTGAAATTTTTATCCGAAACTCTGGCAGCGGGGGATTCCAAGGGGGCCAAAGTAGAACAAGATAAATTAGCCGTTTCAATTGAAATATAAACAATACGATGCAGACATTAAGCATACGCACAGTAGACATGGGGAGAACGTGTGGAAAAAATGCCAGAAAAATTAATTAATGAAATGAAAACTACAATGAACCGAGGGGAACGATTAAATTTAAATTTAAATAAATTAAATTTAAATAATAATTCAACTGATGAATAGACTTTATATACTTATAATCAAGAGTATATAAGACTGCACTGAAGGCAAAACAGTCTATGTTTAAAAATCCTAATAGCAACCGTGAATACTCCAAATTTTAAAAGAATTTACTCTTGAGATATAATTATTTAATGAAAAGTTATATAACGTATTCTTGTTATTAATACAATTTATAATAGACTGTTAGCTAAACAAAGAGCGCCTCACTATTAGCCTAATTAGAATTAAGCATTTGCCTGAGAAACAGACATTCTGAGTGACAGACACCCTCGGGTCTGTGGGCTGCAGGCAGTGTCTGAAGTCGCGTTTCGTGAGCGTTGAGGCCGACTAACTAGCTAAATGGCTCGACGAGTAGACAAAGGCCATAGTGCCCGACTGAATGACTGCGTAACTGACTGCCTAACTGACGGTCTGACACGCTGACTGGCTGACTCGCTAACTGGTACTTTGACGACCAGCACTCTGACTTTGACTGGCAGCTGTTGGCGACCGCCAGTCCACGCTGTTCTTAACGACTCGTTTTGACATATTGAATTAAAATGCAGAGGAGTCCCCTGACCAAGCTGAGGAAATTGCCTTCACTCAAAATAGTTGATTTGTCTGCAAATATACAATTTCTAAGGAGCCGTGTCTGCTTTTTACATATTTTTAATATTTCTTGGATTGCTGACAAGATCATAAGCCTGCCTGCATGGAATCTAAATGCAAATAGAAAACCTATTTGCTTGGCAATGGAAAAACGCAAATGAAGCTATTAAAATGTAAAGTAGATTTCTTTCAAATTTATCTAAGGTTGTACCGGAAGGAGACACCACAATTCTTCGCCAATTTTCACAGGAAGCGATTTGGTCCCACCACAAGAAACCAAGTAATTGAATTTTGTACATAAATCATATTAAAATGAATATCAAGTCCCAAGCGTGGGATTGGGAACTTAAAGGGTTGTAAAAATATACTTGAACTTTAGGTTTTTACAATACACAAAAGTTTGAACAGCATTAGGTTGAGCAACATTTAATTTGTCATATTAAGAATAAGAACCTCTTCCAAAAACTCTTTTTATTATTTGTTTAGGTAAAAGTACATTTGTTACTTTTTCTGGTATAAAACTGGTACTAATTTTTACTCCCTTCATGTAGATAAAACCGACCTTTCGGCTGTGCAGAAGCAAACACTAATCCGCCACTTCATTTAATGGTCATTTAAGGTAATAAAACTGTACGGCTAGTTGGTCCTTAATTATTTAGTTTTCAAATTAATTGGATTGCGCAGCAGGAAACAAAAAAAAAGCTAATACATTTTATGGAAAAGGTAAAATAAATGAAAATTGAATTTGATTGCACTTTGGTTAATTAGATTCTAATTTAAAATTGTCTAATGTAGGAATCGTAAAACTCTCACTATTTTAAACATATGTATACTATTATCAAAAAATAAACATAATGCTAAAAGAAGTACATTTTATTTATTTATTTATTATGTAAACAATTTTTGTACTTATTTGAGGAGATACTTTCATATATTTCTAAGGCATTTCTTACCCTTTTCTGACCAAACTACACTCTTTGAGACATAAAACGGCGGATAAGGGTAAGCCAACAATAAAGTCCAAGATGCGGCAAACAAGATTTGTTTCCAGCACAATTTATTCATTCCCTTTTCATGGACAAATAAATGTGTGGAATGTTGTTGGGTAAACGCAGTTGAAGCATGGTACCCAAAGGCAATAAAAATAAAACTATGCGTTAATTGCAATTCCCAATTGACCACAAAGTGTACACGGTCCGCAGTATTCCCAACATAAACTCGGCCCAGGGCTTTGACAAATGTCTGTTTCGGCGGTTGAGTGTGTGTGGGCCATGACATAAAGTAGCTAATTACCGTTAGTTATGTTGCCACCCACAAAATTCTGCAATAAATGTGTCTCCGTTTGCGGCAGTTGTGTGCGTGTCCTGCGGCTTAAACACTAAAAAGAGATGTTGGCATGCGCCAGAGAGTATGGAGAATTGGATGCCAAATTCAAATAGTAGAACAGTTGGAAAGTCAAGCCTCATATGGCATTCCAACTTTCAGCACAATAAGGATGCCTGAAAATAGCGATAATATATCGACATTTAAGGGCGAGGAGCGATAACAAAAATCTATATTTTGACAATGCGATATATGTATGTACATACGTGCGATAAATCGATATTCTATTAATATATCTGATCTTTGATAATTAAAGTTTACGGTAAATTAAATTTGATATTTTATATATATTTTTTAACAATGATTCATTGCTTTTTTAAATTAAAATTACATATCCCTTTGGCGTTTGATAATGCCAGATCCTTGTCAAGTGTGGTTCATTTTTAGGTGACATTAATGTAAAAACCATATTTTTTTATTGAGAGAAAATCTAGAGACACTCACATTAATCAAGGACATAAAGCGAACAATTTTCCAATTAGCCCACCTCTATTTTTCAGCTTGGCTCTAAAAAACAGTCGGAAAGCGGAGCGGTTGGACGTATTTGTATTAATTAAGGAATTTCCGCAAGTTTTACCAGCGCTTCTTTTTCTCTCATCTTTCGGCTTACCCTGCACTTTTTCTTCAATGTTTGCCTAGCTGCGTTCCGAGGGCTACGGTTGATTAAAATGTCAAATGCCTTGCATATTTTAAATGCCATCGCGACATTCAGGAGCGTCAACCCCAGAGGGGAATTCAACCGAAAATTAAGGCTGGCGCAGAGTACAATCAAGACCCATATAGCGGGACAATTAAGGATGCGAAGACTTCAGGCTGAACCAAGGACGGAGGTTCCAGCAAATGAATTGCGCATATTTAATTGGCTCTTATACGAGATGTCAGGTGTTTCAAAATTACATGCAAAGTAAGGAGATCTTGTCTGTCTGTTCGACTTCACAGGGCGAAAAAGTGTCGGTAAGAGCATTTGTGGTTGAATCGAAACAGCTGTATATAACCTTTTCTGTACTTGACTTCTAGCAAACGATATGTATGTGGTCTGGTAATAGTCGTGACTCTTTTTATGTGGTTAAGACCTAGAGGTGTAGAGAGAAATCGATCGATATGATACATCGATAAATATAATAAATTTTTGGTTAAAATATCGAACTTAGCGATAATATAAAAAAAATGTCTAGAACTCTTTGAAAGAATTTCTGAGGCTCTTTCTTTTTTTTTATCGATGATAGTTTCTTTTTTTTATCAATGATAGTTTCAACTTCATATAACATATTATCCATTTATCGCGTTTATATCGCAAAATTAAAATATCGACTTATAATCGTCGTTTACGTAAAATTAAGATACAGATAGTACGACCTTGTTTAGAAAAATACATATATTAAAAATATAGGTATAAAAAATCGTCAATTTAAACATATTATATAATACCAATTTGGTTTAAAATAATGCAATTCATAAATTCAAAGTGACTTTACTTAACCAATTGCTTTACCAAATTTATGATTTATCCATTATTCCAGATCGTTATTAAAAATCTAAACAATTTACCTGAAACGAGATAAGGGAAAATAGAAAAAATATCCGGTTAGTGGCATTCATTCAGGCAGTGCATTCAGCTTAAAATGTAATATAGGGTCAGGCAGAGCTACAAACTTAAATTAAAGTCTAACTTAACTTCTTGCCAGCACTCTAAAAAATGGCAACAAAATGCGAAAGTTTCTCGCTTATCAAGTGGTGCCGGAGCAAGCGGTTGCCGAAGCGAAAAACAAATTGTTGCTGGCCTGCGCGCAATGGAGTTGAAGATAAAACATCAGAGAGCGCGCGACAACGATGGCAAATACTAATTTTGCAAGGAAACGCGGAAACGGCAAATGCCCAACAACGCCAGGCAAAGTAGCACGAGTTCGCTTACAAAACTTTCCAAAACAAAATGAAAATGAGAAAGAAAAAGAAAATATGGGGAAAAGTAGCAGGAAAAGCGAGAGCTGAAATTAGTCAAGCGCAAAATCAAGACGCTGACTCCTCGGTTTTGGCATCTAGTGCGGCGTAATGTTGATATATTAACTTGTTTCCATCGCTACCCGCCGGTAAGAGAAGAGGGATCTTGAAGTTAAGAATTAATTGCCGTCAACTAAAGGGAGCGACAATCGTTAAAGTCTTACTCCAAAACGCTTAAGTGAAATAATATTTAATGCGGACAAAGTATACCCTAGGGGAGATAGGAAAATAGTGCTAACTTGAAATAGAAGGAAGTTTAATAAGTTACAATTAAATTTATATCTTTTCTGCTTAAGATTGTACACTTTTCCTTCAATTTATTTAACTTCAAAGAGACAGTGTTAAATTAAGTGGTTATGTAGCTTAAGCAAGTAGGATATCTACAGTCGATACCAAAGCAGCAAATAATAATGACTAGGCCTCTAAAAACAATTAACAATAAAGGAAAGTCCGATATAATATATCTACAAAAATATTATTAATATTATATGCAAAGATTTGTAATGTTTGATATATCAAATTATTAAATATTGAAAAACATCGAATTTAGCAGGAAATATCAATAATATCGACATAATCCGAAAAACAATCGAAAAGTGTTTTAATGGATTTGTATTTGTTTACCAATTAACTTTGCAATTTTTATAACTTCTTTATATACAATAATTGGTCCGATATACCAATCATAAAGGACTTATCACAAATATATCACAATGTTAGATTGGGCTTGGTGGCAAATCTTGATACAGTATCAATATGTAATTTCCCTCTGTCATTCTTGGGATTGACTTTGCCGGAACACGAACCGCGGTTGAAGAGGCAACTATTGCTAGGGAGATAGATAGGAGTTTTGGTTTTGCTTTTAAAATATATATTTTATGTAATATATATATTTTAATGTATTTAAATAATTAATTTTTATCCACCCGTGTAAAATATATAATTACATAAAGACTGTGGTCTACTAAAAACCTCAAGAGTATAACAACTTCAGCCTTTGAAGCTTACTCTCAATATTTTTTTCATCCACCTACAACATGGAAAAACTTTTTGGTTTTTTTAACGTTGACGGGATAAAATAATAAATCACATAAAATATATGCGCTCGACGCTTTTTCGTTCTTCTCTCTTTGTTTTTTCCCTAATGTTTCTTTGCCGGAAACACGTCAGCATGTTATGGCAGCGGAAGCTGATATACTTGAGAATGGATGGGGATGGGGATGAGGTGTGGTGTGGGTGGTGGGGCAACTGGAAGTGGCGAGCCAGGTTGCATGTAATGAGGCACTGATTGGCGCATGAGAAATTGCCGCTTGCAGCTCTGGGGCTGATTATTTTTGTTATTTTCCTCTCTACCTGTGCTCCTTCCTAGAAGCTAAATCAAACAAGTTGACACTTGCCACGCCCGGTTTTCTGGCACAGAGCCGTGCATAACTTTTGCCACTTTATGTGGCACCGGCGTCAAGAACTTAACCTGCGTCCTGTTGCAGTTGGCAGGAAAATGTCGCAGACGGGTGGATACTTCTTCCTGGCCCTGCCACTGCCCCTGTCCCCTCCTCCTCCTTAACCCATTATGCATTGTGACACTATTTTTTCTGTTTTCACATTGCTCGAGAATTTCGCAGGGTTTCTCAAGTGGCAAGCAAGGCGTAGCACTTTGCATAACTTTGTTGCATACTTCGTAGCGTATCCCGCCCGCGCGTCATGTTCCACGTCTCCCGATGGAGCTCCCACTTCGGTTCTGCTGCCACATTATACATTATAAATGCATAAACATTATCCCTGACGTTTACTTAATGCTCGCATAACTTGCGAGCTGGCAAAAACTTTTCAATAATTACTAGAAAAAAACTTCAGAAAGGCACAGTCTTCTTCTAAGCAGGTGTCAGAGAGCGGAAAGTTTTCAGTGTTTCTTTTCCTAGAAAAATATAAGGATTTTTATTAAGTTTAAAGCAAAATTAAAATATTTAAAGCATTATACATGAACAATCATTTGTAGAAACACTCCAATGGATTACAATTTTATATTTGAAATGGTATGCTATTCCACCCGTCTCTCGATCTAGTCAGCGAAACGACTTATCCTTCTTATTTTCCCTGTGAATCTTTGTTTATATAATGTTTATTTCGTGCCCGCTTAAGTCCTTCAAAGCTGCTGCAATTACCTTGTTAATGCGAATAAAAATGCTGTAACAAGTGAGACAGAAGAGACTGAATCCCTCTTTGACAACCAAATCGCTAGGAGATCCCCCTATGAAACCGTTATGCCGTCAGCGAAAAAGAAAAAAAGAAAAACACAATCAGATTAAAAAACAATGCAAAAGAGACCAAGTTTCTTTTTCATTTGCCGTAACGCAGAACAGTTTTAATCCGCTTTTAATTGCTTGAAATCCAATTGGCGACCTACATAACAACCTGGTTCGAAGTTGCTGCCCCGAATCCCGCACCTCCCGAAGCCCGTAACCCGTAACCCTTAGCCCGTAAAATGGACAAGCAATTAGCAGAGAAAAAAACGAGAAAATAGTTTGCGGACGGAGTGGGGTCAAATGAAAACTTTTATTCGAGCCATTCATGAAGGTGGCAAAATCTAAAGCCCACAAAAGTAGGCTACCGAAAGTGTTTCACTTAACCGCCGCCGGATGAAAATGTATTGCCCACCATCAAATGTATTATTTAATTTGCCAATTTATTTAATTACTCCTTCGATTGGCAGTCGGGCCAATTGCATTTTAACTCAGCTGGTGGGACTTTGTGATTTTGCAGCCGAATCCCTTAGAGTAACACTCTTAATTGTGTTTGACAACAGATTGCAGAAAATGAAATGCGACAGACAGTGCAAACCGCAATATTATTAATACCAAAGTGTACAAATTTGTGTCGCCCAAAAACACAATTTCTCCGTCAAGTTTTGCTTTAGCCCTTACCAATTTCTTTTTGCTTTTCAGATGGCTTTTTGTCGTCTGCACTTGACGCTTTTCACATTTTGCCGGAGTCGGGGCAACCGCCTTGGTTGCTCCTCCTCGTTCCAGATGGCCAGTGTCTGTAATTGTCTTGACTTGGCTTGGCTGGTTTCGACTTGGCTTTGTTGTCATGTCCTTTGAACCAGAAAGCACTGCTGTTTCCTTGCCTCACGACGCACTGTACACTGTATTCTAATTGATATTGCGTTTTGACAGTTATACCCAAAGGGTGGCCAATTTCATTGGGATATCCTTCAGGATGGCAGGAAAAAACATTTAAGTGTGAATTTGACAAGGCACAGATAAGTTGGGGGTTTAAGAATGAATAAAATAATATTTTTTAACATGGTTTATGGCTTTAAAAACCCTGACAATACTTTTAATTGAAATTAAGTTTCTGTCACATAAGATACTTAAAGTCATAAAAGCTATTTTAATCAAACAATAATTTTCAGGACATAAAACTAGAATCTCCAGTTCTAGTCCCAATGATTTTTCCATAACGGTGGCCTAATAAATGTGCCTGGAGAAAATGTAGACCATTTCACCTCCAGTTCGTAGAGTGCACAGTTAGGGTCATTTATAAATTGCGACTCTGGGCGATGCCAACTAACCCACACAAATTTATTATGGTCTAGGCTATGGGCGTCGTCCGGCGAGAGAGAATGAAGATAATAAATTCTCGCACTAAAACCTGAGCGACATCCAACAAAATAATTACCAGCATATTTCGAATGTCTCACGGGGAGGAGCAGCGAGATATAATTTATCATTTTGCTCCAGCTGGGAGAGAACTAGAGAATGGGTGAAGGGGGGAGACAGAGAGCTCATTTCATAACTCAAAAGCCTTGAGAGTCATTTATAAGGCTAGAGGGCGAAAAGTTCCTTCTTTTTTTTGTTCTTCTCCTTTCTCTGTGGGACGAGTGAAGGAGAACTTTGACTTGTACTTGTTATTTAACACTTTTCAGTTGGGGCGTAGTCAACACCCACAACTGACAGCTGGGCGTGGTCAGGGCTGTTAAAATACATATATATATATATATATATACGTAGAGAATCATTGAAATGCACATGCAGAGAGAGGAGAGGGGTAGCTGGACACTTGAGACAGCCTGGAGTTCTCGCAAGGATATTCCGTTTGAAGTGCGAATAGTTTAGCCAGGCATTCGTCTATGTCCCGCTGCGTGTGCGTGTTAGTGTTCTCAGCTAAGCATTGCAAACACGTATTTAGTAATTAATTACACTTGTGTCTGAGAGTCAGACTGAGAGAGGGGAGGAGGTGGAGGGCAACCACGACTTCTAGACTTTCAGCTTGACGTGTGATTATGCGCTTCTAGCCCATGTTTGCAAATTGGCACTACCATGCATGTGCGTCGTTAGTTGTCATCTGTGCATTCTGCTTTCGCTAATTCGCCTTGAATGGTAATGTGCCATTTAACCATCGTTATCTTTATTATTGTGGAACAAGCAAGGACATAACTATAGATCTGCGAAATTGTTATTCAATCTGGGAGTGACGTTTTGTTCCTGACTTGCCGCTCACCAGAAGCCCCGAACATAACATTTTTCAAATTTTTTTTTACCAGCCAAGCCTACAATGAAGTACGGCTATATATCGAGAAAAGAAGTCCGATATGTACCGAAAACACCACTAACATATCGATATCATATCAAAAATATCTTAAAGTTTGATACATCAAATTTAAAGTATCAAGAAAACATCGATTAAAATATTGATTATGTCGATAATATCGAACGAATTTACGAAAATATTATTTATTTGTTGGTAACGTTTGTGTTTAATAGTTCTCTTTTTTATCGACTATATTTATAACATCTGTAAAGCTAAGCTTCGACTCTTCTTTTCAACAGTTCGATATATAGTATCAAGCACAATATCGATTTACCGCAATGTTAAAATATTATGTTATATCGACATACGCTTCAAATATCGAAACAGTTTTGATATATCGATATTTGTATCCCTATGCTGAAGCACTCAATAGAATCTAATCAAGGTGTGCACCAGAAATACCCAGAATTCATAAATATGTATCGGTTCCGATGCCCAGGATATTAACAGCTGACCAACGTTACTATACTTTCAGTAAGGCTTATTACTTTTACAGCGTTAAAAGTGGCTCGCTTTTAAGATTATATTTCACGATAATAATACTAACAAATAAAACTATTTCTCCTAATCATAATAAGTTGCAAGTTTCCTTCTACAAAGTTAATATGAAAAATCTTCTCGTATGTTGCTTAAATTTATATCGTTGCTTCAACTAAGAGCTCGAAAATGTTGCTCCCTCCACAAAGTAGGCAACGCAAAGGCAGCGTTCAAACTTTGCAAGTTCGGAAAACTTCGAAGAATTCAGCACAGGTACTTCCCCTTCCAGTACGCTTCAGTTGCTCCCTGCTTTTCGCACACATAAATTGGCACAAAAAAAATAGCAGCACTCTTCGTTTCTCCTGCTTAGCAAATTTTTAGCTTAAAGCGCTTTCACATGATTTGGCGGAAAATCCTGGAAAAGCTAAAAATAAAAGGGGAAAAGAAAGGGGGAGAGTTGTTTGCTCTTTGCTACCCACCATTATTTAACTTTCCGCTCGCTGTTAAAAACGCTGTATGCGCCTTGTTACATCTGTCAGCCGCACACCTGCGTTAACGTTAAAGCAACGTGTACGTACAGACATATGCATATTATTTGGCCAGTTAACAATATCCTTTAATGCAAACAGAACACAAACTTTTGAGACCACCATAATTGGTTTAAGCCTCATTCTTATGGAGAATTTTAACCCTTGAATTTCCTAATTGCAGGACATCAAAGTCAGTTTTAAGGGAGATCATTTTATCTCCCTTAAAACTGACTTTGATGTCCTTTTAAACTTTGTCTGCCCTTTGATTATGTAAACCAATAATCCTTATTGAAAATTTTCATTTTCCTGCACAGTCTTAATTGAATAAATCATGAAATGGAGCTAACCTCCTGCAACAGCTGCCAGGAATGGCCCAATTAACTTGATTGAAATTGTGTAATTACAATTAACATAAAAGTTTGTTATTATTCTTGTTTGACTTGTTTTGTAATTTGGTAAAGGCTTGACACATTTCACTTTTAGGAGATTTTGATTTGTCGGCAATTATTATTGCTTTATGAGTTTCAGGAAACATTTTGAGAAGCTGCAGGATTTTAAGGGAATTAAGATACACAGAGTTGTTATTTTTAATGTTTGGTTAGCTTTCAAATTATTTAGGGAAAACTCCAAAACCCTAATGTACTTTCCACGTTTAAAGTACAAATAAAGTAAAGTATAGAAAGGCAAATAATATTTGTATTGCAATTCATGATGTTGTTAGGCTACTTTTGGAAAATCTACACAGACTTCAATCAAACACATTCACAATTAACTTATAAAATCCATATTCTGAGACAGGTGACATCGACATAAAGTGACATTCCTTGACACCTTTGACAAAGGCCTGCAGTACGAGATGTGTTTGCCAGAAATGGTAAAGAACAAATAACAATCAAACAACAAACACCGGCAATAACCACCCACTATATATGGGGAGTGCAATGTAAAATATCTAATATATTGCTGAGGGAGCGGGTTGTGCAAAAGGCCTTGAATCGCCGTCGGTCGCGTGGCCTTATTGGCTCATTAGTAAATGAACTGTAAATGGACAGACAAAGCCTGTCAAAAGATATGAACCAACTGCCCTCCAACGTTATCGGAGCACCCCGTCTTCTACTCCCCTTTCAGATTTCCCGTAATCCCCCTATTTATTTGTTTTCAATCAACTTAATCATTGGTAATGGAAGTTTGCCCGTGGCGCAGACAATAGGCTTGTTCAAGTTTCGAATTACCAAAACGTGAAGAGTATTCAATTCAATAATAATAGCGAAATATGTGTAAGCAGTTAATATCGAGGGGATTTTTTTGTACTTGCTATCAATTTGCTTGGAAACCCAGCGATTATATCAGTTAGCATGAAACGCAAACTAACTCAGTCAAAGTCGACCCCTGAGGTTCAATGGCCTTGAATCGACGTCACAGGTAAACCATGAACTCGACGAGTTTGTTGACAAGTTGCCATTTGACCAATTACCCAATAATTTTAGCACAGGTATATATTTAGAACGCAAACAAACTGGGGAATGTGCCTTGCGTGGTCAGACTAAAAGTCAAAGTACACAAACAGCACGCCAAAGTTCTGACCAATTACAAACTCTCGCCATTCACTTTGTTAATACGAGACTATGGGGACTTGACACAATTGCTACATTAAAGATTTTAGCTTAAACACAATGGAAGTTAATTAGGCCCTTAGTTACCATAATCATAGTTATAACATGAAAGCATGGAACCAGGCATAATGTGTAAAAAGAAGTGAACAGTTTGATATTTATAAATATCAAGAACACGAGTTGGGATAATTAGGCAGTATTACAATTTTTAACCAATAAGAACATAGTATATTCTCTTATTAAAATTAGATTTAAAATTGTGAAAATAAGGGTTTTTAAAAGGGTACTTTTTCGAGCGTGATGAGAAGCGTAATGCCAACAAAAATCTCTTGAAATATCAAGTAACTTAATGCGAAACAACTTAAAAACTGTACAGATTTTTTAGTAGACGAATCTTTTATCTACATTCTTTAATACTTTACGCAATCCAATTTTATATAAGAATATAAAAAGATATAAACGGGGGTCTCCGAATGACAAACATAAACCGTTGCCGATCTTATTTTCCGTCACCACACATAATTACTTTGGACAACAGCAGTATAACTTTCACATGGAGGCCAGGCCATGTCATAATGTCGATTTGCGACTGACCCCGCGATTCCCATGCCGCATCGCCAATTTCGAGCTCATGAAAAAACTTTTTCGCGCTGTCGCGTTTCAGATAAAACGCGAGAGAAGCGCAAAAGGACATAAAACGCGGGCCACGTTAAGTGCAGCCATGGACTGGTCTAGTCCGATGCCACCATGTGGCGTCATTAACGTGGCAACACGTTATTGTTTGACGGCAGAAAAGGAGGGCTGAGTCCGTGACTGGGTGGCAGTAGAATTAGAGGCGACAGTATGACCACACATAATGGTGGCCCACGGAGAAGGAACGGAACGAAACGGAACGTAACGTAACGGAGTTGAGGCGCGCTTTATATTCGCCATTTACGTGTTGAACATGGAATTTAATTTCTTCGGTAATTAATTGCAATCGTGTTGGCATTAGGTTTAATGCTCTAATTGGGCAGATGTTTGTCCCCCTCCGTTTCCCGTGTGAGTGTGTGTTTGTGTCTCTATATGCGTGTGCGTTTAATGGGGTGCCTGTGTGTGCGTGTCTCCGTATTAAATTGTTTGACATTGGCTCGCTCCGCCATTTTATTTGTCCAGTCCAAGGACATTAAGATGAAATGCAATGCTCGCCTAATTGATTTTATGATTTGCTTAATTGTGTTAGCGCATGAGCTGGGTAGTTAGTGGGTTTATCATCTTTGTTCAAATTAAATTGAGGACTGGCGCTTTTCATTTAATAAAAAACACAGCGGGATCTGTCAATTAATTTCATTAGGATCATGCTGTTATCTAGAAAAGCCTAATTTATCCACGAAATGTAGTTTTAACATTAATTGCAGATCGTGAGAACTTCAAACTCACTAACTCCTAAGCAATTATTATTATGTTTCTTACCAGCCCTCAAGTTGATGTTCCGCAAATAACTGAAAGCTCATCGCTTACCTGCAAGTAAACAAAAAGAAAATACACAAATTAGAGAATTATATTTGCATCCATCAAATCGACTTGGTGTGTTCTAAAAATATCTAGAAATTATATTCCGGGCAGCTCGTTTTTGTTGGTCCAGCCCAAAGGCGTGTAAACCGAGACCAACACAAAAGCCTATTAGGACCCAGACACACACACAGTCTCTCACTCACAAAGGACAAAAAGGATGCCCAAAAGAAGCAAGAGGAAATGAGATTGAGAAAAAGTAGCCGAAACAAATACTGGGGAGAAAAACGACCCAAGGGGCGCGACCCTTATTTTTTTGCCATCTTTTTTAAGCAGCCGCTAAAAAAAAATCGTTAGCACACGTTTGGACCAGAAAACACCAGGGGCCTCACTCATTTGCGTACACTTTTTTTTTAAGTATAAGCGATTCCTTGGGTCAAAGTTGCCAAGGAGATGTTTTCGGGGGAGAGAGAGGGTTCTTTAATTATAACGTAAATACAAAATACAATAATATTAGGATGTATTAAAGCAGGGTCCTTTTTTACCGACAATGAGTAAGCATTAATGGCACAAAGGAAAAAGTAAGTAATTATAATGTGATATCTTTTATTAATAAAAGCTTGACAATTTACATTTATGTAAGCTCTTTTCTTATAGGCTTACAATCGTAATTATTCGCTAAAAAGATTATTTACCTAAATAAAAATACTCAAACAACCAAAAAACCATTTCCACCGAACATATATAATATTGTTTTCAACAACCGCTCTTAATGTTCTATAGAACAGTGTTCAACTGCTTATAAAATCAAAATCACCTCAAAAGTAGACAGCTCCGATGCTCGTGCCGTGTCATTAATGCGAAAAGAGTGTCAAAACACACAAAGACCTCCCAAAAGCCTACCCCTAAAAACCCTCGAAGATGAAAAGCGTGACGGAAAAGCAAAATGTTGCCGCTACACGTGCCAACATCAGCGGAAACGCCAACGCACTTGACTGAAATGTTGGCAAAAGCTGTAAAATGGCTGCAGTCCGCCTTCCGGCATGTATATACACTAAAAAGAAAGTATGACGGTTTTTAATACCTACAATAATGAACTAAAATATATACTACTTATAAAATAGGAAATATTTTTCAAGCTGCAGTCAATAGTGTTCGACCCTTAACACTAAGGACACTACCAATAATGTATAATAATTTAAATGTGCTCATGAACTCGCATTTTTAATTATTGTTTTTTTTACACTTTCACTATAAAGTTTTTTAACTTGTTTTAAAATGTTCTCTTCATATTTGTACTGCATATTCGACAATAACTTTTACTCTATTCTTTTCTGAGGATAATGACGTCACGAGTGCCAGTAATTTCAGATGGTTTTTGTGCTCCTCTGACACTAATACCTTTTACCATTTACCATTTACCATTTTCATTTCAACCAGGCTTTCTATTTAATTAAATATTATCTATTTACCGATCTATTGACAAAATATTACAACTGGATATGAGTAAGCGAAGCTATAATAGACCTTGATATTTATTTTAAGAACATCAAGGCTTAAAGATATTATTTACATTTAAACAAAGTGTTTTCTAGATTTTGGAATTCCTATACAAAAATAACATTTAATGTCTTCTTTGTCTCTTTATTTTTTTGGTAAGTCTTCTTGTGTGGAGTTGTAGTTCTGGTGTTTTGGTATAGAATATAAAGAAATCCAATTATATAAACCAAAAAATGTTATTATTTAAAGCTTAACCACTAGGAAAAAACGTAAGGCTCACTGTGAAATTATTTCTGACCTTAGCCACCGTCTTCATCATTAGACTTTGTTCTGTTCGTATTTTTAAGCCTCAAAACTCTCGGCATTTTAAATTTTTAGACACAAATTGTCTTTAAAAACAAGAATATAAAAAGTAAAATTGGATTCTCAAGACCATAATTTACCAAATCATAATTTCCATGCTTCTTTGAATGATATGAAGTGGCGTACACTTTTCAATCCATTTTATTATGAAACGATAAAAATTCAGGTTGTATACGAGATTTTTTCCAAGTGTAGTCGGAGCAAATCAGGCGCCAGAGCAGGCATGGCATGAAATTAGAGGAAAGTAGCTAGAAAAGGATGCTCCTCTGCGGCTCTGGCCTGCGGTCCGCGCTGCCAGCTACTTTATGCCTTCCGTGCTTCCTGTGTCATGTCGGTTGACCGCAAAATTAAATTACAAGAAAACCCCAAAACGAACAACGTGGCCAAAAGCAGCGAGAAGCTTTTGTGCCCAACAACAAGCAATAACAGACAAAAAGGAAGCCGAGGCGGATTTAAAACGTAAAAGTGGGACAGCCAAAGTCGAAACAATAACCAAACTAGAGGAAGCGAACGGAGCGGAAGAGACCGAGATGGACGGTTCAAAGTTGTGGAGAAAGGTTTCCGCTTTCGCCGAACATGGTAATTACTTGTGTCCAGGCTGACTACTGACCCCTTACACGTCATCGCAACTGTCATTAGTCCGATTTTGGTTGGGCTTAGATCCCCGCCCGCCCGCCTGCCGACTTGCCTGCCTGGCACGGTGCTCAATTAGCAATTAGTTTTATTTCAATTCAGTTTACATAAGTACCCAATCCCCTAACCTCTGCCAACCAGAAAATGGGGATTTGTCTAACTTTTCCAAGTACTTAAGGGCTTAAGGTAAAAAGTTTTTTCGGGTCTTCAGTTTGTGCCTTTCATTTGCGTTTTTTGGGTCACAGCTTTGTCAAATGGCTTGCAAGGGTTGCTGCCGGCCAGGTTGGCAGAAAGCAAGTTCAAAGGTATTTTTGTTTCACGGCTCAAAAACTTAATTAGAAAATAAAATGGGGCAAAATTAGGCAAATAATTGGGTGAGTTCCAAGCATGTTATTCAAACAACATTTCGTTTTCACTAATGAATTAAGAAAGTTTTTAAAGTAGCCACGAAATCCTTAATTTCCTTAAAGGTTGGAGTTTTTCACGTTGTCTGTTATCCATTTCTTTATTTTTACAAAAATTAATTCATTTAGGTTATCAATTCAATTATTATTAGTCCAAGAGACTCCTTTTCTACTTGTAAGACTTGCAATTGTATGTTGCTTTCAGCTTTAACTCGTCATAACTGGGCTAGGCTGATCCCTCCTTAATTGTGTGCCTCCTTAAGAAGCTTCTAAACAGACCAGTCATCGGTTGCCCACACCCTAAACACAATCCCATAAACTTGTCCATATGTAGATATATAAGAAAAGGCGCACAAAAGATTCAAGTTAGTCTGCCTTCGTCATTGTCAGAAAGAGAGCTGGAGACTGGAGAGCGGGGAGAGTCGGCGCCATCAGCTCAGAAAGGAGAAAAATAACATTAAAAAAAAAGCTTCCACATTGTCGCCAATAATTCAACGACGACGTCGGCGGTCATAAACGAAATGATTTATTGGCCAGAGAGGGCGAGAGATATCGGGGCCGAAACCAACTCAACAAGCCGCTTAACGCGTCCCCACGCCCCACACATATGGATGGCTCAGTGCTATCAATGCATATCGCAGAGATAAATTATCATTTGCAATCAGCGATGCAAGAAGACAGGCGAGACTGACAGAAAAAATGAAGTATAATTAATGACATTGTGGCCTTGTTCTGAGATGGCGTTTTGTTTAGTTATCTTATTACTGTCTTTTTTCCAGCTTGTCTTTTCGGCGTGATTGTGTGTCAAAACGTCTGTCTGTCTGGTCAATGTGACGTTTTTATCGCCGCAACGTTTTGCATATGCTTAACACATTTTCGCCATTCATAGTAGTTTGGTCTGTGCTGTGCCTCTGTTATTTGACATTTTCTAGCCAACTTTATTTTATTTTAATGAGAGTGCCAGGCCTCATGAATGAAAACGGAACGATGGCGCCAGCATAAATTATACACGGATGTTTGACTTCTTGTCGTCCTCCTCCTTTTTATTGTTTTAGGAAGTTGGCGCCAATATTCACAGTATTGAATGAAAAACACAAGCATTTTCCTGCTGATTTTCAATGAGTTGAAGGAGGAGGAGGACGATATCTATTGCTATTCAAATATGTTTTTTATTTAAAACAGAACTTTGGCAAATACAATATTGTGATTCCAACTGTTTACCATTAAATAAATACTTATTTCTATTTTTAATTATGTAATATTGTGGTTACTATATCGAATTAAATTATAAAATGAATCAATTGTGTTTATTTAGTCTTTTTATTGTTAGTTCTTTATATTTAACATCAAGTTCTTGGCTAGAATTTAATCTTTTTAATATATTTTCAGCCATTTTTATAAGTTTTACTAGTTTATCAATATTAGTTTTTTACTTTTATTATATTTTTAGGACTTATCTTCGATAATTTTATATAAATCTCGAGCCAAGCTTATTTTATATAAATTTTACTGCGACTTTTCTGCATGTCTTATCGCCATTTATGTGCTACTAAGTAGTATCCATTTACCACTTTTATTTGTGTTAATGCCTCTGTAAATTTACCCATTTATCGACTGCATAATTTACGAGGCAACCTAATTAACCCAACTGCCAACTAAAATTTGCGCCCAAAAAGAATGTAAATAAGCCGCAATTATGGCTGTTGCTAATTGAAGCAAAAAGCTGCCAACCAACGCAGTTTGTGAGGGAATATTAAAGCCAGACTCTCGGTGCGGAAACTGCGGTGCCTTCCACCTCCGAGTTGCGCATTGTAAAGTAAGCAAATAACTGGCGCCGCACACAAGCACATGAATATTCCTGGACCATTATAACAATTACTTGCACTTGCCCTCTCCCAGGCTTGCCCTAAAAAAAAATACATATACAAAGACTAAAAAAATTAACCAAAAAAAAAGTTGGGGGGAAAAGCGAGTAGAGAAAAGTTGAGTGAGGCAAGTCAAACACTCGAATGTGGGGGCAAGGCGAAGGCGCTAAAAACCCGAACACACTTTTGTGGGTAATGGGGCTGGCCAAAAGACTGCTGAAAGTCTGCCAGCCGCCTGTCACCTCATTTTTCTCTCTCCCAACTTTCTGTGCCATTGGGGCGTATGTGTAATATCGTGCGGTGCAAGTGCATGTTGACTTTGGTCCCGTGCGTGTGACTGTGTGTCGGTGGCCCGAGTGTGAACCAACAATATACACTGACCTACATAGATGCCCGGCTTGCTTTTTCATTTGAAGCCCGCATCGTGCTGCCGCATTTCCTACAAACGAATTTTCCTTACGCAATTCCTTTTTCTCTCATTTTTATTTTGGGTGCCTTTTTGTTATTTGAAATTTTCCAGCCTGATGGAGGCCATGTCGAAAAAGAAAATGAAAAAAGAACCGAGCATAACAACAAATGGCAGGCCTCAGCGGGTATTTAGTTAATGGAAATTAATAATACAAAAAATGAAGGGGAACTTGCCCCGCAATAATAACTCAGTTGAGAAGACAGGATAGAGCCTGTCCGATGCAATTGCAATTTGTTTTTCTTTTCCACAAATAGCGATCCACTCTCCGGATCCAACCTTCCGGTTGGACTACCGCTGCTGTTGGATTCACTGACTTGTAACAAAAAAGATGAATTTTTGATTGCTATTATAAAATGAAAAAGAGGGATAATATTGGAAATGGGGTTTCGTTTTCAAGCAAATATTTGGGTTGCCGGTAAATCTTGCATTTAGTTTTGGGCATTCGAAAGGGAAAAGCTGTTGTATACCCCGTAACCATGGGATACAAGGGTATTATAGATTAGTGCCAATCGAGAATTTATGTAACAGCAGGAAGGAAGCTTCCTATATGTATTTATATATGTCCGTATGTTCGTGTGTCCGTCCGTGTGAAATAACAGATCTCAGAGACTATATAGTAAAATGTAGATCTAACAAATTTTGTGAGAACATTTATAACTGTGCCAAAGTGCTGTAAAAATTTGAGTAAAAGCGGATGATGTTCGTGAGAGTTATGTATGCTGAGAGTTACCGTGTATGCTCAACTTTTGCAACACCTACAAGATGTGCTTTGACTTCATTTTTCATTTAATTAAAGTTTTTTATAAATTTGGGCATAATAAGACAAAGCAATGCGCCTTTAAATTTCACCCATAATGCTTTGAGAACCGGGCATATCACACTTAAGCACACTCGTCCGTACCTTTCTAACTTATTTAATATGAAAAAGGTATTTTGGGATTTTAAATCCTTAAAGAAATTACTTGGAAACTGCGTTATGATTAATTGAATTTTCACCTTTTAAAAGCTTTTTTAATAATAACTTTTTGAATAACGTTTTGTACCTTTAGTCTGACGGACGTTGATGCACTACGGTCATTACACTCAAGTAGCCCTTGCGACACCAAGCACGTGCTTGTTAGGACTAGGTTTAGGTAGGCGCGATAGGATTAAGTATAGGTAAAGTTTGCGAGGAAATTAACTACTGGCTTGATGTTAGAGAAGCTTGAAGATTATAGTATATAAATAATTATACGTCAGAAGCAGCAGTTCAATTTAAAATTAATAAAATCAAGATGGCTTCTAAAAAAGTCAGAAGTTACCTTCAAATACCAACATATTGGTATTTAAAAAATAAAATGCCCAGCTTAGTGTCTCTCCCTAAAGAATGTCCCACATTGATACAATCTGGCGGCGACATTCCGGCTAAATAGAATCTTTTCCATGGATGGCAGTTAACATTTTTGCTCAGCCTTGGCTCCAGCCCACTAAATTAGCAACATGCCACCATAGTCATGGCCTATCCGTGGCTATCGTGAACATATTTTAGCTGAAATTACTTAGAATATTTTCGTGTCTGCCTCGCCATGAAATGAAGCTTCGTGATTGCTATCAAAGGGATGGCGGAGTGAGAGCAGGGGCTGTTCGGGGCCATGACAAAGACTACTAGAGGACTGGAAATTATCCCCCAAAAAAGCTTTTTGAACATTTTTCGAGGCAATTGCTATTTTTTTTTTTCTTTCTGCCGGCGTCGTCTGTTTCGGCTGTCGTAAACCAGGCGTAGGCTATTAATTTTATCACCGGGCCAGGTAGAAAAGTCCAGGACCAGGATCGGGCCTGCCGCATGCCGCCGGTTGCCGGTTTGCCAGTTTTACAAAAACCCCGGATGGGGTGGGTAATTTTAATAAAATTTTCGTACTCGAAGCGTGGAGCCGAAGCTTTTCATAATGTAGATTTTATGCTGATTCAATGTTTTCTTCATTTCTTTCGGTCGCTGTATGAGAGCGGCACAGATTGGAGTTAGGCGTGGCGTTAAATTAAAGGGGGCGGGGCTGGGACAGGGGCCGGAGTGTCTGAAATTGTTCGAGGCTTATGTGGCGCAGTCAATTTGTGTTAAATTTTATCAATCGTCGGGGGAGTGTGCAGAACTTAAGGCATAAATCTCTTTTAGTACCGCAACCCGGAGAGTATCCTCGGAGCTACTTCTTCCCCCAACCAGCAGCCAAGTTATGAATATTGATAAGGTCGAGAAAGGTGAACCATTCCTAGACGGCTCACTGCTCTGCTCTCGTCTCGTTGTAATGTTTCATAAAGCGTCGTCTGGCCAAGATTGGCTTTTCGCCTCATTTGGTATTACACACTCGGAGCGGCAGGGCACATCCTATCTCTCACTCGCTTGGGCTGAAAATTGTGTTTAATATTCAGTCGTTGGAAATTAGTTTTATGCGCAAAATGTTTCAGAAAAGGTAAAGCCAAAGGTGGTAAACGGAACGACAGCTCTTCGCTCTCCCAGTAGCGCAAAGGTGGTTCGGTCGGTCGTCTAAGCAAATTACTGGATGTCGTATAGGTTAATTGAATTGCCCCACTGGCGACGACACGTGTGCCACAGACACATTTCTGGAAAGTGCGTGAAATTCCCAAGAAGGGAATTGCCTTAAGTTTGGTCATTAAGAAGGCTGTACTGTTGGGCCCGAAAATCTGAAAATTTTAATGGCTTTAAGCCGTGGAACAATGTGGTGACTGATAAATAAACTCATTTTATTTTCTATAAATAAAAAAAAAAAAAAAGTAATTAAAAGTGGAAAGAATGTTAACTTCAGGTACCCCAAGAATGTATACGCTTGCAGGTTGCAATGAAATAGATTAGATTGAGATGTAAATCGATCAAAGAAACCTTACTGAACCCTATCAAATATTTATAAATAAAAGCAGCGAACTTATGCAGATTATTTTACATATACATATGCAAAAATGTTGCAAATAACAAAGTTATGTTATTATTATATTATTTATTGTATTGTTCAGCTATATGGTATTGTCGTCCGATTTTCATACAATTAAAAACGAAATTCTGAATTAATAATAAAAATGGGATTATAATAAAGATGAGATATCTGACCATCTCAGTAGATGAAAATATATTGAAAAACAACGAAGACATATTTTTTATTTTAATTTCCTGATATGATATAGTCGTCCGATCTGTTTTATTTTAATTTATATGCTAGCTGCAATATAAAGAAGACTATCTGTAAAGTTTTATTCAGTTTGATCGAAAACTAAGACTATTTTGCATGGTAACGGACAGACAGACGAACACACGGACACACATGTCCAAATCGACTCGGCTGATGATGCTGATTAAGAATATATTTACTTATATACATGGCTCAGAGTTTCTGTCTTTACTGCTTTGCAAACTTCTGGACAGAATTATTATACCCCTGACATACAATAACATTTTTACAATAACATTTTTAATTAATAAATAAATTATTACAAGTTTAAAACGCTAATTTCTATCCACTTAAAAGATCACCTAAAAGAAACATTTTAAAATTTTCTTTAGCCAGCCAAATCCATGGTGAAGAGCCTCCTATTAATATTTAAAACAGTTTTAATGTCGCAAAATAAGGAATTAAAACTTTATTCCTCCCTTTAATCTCCCCATAAACCCTCACTTAACTAAACTTCCCCTTCATCTTAAGCAACTTGAGCTATTTAAAGATCTCAATAAAATCATTATAAACTATGCGAAACACTCAATTGCACTAACCAGCAAACATTGCCACCTCCACTTGATAATTACTTGGATCTATTCCAGATTTCCCCCGCCCAGGCACTTGAAGTCGTCAGTTGAGGCAGCTGCAGCTGCACTTCAACACTTCGCAGGCATGCAAATAATAAAGAACTAAGGAGAGACCCCCAAGAGCCGGCCGGGAAAGGGAAAAGAAAGGCAAACAAACATAAAGAACAATTACAGAAAAGCTTATCGGCAATTAAAGAAGCGCGCCCCACGGAAGCCGCGTTGCAAATGCAAATTGTGGAAATTCAAACTCTTCACATTGCCCCAGGTCAGTTCAGTTGAGTGGATCTGGGTTCTTGGAGTAGCTGGAATCATTTGCTGGCCGTTAATTGCCGGACACAAATGCGTCCTTGTGCGTGCCACACATGCTATAATTGTGGCAGTTTTTATGCAATTTAACGCACAGCGAAACTTTTCAATTGCTGGCGACAATTTGCAGCTTTATGGCATAATTTATGCAACGTTTACGGCCGGCATAAGGGGGTGAAAATGGATAGGAGCAGTCGGAGCCGGGTAGGAGCCGCTGGGATGTGACATGTCTGCTGACAATTTGAATTAAGTGTAGTTAATGTTGACAAACGTCTGTCCAGCGCCGAGAACAATGTTTCCCACCGCCCCATCATCACTCGGAGTTCACTGGAGCAGCTCATGTATATATATTTTACATCCCATGCCACCCGCAACCCCTATATCTCACCCCTTGGCTCCCAATACAAGCTGGGGCAACAAGATGGGGCCGGCTGAAGTGGCAGGCACCCAAACATGATTGATGAATGCCCCGGACACCGAGTGCGAGATTAAGATAATCGACATTTGTATAATATAATTTACTCGGGACGACGATCTGCGGGCCAAGTGAAAGTGGAGAGCGGCTCATAACTATGTAAATTGAATAAATATTAATAAAGTCAAGAGGTAACGGATGTGTCACCCACCAAAGTAAGTGTTTTACACTCAATATTATTTGATTGATTAATCTGGAACTTTAATACACTATGGATAATCGATAGAACACTTAACATGTTTATATTTAGCTACGAAAAACTATTTATAAGTGCAGCTTCCAAAGGAAGTGTTATATAATCAATAAGTACTTTAGCCTTTTTAGTTAAAAAGCCTTTGGAACATTTATATGTTTATCCTCTCGAACTAAACAGAAATATCAACGAGTAACTGCTCAACAAATAAGCGAATTTTTCATTTAAATTGTTAAGAAGTTGAAAAATTATCATCTAGGTAATAATTGCAAACCTCAAGCCGTGTTTAATGAACATTATTCCTATACTAACAACCTCTGGCTTCCTTTGACATGGAAGCCCATCCAGTTTACGGCCCACAAACATTTTAATAGCTTCAATTAGCGTCACTTCATTAGATAATTAGTTCAACATAGTTCAGTAAAGAAGAAAAGAGGCTCTAATAAAGCTACGGCTTTATTAATGTGTAAGCCAGAAATAATATTTTAACGCAGACTTTCATATTAATCACTTTAATCTGAAAGCAGAATCAAATTAAAACCTTTGAATATAGTAAGACTAACATATCACAGATTATAGATACAAGTTATGCAATATTCCGCAACAGAGTTCTTTTAAAATCAAGGTTTTTTGATGCTCAAATCGGACTGCATATGATTATTCTACAGCAACCATTCAATTCATGTCTACAAAAAACCACATGAAACCTATTTTCCAACATGCAACGATGATGCTTAGCTAGAAATCGATACTTCCTTCCTGATTTGACACCTTCCGTTGCCATTATGCCAGCTGGTGTCCTTCTGGGCTGCACTTTCAGGTAGATGTACTCCGCACCCAATTGTCCAGCACAAAACCAAAGATATAGCCACAAAGAAGGGCCGGGAAAATCAATAGAAACAAAGCCTTAGTCCTTTGTGTGTGTGTGTGCAGCAGGGGTGCAAGTGTTTGTGGGGACTGCAAACAATGGCCACGTACCACGGGTCACAGGGAGATCTTATCTGAACAGGACCCCTACACCAAGGAAGGAAAAAAGAACGTGTTAATGGATATTAGGCTGGTTGTTAGTTCTCCCTGTTTAGAGGACAGGAAATCAGAGCGTGACTGAAATTTCTAAATATGTTTTTTCAATCGAAATTTTCAAAGAATATTAACCTTTGAATTTATTATTTTTTTGTTTTGTTTTTTTTTGTAAATCAAAGTAGTTAATTTTATTGAATATTTCCGTGTGTTGCCGGCATACGTAATTTGTTGGTTTTGAATTCCCGAAAAGGGTGTAGACGCAGTCTAGGGGTGCTAGCCGAAAAATAATCTAAAATATTCTTAGCATGGTCGATGGTTCTCAATTGGGTTCGGCTTTTTGTTCTTTCTATTTAAAATGTGCCACTTAAATGGAGTTCCTTTGCAAACCCGTTACCTCTCGCCGCTTTCTGCGGGCTGTCTATTTTTGTAGCCCGCCAAAAGTGCATTGACATTGCCGCGCTGCTAAATTCATTGGCAGTCCACGCCAATTCTAATTCTTTCTTCTTTTTTTTGCCTTTGCTGTTGTGCGCTGTCTCATTTCTTTTTTATTTTTTTATACATACACTTTTTTGAGCCCGCATTCGCTTAGCTCTCAAGTGACGACGGACGACCGAATGCCAAATGCCAGGCCAGTCAGAGTCAGCGGAGTCAGCCTCTCACTCTCCTCCGTTCCACTAAACTGCCTCAAATGCCCCGTGACGCATAGAGACGATTTAATTCTTCTGCCCCTCGTCGAAATACCCTAACGGGCGGGGAGCATTTTGGCCCCAAGGGAACTTGGCAGGCAGCTCTTCAAATAAGCGGAATCCCGGGAATTCCTAATGTCAACAACTGAAATTATCTACTTCTCCATTAAGTCATTGTGGGGTTGGCCAAACAAGAGATTAATATTCATTTTGTCAAGATAAACTTAAAAAAATGGTATCATGTTTGTCTTAATTTACTTATTATATTTAGTTCACACAATATACCCTCAATTTCTTTAGGTGATTTTTGCAATCTTTATTTACTATTTTGTATTTTTGGCTCACTCGAAGTTTTTTTTTACTTAAATTAAGACAAAACAACCTAGAACTTGTCTAAAGATAAACAGCAGACTTTTTAGAATACATACGTTTCAGTTTCTAGCCAAGAATCCTCATCAGAACTTATTTTGCTGACTGATACAACCTCTATACTCTACGCTAATTTCTTACTTGGGAATTTTAAGGAGCAATTTCTGCCACAACTTGCGCTGAATGTTGGTAGACCAAGGTATTCAGAATTATACTATTTTTTCATTCTAAGTATCTTCCTTATTAGTTTAGGGACATTTTTGTATTAACCTAAGAACTTTGTAATACACTTCCATGCACATTTAAATGATTTTTTAGGGTATTTTTGTAGTTCTCTAGCCTAACTTTCTTTTCCTCTTGGCTTTACATATTTTGCATGCCCCCAATGGGACCTCAACGCCTCGGCGGTCGCCCATTTGTCCAGCTCCTTGTCCCCCGTGCCCTGCTCGCATCCCGACTACCATTTCCATTTCCATCTCCATTTCCATTTCCAGTTCTACAGTTGCCCCAGCACGCATTTTAAAGTGCAACAAACACAGCGGAATTGCATTCATATTCATGTGACAATTTGCATGAGATACAATGAGGCCATAATACGAGTAGAAGTCACCATAAAACTTTTCTCTTTCTGCTGAAAAAGCAATTTTTTCTAATTTATGTTCCAATTTAAATAGAACAAAAAAATAAGAAGTAACTTTGCTGAATGGGCAAAGTTTTTGACACCAAAACCATCGGCATTTTTGTCAGATTAAAAAGAAGCTCAATTGTTATAAGAATAATACCATTCATAATAGAACCCAATTCAGTTGGTTGAACCTAATGGCCTTTATAAAATGTATAATTATATTCAGAAAAAAGGATGACCTTATGAATTGGGAATATTTCTGAAGAAACAAAGAAAGTTTCTTGTTTACATTACCAAGAGTTTGTCTTAACAGTTTACTTAAAGTTTCCATAGTAATAATTTACAATTATTATTATTATATTACTATTTGTTCTAATCAAAGTAAACCAAGAAAGACTATATAAAATCGATCTATAATAAATACAACTTTTCCGCACTCCTTTCACCCTTAAAAAAAACCGCCTTACTAACCATGAACGATATGCCATATGCATAACTATAATGTATTCTTCAGTTGGGCAAAAGAAAGAAAAACAAAGAATGAGCAAAACAAAATAAAAGAGAGACCGAAGCTGGCTTCCGTTTGGTCTCAATTGCAGTTCTGTGTTCTCATGTGCGGTCCATGTTTCTGTTTCGGTTTCAGTTCGGTTACCCTTCCCCCGATTTTGTCAACATATGTTCAGCATAATCACAAACAAGCCAGGGTATTACTTTAACACAAACATCATTGAAGTAGAAGAGGAAAAATCCCGAAGAAATATGTGGAAAGAAGTGAGGGGCCGAAATTCAATTTGCTGCATTTGGGATTTAATTTGAGAAGATTCGATGAGGCCCGAACTGTGTCTCTTTCGAAGTGCCGAGAGTCTGAGATCTTTTGTTTTCGTATTGTTATCGGCCGAGGCATGAGGCTCTTGAGCGGCTTATGCTAAACAGCCAAACACACTTCTGTTACAATTCCGGCAGCCAGTGTCAGTGGCCCGAAAATCGAAGCTGTCTAAGTGGCCATTCGTTATGGGGCGTTGAAAGTTGGCTGCACTTTCTGAAGTCGCGATGATGAATTGTTCGGGGCAGTGTGGCAGGCGGCAGCTGCTGATGGGCTGTCGGTCAAGATGAAAAGATGAGAGGCAAATGCTATTGAACCATAACAGATAGATAGATATTCCCTTTCGTTTTCTCGGGATCCATTAATGGGTTAGGCCCGGCCTATAAATACACTTGTGGTGGATGGGATATGAACGCACCGTTGTTTGATATTTCCGTTTGATATTTCCATATAAATAGCCTTCGCTTCACACTATTGACATTCGCACCGCCACTCCCTCGAAGTCCTCGGTCAGCTCGGTTTCTTGCCACGATTTACGACTTCCGTGAAGCACTTTCAGTGGCCAGTAGTATGCAATCGGCATTCACGTAGTGCCTCCGATTTAAATATACAAATCCTCAGACATTCGCCTAAACATGTACCCAACCGTCTGGGCTTGTTTGATATGCAGTCCATGTCTCGGATGTCTGCATTGATGGAAATTGCAAGAGGATCCAATACGGCAGAAAAGAAATACAGTCGATCTTCCCTGGATCAAAAATTCACCCAGTAGAAGTTTCTGTAATCTAAACTGAAAGAGTCAAGCGAATAATTTTGAAGGGAAAAAGGAAGCGAGTATATAGAAAGTTATTTCCCAGCACGGAAGGGAGAGTTCTTAAATTTTATTTAAATAATTTTATTGAGAAAAAGTTTTTGCAGGTTGCACTTAAAATTCCCAAGTACGAATTCAGCGACAATGCGGAGCATACTGAACTGAAACAGGGAACTGATACAATTGTTGTAGTGGGACTTACAGTATATTTTGGCATTATAATAGCATAGAGAATATAATAGTACATTTACAATATATATTAAAATATCTCCTTTAGAAGATAAAAGTAGTTCCCTTGAATAAGAATCCGTGATACCCAATCTAATTTATATTAACGCTTTTATTTTAAAGCCGATTTCAATTCAGGATACTACAAAACTTGGATTCATGCCATTGAAGTCGTACTGTAAACATCTCACAAACAACTCTCACACACTCGATATGTGAGTTTAGGGGAGGCCACTGGGGGTAGGAATAAGGTGGAATGGAATGAGATGGAGTGTGGTGGTGATGGAAGGCCACTCAAATCAATGTATATATGGGTGGTCGAGGGAGAAGCTAATCTGATTTATCAGTCTGAAAATAGATTTTGTGCAAAATTGAAATCGCAAGAGGATAAGGGAAAAGATATGCCCAAGAAATCGAATTTGTATAGATTAAAGAAGAAAGAGAAAATATATTGTTAGGAGTATTTGAAAATCGGATGATATAGCAATTTGCAACAATCTGAAAAAGACGAAACCTCTACTACTTAGCCCACCTTGATTAATTAAATATTTCACACACTTCAGAAATAATGCCATTAATTTAGACCAATTTGTTATGCTATCTCTTAGGGCTCCCGAATTAATTACCAGCCAGAAACCTTCATAAATCAAAATCGGAACACCCATTAAGGATATCCATATTATATATAGTAAGACTTTTCTGGACTCGAGTACTGAGAAACATCAAAAACATGTTTTGGTCAATAAAAAATTCGTCTTCTTGCGATGCTGTTGTGTTTTTTATACTTTTTTTTCACTTAGCTTGTCGCTTCCACTTGAGCAATTAATACGTGAGCAAACTGAAAAATATGTCAGAGATGTGGTGGAGTTGGTAAAAGTGAGGGGGTGTCATATAGAAGGAGAAACAGCGCCAGAGCCAAGTGCAAAACAATGTTTAAGTGTGGTATTGTAACCGAAAGAGCCAAAACAAAAGGGAATAATAACGCATAGAGCACCGACTATGATATACCTGGTACATCACAGAACTCACAGTTAAGATTTGTATATAGTGGATTTCTGAGATATTTTCTATTTTCCCCTCATGGTATATAAAGAAATGTAGGGATGTTTTTTAAGAAATAATTACATTTTTTTTTTTCTATTTAACTGTAACCTTCCTGCATAAATTGTTGAGTTAAAAAAAAGGTCTACCAACATGAAGCCCTAATAGTTGCAGGGATTGTAGCTTATAATTTCCAAGTAAACCTACCTTACTCTTATATACATTTGAATGTCTTTAAAGACCAACGCAACATACCCTTTCTACTCAGCAATTACGGTATAAGCCATCATAACATTTGGAGTGTGCAAAAACTCCAGATTTCTTTCTCATCTCTCGGCTTCTGTTTCCATCGTCTGTGTCTGCCAATGGATTATTTTTATCACATCTCGCAACCCCCACATATAAAGAACAAGTTAAAAGCAGAACAGGGGAGAAACATAGACGGAAACCATAAAGCGAAACATTTTGCGATTGCGAAATCCAAACACGCCTCTCACATTGTCGCACAACTTGATCTATATACATATGTCTCTCTATACATACATATACTACATATAGGAAAGACAATAACCATGATTGTAATTATCACTGTCATTATCGCGATGATGATTGAGTTGGTCGTCTAGAATGAAATGTAACGCATTCTACGCAGAATAATGAATTGTAGTAGGGTTTTCCAATGTGTTTGTGTGTGGTTGGTTGTACTTAGAGGAGTATGGCATTGTCGAAAATCTGCTCATATTTCAGTCAGCCAAGCGGAAATCCTTTATGCCCCCCGTCGGCCACCATGTCGTATAATAAATACTAACGGTTTTTCAGCCGACTCACATTTTTGCAGCTCGTTAAATGGGCGACACAGTCAGTCGAGAGCAAAGTTGCCTCCAAAAACACTCCGCACTCCTTCTGCGGCCATCGCACCCTCTGGGTGGTTAGCCCCTCTCTTTCGCGCCGTTAGACACTCTGCATTCATTGTTAGTCCGTCGACTTTTTAGTTGCTCCGGGTTGGGTTGCATTGTGTGAAAAAGTTTTAATTGGATGCTTATTACACAAATTTGCTCGTTTTCTTTACTTTTCTGCACACATTTTTTGTTGCCTTTGCGGCGGCATTGGTATTTGAATTTGTTAGTTGGAAGCCAAATGTCCGGCAAAAGAGTGAAAAGTGACCGAGTTTTAATAGTTTATTGCGGCTAATAGTGTTCGAAAATAGCATTTTAATTAAGGTAGCTTTTTCGGGTCCCGCTGAAAAATAGTCCGCCTTTTTTTTGACATCAGACTGGACCGACTTGGCAGACACCGGTCTTGTCAGTGCTGGTGACTAAGAAGAATGTTTTCTCGCAGTCGAACGGCCAAAAATCCGGGGATTGTCAGTACTTTGACTATTGGAAAAATATGTACTACTAGAACTTTGGCAATACATTTTTCGATGTTCTGTCATCGTATGTTATCGGTGACTGTTATTTTTCAATTACGATTTCATAGATGATATAACATAGATCTTAAGAGCGAATATTTATCAATTATTTATTTTGTTTCAATTTCTTTTTAATTACTTCGATGTATCGATGTAATTTTTGTTTAAAGCATCGAGAAAATGTCTTTTCTCAAAATTTGATATTTTTTAAGCTTTTAGGCGACTTGGGGTCTCCAACACAGAAACATCATTATTACCAATTTTATTACCGATCAACATCAACAGTATGCATGATTAATAAAAGCAAAGACAGTATACGCGTCAAGATGTGTAGCGTTAAACGATATTTGACACTGAAATTTGTTAGGCTATCTGCAACAGGAGTTGTGCCCAAGTATTATTACAATTTCATTGAAAATTCAGAGATATAGCGCTTTATGGGCATCTTATTACTATAAGTTATTAGAAAGCAATTTATCGTTAAATTCGTACCTTGGGTGCACTCACATATTCTAGAAACGTTTCCCATTTATCACCAAATTAACCTCAGCATAGTAATGGATATTCGAAATGCCCTTAAATTTACAGTGAGCTGACTGAGCTGAACACGCAGGAGCCAAGCTGGTTGGAAAATCCGAATTAAAATTCATTTTACTGTTCCTGCATCGAAATGATAATTCACCTCTTAGCATCCTCTCTGCGCTCGCATTTCATAACGCTGAGCCAAAAATAATCCAATTAGCCAGGACTTAAATGCACATGCTGTTGCATCCAAGAGCGACGCGGC
Organism: Drosophila kanapiae; assembly: GCA_008042475.1. Classification (NCBI taxonomy): domain Eukaryota; kingdom Metazoa; phylum Arthropoda; class Insecta; order Diptera; family Drosophilidae; genus Drosophila; species Drosophila kanapiae. Next base: position 89,732 of record VNJM01003026.1, read on the forward strand.
GGTGGCAACAACGCACGACGAAATGATTCCAATTAGAATTACAACACGCTAATTGCATTTTACAAAACGTTTGAATTGAATTTCTAATTGGCAATTGCTGCGGCACAATGATTCCGCACATAAATGAATAATTCTAAATGGATTCCCGAAATGCCCAAATAGGCAAAAACAGCCAGCGGGCGGACATGAAACTGAAGAATGAAAATTTGAAAATGCCAGCGATGGCAACGCTGCACAGCTGTTACAGCCAACGACTGACTGATGACATTCAAAAATAGTCGACAAAAAAATATTGCAATTTGATTCTGACAATAAATTAAAATTCAGTTTAAGGCATCAACAATTGGGATTTAGGCCATTTCCATACGATTGCATGGAATGCATCAAAAATAGTAGCAAACAGCGGATTGGCGGAATAACACGAATTGTATAGTTTAAAACGTCAAAAATATTGCAATTAAACTTGAATAAATGCCGATTCGGGCCTTTGAGATTTGCTATGCTAGAATAAATCCAAATTCCACAGTTTATAGCGGTCTCAATTATTATTATTATGGCAAATGGCAAGCGTTTGATTTCCTTTGATGAACTGCCTTGAAGGCACACAAAAGCGTTTATAATTTTGTATATGGGAGGCCGGTCTCCCATCTACCTGCATTGCCACCTGAGATCATAAACGGCTATCGGTTTACAGCGCTGTCAGAGCATCAAATCCTGCCCTAGAGACTACATAAAAGATACTATTGATTAGGACAAAGAAGGTCGACTTTATGATGCTCTTAAGTTTTTAATGCTAAGTAAAGACACCTTCTTGTTTTCAATTCTAGCATTTATTTAAAGTTATGCTTATTATTTAATATAAAGAATATTTCATTAAACAATTTAAAGCTTGCTCATAAGAAGCTATCTATGTTTTCTTTACTATGTATTGTATTAAAAAGATATTTATTTCTTATATTGGTAAGAAGACAATTTGTGCTCGATTTCCTTAAATTGTCTGTACTTCGTACTGTGCTATACACGAATATATAATTTGCTGAGACAAAACCAGTTTCTTCCCAGAGCATAGCCGCATAAAAAGGGAGTGAGAGAGAGACTTGGGCTATCAAAAAACTTTTATCACAAAGAAAAGCTAAACCAGTCAACGGGTTTTATTTTGGCCTCTTGTTGTTGTTGGCTAATTTGTCGTGGGCCCTCGATATTCGAGCTGATGCATCCTTTTATTTTTTGGCGAACGAGAACCGATACCTGAGCATCTGATTTGCAGGTCAGACATTTTATTTTTGATCTTTTGCGCACGAATTAACTTCAAACAGGCGTGAATAATGCCCGGGTGATCTTTTGTCTCTTGCCCGTTTGGGAATCTGGAAACTCTTAGAGACCACATTAAAGTGTGCCGCCTGACACACTTCCCCGATCCGAGATACTCCTCCTCTTCGACGGTCTTTATGACATGTGCGGTTTGAGTTATGACTGCTGCTCTGGCTTTTTCTTCTTTTTTTTTTTGCAGCAACATGTGCGGTGCTGAATTTCTTCATTCCCGTTGCTGCCTGGCCGCCCTTCCCGTACATATTTCAGATTGCTGATAGTTTAATTGGTCTGGACTTTATGTGTTTTGCGGTTTTTGTTCGCCTCTGCCTGCCTTGCTTCTTTGGCTTGGCTCTGTTTTTATGCCATTTTTTTCCCTCACTCGCTACTGGTCTTTGAGTGGACGTAATGAAGACGTCACATGACAGGCATATTAATGCTAATTGATTATGCCAAAGTTCCTCAAAAAATATATATAATAGTAAAAGCTGCTCTAGAACTTATCTTGATCGCACAACTAAAACAATTAAGGGAACTCTCTGAGAGGTCTTATAAGGAAACTCACTCGTATTTCAGAAACCCACACAAAGTGCGTCATTTGAAACCATAAATTTCATGGATAGATAGTAAGTCACGTCTTACAACAAAGTCTGGTCATAATTGATGTGTTAAAGGTAATTGAGACATTTAAGTCACAGCAGGGCCTCCGTTTCTCCAGAATCTCCCTCAACAGTCCCTTAGGTATATTAATCTTGGGAAAGGAAATTCAAGATGACAAATCTAAGAAAATGCTGCACGAAATTTCCAATAAAAATCTGTAGAAATCTATAAATCCCACACTCAATTAAATTGATTAACGCTGCCATAAAAAGGCGGCAATAAAATGCAGGCTTAACAAACAAAAATCTTTGCTAATAAAATGCTTTAGCAAAAAGACGAACAAGTATATACAAATATATTCATGGAGTCAAACTTTTTACGACTTGAAACGAAAGCCAAAGCTACAGTTTGGCACGATCTGGCAGCCGGTGGTAACGACAAGTGTTTTGCAGTTTTAATAGAGACATAAAAAACTGTTATAAATACACGAATTTCGTATATTGCTCGAATGTTTCCCTCCTGTAATTTCAGATATTTAGCCCACAAAAAGATAAGTTGAACAAAACCTCAGCCATTGTAGAGATGTGGAAATCGTGCTATAAAAACTAAAAACAAAACATTTTCATTGTGGATTGCGGGCGCGTGTGTAAATTTGGGAAAAACAATAGCCGGTCCAGGCAACGTCATAAATAGTTTTCATTTCATTAGCTTCGCTTTTTTCGACCAATTCGAAATGCAACAAAATATGAAAGCGGAAAATGCAGGCGCCCAGAAATAATAAACATGGACCCGTGCCTTGTTTATTCAATCAGGCAAACCGGAGTGCCGCCGAGAAGAAGCAGATAATATACACACAAAAGTCCACACACACCTGTAATTGAACTCTGGGACTCGCTTCGAATATTTTGAGTAAACAATTACAGCTCGGACGTCACAACAATCCCGCAATCCTCCTTCCACAAATAATTTACAGGCCAAACAAACTCGAACGGCTCGAGCCACTCGCACATATCGGCAGCATTTAATTAATGACTTTTTATCAAGACTGAATAAATATTCAGTGATTTGGGATTTGCATACATTGAAATAAATAAAACCAAATTAGAAAAAACATAGAAATTTAAAGCAAGAGTAGCCACGAGAAGTTGAGTTGAGGCATTGGATATTCAGAGTAAAAGTCAACGATTTTGTTTATGGCTAAGCTGGGTCTGATATTGCTAACACATTTAGGGCTACCTCAGAAAATAGGGAAGATATTCACTATTTTACATAAAGCAGATAAGGTTTACACACATTTAGCATTATTTTAAATTCAAAAGAGAACTTAATATAGGCTTTTATAAAATGTATCTTCAATAAAAGATAGGTGAAGTGTGGTTCAATAAGAACTTGTTATTTTATAACAAATATATGTCTTTATACCCTGGCAGAGTATTCTAGTTTTGATCAGAAGTTTGCAACGCAATTAAGGAAGCATCTTTGACCCTATAAAGTTTTCTTGAGCACCATTACCAGAGTCGATCTAGCCAAGTTATATTGTCAGAACATCCAACTGTCCGTCAATTACTATGCAAACTAGTTTGTAGGTTTTTGAAACTTTCAGAATAGACTTCTTTTTACTGCAAACAAGTAAACAAAAAAGGACCTTTATATCTAGAAGCTGCCATAGGAACGATTTGGCCAAATTAGTCGCTTTCGGTGTTTGTATTTAGTTAGTTAGCTTTCTTACTTGTTTTAAAAACAATTTTATATTCTGTCAATAATGAATTTAAAATGTTTGTTGGGTAAATATAATACAGTTTGGCAAGACTGCCCTTGCCTTATCAAGACTTCAAATGAATAATGTCCAGCCAAAAATAAGCTGGATTTAAAAATACTTCGGAGATTACGTGATTTCACAGAAATTTATATAAATCATATCACGAATCGAAACTCCCTGGTCTGGGGAATTAAAATCGATGGCAATGAAACAAACCAAGTACCAAGAGTTCAAGTATTGTGAGAATAAAGTATACCCACATTTCAGGCCCCGCTGATAAGGAGAGTCAGAGTAATTTATGTTTCCAATTGCTCCCTGGCCATGGCCCATTAAGAATACAAATCTGCGTTGCCCCCAGATGTGCCGCCCGCCCTCACATTCACAAAATAAGAGAATATATTGTCTACTTCCTACTATTGGACAGGCAGTGCTAGAGTCTCGTTTTCATGTTTGGCTTTCGCCACAAACACACACTTTTCCTTTGAGCATGTTTTTCCCCTATGGCGCGTACAGCTAATTAAGCTATTTTTAAAAAAAGGCGAATTTTCCAACGCACGCACAGTACCGGGCCTCGTCACAATGTCTGGCAAGATCGCGTGCACAGGGGAGAGTCAGCTGGCTGTGCTCAATTAGTGTCGTTTTGCTCGCAATTTTAATTTGGAAAATATATCTGTATGTACACTGTTTGCAATTGTCCAAAGTACTACCATTTACCGAAAAAAACATACATAAATATACATTTGTGTACATTTATTTCATAAATATAGCCCCCATTTGACATTGAACTCATTCTAAAAGTCACGCCTACTTGAATATATTTTTCAATGTACGGATGCGCAACGAATTGGTTTCTTGTTTAATTAAAGACCGCCAAAATTAAATTGAAACATATCTCAACAACTACAAGCAGAGGAACTCATCAGATACAGAGATACAGAGAGATATATAGTATGTGTGGATGAGGAGAATTTTTCCGGCTGTCTAATACGTTGTCTGCTGTTTGATGGCCCCGACCGAGCAAAGATTGCATGCAGAAATTTACGAGCACCTTTAACGAATTTATCGAGGCTAATATTAGAGATGACTGACACGGGAACGGGCACCGGCACGGGCACGGGCTGGATTAATTGTTAAATCTACATATCCACAGCGATAGGCATACACACCGCTTGAGTTAATACCGCTGACTGGCTTGAGTTTATGGGTCTCCGGGGTGGAATTTAATGCGCTATTTTGCCTCCATTGTCATCTCTCTCGGTTAGGTTTTATGGCCGACAACGAATGCACTTTACACCTCGCCTATTAAATCATTTATTGGTAGAGGGGAGCCATTCTCCCCTTATTACTCCCTCCGATTAGACGAATTTCAATCAGACGCGTGTCAAAGATTTATGAGTAGTGGGAACTGTAACAACACAACTTTATATTATTTTTCAAATTTCCCAATCTCCAAGGCCCGACGGAGAACTAGAAACCAATTGTGAGCGAATTTCGTTAGCACCTTTGTGTAAACAATTTCAGAGTTGTTCGTTTCGAAGGCGCCAACCGAAAAGGTTATAAACAAAACATTTTGTTTTTTTGTCTAATTAAAGCTCACCAAAATAGATAAACAGTCAGACGGATATCTATATAATATTAAGCCGCCTGTAATCCGCTGGGAAACATTCCGACGACGCATATTAATAAACGAATATATGCAAACCTCGCGGGCCAATAAATTTATGGATGCGCAGTGCAAAAACGAGTTTCGCCCGTGGACATGCCTCCCAAATATAAAAAAGGCTGAATGATAATTTATATATAAAGAAAAAGCTCAAACGGCAAATATAAATTATTAAAGCATTTTGCCATGGGTGCCTAATTTGCATTGGCGCCAAGGGGGCCAACGAACGAAAAACAAAACAGTGACAATATATAAAAAAAAAAAAACAAGGAAAAAGTAATTTATGTTCAATTTGTGGTTTTCGGGGAGCGGGTGGCTTAGGCTTACCTGATCTTGACAAAAATATCCGAATCCGATGATGCCGGCGATGGCCAGGAAGAGACAAAACACAATGATTGTTCGTATTTTGGAGCGTGGTTCCATTTTCTTGATTTCATAAACTCCGCTGGGTAGCAATAAGGCAAAATCACTATCGACTTGAACAGAAACGTTCTTATGCATATCCACGGGCATGTTCCATTCCCCTTCCGGCCCTCCAACAAACCGCACTAGACCATCAGGGCGATACCCATCCGAATCCAATATAACCGGGATATGGCGAATCGAAACGGTGGCGAGGCCAACTCAATCATACTTCTTCAGTCGTTGCCCGATAAGAATTCTCGAAATGCTAATGCCCACCATTGCCTGGTATCTTCAGTAGCTGCAATTGGTCTGAAATAAGTGAAAAATTGTTAAATAATTTACTTCGAAAAATAATTTACTTAGAAAAAATCCACTTGACCTGGTCTGATAAGGGGTCTCTATCAAGTTGTCTAGCCACTATCAGGCAGCTCACTCAGCCAGTAAGTGACACAAAAGTAAACACAAATAAATCAAGAGAGTTTAGTAATAGGCTTTTGACTGATAAGATAGGTAATTAGTTTCAAATTTATTTTCTATATAATGATTATAATGAAATATTTTCTAATTATAAGTGAAATTGATTTATATGTAAATCTGACGATTAATATTGATCCAATTAAGATGGAAAATCTGTAAGCAAGACGTAAAATTTCCATAGGAGCAATATAAATTATCTTCATTTGTGTGGGAAATCTGGAAATAGGCAGCACAAATTTATGCGATTGGCAAATATAAAACCCAGATATAAATCACATAAATCAAAGAATGATGACGGAGCAGGATATACATTTTACGAACTGGGGCTTTGCTCAACATAATTCTGTATGCCCTATAAGAGCTGGAAAAACATCGATGTGTAAAGTTACAATATCGATGTTTACATATAAAAAAATCGGAAACTTTTCTAGCTCTATGCCCTACATGGGTGAAAAGTGATTATAACTATTAAGGTTAAAGGTTTAAATGAATAATCTGTAATACGTATAGAAAGTAGAATTTCCAAAGTATAGTAAATAGTTGCAGGATTGTTAGAAATGAGTGGAATCCACTGGCGATAACACGTTTTTATCAGTTTATCGAAAGCAAATAGAGATATCTCACGTGGGTAGTTTGAGGTGTAGCACCTGACTTTGCAGCGGCTCTACCCACCGCGTCAGGAAGTGTATTTCAATAAATTAACACCCAACGTTAGCCGGCGATCGACAGTCAGTTCGACGCCCAAGCCGTTTAATACCCTTCTAAAGGTTATAATAATTGTGAAAAAAAATAAATCTGTAACTGAATTTATGTTCAAAATAAGATTTTACATGATTTAAAAGCTCTTTCAAATCTTATTATATTCTTTTATTATTTTTTATTATAGCAATATTGGTTATTAAGACTATTAAGACATGTTAAGAGATCTCTAACTTATAGGATAACTTTTATTTAGACTTATTTAATTTGAAACTATAGAGTGTCAAATTGTCGGTTTGCCAAAATCTGCCTCTTCTTTGACTTCTCCATGTAGGCGCGTTAATTTTGCTAGCGTTGCTTTTTGGCTCAGCTGCAATTGTTGTAAACAAATTGTTGTAATGGAGTCGCTTCTTGGCAACATAGCGAAGCAGAAAAGACAACAAAAGGCGGAGAACGAGAACGAAGAAGAAAAGTGCAAAGGATGGCGGCAGATGTGGCGAAACATGTTGCCAGGCAACAATAACAAACGACAAGCGACGGCATGCTGTGGACACATGGCTCTTTGATTAACTTTGCTTTACTGTATTTTACATGAACTCCGTAAATTATAAGTTTGTATCGCGGTCTGACGTCAGTGCAATAATAATAATTATAGAAGCAGGCTATTTATCAACATTGCAACACAAAAACACAAACAAAGAGTAACAGCAAAAACACAAAGAGAGAGAGAGATAGTGAGAGGGAGAGTGAGCGCGCGGGAGGCACGAAGACAGAGACCCTAAGCAGACGGAGCGAGACGCAACGTCAACAGCTGTTCTGCTAGCCAATTCGATGGCCAAATGCAAATTGGCAAAATTTACCTGCGTTTCACTCACTTTTCACTGGCCAACTAGTGTTTGTGTTGACTTTTCACAATTATCGCAGCGGCACATGTTCACTTATTTACAATTTTGTGCGTTTTCGGCGTTCGCAAGCTCGCTTAGCGCGCCTTCTGCTTTGTGCCACACATTCTGCGCCAAAACCCGCAATTTGCACTTTCAACTGTTTGGAATCTGTTTCACAAGCGCTTTTCGCGCATTTAACACTATTCGGTGGCTATTGTTTAGTAATTCACAACGTTTTTAGCTTTCTGCGTCTGGTTTTTACGAATTTTTTAGGCGAAACGGCGCGGAGCCAACATCCGTTATCTTCAAGTTCGGCGAATATACTGAACAAAACGGAACTGTGCAAGAAGGTAAAACAGCTGATGACGCTGCCAGATGGTGGAATCTTGCTGGCAACGTCACAAAATATCGCCATCTGTAATCGATTTGTGGCATTGTGAATAAGCCCTGGTAATTTTATTTTTATATATTACAAAATCATAGGAAGGCAAAACTAAAATTACACCATTTATAAATATTCGTAAATAAAAAGCCGATTTAAGGTACTGAATGCAGTTATAATAACAGTGGAACTTAACAGCACATTAGCAGAACTCGTTATACCTAGTAGAGCTAACAGGGTACTGTGCGACGGTCTGGCAACATTGGCGATGGCGGCAAGAACTCGTTATATTTATACTCATTTTATAAGGCGTTTCAACAGATAAAACTAATTGTTCAATATTAATTTACAATCTCGAATAAAAACCTTCCTAATTTTAATTAGAATTCTACAAAATAACTGTATTTTCTTATTCTTATCGAAATATAACTAGAACATAAGCAGAAATATTCCAGTATAGTGGTTTAATTTTAATTTAATTATAAAACGATTTATAATTAGTCTTAAGTTAATGCAATATCATTTATGGGATGCCGCAAAATGTGTTTTGTCTTGGAAAACACTAATTTAAAAAAAAAACACCAATTATAACTATGAAAATTTTCGGAATTCGTTTATTTTATTAGTAATTATCAAGAGTGATGGAAATCCCATTTAACATAAGTCTAATATTAATCACAGAACACTGGCTTTCCGAAGCTACGCTTAATTCCCTCCGCCGCCACCGCCCGAGGACGCGGAACTGGCATTCCCGGCACTGGCCGCAAAAAGCTTTCGGAGATTCTGCAGGATGCCCCAGAGCACTGTGCCAGCCGAGCCCAGCGTCTCCAGGACATCGAACCCAGTGCTGTCGATGGCCGTCTCGCGATCCTCCTCTGTTTCAATGGCCGACGAGCTGGCATTCCCGCCGGTATGATGCGGCTCGTGCACGCCATGGTGTCCGATCAGGCGATGGGTGTTGCTCTTGACATGGGAATCGTTCACCCCGCCACCGCCCACCGTGTTAATCAGGTGCTTGACCGGCTCTAGGACGGGAATAGCCAGCTTGATGCGATGCTGCTGCTCATGCTGCTCACCAGCATCCTCCATGTCATCGTCCAGCGTAATGCGTTCACTGACAGCCTCGTCATCCGTATCGATGGTGACCTGCAGACTAGAGTTCCCCGAACCGGGCAGCTGAAGCAAACTACCGAAAAGCTGCTGCAAGTGAGCCGAGTTGATGGCCTCCTTCTCATTCCGGTCAAAATCGAACTCCTCGCGGGGTTTATTCATGGGCTTCACCAAGACTGTGACATGCTTCATCATTGGCATCATTGGCTTGGCATCATTGGAATCAGTAGGCTTGGCAGACGTCGTCGTTATCGTCAGCAGCAATAGCCACGCGAACTATAGATGTAGATATAGATATAGATTTAGATATGGTAGAGATATAAAGACATAGGGAGAAATGGAATCTTTAATTGGCGCTTAATGACCGTCTTCAACATGTACGTAATTGAATATTAAAAAGATTTATAATGAGGCTTTCTATATTCAAATCCTAACGCACACGCGTCGCTGGACCTTGAAATTTTGCTACCAGTTATGAGAGTAATACAAATCAGAGATGAATTTATGGTTCTATGATATATGAGTGTCGTCATTGTAATAGATCGAAAACAAGTAGGAAAGCTATAGTAATATATAGGGCAACTTGTATAATAATTGAAACATGGCTTAAAAGGTCTGATAAAATGTAGCTAAGAACATTTTGAGCAACATTTGGGGCTGCTAACACATAGACATTGCATACATGGCTAAATCGACTCGACTGGGGATGTTGATAAAGAATATTTCTAATATTCTTCTGCCTATCAGTATTTGCCTAACAACGAAATGATAAGAATAAGATTTTTAAATTTAAAATACACTATTAATAACTTCTATATAAAAGGACCATTCTTATTGTCCCTGTGGGTATATATCATTTAACTTAGAAAATGAATAGAACACTAATAAGTACGCATGAATCTAATAGGTGTCGTAGGGCTTTAAATACTCGTAAGATTTCTCTTTAAATAAATGGATTCTATGATAAATCTTGGATTCTATGTTCGACATATCCTTGACCAAAAATCAGCAACTTTTAACCGGACTATGAGCCACTAATAGTCACCCCAACATAAACAAATGCAAAGCTTGCCAACAATTAAAAAACTTCCAAGTACACGCTTACATTCAAAAACACAATGATACATAGGGAACTATATGAGTAATTGGACAAACGCAACATTGTCAATGAAATATCCAAAACTCTAGCTCTTGGCTAGAAATCGAAACTGAAACCGAAACCGAAACCACTGCCAGCAAAAGACAAATTCAAACTAAACTCGACTGGGTGACGAACCAATATTTCGGTGTCCAAAGCTAGAGCTCAGCTGAAGGCAATGGGTCGGACAATAATCAATTAATATGCAGATAATGTTCGAGCAATTGTAGTACCCAAATTTAATTCAATATGCATTTAGAGGCCCCCTCCAATAGTCGGTTCTCTTGGGTCTAAGAGCCATCCCATACATCATATTCAGACTCTCGAGAGAGCTGATACCGGCGGATTGTCACAAAGGGAAAAGCCGACCAATTGATACACTCATGGACTACTTTGATTGATTAAGAGATGTCAGCAAATTTGTCGATCGCAGTGGACTGGTAGTTTTAAGTTTTGGCCTCAAGCCAACAATATTATTCATTTTCCAACTGTTTCTCACAGCTAGTACACCCTTTTATTTTGAGTTATTATTTTTGAAATCAAGTTTTGTCCCAAATTCTAAATTTTTAAATTAACAGTATGCGGTTGTTTGGTAGAATCACGTATTTTACGCAGGTGAGTACTGCTCTTGTCTAGTCTTGATTAATAGGCCAGATCATCGCTTCCACGATGTCAGCTGTGTGAGTGCTTTAGAATTCAGACTTGGGAATTTTTTTTGCCCTCTGCATTCCTCTACATTTCTGCGGTCTGTTTCTCTTTCACCATAACAGCTCTTTAATCAAACTCCATTACCTATTCGTGTTTATATATGTAGTATATACTAAAAAGTAGCATATTATATATTTAATATTTAATATTTTAATGAATTTTTAGAGCCCAAGGAGCTAGTACGATTTTTGTAGGTCAGAAATGTTGCTCCAACAAATGGAATCTCAGGAGGCCATCCATTTTAAAGTTTGCCTGTCATTAGGTTTTCATTTCATTATTCTTCTTTGCGTTGTACATAGTGCATGTCTACACTATTTTTAAAATTCCTTTTCTTTTCAAATAATAGTGATATTCTAATTTTTAAATTTCTCAAGTAACCAAAATTACAAGTTTACAAAATTCGTAAAATGAGTGGCGTTCTTGGCTACCTTTCGACTAATCGAGTGGCGCCCAATCTATTGCAGGTATCCCGATGCCTAAGCTACCATATTCCGCACTTTCGACCACGTAGTTTAACCAGTGCCACCAGGCTTCTGGAGCTATGTAGCTCCTCTGCGTCCTCCACTGGAAATAATTCGTCGAACTCCTGCCACATCCAAGTGCAGAGGTACTCGCAGAAGAGCTCAGAAGTCGTCAACATTACCGAAAACATCGACATGCTGCGCAAGCGGATCAACGTATCCGGCACAACCGCCACAGCGGCTCGGATCCTGCCCGTTGGCCTTATTACCCCAGAGAGTGGTGACGACAAGGAGCTTAAGATCGTGATTGTTCCCTTAAACTTAGACGGCATGGATGCCAACAGTCTAAAGGAGACCCTGGAAGCCATCAACCATCTGCGCATGTACGCCCACCACATCGAGACCTTTTCCAGCAGCATGGTCGACGACTACAACGGCGTAAAAGAGGCCATGCAGGATGTTGCATCCGCCGAAAAACAGGAACAGCCGGCCAGCGCTGACGATAATGCAATCTGGAAGGACTTTGCCACTGCCGATGCCGTGGGCACTAAGAGCCCGTCATTGGATGCGGCCCAGGGGGCATGCCCGCAGTTGGATCAAAAGGCGGCGGTTTGCTGCCTCCAGAATACCTTGGACAATGCCAATCAGAGTCTAGCAGCTGCCAGTCCAGTGCTAAACGACACAAAATCCATGTCGTCCTTGCCCCAACCCAATTATTCCCATGTCTCGTCCGTGGAAGCTGAACTAATAGAGGCCATCCGGGAGGGCGACGGCGTTGAGGAGACTCAGATGGATGTTTCTCAGGACCTTAGTGCTCGTCTCAATGATATGGCCGTTTCCTCCATGGAGCTCTCTTTCGAGATGGACATGACCAACCTGCGCGATGCCCTGACTAGCGAGGACCCCCATGCCATAACCCAGCAGGACCCCATGATCTGCATGCATACCAAACTGGAATTGGACACGCCTGGAGAGGTGCAGAAAAAGCTGCCGCTCAAGTTCAATGCCCTGATTTCAGGGGTCATGGAGCTCGATGCCCAGAAGTGGAATATTAACAAGCTGACGGACGCCGAATTGTCTGGCATCAACGATGAAATTACCGCGCTGGCCGCCAACCTGTGCAGCACAGCCTTGGAGAAGGGCTTCGCCAGCAACGCCTACATCGCCAAGGATGAAGCGTACAATGCCCAAGTGGGACATCAGCGTGAGCAGATGCTGAACGCTGATCAGCCTCAAGCGAACTGGGCTCATCCAATGGAGGTGCCAGTGCCCACGGACAAGGATGGCTGCAAGACACCGCCGGTCAAGCCAAAGCGCAAGTGTCCCGGCAAGTGTCCTTTAATCGATGACCCCTGCAAGGAAGATCCCTGCAAGCGACCCGACCAAAAGAAGGCGCCCAAGAAGGCCCTAAGTATCACGCAGATCACGGCATCGTCCAAGGACACATCTGCGAAGGACAAAAAGGCGGACCCATGCGGCAAAGGTGGCAAAGACGGAAAGGATAAAAAGGACCCTTGTGCCAAGTTTAAGAAGGGTGGCAAGGACGGAAAGGGCGGCAAGGACGGAAAGGGTGGCAAGGACGGAAAGGGTGGCAAGGACGGAAAGGGCGGCAAGGACGGAAAGGGCGGCAAGGATGGTAAGAAGGATCCCTGTGCCAAGGATAAGGACGGAAAGAAAGATAAGAGGGATCCCTGTGCCAAGGATAAGGACGGAAAGAAAGATAAGAAGGATCCCTGTGCCAAGGATAAGGACGGAAAGAAAGATAAGAAGGATCCCTGTGCCAAGGATAAGGACGGAAAGAAAGCTAAGAAGGATCCCTGTGCCAAGGATAAGGACGGAAAGAAAGGTAAGAAGGATCCCTGTGGCAAGGGAAAGAACGGCAAGGGCGGCAAGAATGGCAACGGTGGTAAGGATGGCAAGGGCAAGAAGGATCCCTGTGCCAAGTTCAAGAAAGACGGCAAAAACGGCAAAAACAGCAAAAACGGCAAGGACAAGTGTGCCAAGTTTTCAACCTTCGCAAGAAATCAAAGTCCCATCAAGCGCTACCTTTCTACGGCACTGAACCAGGGTTTCCACAAGCCTGGATCGCTTTCCAGCTCTAAGGGTCCTCGTTTCCTTGTCAAATCGACACTTATGCGCCGTCACTACCGTGTCCCCGTTTCAAAGATCCCTACGCCCCTCAAGGTGCAAAGACAGCTGCACAAGGCTGATCCTCCTGCCCGCTTTATCATTAACTCTGCAATCCTTCGTCGCCGCTTTAGAGGCCTAAAACCCAACTCGCGCACCTATTCAGAAAAAAACAAGAAATCCGGTGGCAAGTGCCCCGAAACCAAATACCCCAGAAGCCGTGGCAAGGATATCAAAGAGCGGACGGGTCTGCGCGAAAATTGCTTCAGTAATGAAGACGACTGCGGCGTAAAGGGTTGCAGCGGCAAGTGCTCGAAGGTCAAATTCCCAAGGAAGAAATGTGACCGCAGTAAGGAAAAAACGGGCGAAAGTGCGTATATATTAAATGAAATATTAGCCCAACACTTAGGTCTTCTCTCCACCCAACGCAGAGTAGACAGGCTGTTGGCCAAGGATGCTTCGCTACAGCTGCAATCGCAGCAAAGGTCCTTCAGCACCGAGACTTGTATCCAGCAGCAGCAGTCCCATTCCGAAGCCCCCAAGGGCATCCAGGAGGGGCATGCATACGCTTTGCGTATTTGTCAACCCTACAAAGTCAATCTGGTACCAATAGGTAGACCCAGTCCAAAGGATTTTGGTAAGATCGTAGTAGAATCTTAATTAATCTTATGTTTTGTATTATATTAATGCCTCTCCCTTGGCTTACTAGATGTCCTTATTCGAACGGATTCAGTCGCAATCTCCGGGTCAGACATTCATGTCTATGAGAACGGCAATGGTGACATGAAAGCTATGTCTCTGGGTCACGATGCTACCGGATACGTGGAGGAAGTGGGATGCAGTGTCCATCACCTTAAGGTGGGCGATCGCGTTGTCGTGGAATCGGCGCTAGCCTGCAGCATCTGCGACCTCTGCAAACAGGGTCTTTACAACATGTGTTCTGGCTTAATATACAATGGCTTCCTGAGAACTTATCAGACACATCCGGCTGACCTCTGTCACCGCTTGCATCCCTCGATCAGCATGGAGGAGGGAACCCTAACCCAGACGCTGGCCCTGGGATGCCAGGCGTGCTTCAAGGGCAATATAACGCCCACGAGCAATGTTCTTATCCTGGGAACCTGCCCCACGGCAGTCGCGGCGGGTATTTGCGCCCAAGCAATGGGCGCAAAGAGGATTGCCATTGCCGGCTGCCTGGGTCCCACTCTCGATGTAATCGCCCGAAACTTTGGCTTCGAGGCCGTAGAATTTGATGGCGATGCCATATACGGTCAGGTACTAGAGACCATCTACAGCAAGTTTCAGGACTGGCCAAACTGCATCATTAACTGCTCCATTTCGGCGATGTCAATGAACCTGGCCGTGATGGCCCTCCAGCCGTGTGGTGTTTGTGTTCTTGCCGAATGCGATTCGGAGTGTGCCAACTTTAATGCGCTCGACGTCCTGATGAAGAATATCCGCATGATTCCCAGCTTTCGATCCGCCAACATGTAAGTGTTGCCACACTAATGTATATATTTGATTGGCAATTATCCTGCGTCTCCCACAATCCTGCACTAGGTATTCCACTGCCCTGCAGCTCATGCAATCTGGGCGCGCTCCCATGAAAAAGTTCATCAAGGCCATTTATCCCCTAAGCGAGGCGGATGACGCCTTCCGGTCTGCGCAGCACGAGTCAAATATCGGGCTGGGTAAAATCATTGTTAACTGTTTGAAAGATTCGACCATTGAGGAAAATTGTTAAATTAAAACATTTAAAAGTAACATCAAAAATCGCTTGGCATTTTTACTAAATTAATTATCAGCATTCCAACAATGGGGCAGCAGTGCTAAAGGGCGTAAAGGCTAATGCTATTGGATATCTTGAATCGTCGATTGTGTACTCTGTAGAGTTTGTAAATACAGTAACTCGGGATTTTATTGGGAAGATCAAGATGCATATAAAACGGTTTGATCAAAAATACCAAGAGATCACCCAATATACAATGTATGTGTCCTTATTTTCGTATCCAGTGTGTTTGCGGTATCATGTTTTTCTTTATCTCAACTTTGACCTCTTATTCATATGAGCGTTTAGTTAGCTCGAAGTCTTATGGGAAGATCAATAGAATATGCCCGAGATATCACCTTAAAATATTTCGAAATGCAAATTATTTGTTGCTCCGTTTCTATATATATTTTTCTTCATGTTTGTTACGGCATATCGGAAAATAACTGCCCGTTCTGAGCGTTATGGCGTCATGACAAAAATTTGGAGTCAGTTCAAACGGACTTTTAGATCATGGAGCTCTTCTGTGGTACTGATGCGTTCAACCAATTTTGGTAGATCATGAAGCTCCTCTCTGATACTGATGCGTTCTACCAATTTTGGAGTGCAATTAAGCCCTCTCCATAAAATTAAGAATTATCTATGTATCTACCGATCTGTTGCGGCAATATTCTAACATAATATCCGTAGTATTAAAATAAAACAAATTTGAAGAGTTTCAATTGCAACAAAAATCGCTTCGCATTTTACTAAGAGTTCTGCGTTTGGCCCATAAAACAATTAATTTGAAAGTGCGCTCATTAAAATAATATAAATAAATATTTAACAGCATTCTATGTTCTATTTTCTCCGGCTCATAAGTATATTTGTTTATACATTCATATATTTATACATATAAATATATATATATATTTATAAAAATTATTGTACTTCGCTGCTTACAACAAACTATTTTACAATTTTACAAGAACACAAAATCGAAACTCGCTAAAGGTATGTATTGTGTGTGTATGCTAAGGGGGAATGAATGTACACGAAACGAAAATAAAAACATTAACAATTAGAATAATAACGCATACATTTCCATTTTTAATTTTAAAGCATTTGACTACATCGCACACTTTGGAACATTGCTTGGACTGAGTATAAATAATAATTAGAGCTAACTAATAAATATGCAGAGTTAGAGATATGCCATTTTATATGTGAGTGAAACTAATTAATGGACTGTTTTGTGGTTGCGGTTACTGCCTGGTTACTGCCTGGTTCCTTCCTCATTTGTTCCCTGGTTTTGGTTTGGACATTGATATACTCCAATTGCTATCGATCGTTTGGCCAACAGTAGCTACATACATGTTGTTTACTAGTAGAATCGTCAGAGTCTAAAATAAAAACTACGCGTTTCGCGTTCTGCTTCCGTTTATGAAGGTAGTTTGTCTTTTGGTGTTGTTTCCTTTCCGTATCCTTTCGCATTTGTTTTGTTAGTTGTCGTGTATCTGCATTTCCAGCTCCACATCCGAGAGATTTATCTGCCGCATCGAGTTGATGAACATGTAGCGCGACGTGTAGATGTAGAGCCAGCGAAACCATTTCATCTGCGACTGATGCTCCTTCATGGCACTCCTCACAATCGCCGCCTCCCTCCAGTTCAGAATGCACCTAAACGGGACAACGAATAATTGTAATTCAGAGGGGCAAATCATGCGAAATAGGGCCCTATTTCATACCAATGTGTTGACATAAAGCACGTGCACAGTAGGTCGAAAATGGACAGATATTTTCTGACCACATTTATCGAGTCCAAGGTGTAGAACTTGCAATCTGCAATGGGAGGATGATGATGATATGTACATAAAAAATTGCTATATACTATAATATGTGGGACTATAAATAGCGACAACTGCAGCGATGGGCACGCCAATTAACATGCACCCATTGTTTGCCGCCGCCCGTCGCCGCCCGCGTGACTCGCACGCCTCCTCGCCACCACCACCTCACCTTTGGGCAAAAGGTTGGCCAAGCACAGCGAGGCGGCCGCATAATACACGGCGCAATGGTTCGGATGAGAGCTAACGCCATCCCGATCGAACGTGAATATCGCCTGGATGTCGAGACTTTCGACGGCGTGGAGTATAAGGCTAGCCACCACATCCGGGCGCCAGTCAACATTCGGGTCATCCGGCAGGTTGGTGGCATTCATCAGCACGATGTTGGACTCGGGAACGCCCAGCTTGGAGCAGGAGCGCCACAATTCCTGGCGCCTCAGCTTGGCGGCATGCTCGTAGTTGCCTGTTCGAGAGATATGTCTTAAATTAAGCTGACAATAAATAACTTATTCTTAAGATTTAAATTAATAAAATTAAATTAGGGAAATTGCTCAACTTTAAGGCTAAAAAAATACAATTTGTAAAGGTTTCTGAGGCCATTTTGGTGATAGGTTCTTGGATATAAATTAATTTTGGTTCTGGTTTTGAATATCTATTAATAGACGGTGAAAAAATTGAACCAAAACCGTGGCGGTGCAACTGTGTCGTCTACAGAATAAAAATGAATTTGTTTGAGTAAACTAAAACAACAAATTGGCCATGTTCTCCATCGAACCAAATCCGTGGCAGTTCAAGAATGTTCGTTTGGATAACATTTGGATCCTATTAATGGCCTATATGGCGCCCAAACCCCTAATCGTAAGACTATATACAGATTCAAAGCTGTTTCTGGGAAGGGCTAATGGTTAATGATTCCATATATCTATTGATGGTTAGATGATGATGTCAGCTCTCACCGTTGGACAGACAGAGTATGTACACCTGGCAGCCTTGACGCTGCGTCAGCGAGTAGATCAGCGGCCCGAAGAACATGCACTCGTCATCCGGATGAGCTGTTACCAGCAGCACGCGCTCCATATGCGTCGTCTTTGGCAGCCGGACGCTACGCAGCCGTAGTCCGGACTGCAGTGCCTGCTTCAGTCCACCCGATTCCCGCTCGTCTCCAGAGCCCGGCGGAGCATTGTTGTTGTTGTGAGCCCCACCATTCGGCGAAGTGGATAGCCAGAAGGTGAGCTTGTAGAGGCCCAGGCATACTAGCAAGTACACCGCACAGGCGATCACTACGTGCTCCAGTGCTTCGGCGGAAGTGGACTTGATACGGCAGTAGATGGCCTGCGGGGTGAAGGTGAGCTGCTGCACCTGCTGCTGCAGTTGCCGCCAGGGACTGGACTCTCGATCGATGCTGCTAGAGATGCTGGCCACGTACTCGCTCAGCCAGTTAAATCTCATCTCTCATTGCGTCCGGCCGCGGGTGAGAATTTGGCGAGAAATTCTTCACCAAAAATGGACATGTAGCGGTCGCCAGGCGGAAAGACGATTAAAAGCGGCGATCACGGTGCGCGGCGTAAAGTTAGACTATGTCACTAGGAGGATCGTTGCTTAGTTGGTAGTTTAATACTTGAAAACGTTTTGGTTTCGAGCCCGCGCACCGCTTTAGCTGCTAAAAACTATACATTTTATTCCTTTACGTGTTTCGTCTTTCGGGGGCAGCAGCTAGGGATGGGCGACTGGCGCCAGGTGCGTGGCATGTGCGTGACTCACGCTGTTTGGCACTTTTCTTTTGTTCCGCTCAGAATTTACAGACGTGTCAAGTGCGTCAGCCGACAGCAAAGGTGAAAATATCAAATTAGCACTCGAATAAATTGATAAACTCTATTTTGCCATTCATCGTTTCCTTGCGAATTTCACGTCGTGAAAGAACATCGGACCGTCTCTAGAGGTCAGCTGTTTGGCGAGAACCCAACAACAAGGGTATTCATGGAAAATTTAGCAATTTAAGAAGTCACAGTATAGTATATATGTAGATATTTTTGTCACACAATAAAACATAAAAAGCCTTATTAGATACAGTTTTTGTATTACCTGTATAATTATGCAGCAGCGGGGTCACAAATATTACAATTGATATGAAAATATGACCATTAAAAAATGTATTTGTATTATTAAAATAAAATCGTTAGCAGTTAATTTATGTATTTGTGGATGAATAAATAAATGAATAATAAATTCGTAATTATTTAATTTGGGTTCACAGGAAAAATCACGTGCCTGAATACCCCTAGTGCACGTTATCCAAAAAAGTACCAAACATAAAACACCGCTAAAATACCACAGAAATACCCGCGAAAATACCGACCGCCTGCTCTCTGCTCCAAATATGCAGTCTGGTTTTTTTTATTTTGAATAAAATTTAGAGTCACTAATTTCTATGAAATTAGGCATTTAAATAGTTTTTTAGCAATTGATTCGAGTGCCCGAGAGCCCGTCGACTTTCCGCCGACCGCCCAAACATCGTGGGCACCACAAGGAAAGCCGCGAGAACCGAAAAGACCAGGCACCAAAGTCGGCAGCGTGCCGCACAGCAAACCACGGAGAGCGAATCGAGTCTCCCAGCAGCGAGTGGAGGAGGCGTGCGAGGTGCATGCAGCACGTTGTAATTAGGTTAGCAGCATATAGCAGCATAACATAACATGGCACAGCACCAGCAGCAGGGCATGGACTCGGCCTTGTTCGAGCGCCGACTGCGGCCGGTCTACGGTGAGTGCAAGAGTCGTTGGATCAGTCGAAATCAGAGAAGGGGGAAGCCGGAGACTAATCAAGCTTAACCTCCTCAACAGACAACCTGGAGGTGGGCAACAACCGCAAGGCCCTGCAGGAGTCCGAGAAGCTGCTGCGCAAGCATCCCACCCTGACCTGTGCCCGTGCCCTGAAGGGACTCTCCCTGCTCCGGCTGGGACGGTATGACGAGAGCCACGGCTGCCTCCAGGCCGTCACCGATGAGAAACCCACGGACGACTCCACGCTGCAAGTGCTATCCTTTTGCTACCGGGAAATGGAACAACGTACGTACGAGGTTTCGGATAAGTTGCAAAAAGGTTTATTAGGTGTTATAACTTTAAAGCTGGCTTAGGGGAGCCATAGAGTTTTACATTTTAATTATTTGGTCAGAAGAACCAGAATATTTTATCACCTGCAGAAGATTTGCATTTATTTAGATAAGATATATTATCTGGGTTTAGATAAGATAATTGCATCCGTTTTATCCAGAGGCAAGATGGTTCATTCATGCATTATCAGTTAGTTACCTTTAGATTACTAAGAATACGGAACTGTCTTACAGTCGGATTAGTTACCACGGAAAAACAGGCGTTCTATGTTCCAGATTCATCAGAAACACACAAGAAATATGTTATTGTTCTGGTGAATAAGAAATGCTACTAATTTATTTTAATATTATTCATATATTTAATTATTGAATAACTTGCTTTATAATATTTATAACCCAAAGGAGTCCACAGTATAATAACTTAAGGTTAGGTAAAAATACAAGTAAAATACAGAAATGTAATAGGCCCCTGAAATCACATAAAGAGCATTTACATTTGTATTGTTAAACAGCATCAGCAGGCTAGCCTATTTAGCAATGTTCGCCTGTGTGTATGAAGCAAGAGCTCTTTGAGATTATATGGAACAGATCAAGGCGGAACATATCAAGGCAAGAATTTCGGTAGAAAGTCAATATACATATTCTTATATTCAATAGTGGCGCCCCCAAGTGCACACGTTGACACTACATACAAACATCACACTATCGGTGTGAGCAGAGCCCGGGCAGAGAAACTTGGTGATTCGCGAGTCGGGCCTGTGGGTAACACTGATATATATAATAAATACTATTGTGCTAAACATGGGAGTTTAAGCTGAAATATACATTTATTTATAGGTTTCATTCAAAATTTATAGTTAGTGTAGTCTCTATCCGTGAATTCGCTCTTGGGTGGATCATTTATGGATCATAGCTGACATTTTGTATTTTCTTTAGCAGAATTAACTGTAGATAATTATATTAAACTTTTAAAAAGTTGTCAAGTTTTTCCGTTTACCATAAATGTTTTTTTTTTATATTTTTCGCGGAATTATTTGGCCGCCTAGGGGTCGAGAAAATGCCAAGACAATGTCGTTCTGCTTGTACTTGTTATAGCCTTCCAAGGCTGGAGATAAACCCCAATAATATTATTTATTTACAACAATATAAATCTTTTAAAAAGAAAATTGTGAAGACAGGTTAAGACACTTCTGACATAAAAGTCAAAGGAAATGAATCGCCGACTGTATTTAAAATTTCATACAATTACTAAATAAATAAGATTATTTTTATTAAAGCAATCATTTATTTTCTAGTGTCAAGACATTTAAAATTCAAATATTTGTGAAGCTTTCTTCACAGCTCTCCAGTGTAATTTAAAATTCCTAATCAAAAAGCACGTGAAAGCCTTAATGATTATTTTTAAAAGTTTAACATCCGCAATTGCAAGTCCGCCGTGTTGAACCCCCATCGACGCCGCCTTTGGCCACGCATACGAAGTGCCCACAATTCATATTTTCGTATTTTTCTTGGCACGCGCACCTCGCCCGACTAATTAAAATCGTATTCTCTTAGTCCGAAGACGGCGGCAGCGGCAAGTGCGTGCCAACGATTTGAATATATAGATACCTGTACTGTAGCTATTATTTGCTAATTTTACATACATATATCTCCGCCTCGTTGTAGTGGATAAAATTGTGGAGCTGTACCAGCACGCGGTAAAGCAGAATCCGGGCAACGAGGAGCTGCTCGCCCACCTCTTCATCTCCCATGTGCGCGTGGAGGACTACAAGGCGCAGCAATCGGTCGCCCTGCAGCTGTACAAGGCGCAGCCAAAGAATGCCTACTACTTTTGGTCTGTGATCAGCGTGGTCTTCCAGGGCATCCGGGGGCCGGAATCGGCGCTGCCTGAAAAACGGAAAATTTACCTTGGTCTGGCGCAGCGCATGGTCGATAAGCACATCAAGGAGGGCAAGCTGGAGACGGAGCAGGAGGCCTTCCTTTATCTGCACATACTCAAGCTGCAGAACAAGTACCAGGAGGCGTGGGAATTTCTCACCGGTGAGCTGTGCGCCAAGCTCTATCCCGGAGCTCCCGTGAGCATGAAGTTCGAGCTTCTCAAGGAGCTGGGCAATTGGCGGGAGGTGAACGAGCTTCTGCAGCAGCTCCTGGACGCAGAGTAAGTAGCACCAACTAATAAATTTACAGTGCCGAATCTTATTGAACTTGTTTAGCCGCGATCGCTGGGATTACTATAAGGAGTACATCCAGAGCTCCTTTGAGTTGCTGAAACTCTCGCCGAAAGGAGAGGAGAACGGGGAGAAGGATTCGCTGGTCAGGTGTCAGGAGTTCCTGCAGGGCATCATCGAGTCGTCGGAGCGCAAGAAACGGGGTCCCTATCTGGCCCGCTTGGAGCTGCATCAGCGCATGCGGGCGGATCAACTGCCCGCGGAGGAGCTTATCGGTGACTTTGACGAGATGGTCATCGAGTACTTTAACCTGTTTGGCGACAAATCCTGCTGCACCCATGATATCGCTTTATTTTTGCCCTCGATCAGCATGAAGCAGCGGCAGGCGCTGGCCAGCAAGCTGCTGCTGGAGAGCGGCGTAACTTCCACCGCTCTTCCGCAGAATGTAAGTAAAACAAATACGTTTATCCTTAAAGCCCAGATAATAAAACGGAAATAAAAATAACAGAAGGAGCAGATGCAGAAACACCTTTGTGCCCTCCAAATCTCTCGAATGTGTGGCTCGCACATGGAGCTGCCCGTTGACCACCTACTTGCCTTTTACACGGCCCTCAAGCTGCACTACGAGCATGGCCGCAGCACGTTCGGCAAGAAGCTGTTGGCCACGGAGATGGGGCCCTCGGATGCGTACGCCCTGCTGGCGGCGAATGTGATGTACGACTTGAGTCGGCGGGAACAAAAGTCGGATCACCTGTTCGAGGCTCTGTGCCTGCTGCAGTACGTCCTGCGGAATAGTACGAGCAACTTCCACGTGAAGCTGCTAAGCCTGAAGATCTATCATCTGTTTGGCTGCCAGGTGGGCGCCCAGGATATGTACGAGTATCTGGACATCAAGCAGATCCAGCTGGACTCGATGGGCTACGTGCACTGCCAGCTGTTGCCGCTGTGTGGACGCTTCTCGGGCACCCGCACCGTGTACGATGCCACGCTGAAGTTCTTCACCAACAGCTACAAGGAGCGGCTGGAGTATATTGCGTTGACCTACCGCTTCTGCACGTTCTCCAAGATGGAGGAGTTCATGAACTTCAAGGAGCGGCTCACCAACAGCCTGCAGTATGTGGCCTGCTCGGTGGAGGCCCAGATCTGCGACCTGGTCAGCTGTTATGGCAATGTCTTGCAAAATCTTACCGCTTACTCGGCGATGAGCATTGAGCCGGCGGAGGATAGGATTGCCTGGCACGAACTGAGCGACAATCGGGACTTGGACGCCATCATCCGGTGGGATCCGTTGCACCAGGTGAATGCTGCGGAGGAGCGTAAGGAGTCCTTCGACCAGGAGATGGAGGTGCTGCAGGTGCGCTCGCTAATGCTTCGACTGTTCGCTTCCTTCATCGATCTGTATCACGGCACCGGGGCGAAAGATGTGCCTGCGGGAATGGAGACCGCCACCGTGGAGTTACTGCGGGAATCCTGGACGGGATTGTTCCAACGCCTGCGTCTGATGAACTACAAGCCGCTGGCGCAAACCTTTCTAGTCAATCTGCTGCCCACTCGCCTGAACCTGCTGCTCGATCTGCCCTACGAGCGCTTCTTCGATGACCTCGCCCAGTTGGTTCTTCAGTTGCACAGCGGATCAGGCAAGCTGGCCGAGCAGTGCAAGAGGGTGGGCGACAATGTCATTATTGTAATGGACCTGTGCGTAACAACCATCGCCGAGTGCAACGAGTGGAATGGCAAGGATGGCCTGTGGAAGCGGCGGGAACACCAGCAGAAGGTGGCCGCCAGCATGGAGGTAAGTTATAGCGCGACTCATTCAATCCAGATTAAAATTAAGTAATTAATTCCCTCTCTGCAGATGCTGTCCTTGTACGCCTTTCTGCTCTCTGTGCTGAACGACAAGCTGCAGGTCAGCTCAAAGACCAAGACCAAGAAGAAAACGGCAGAGAACAAGCAGAACGGTCCGCAACCGATCAGCGAGAAGGAGCGCAGCCAGATGGTCCAGGAGCTGATGCGCCAGCTCAAGCATAAACTGGAGGCCTGTGATGCGGCCATACGTGAGTAGATCTCAGATGTCTGTCTGAAACCGATACCCTGACTAAAGGCATATCCCAATCCTTAATTCTTAGTCACTTGGAAGGCGCCGGTGCTACCGCGGGATCTTAGCTCCTTCATGTCGGATATGTCGCTGAAGCCGGAGGTGGAGGCCACGCTTATCGGTGATGTCTCAGCCACGTTTAAGGACTCGCACGAGCTGATGGTCACCGAGCTGCGCAATTTGCTGAAGGATAAGATCCGCATGGCGGCCAAGTAGATGCTTCTTTGCTGTGCAAAGGCCATCGGCTAATCACGATCCAAGTTCATAGTTTGTTATTTAATTTTGTTAATACGAATACAACCTACATCCTCCTCCACCTCCTTCACTCACTCTTCCTGCTACAATTAACTCGATGAGCACTTTTAAATCAATTTTCGGCATTTCCCCCTGTACAACGCATTGGAAGTTGTACAAATTGTAAAACAAAAATTATACAAAACAAAGAGAAAAGATTGTGTACCCGCTTGCAAGTAAGTTAAATAAAAGATGAAATTGTAAAAAGTAAACAGCACATAGAGGGTTTCATTTAAGGGTTACTTTTATCACTAACTAACAGCTTCTCTTGCGGAAATCAACTTGGAATATTTCATCAATAGATCGGTAGATAAATAATATTTAATTTTATAAAAGGAATCCAAATGTTGGCAGTGTCAGGGAGAGGTAAGACGATATAATATTATTTCTTGATAGTACTATATTGTACGCACATTACAGCAGAGTCTGCTCAGCATTGCATTTTGGTTCATCTGCAGACTTTTAAAGAGCGAGCGCTTAACCGAATCCCTCTCCATAAATTGCTCTGGAAAGAATCTAACCAGAAAATTCAGCTGAGAACATTCAATCGAAGATCAAAACAAAGAGAAACAGAAAGCAAATGTGAAGGCTTCTTTTTAGTTATGTAGACCACTGTGACTTAAATCTAAAATGTCTTTTAATACACTTTTGGACCAATTGCAATGAAATGTTTAATGTAAAATGGTATTGTGCGAAAAGTGACTTGTGCCATAATTTAAATTGACTTAGCTTGTTGCACGAGGATAAAACGAAAATAAAATTAAAAGGGATTATATCGCCTAGTTGAGAAAACTTAAACTAAGCGTGGTAGGTAAGGTAAGTGTCAGATCATAGAGTCCCCAATTAAAGATGGGCTCCAATTTGCTTGTTGTACCTGTGTCGCATTCATTAGCATCCGGAGTCATTAAGAAAGCCAAAGATGTTCGCAATCTTGAGCTTTTCGACATCCCTCAATCATTCCAACTGATAGTCACCGGATTGGTTCAGAGCTGGACAGGTGCAAAGCAGGCGATTTGGTGTCTCCTGTTCCAAATCTTTATTTCACCTTTTCCAGCTTGCGTTGTATGCCATCCCATCTTTATTGCGGCCTTTCCGATCAACCAATAATCAGTGGATCCTACTAAAATAGCTCTTACCTTTAGAAATAAGCTCCTGAATTATTTTTCTATTGCAATTATTTATTTATTTTTCCCAAAATATCAAATAATTATGTGCCCGCATAAACCTAAGAGTGTGTTTTTTTTATGACTCACATCAGATGGCCGGAGGAAAGGATAAAGCTATTTCAACATAAAACAAAAAGTACAAATCCATAATACAAACATGAAACGCGAAAAGGAACCTGCGTCTCAAAGTTAATTTTATAAATCTCCAGAGATATAACCAAAAAGTGACGAGATGACCTTATAGAGTTGAAAACCCGTATTTTATGAAGAAACAGCACTCCAAGACAGGTCCGACGATCCAATAATCGAGTCTGAGCAGCAGACGGATATGGTCCTTCTTTTCTGTTGATCATCTATGGGCCTCATTGTCCTGGCACCAAAATTATTTGCACGTTGTTCGTGTATAAAGGGCACTCTTTGCAATTGACAACTAATTCTGAGTTTGTTTTTGCTGCTGATAGATAGACGCCTAATTATTTGCGTATGTATATCTCAACTTTAGTATCCATGAGTCCTTGATAAATTGAAAGTTTCGCTGCTTTCAATTCAGCCTGCAAGACTATCGTCTAACCTGGGAATACCTGTATTAT
This sequence comes from Drosophila kanapiae, assembly GCA_008042475.1. NCBI lineage: Eukaryota > Metazoa > Arthropoda > Insecta > Diptera > Drosophilidae > Drosophila > Drosophila kanapiae. Next base: position 116,466 of record VNJM01003026.1, read on the forward strand.
ATACCCCCCACATACATATACATAATATGTCATTTTATACAATCGTTGCAGTATTTCCCGCCTTAATTGTACTGAGATAGCCAGCAGTTCGTGGATCATTTAAGTGCTGTTGGGTCTGCATGTGGGCGACCAGATTGTGAGTGCGGGCAAAGGTCTTGCCGCAGAGCTTACAGCTGTAATGTAGAGCCAAAATGGAATGGTTCCTTGTTTATAACTCAAAGTAAAGCTATAGTTGATGGATCTTACGTATGAGGTTTCTCGCCCGTATGCGTTTTATAGTGCTCCTTCAGAACGCTGGCGTATGTGAAGGTTTTGCCGCACGTCTTGCAACCATAAGGACGCTCGTTTCGATGGGTTCTACAGGGGAAGAGCGGTTAGAGACTAGTCGTTGCAAAAATAAAACTATTCGCACACCTTTCGTGCTTCACCAGGGAAGTTCGTTCCGCGAAGCAGCGTTGGCAATATTGACAGGTGTAGGGCTTGGCTCCCGTGTGCTGGCGTATGTGGCGCATCAGCTGGTAGTTGACGTGGAAGCTCTTGTGGCAGATCCTTAGAAAGGGAGCAACGATTTCAATAATGGTCATAAAAGTCAGAAACTTAACCTACTCGCATTCGTAGGGTCGTTCGTTGTTATGCCTTCGCATGTGCGTGTCCAGGGTGCTCTTCCTGGGATATCCGTTGCCACAAATGTCGCACACATGCAGCTTGACGCTACTGATTGCTGGCGCAGAAACTGTTTCCACAGCCAACACCACTGGCTTCTCCTTCTCCGGCGGTACTGCTACATCCTCCATACGTTCGTCATTGGTCCAGACAGCCTCATCGAGCACCTCCACCTCCAGTTGCTCAAAATGTTCCGTTTCCACAGGTGGCGGTGGGGAGTCTGAGGAAATCTCAACCGGCTCCTCTACATCCTTGACCACATATTCACTGAGAAAGTCATGGGAGCGCTGACAAATCTGTCGGAATTTATGGGCGAGAATAAGAAAAGCCTTGCATTTGAGACAGATCCTGGTGGGCATGTGCTCCTTCCGTTTAATCTGTTAAAATGTTCATTTTTAATGTCTATAAGTTGTTAAAGTTCAACCGATCTTCCACCTGAATTCCACTGAAACTCTCGAGTTTTTCCCACAGCAAATTGCCACTCCGCTCCTTGTCGTCGGATCCCTCGAAAATGGAGACCATTTGGGCATCGCCATCCTGCAGGCATGTCCTGCAAACGTTCAGCATGTCCAGTTGTAGCTCCATTTTTGCCGGTTTTGTTTAGCGCTTGGAAGCACTGTCCATAATGCTTCGCTCCAAATAGTTAAGCAGAAGGAGGCCCTTCAACTGAACTTATGACCTGACCTCTGACATTTTTAAAGTGGGAATTAAATCTTTATTATTTTTATGCGTTATTTTTCGTGTTTTTATTCTTCTTCTTCGATGTTTTGCCTTTCATCGGCAACGTCTGCTGACCAGTTTGTCATTCGCCCCGAAAGCGCTCAAATTTTGAGTTATGCCAGGGACTCTACTGGGACACAGAACTGTACTAGGATAACAGAAGGATGCACTCGCAAATGGCGCACAAGGAGCTCCAGTGCCGCATCTGTCTGCTGCAGCCCAAGGATGAGTCTCTCATGCCCACGGAGACGGATTTCTGTGAGCAAATCCAACGCTGCACGGGCATACAGGTGGGCATAAACCTTTCGGTTTTCCAAAACCCTACTAACCAGCGTATTTTTTAATATCCTTAGCTGAAACAGAACGCCGGTTGGCCCAATCTAATCTGCACGAGCTGCGCCCTTCTACTACGGGCGGCCCTGAAGCTGCGATCCCTTTGCCAAGATGCGGAGCAGGCGTTGCAACAGCAGGGCTTCGGCATTGACATTGAAGAGAATGTCCCACGGCTGGAGCAGGAAGGCAAGGAGACTAAGGACCTGCCCAGCAAGGAGGCGGCTGGCTGCAGTGACAGCGAAGTGGAGTACGAGTACCTAGAGTCCTACGACATGGCGCTGGAGTGCGACTTGGAAGCGGCTGGCAGTGTAGATGAAATAATCAGTATAGAACAACACCTGACCTCAGCGCCAACATCACCCCTTAAGGACGACTCATTGCAATCTATGAGTCCTGCACCCGAGCCGGACCAGGCTCCTTCGTTTGCGTGTAAAGTTTGCCATAAAATCTACACGGATCGGGTCAAGCTGGCGGCTCATTTGAAGGTTCACAGCCAAGAGAAACCACATGAGTGCGAGTAAGCAGCAAATGTTATGGGTGGATTATGGAACTCACGAGGTAACCTCCCTTTCTCCTAGGATTTGTCACAAGCGCTTTCGACAGACGCCACAGCTGACGAGGCACATGAACACCCACACAAGGAACCGTCCCTACAAGTGCGATTACTGCGATTCTTGCTTCTCCGATCCCTCCACCCGCATCAAGCACCATAGGTAATTAGAAATAAATTAGCTTGTCTTTGGAACTGGAAACAACTTGGAAATACATTTCAGAATCCATACCAACGAACGTCCGTACAAGTGCAAGCACTGCAGCAAGTCTTTTGCCTACTCCAATGTGCTCCGGGTTCACATAAAGACGCATACGGGGGAGAGACCTTTTAGCTGTCAGCACTGCCAGCGAACCTTCTCCCAGCTCCACCACAAAAACGCCCATGAAAAGTCCCACAAGCCGAAAGAGCACACAGAAGCCAAGACCAACTTAGTAGAACCAACGACTTTATAGTATCAAGATGAGTAACGACCATACATTCGAAGTGGGCAAAAGTTTAGAGCTTAAAAAAAGATCATCAACTCTTCATCGATGATTTTTCAACAAAAACTGGGGTTTGTCATAAACAATTTGAAATAATAAAATCATTGACATTTCATCGACAATATTTTTGATAGAGCGCGAGAGTCGGTATTGATACGATTGTCGAATGAGTGTCAGCGTTTATGAAACGTTGATGACAAGGGTAAAACTGCATAGCATAGACCAAGTGCGTATGTGTGCGTACAGATCTAGAATGCTTGAAAGTGGTGCAAGCAATTTTGTTGTTAGATCTGGAAACTTTTGAACAATGTTTAATATATTGTTTGTAATGTTATTGCCCACAAATCTAACCATTTCTCCCTTTTTTCTTATCAATTTTACCAATTTTATTTTTATGTAGAGTTTTTGCTTTTTTTTTCATGACTACGACTAACAATTGTTCACAACTTGTATTTAAGTAGTTGAATTTTACACTTGTAAGTGTAAATCTATTTTATTTGAATTGAAAATTACACATTAAAAAAGTACAATTTTTTGTTCAATATCAATATGATTTTTGTCAAGATACAAATCAACTTTGAGAAACCATGAGCCAATATAATTTTAGCAATTATCTTTCTTATACCATTTAAATTACTCGCATTTCATATTTGTCTTTGCACTGTCGGTGTGGGCAGAGCTCGGGCAGCGAAACTTTCAAGACTACAAGAGTACAAGAGAGCGCTCACTCATCCACAAAAAATTCGTTACTTATCTTGTTAGAATGGTTTTTGGTCTAAGAAATAAAATAAGTTGTACACCCTTCGTTCAAAGCTTTTTAATTATAATTATAAGTACAGAGCTGTGGAAAATAAAGTTGAAAAGTGTTTCCTTAAAACAGAGCATGATTCATATTGAATAATAATGTTTAGATAGATAATATTATTATTTTATAGAACTATTTCAAAAATATCCAATATTTGTAAGCTAATTGAAATAATGCTAATACTTAAGGCTATGAAAATGATTGTTAAATGTTACTAAATACATAGATAGATATATACATTTAAAGATTTATATTTTAAGATGTTTAAGCTTAAAATTATGGTTTTCAAAGGTATCATAATATAAACCCAAATGCTAGGCCAATATACAATGGAGAAAAACGATCTCAATTTGGAACTAACTACTGAGGATCTCAGTTATCTCTTCCTTAACGAAATCTTCCTCCGATGCTTTCCAAGTATTTCGCTTTTGCTGCGGCACTGTCTCGTCGCGACCGCCCTCTGCGGTCGGGCTCTTCATCTCTGTATCCGACATTGTTCTCCACTGGCCACGCCGCTCATGCGTCACCCGATGCAAACGCATTTTATAGGCCTTCACAAAGCCCTTGCCACAAAGATCGCAACTGGAATGGAAGGAAGATTACCAGATTACAAAGAGGTTACTGTGTAAAGGCAGTGTTAACTTACACATGGGGCTTCTCCCCCGTGTGGATCATTTTGTGAAACTTCAGGTTGTCCGAGTAGGTGAAGGTCCTGGAGCAAACATCACACTCGTAGGGGCGCTCCTTGGTGTGGATTCTAAGGATGTAAGTTAAGAATTTGTTTTCTTCGTTACAGAGAACTTCCTTTGGCAATATTATGAATATTGAATATCTCCAGCTATAAAATGAATGATGCTGCCTAAGATAAGTTTCCTGTTTGACCCACCTGTGATGCTTCGTCTTGGTGGAGCGATCGGCAAACGCAGCTGGGCAGTAGTTGCACTTGTAGGGCCGGTTGCCCGTGTGGGTGTTCATGTGCCTCACCAGCTGCTGATTCTGAACAAAGCCGCGTCCGCAAATCCTGAAAGAAAAGTCATCTTAAATAAGAAAGAAATCTTCTTGAAGGTTACGCTGTATCCATACTCGCATTCATGGGGCTTCACACCCGAGTGGAACTTCATGTGCTCGGTGAGTCGGGCCTGAGTGGGATAGATATTTCCGCACACATCACAGATATACGTGCAGTGCTTGTCCCGTGGCTTGCGGCCCAGCTTCCTGTCAGCGATATCTCCAGTGGCAGAAGAACGGAAGCCCTCACCATGTTTCCTACCAGGACGTAGCCGGTTGCTCGCCATTTTGGTTTTTGTCTTCTCCTCTGCCAAGACACTCTCGTCTTCATCGGAGCTAAGAATATAATCCGTTATATAGTCTGGCAAAGGGTTTTTACGGATTTCTCTGGTTGTCGAGCGCGTTTTCGGTGCTGGCTCAGATGGAGTGGATGGCAGAGGTGAGGTGTTGCTTTCAATGGGGATCACTTCCTCGAATTCATCGTACTCCGTATAGGCTTCCGTCTCCTCGATGCCAGACTGTACGCCATCGAAGACAACCTCCGCATGCTCCGCCTCACTGCTAGCTTCGTATATGATGGTTTCTTCACCCTCGGCTCCCTCCACAACATAGGTAATCATCTCTTGGGGCTCCTGTTCCGGCTGCAACTCCTCTTCCGCCTCATCCTGCTTTAAGCCGCCATCCAGCTGGCTCGTGTCCTCTTCCCAAACCTTGAACACGGTCTCGGCGGTGAAATCATCCGATAAATGATGACTATCTGCCTCGCGGACGCCTGGAGTGGAGTTTCTGGCCTCACGGGCCAGCATGTCCATGACGTGTTGGTGGGACCGCTGACAGGTGAGCCGGAACTTGTAGGACAGCCGCAGGCAGCGCATACATTTGCTGCACATCTTATCGGGGAAGTTGTCATCCTGGCTGACCTGTGGGAGAGTTGATTTTCTCAAATTAAGTGATCTCTTGGTGACCAGATTCCACTTACTGGGACACCAGCGCAGATGTGTAGCATTTGGTCCAAACGCGTGCTGGCGGTCTGGCTGAATATCTCGTGGAGCATATTCTCGCCATCGCTGGGATTGTTCAGGCACACGCGGCACACAATCCACTTCTCGTTGGACTCTGTTTTCATGGCTTATTCGGCAGATCTCGTCGTAGTTTTGGAAATATCACAAATTCCAACAGCTGAATGCAAGCGTCCGTGGCCATTCAAAGCGGAACGCGTGCACGCTTCTGAGGATGGCAAAAAATATCTTAATGGAAAATTAAAAATATTAAACACAGGAGGCGGCCAAATATTTAATCCCATACATATTAATAAGCACGGGCAGTACGGTAACCAAAGCCAACAAAAAAAAAATAATATATATAAATAAAATGATATTATTGTTAATATAAAAAAAAATAATTCTTCTTTTTACCTTTCATTTTTAAATTTTCTTGTAACCAAATGCAAATGCTTAAATTTTTTACTAATATAGATGTTTTAATAATATCGAACCTATTGTTATTATTTATGATATTATGATAGCATTAGATATTATAGCATCAACATCAAATTAGTATTACTCACAAATAAGACGTTCATACATGATGTTGTTTAATAAGAAACTTCTTACATATTTGCAAAACTTATTTCCCTAATTGGTACTAGCGTTTACAAAATAAATAAATTAAATAGAATAATCTAAGACTATTTCAATTTATTATTTAAGAAACTTGGATCTTATTTGCAAATAAAAATAACAAAAAACTGTATTCCTTTCCAATAATCTAAAAATATACCATCGAAACCTTCTGGTTTATACATACATATGTACATATGTATCTTAAAGGCACACTTAAACTTCCGCTTTAACATTAATTTAAAATGCGATCATTTCTAATCTTAATTTCATTCATATTTTTATATTTAATTCATGTTCATATTTGTACAAATGCTCTCCCTGTTTACTGTTATATTACAATTTTAATACAAATAATATTACAAATTTGGTTGTGTATATGTGAATAAGATTGTATAGTATATAAGACTTAGTTACATATATAATATATAAAATGAATTGAACGAATAGTGACTTAATTAAATTAATAGGTAGAGTGATATATTATATTATATAATAAGTAAATTTAACAAGTAAAGCTTGAGTATCCCTAATGCATAATAAGCAAGCGCCATGGTTACCCTATATAATCGCCATTCGCGTTGCAACGCGACCAGCTTGGCTCCTGACTACATTGTATTTTTTGGCGTCGTCTTCATCCAAAGCGAGCGTGTTCTGCAAAAGAAAATACAATAAAATCCAGGATAGATCCACGTTCTATTCGCGACAATGAGAGACTCGGCTGCCCAAGTGAGTGCGGCCTTGGCGCCAGCGACCACGCAAAAGTGGATTGTGTGCCGGGTGTGCCTGCAGCAGCCCAAGGAGCCCATGGCCAGCATTTTCAACGACGATACGGCGAAGGATATGACCCACATGATCCGCGAGTGTGGCGGAGTGCCCGTAAGTGTCTTCCATTTCTACCGAACACCTTTATATTTACACCAATTCCCTCGGCAGATCAAGAAGTTCGATCACTATCCGGACAAGATTTGCGAGAAGTGCTTCAAGGTGCTCAAGATGTCATTCAAGTTCCGGCAGACGTGCCAGCAGTCCTACGGCCACCTACGCCAGTTCGTGGCTCCCGTGGAGGTAGAACAGCGCACACCTGTAAGGAAGAGGGCAAATCAATCCCACCAGGAGCAGGACACCGAGGAAGGGGAACACGATTTGGAGGAGGACGAAGACCTCGATGGCAGCCAATATGCCGAGGCCGAAGCTGTCGAATTGGCGGAGGCCCAAGGACATGACTATGCTGACGATCTCGAGGAGGGCATCCTCGTGGAACTCGAAAAGGATCGCCTGGTGGCTGTCAAAAACGAGCAGGTGGAAGAGGACGGCATCATAGAGGAGGTGTATGACGTGTACGAGACCTACGAGGGCGATCTCATCACTGAACAGGAAATAGCCGAACATTCGCTCTCCGGGCTCTCAGCGGACATTGAATACCTGGACCAGGCCGATCAGGATCAATTGACAGAGAGCGCGCACGAGGATGATCCCGACGAGGATGAGTTCATACCAACCAAATCGGCTAGAGCTGCCGCCAATCGTCTTGCGGCTACTACCAAGAGACGTGCCAGCACCCGCAAGGCAGCCGTATCTTCGAAAGTCACTGTATCGTCGTCCAAGGACGGTGCCCGACGCGGCAGTCCGCTGAAGATAAGGCGGGGCAACAGCGATGCATCCACCACCAAGGTGGTTATCAACGCGGAGGGCATTTCAATTGGCGAGGTGCTGGCACGAAAGCATGCCGGTGTCAAGACAAAGGGCGGCCATAAGATACTTGTGGGCGACAAGAAGGAGTTCAAGTACATCTGCGACGTCTGCGGCAATATGTATCCCTCGCAGAGTCGCCTCACCGAGCACATCAAGGTCCACACGGGCGTAAAGCCGCATGAGTGCGAGTAAGTATTGCATTTTTAGAAGTATTTAAGTGCCTTTTAAGATGCGTAGAAGCCCTTCCCTTCTCGGACCGCTTATTCCTCTCTCTCCCAGTTCTTATTTCTACGTTACCTCTCCTTCTTTCCTGTCGCACTTCAGCGTTTCATCGTCAATGAATTTTACCCTAAACCAGCCGTAAAAAGTATAAAAAATCGAAACTAAAATCTTTCCTTTACAGGATCTGTGGTCACTGCTTTGCCCAGGCTCAACAATTGGCGCGGCACATGAACACTCACACTGGAAATCGACCGTACAAGTGCAGCTACTGCCCGGCAGCCTTCGCTGACTTGTCCACACGCAACAAGCACCACAGGTATGTGCGTTGACCCATAATCTAAACTGGATTTCATTGAGCTTTATCTGTGGCAGGATTCACACCAACGAGCGTCCCTATGAGTGCGATGTGTGCCACAAGACGTTTACATATACCAACACGCTAAAGTTCCACAAGATGATTCACACGGGGGAAAAGCCACATGTGTAAGTAGCCGTCATCTCTAACTCAGATTCTCGAACGAGGAAATTGTAATCCTAATCCTCGCTTTTCCTGGCTCTCCTTTAGGTGCGAAATCTGCGGAAAGGGCTTCCCCCAGGCGTACAAGCTGCGCAACCATCGCATCATTCACGAGCGCCGCAGTGGTGCCGCCCGGGAGAATGTCGACAGCTTAATGGCCTACGACACGGCCAACATAGTCGGCCTAGAGATGTAGATTTTTTTTGTTCGATGGAAGGACGACCTCTTCCCAAAGGCGGACGAACACTCTATATATTAAAACACACGCGTGTAATTTACATAACTAATTATATTGATGAATTTTAAGCCTAGCCTAATTATGCGGAAATAAATTAAGTATAGCTGCGCAGATGGTCTTGGCGTCGGTCTCCTCGGGATATAGCTGCAGGACGGCGTGCACCTGGTGCGGCGGAAACAGGCTGCCCAGATGATATCGCAGCAGGCGGCGCTGCTCCTCCCGCGGCAGTTGATGTGAGCTATGGAGTTCCTCGTTAATGCGCGAATCGGAGGCGGAAAGATGGACGAAGTTGCGTGCGGGCAGTGGCAGTGCCAGTCCCTGATCTGTGACCGGGGCGGAGGGCGTGCGCGTCAGATACTGATGATAGTTGGAGTTGTTGGACTGTTGTTGATGCTGCTGCTGCTGCTGCTGTTGCTGGAGAGGAGCACTGTAGGTGGGCACCAGCAGGCGATAGGCGGGCGGCGGCTGTTGACGCTGCAGCTTCTTGTGGCGATTCGGCTGGCTGGATTCCGCTGAGCCCTCGGTCAGGTCCATTTGGTTCGAGAAGCCCTGGCACACCTGCTCGATCGTATTCGATTTGGTGCGTCCCAGGGGCTCTCGACTGATCAGCGAGTTGATCTTGATGTTGTTGTTGTTGCTGTTGGCACCCGGACTTAGCATTTGCTGACCTCCCCCATTGCAGTGCAAGGGGGCACTGTGAGAGGCCTGAAGCGGCAAACGCTGAAGCAGCGGGCCCTGATTGTGATGCCGGAACTTGCACTTCTGTCCGTAGGTGCACTTCTTCCCATACGGACACAGCTGCTGTGCATCGACCATTTTCTGCTGCGTCTGCGAGCAGAGGAATAGGTCCAGGTTGGGACCCGATCTGCCCAGCGGATCGTCTGGCGGCATAAAAATGTCGTTCACAAAGGAGTACATTAGCAGACGCTCCTGCACCACTCGCCGGAACTCGTTGCTCTCCAGGATCAGATCCCTGTAGTTGTCGTTGGACACCACAATCCCATCCGTTTCTACGGCCAGCTTAAGGATAAACCGATCATCGTAGCAGGAGACACGCTTCCCGTCCAGATGTCGCGATGGTGTGAACACCAGCACACGCTCGTGTTCCAGCTCGTAGAGCAGCTCCTGGTCGGCGATGTTGTTGTTGGCCATTTCCTTGCGCCAGTTCGGCACGAAGGCGGTGATGTCGCGGTGACCCCGCTGCCGGAACCAGTCCACACAGATGCGTATGCCGCGGCAGGAGAAGATCAGGTTGTTGCCGTGCGACAGGGCCACGTTGCTGCCATCAATGACGATGTGTCGCAGGGCGGTGCTGGTCGCGCTGCCAACGGTGCTGGCACTGCTGACTGGGTTGCTGTTGGTCGCCGGATTACTTGGACGGGGGGCATCGGCCGTCAGCTTGATCAGCTCCGCCAGCAGCTCATTCTGCTTGGCCTCCGATCCCAGGCGGGTGAGAGCCGAATGGATGGACTGTTCGCTGTAGCCCAGCTTCTTGGCGAACTCCAGATTCTGGCGCTCCGTCCGGTTGAGGCTGAGACTTTCGTCGTCGTCGGAGCAGCTCTCCTGCTTTCTCACTGGCAACTTGTTGCTGCCTTGCTGCTGTTGTTGCTGCTGCTGCTGCTGTTGGTGTTGCTGTTGTTGCTGCTGTGGCTGATGTTTTTGCTGCTCGTGCACTTCGCAATTCATTTTGATGCGCATTTAGTTGACCAGCTGGTGGCTCTCCTGTGGCTGCTCGCTTCTGCTGCTCGGCAACTCCGATTTGTTGTATTTTTAGCTGTCTCTGCAACAAGTTCCGTCTATTTACATTTACAGACTTCCGTGTTGTTGTTGTTTTTGTTGCAGGCAGCTCGAGTGCAGTGTGACCGCAGGCCGAGCGACGGAAAATACCGCATGTGAGCTCACACCAATGCGTAAAATGTTTCGACTTTCTCGGCAATTTTAAAAAAAAATAGAAGAATCTTAAATATTGAAGAAATATGGTTTAGAATATACCGATTTGTATTCCCTATATTAATTATTTATAAGATATAATTTGATCAATTTATTTAAAATTTGTTTTAATATAGAATTATTTAAACACACAACTATATAACATTAAATTAAATATTTGAAATAGGTTATTTTCTGCACCAAAGAGAATTTATTATGTAATTAACGTTGAATTGGTGTAATTTTGACTCTAACATAATAAATACTCATAAATTTGTTGTACTAGTTCAGAAAATATTCAAAATTAAAACATACAAATTTATGAATTGGTCACAATATACATTTTTGTGTCAAAGGACCTCCTTTTAAAAATTTCATATCCCTACGAGCAAGGAAAATTAATGTTAGGTTCCATAAAACTCTTTAACTCTATTAACTCTATTAAATATTAAATATTTGTTTAAGAGCCATTTGTGTTTAATTTCAGCGAATAAGATGTATCCAATTGGCATAACTAGTTAACGCGACAAGGCGTAATGACACAATATGAGTGGGCCATATGACACATTTACATACTTACTGCATCCTGTGAAAATAGTTTTCCGTTCCTATATATTCATACATATGTATAGTAACTTACCTTAAATAAATTACTTCAATCCTTTAATTATTTTTTTTTTAAATGAATTTTAACTTGAATTATGAAAATGTTTGTGGCCATTTGGTATTATCAGCGATTTCAAATAAAGCTCCTCAATTTATTTAATATTTTAATATATTTCTTTATTTATTCTTTTATTAATTGTACTATATATTTGACATTGTGAAACAAAACCTCAGTTCGAAGTCAATAACATGCATAAACATCTCTTTATTGTATTGATGTACATAAAGTATATATATCGAATATATAGTTTCAACAATTTCCACACTACTATAAACATTTATAGATCTCACTTAGTTCGATTTAATAATTAGTTTTAGTTAAAATAAAGTACACGCTTTTCGCATTGAATTCTTTGTTTCATTGTTGTACGTTTGGTCCCTCTTTTCATGACAAAAAAGAGTGCACTGTCTTCGAATTAGCTGCAAATTCAATAGAGTTTACTAGGTATAAGTGGTCACATCTATCTGGGTTACATAGATATCTATATGCTACGCTTGAAGTGCAATTGATTAAATGCATACACAATACACAATATGTCCGTCCTCCCTTCCAGCGACAGTAAAGTAATCTCATTAATTTTGTCCTGTCCCGGAGTCATTCTCTTCATCTTTGGCCAAGTCATGTGGCAATTAGTGAGACAGCCCTCCGTACTTAAAAAAAAACTAAACTATAAAAATGGACGTAAAGTTTACTACGTGTGCCATGGAAACTGTGTGGTCGGTCGGTTGTATCTGAGTCCCGCTTCAAAAGCTTCAAGTCATTCTTTTCGCACGCAGCATCAGTAAGTTTTCTTCAAAGGATTTTCTTGCATTTTGAGTGGGAAAACCTCTTGCCCCAAACATACAGATTATCCTGACTCAGGGCAAGTGCTAAAATTTGTGCTCTCGTGTTCTTTCAATCTTTTCTTTATTACGACCGTTAAATTTATTGCTTTGGCTCTGCGTTTTTATGCTAGGATTTTTCATGCTTAACGGATAATTAGTAAAGTTTTCCATGGCTATTGTTGATGATGCACTATTAAAATACGTTTCGGTGGTTGAGTGTCAAGTTAGCTTTTGTGTTCGGTTGGTGGTCAAAGTTCATAGCATAATGTTAAGGGTTTTAAAGTTTGAACTTATTCTTTATGTGATGGGTTAGTTTGGTTTTAGTATAACATAGCATTTCCACATAAAATTTGAACCATAAAACCTAGCAATTATTTCTTTTAACTAAGTTAAGTCTCTAAACACTTTAAAGAATAGTCTCCAGCAAATTTAAGAGCTTGAATAACCCAGAAAGTCGATTTTATACAGGCCTAAAGCTTTTTGGAAAATGATATATCGACATTAATATATCGGGAAATCAATGACAAAAGCTTGCATATAATCTCAAGTCAAACAAAGAGTTTCTTTGATTAATTTCTTTCGCTGAACTCACTATTCACAGACAGTATTTTAAGTGAAGCATAAATCCTTGGTAAACAAAATTCACTAAGAGTTAATTTTCCATGTCAATAGACCCATTTACTCATAAGTAATTCGTCTGGCTTTTCGCAAGGGCCCCCTTAGCCGGCGAATCTAACGGTCTCCACGTGGTTGCCTGGCAATTGATGAGGCCTCATCATCTTGGCCTGCCAATTTGTCAAACGATAATTTCTGGTCCAACGAACTTTGTCATTTATCAGTTGTTTAATTTTTAAAAGCATTTCCAGGGGATAAACCCCACACACACACCCCCTAAAAATCGAGTTATTTGTTTGCTCTTAGGCCTCTTGATGGGCCTAAAAAAGAACGAAGAAGAAGAACAACAACAACCAAAAAAAGCCTCGCAACCGATGACGGAGGTTGTCTAAGCTGATTAACATTGAGTCCTCGACACATTCGCAAAAGGCGGATGTGTGTTTGTTTTTCTTGTGTCGGTTGAGTCGATGTGAGCCGAAATACGTTTATATATTGATAGGATATTTTTGGGCCTTACGGCCGAAGAGAAGAGCTTTAATATATGCGCTCCAAGGACCCTTAAATGTGGTCCATTTTGGTCTAATTTAATGCCAACTCTTTTTGGCCTCTATCTCCGGTTCCGAATCGCTTTGCAGCCATAGAAACGCTGTGCGATTTCTTCTTTTATTGTTCCTTTACGCTTTGTCCGCGTGCACTGCACCCAGTTTCCGTTACTGTTTTATTATTACAGCCTCGAGCTATGTTCTTGAACCCACTACGAAAAAAATGTGAGGGAACGAACAGACAAAAGGGACAAAAAAAATAAAAGGGAAAAGGATATAAGAAAAGTCACTCACTGGCTGGGTACGTCTCTCTCTCAGCCCTGTCCGTTCGTTGCTTAAATGCTCCCGCGCTGTCAATATTCGAAATTGGCATATATGTTTGTAAGTACACTTAAATAAAGGTATTTGTCCAAATGTAAATAAAAAAATAAAATTAATAGTAAAATAAACTAAACCATTAAATCAATATTTAACATATTAATTTTTGTAGACATTATTCAAAATATTTAAATAGTTACGTGAATAGTTCTTAGTATATTTTAGGGAAACTTTATACTGCATATTTAAGAAAAATATTAATCTCCGACTAAACTAACTGCCGATTTCTCGTTTCACTGACCTTGATAGCTATCTGATCGATAAAGGTAAATATAACTCAACGAGAGCAAAATACCAATGTGCTATTAAGCACCAAATGGTCGCTTTATCGAGCCGATAAATACTTGGCAAGGAGTGTGGGTCCCTGTTAAGGTTAGCTCTAAAATTGACTCTCGGGAAAGCGACTTTATCTGTTCGAGAAATTTTAACTATGAGACGAGAGACTAGATATTCTGATGTATTTATATACATAGAAAGTAAGTATTTTTAATTCGAATCAAAATTTAATCCTGATTCTATTAAAGCCTTTTAGCAGGGTCTTTATTTGTACGAAATAATGTAACAATGGGACTAGAAAAATAAAAATTTTAACTCAAACATCAAACAGAATCCTGTTTTTTTTAAACTTTAGTAAAATTCAACCTTGACTAATGTTTGCTTACGGAATACTACATTTTTCCATGTGTACTTATGCACAATATTTGCGGGTTGGGGAGGCAACAATATCGACACAGCGCACTTGCAAAAGAATCGCTTATATTTCTTTCTTTGCCATTATTCCGTGGCGTGAGGTTTCGGTGGAATGTTCCTTTTTTTACTTATTTTTTTGTATCCTTGCTGGCTTTGACAAACAAAAGGTTGCGCTGCATGGTGGAACTCGACTGAATTGCATTTTAAATTGAATTGCCTGAGTGTGGTATAAAATCAGGAATTTATGGAGAGAGCTCCGAACTTCTTTACTCTTGCTTGCTGTCCAGATAGTGAAAAGAGTTTAAAGAGTGCTCAAGCTCATTGCGTTTTAAGCCATTCCTTGGCAGACTATTTGGGATAAGGAGTGTCAGAAATTAGAAAATGGCGAATGCCTAATTGGCTGGTCAAATGTCAAGTGGCGCAAGGCGCCCACTGTGCACAGTGGCGCGGCGATAAAGCCATACTTCCGCTGTCACTTGAGAAACTGCAGCTGCAGCTGCGGGGGAAACCAACAGAAATGGAGAATCGTTTAAACAGCACCAATTCCGCTGCCTTTCGATTTGTGTACGTGCCTGTGTGTCGGATGTGTGTGTGGGTGGGTGCACGGGGCGGATGCAGCCACTCGGGGCTATTTTTGTTGGCCAACTAAATCGTCAACGTCAACATTGTCGCAGACCGTGTTGACATTTAGCCTCGCTGTGTGCCACCGCTGCAGAAAGAAAACACAATACGCAGAATAAAGGAACAAAAAGAAACGGGGTCCGTCCGGAAAGCCCTTAGGCGTTGATGTAATACTCCCGCTTCTTCTGGCATTTCTCATACGCAATGTAGCACAGGGCGATGGTTATGAGAACCAGTATGGTAATCCCCATGATGATGCTGACCAGTATGATCTCGTCGTTGATGCTCTTGTACGAGTGACCTGCAAAGAGCGGCAGAAAAAACAAAGCGGTGAGAAGATTTAGAGGCCGACTTGACAAATTACAGGCAATTATTCATGTCAGGTGGGAAATGTGAGTGGGTTGCATGGGAAAGTTTTTGCCTGTGGGCTCCCTGCTGCTGTTGCCCGTTTGTTGCTTTTTGCCAATTTTAGGGCTCCATGCATATTCAAACAATACAAAGGAATAAAAACAAATTTAACCAAAATAAAGCTGGACCATGACAAATGCATTGTTGTAAAAATAAACGATGGCCATATGCCAGAAGCAATCTGGGCGCCAGCCCACACAGCGGGTGAGAAAAAGACATAAAAGACATACGCAATAAACAAAAATAAAATGAAAATTGGATTTGCAATTCGCATTTTTATAGCACCAGCTGCTTCAATATTTTATGATCTCCCCGCATATATTTTGGATTATTAATGCAATTATCACCGAAATTAGATTTATACGGAGGCCGTAATGTGCGCACACACATATTTATATGTCAGAGAAACGGGGGTTAAACGGTTTACATTTAAATAATTATTTATTTTATAATCTATACGGTAAGCCGCCTTTTGTCAATATGTCATAAGCCAATATGTCATCATATTTAATAAGCCAAATAAATAAAGGATTAAATTGTTTACGTATACATAAAAACCATCAAATAAAGCAGTTAAACAAATTAATTTTGCAAGAAATAACCATTCGTTATGTCTGTGTTTTTAATTCATTTGGCCTGTATTAAGATATTCTTTAAGATAACTAATTCTACCATATTTAAATGAATTTTCAGTTGTATTTGCAAATTTACATATAAAGCTTGGCTTTTCCAAAATCAATCCTTGTCTTAAAGGCAAGGAGCATGCTTGAACATAATAAGAGTTCGTTTCCGCGGCAATCATGCTTGCTTAATTAACACCCTCAAATGGAAATCCTTGAATTCCTTGGAGTATAAAAGTGCACAGTTTGTCAGGCTTAATTTGAAAACTAAGCTTTGTAGAGGAATTAAACAAAAAGAGTTTTTTCGCGGATTTCAATTTATAGTTGATCTTAGGATCTGAAGTCGAGGCAGATGATTTAATTCATATAAATCGGCACTGGAATATTATGCTACATCTAGAAGGACGAATTGCAGGAAATTATTAATTCTGCTGACTGATTTACCTCAACATGTCGCAAACAGTTGTTTTAGAATTTATACTTGTGAATTTCAAAATGGAGAAAACTTTTCGTTTACGTTTGGTATGCTCCAAAGAAGTTCCTGTCATGTGTGCTTGGATATTTGTTTCGTTATGAAGTTTTAAACTGAACTCCCAATAAAGTCTGGCAATATTGATGAGATGCACAATTAAGTAAGAAAGCTACTGTCGAGTGTGCTCAACTGTGAGATTGTGGGTTAAATTAAAAGGAACATTTACATGGCTAGAACACTTGGTCAAATTACGCTACAATTTCTTAGAAACTTAAATTAAACAAGGAGGATGGCAGAAGAAAATGCTAAGAGATGAAGACAACTTGCTAGGAAGAAGTTTTGCAACACCCATGATGCAAACAGCACAAATTTAGATGTTGCAGAAGTTTGGCATACGAACAAATTGTATTATTTTATATCTCCTATTTATATAATACGATTTTAGTCATAATTTCTCTGCACATCCGCACAAAATTATTTATTTCATTATAATTTATTTTATATCAAAAATCTTTTTCATGATTTTCATGATTTTAAAACAAATTTAATCTGTGTGAACCAGCAGCTCTAAAAATCTTTAAACATCTTTGAGATATGTTGTTTCATACGGACGGGCAAATGGACAGACGGACATGGCTAAATCGAGTTTAATGGTAATGCTGATAAAAAAAATATATATTCTTAATATATATTGGGTCGGAGATGCTTCCTTCTGCCTGTTACACAAATATCTGGAATAATCTGGAACAGAATCGTTTTTTTCTTTTTAATTGTACAATACTCTCGTTCCACAAAGTTTACGTAATGCATATAATAATAATAATTTTTGACGTTTTAACGAATTAACCAAATATGGTTTTAATTAAATTCAATTGGCTTATGCTGCTTTAGGTAAGTACTCAAACTAAGGATCATTTCTGACTGTGTATTAAGTATGGCGGCATATAAAATGGACTGTAATTATGTTTGAATGAGCTTTGCACTAATTTAAAACATTCATACAAATCGTGGTCGGCAGAATTCAATTTGGCGTAACCAAAGCCATTTCCACTCTCCCGACTTTTGGCAAATAGGCTCTCATTGTTCGGGCCCATTTGGGCCAGATGTTTGCTGTATGGGTAATTTAACACATAATCGATGGAGCATTCCCTCGACATTCAGCGCCCGACACACATCAAACGAATTAAAATCTTGTTTACAGGCAGCCAAAGCGACGCCGCCGCCGCAGATTTGTTAATTAGAAGGTTCGTATTACAAGGGCTCAAAGCCAAATGGCCCATGGCCCCAAGTGATGTTTCGCCATAAATCTGCCTTCCTATAACATATGTATGTACGTATGTATGTAGATATATAGTAGTAGTATATAATGTTTTAGCATGAGTGTGTTTGTGCGGTTAATGTGTTTGATTGCCAGCATCGAGGCGTTGAGTGTTCTTCATGGTTCATGGTCACTGGGCCCAGATAAATAGGCAATCATTTCGATTGGTTTCCACCTGCTGTGCAGGCCATTTAACTCAAACGAATGCAGGAAGCGGAGTGAAAAACATCTTTCTTAAATTCAAATCACATAGATAAAGGGTCATGAAAAATATAGAAAGACAGTAAATATTTATTTAGATTTTAGGGTACATATCCCAAGCAACGAATGGATTTGGATTACATTTAGATAATGTATTAAATTAACTTATTTTGGAAATAAAAAATGTTTAATTCCAAATTGTATATTTATTGTCTTCTATTTTCTTTCTTAGGTATTGCATAACAAAAAAGGTGTAATCAAGAATCTGTCGAATTTTAATATACATTAGCGTCAAAAAAGGAATTGAATGAGAATTAAATTAAACTCGCATATCAGCAATAACGAAATAACAGGTTTGCCAAAATCGAAAAATCAAATATTTTCCCATATAAAAACGAAGAAATTAAAAAAAAACGATAGCAGCGCGATGCCGAAGTTTGTATACCTTTGCCTTCAATTTCATTAAGAATTAAGAATAACGTTATAAATATGGTCAGAGACTGTAAATTCAAGGCAAGTCAAGGCTGTAAATATAACTTTGTATAGTAAATTGATGAATTTCAATAAAATGTAGGACGATTTTAGATATAAATTTCTATGAGTGTAGATATAAATATAAATAGATCAGCTATAAGATATATGAAAATAAAAACCTAAAACCTGTTTTTTATTCGTAAAAAAGATCTCAAGGTTTGTATGTTTAACAATAAGAAAAGTTTTTCTATTTTACATTTATTTCACTAGGACATTTTCTAAAATTCTTCAGTAATCGTAAAACGGATATTAAATTGTAATTGTAACTATAAACGTTATTAATGTTACACTAAAAACTAAGAATATATAGACTTGGCTAGATAGACTCAATTGTTGGTGCTGCATCTACAACTACTTTGCAAACTTCTGGGGAGTAAACGAAGCTAAACGACTTTAAGTGGTAAGACTTCCAACTCTAATCCCTTTCAAAGTGTAATAGAAAAATCAAAGATAATAGGTTTATGCTTTAATAGACCTTTGAACAAAGTCAGCTATACCACAGTAGAGTAGAAGTATTTGTGGGAAAGTTTACAATGATATTCACGTGCAGACAAAGTTTTGTAGACTGAGCTTTTAGGGAAATTGCTCCTCTTTTTTTTCTTCTTTTATATAATGTAAATCATACATTTTCCTTGAAGATCACAAATTTGCTTAAAACATCAAAAGCGCAATAAAAGTTTGCCCTTACTTGTAGGCGAATGGCCGAGCGGATGTAGAAATGTTGGTCGGAAAGACGGCTGTATAAAATAATAATTTATAGAGATGGCTATCGCAGGAAACCCGACAAAGTTCAGGCTGTCAAAACGTAAATTATGAAAGCGTGAAATATGCAAAACGAATGCAAGAAACCAGCGCCTGTGTCACAAATTGAAATCCGAAATGGAAACTGTCGGAGCCCATGGGCATAGACAAAACTAAACTGAGCGTAAATTATTAAGGTTCACGAGCGGATGAGCGCCGCCATTTTCGGGATGCCAGCCAAGGACACATGTCCCGCTCGCAGATATGTATTAAATTTCATTTATTGTTTTCTTCCCTACCGAAAATACAGTCAATAAAGTCATTTGACAGATTATGTGAATAGACCGAACCCGAAAAGAACACCAAGGAAGGAACAATGGTCCCATACTCAAACATCGTTATGTAATATCCGCTGGCGAAAGTGTGCGAGAGTGTGCGTTGTCCTGTATCTGACATCTTTCGAAATGTTTTGTGGCCACAAGGATTTGGCCAGCATTGAGGAATTTAATTTGAGCCAGATTGGAGCTAGGATGTTTTTTTCTTTGTACTTTAATGTTACACAAAGAAAAAATAACACAACAAGAAATGCTTTGTGCGTGAAGGTAACTTTGATAAATGTCCTTTCAGTGCTAGGCGGTAAGCATGGACAAGTGGAAAGAGAAAATATAATATGGCTCAAATATAGTTAGGTTTCGCTCAGTGCTGTTTTCTCAATTTCAATTTGAACCCCCCTATCATTATGGGCTTTTGGCAGCACAGGAAATTATCAATTAGGCAACATCAAAGACAGACATCAGATTTAAATGAAGCCTCCTGGCAAATATGGCTGCTTGCTTGGAACTATCAATAACATAGTGTTTGCTGTGCCTTAACTCAAAAAATTTTATTTAACTTGACTTTCTTGGTTAATTCTAACACGAACCCTTAGGTAGGATCTCCCGGTGGAAGCAACATGGCTGAGCCCGAAAAGTTCGTTACGATTTCCTGGGAAGTTAGCTCCGCAATACTAATTATTCTTGCCTTGCCTTAGATCGAAGAGGTTTGCGGCCCTTAGCTGTTGTAAGTTCCACTGGCGGGGAAAACTGGTTGTTATCATACCGTTGATAACGTCCCCGATCCTTGTCCTGGGAATTGCGAACAACAGAGATGTAAGTAGAGGACATCTGGGCTGTCACATGTATGTTATATGTCAAATCGTATATTGCGTAGGAGTTTAAGTGCTTGTATCTGATTGTCACCATGGGCCTGCTGTGGATCACCGAAGCTATACCCATCTACGTTACCTCATTGCTCCCGATTCCATACCTGCCCTTGTTCGGTCTGTTGGTAAGTGTGAGCCGATCTTATTGTAGTTTCGACTATGTCCGAATTAGAGTACCTTTATTTTTAATTATATTTATCTGAACTGGATTTGTTGGCATCACTTCTTGTAATTCCACATCTTATAGTTTCGAAACTGTAACAAATTTAGTGAACCCCTAATTAAGTACCTTTGCAGCCTTCAGAAGTGGTCTGCGCCAAGTACTTCTCCGACACAGTTGTGATGTTCCTGGGCGGTCTAATGGTGGCCCTTGCTATCGAGTACTGTAACCTCCATAGTCGCATCGCATTGCGAGTTATCAGAACTGTCGGCGGAAGTCCTAGGCGGTAATAGACTTATAGACCTCTTTTTTTCTTCCTATAACCACGGTGCATTGCAGCCTGCTTGCAGGAGTTTTGATAGTTACGGTTTTCGCTGGACTGTGGATCTCGAACTCTGCTGGAACGGCCATGATGTGTCCCATTGTCAAGGCTATTCTCAATGAAATGGATGTCGTAAGTATAAATATCTCGAATATGTTTATGCTATTCCTAATTTCCCTGGCAGAATAACGTATTTCCCGTCTATATGACACAAGAAGAACAACCCATGCTGGAGGGCGAGTAAGTAGAATGAATCATAACGCCGTTAACGAGTTACGTTAATCTTTTTTAGGCCTCCGCACCTATCTAAGATGGCTATGGTCTTCTATTTTGCCGTGGCCTATTGCTCGGCAATTGGCGGTATCGGAACTCTGATTGGCACTGGCACGAACATGGTTTTTAGGGGAATTTACAATCAGTAAGAGCAGTAATAAAAAATACTAAAAAAAACAAAGATTTAAATTCTATGCAACAAATTTCTTAGTTGAAAACACAATGACAATATAACAATAAGGTAGATAGCGCATATCCACTTGAATGTCCATGTGAAAGCATATGTGTGCACACACATACAGTTGTCGGCGTCTTCCTCTCTGGCATTCCAAAAAAGTTTTTAACCCCAGCGAAACCAGGAACGAAACTAAGTGTAAATGCGCATCTTACTATTATATTGTCTTTGTCAAAACTCTAACCACTAATCTCACTTTTCGATAGTTGTTCATGTACGAAATGTTAATAGATGATTTTGGGTTCTGGTTTCGCACTGTCACTACTTATGTTTTTAAAAAATCCTTTGTATTTGCTATTGACCACTTCTTACACCCAACAAACTATGCGTAGGATAGACCTCTTTGACGTCCTTTTGGCCTATACAACATCTTATAGACTAGCTATCACCTCATATAATATTTCCACAGGCGCTTTCCGAAAACCGACCAGGAGATCACATTCACCAACTTCATGATGTACACGCTTCCCATCGTGTGCATTTTAAATTCTGCATGTGTTTACTTTTCCTTCCTCATCACCCATATGGGTTTGTTTCGACCCAATAGCAAAACGGGACTGGCCATAAAGCATGCCAATCAGAACAGAAAATTGGTGGAGGAGGTCATGCGGCAGCGTCATAAAGCCTTGGGTCCCATGTCCTGCCATGAAATACAGGTAGCCATCTTATTCTTATTTATGATCGGTCTTCTCATTACCCGCAGACCCGGCTTCGTTGCTGGTTGGGACACGCTAGTCGATACAAAGTAAGTAGCGTCCTAAATGAATGTGGGACTTTATTATTTATTTAAATAAGAAAATGAGAAAATTAGTATACTAAGACAATAATGGCATCTATAAAATTAGATTTTGCCTTATTTTTCTATATTTTTATCTTCGTGGTCGATAAGATGTGTGATGAACTATGAATCTGAAGGTCACGAGTTCGAACCCAAGTCGTATCAGTTGTGTTTTCGAAAAGAGAGTAGCCTAAATAAAATTATAAAAATTAAAATTATAACGATTTATTCTTATATTAAGTTCATCAACTGAGTCATAAAAAATATCATAAATAATGCACTGATATCTTTTCTAATTTTGCATTTGATATAAGAAAGAAAGACAGCATCGTTTAACCGTCGTCGTTTAATTCTCGAACTCTAAGCTTGTGTTATTGAAATCTCAAACTCGTCTCGTCGCTATTGCTTGTCGTTTTGCTTCAATCCTCGTTGTCTTTATAGTGAATTAGGGAATTATAACTATATATTAACCTAATGGTTGATAGTTCATCTTAATTCATCGTCTTGAACGTCGATTGCTTGTCAAGGAGTTTTCCTTGATATGCTTGCACCTTGAAGAATGTATATACTAATAATTTGTTATATTTTATATTAGGCAAGTGACAAGCTCCGCAGTAGTAATTTTAATACTTCTGATGCTTTTTGCCATTCCCACTCAATATGCCTTCTTCAAGTACTGTTGTGGCAAAGGTGAGTACTTCAATTTCTTAAGGAAATCCGCCTTGTTTTAGCTCCCTACTTGCAGCACCTTTTCCAGGCCAGCAACTGCATTCCTTACTTGGTTGGAGGTTCGTGCACGATAATATATCGTGGGGTCTCTGCTTTCTTCTGGGTATGTTTTTTTATGATATGTTATTTATTTTATTTATTGATTGGTTTCAGGTGGTGGATTCGCCTTGGCGGAGGCTAGCCAAGTTTCGGGAGTAAATACAATGGTTGCCGATCTAATGAGAAATGTCGGCATATTTCCAGCGGTTGCGGTACAGATGGTCATGGTTTTTATAGCCATGCTTTTATCCGCTGTCAATTCGAGCGTGGTCGTTGCGAACATTACAGTT
Source organism: Drosophila kanapiae (assembly GCA_008042475.1). Lineage (NCBI taxonomy): Eukaryota > Metazoa > Arthropoda > Insecta > Diptera > Drosophilidae > Drosophila > Drosophila kanapiae. The sequence continues at coordinate 139,908 of VNJM01003026.1, forward strand.
CCGATCTTATGTGAGATGGTAAGATATAATATTTATTTATTCCCAATTTTCGCAGTTCCCAAATAAAAACACTACTTACTCTCATTTATTAATAACCTTTTAATTAACTAGCTTTAAGTTTCCTACAATTAAGTAATGTTTCCGTTCCTCCCCTCAGGCTGTCGTCATGAAAATTCATCCATTATTCCTCACTTTTCCCTGTACCCTGGGTATTTGTTTGTGTTATTTTTTGCCCGTGAGCACACCACCAAATGCAATGATTTGCCAATATGCAAATATTAAAACCAAATATTTGGTAAGTGGGGCGTTGGAGGAAAATTTATAAACTCGATTTAATCGGAGTTTTTCTTCTAGGTCACGGCCGGTATAGTGCCCAGCATAATTGGATATATTTTGATCATTTTCAATGCGAACACATATGCGAGATTAATCTTCAAAGACATTTCAAAATTTCCAGACTGGGCTAACGAACCGATAAACGGAACCATTGGTGGAAAAAGTTTGTTCTAATTTAAAAACCTTCATTTATACGTTTGATGGTAAATCAACTTATAAATAATTAAGTATTTAAAATGTTTTTGTTTTATTCTGGTATACACCAATTAATTTGGCATTGTTTTTTTGCGATAATTTAGCGTGAAAAATATATGCCTATATTCGATAAGAGCTGATCCAATTCCAGCAGCAACTTTGAGTAAGTTTTATAAAATTAGATAGATTTTTTAAGATAGAGATGCCTCGAATCTTCAATATTTTTCGAATAAGAAGCTTTAAGACTTTATTTTATCTAAACGAAAAAAAACGAGTTCAAAAGCACCTCAGGATTCACAGTGAAAAGTAAGCTATGAGTAAATAGGCTTGGGTTGAAAGCATTAAATTGTTTCTTGAATACACATTGAAGGCAGGTGAAATGGCGGAGTAAGTTTTTGAAAAACATAATAAATATCAATTTTGACTATGAGAACTGCACTTGTAGCGAAGGGGATGGAAAAATTGGAGGGGGCCGGGCGATGAAGCGCTGTTGTCGCTTCCATTGGAGGGGTAAGATGTCCATTATCATACCTCTTATGTTATTGCCTTTACTGGTATATGGCTACATTACGAAGAAACCGGTGAGAACTGATATTCCTTGCACTCTGCACTTAAGGGTATTCTACAACCTTGCTTGCAGGCCATCAAATGCATGTACCTTGTGATCAATATGGCTCTTTTCTGGATTACCGAGGCCATACCACTTTATTTAACGGCTCTGTTTCCGGTGGTTTTCCTACCCTTGTTCGGTATTTTGGTATGTATGTGAACATACAAACATACATTTTAGAAAGGATAATTGAAGGATAGGGTCAGAACATTATTTGCAAAGATACCTTCAGAATCAAATGCTTAGGCTTTCTTTCTGCTATTCCCCAGGTGTATTTATTACGATTTGAATATTATTAATTTAATTATTTTGCCCCCAAATCTGTAAAGCCCTCGGAGTCCGTTTGCTCCTTTTACTTCAGTGACACTGTGGTTATGTTTCTTGGCGGCTTGCTGATCGCACTGGCCATTGAATACAGCAATCTTCATCAAAGAATCGCATTGACTACTATTCTGATAGTGGGTTGCAGCCCAAGGCGGTAAGTCTTAGCCTTAAAATCGGTTAATATGTAAGAGCTAAGATCCCGGTCGCAGTCTGCACTTTGGCTTGGTCATGGTGACTGGCTTTATATCGATGTGGATCTCGAACTCGGCGGCCACGGCCATGATGTGTCCTATAGTGAGGGCGGTACTCACCGAAATGGAAGAGGTAAGAAACAAATTGTATGGTTTTTAAATTGATTTCAAAGCTTACGTATGTTGGATATCTCTGGAAATATGTAAAATTATTTGTGTTATCTGTGATACAATTTATTTTAATATTTTTAGCAAAATGTGTTTGCCATTTTCAAGACTCAGGAAGAAGAGCCGGTGGAGGAGGGCGAGTAAGTGTTCAATTGGATTAGAAGATCTTTATCTTATCCCATTCGTTGGCAGTCCTCCGCATCCCTCAACCATCTCGATGGCCTTTTATTTTGGAATCGCCTTTGCCTCGTCGATAGGCGGCTGTGGGACCCTTATAGGAACCGGTACAAACCTTACCTACAAGGGCCTTTATGACACGTAAGAATAAACAGCGTTTGTCTAATGTGCTGTCAATTCACAGATCCCCCATAGGAGGTTTCCGAATGCCGTTGAGACACTCGACTTCCCCATATTCATGGGGTACGCGACGCCCTTTGCTGTAATTGCTCTAATCTTGCTAACCTACCTTTCGCTGCAATTCACCCATATGGGTCTATTCAGGCCGAAAAGCAAGGTGGGACAAGAGGTGAAAAAGGGCACTGAGAACAAGGACGTCGTCCAGGATGTGATTAAGTTGCGCAAGCGCGAGCTGGGACGCATGAGCTGTCACGAGATCCAGGTGGCCGTACTCTTTTTAATTATGATTCTACTGCTATTTACCCGCAAGCCTGGCTTTATTACGGGCTGGGCCGATTTCTTAAATGCAAAGTGAGCTTTTGTCAGAAATTTGGAACCGTCCTCGGGTTAATTACGTTTCACAATTCTTTCCCTGCAGGAGTATTCAGAGTGGACCGCCAGTATTTTTTGCAGTCCTTCTGCTTTTCGCCCTGCCTACTCAGTACACCTTCTTCAAGTACTGCTGCGGCAAGGCCCCTTTTCCCGGCCAGACGTTGGATGCTTGCCTCTCCTGGGTCTATTGCCAAAAGTATACGCCGTTTGGTCTGTGCTTTCTACTAGGTAAGAGTCCTTTCTTTAAAAAGCAGCCTTACATTGTCGTGGTACTAATAACTGAATAACAAAAATAATAAAACCACCTAATAGCTGCAACTCTCTGAGCTCGTGCCCGAAGCTATTTTTCACCTGCGAGCTTGACATTCGCGCATCTCTTATGAACCTCAACGTGAATTTATTAAATTTACTATTTTATTATTTACTATGTAAATGTACAACTATACTTTAAATTTACTTATTTGTTATGAAATGTCAAAAGGATTATATTTAATTTTAATTTAGACACAGTCAAGATATCTATCGATATATATATATATAGCAATATATTTGATAGTTCAAAATTTTTAAGTTCTCTTTATATTTATTTCAAAGATTGATATTTAAAATTAGCTTCAGACTCTTCGCCACATTACGACATTGAACAGATATCGCCTTCGCGTCAAATATCGAAACTGTCTCTATATATGTACCACTATTTTCTCTCATCCCAAATTTAAACTATGCCTGAAAACCGGCTTTGCAGAGGCTCCTCCTACTCGATATTCTCTATGTTCTATGTGACTATGCAGTCACGATCATATATGTATATGAAATCGATATATCATGTTTTTTTTTTGCCAGTCCTTCGCCGAAGCTTATTTTCTTTTTTCTTCGTTAGGTGGTGGATTTGCTTTGGCTGAGGGCAGCCGGGTAAGCGGAATGGCCAAAATGCTTGGAGACTCTCTGTCCTTTGCCTCCAAAATGAATGTAAATTTGGTGGTGGCCATGTGCATTATCATCGCCCTGTTCTCCACTGCCTTTGCTTCCAACGTGGCCATTTGCAATATTCTGATACCAATCTTTTTTGAAATGGTAAGGTTATAATTATTTTTTTTCTTATTCATTCTGTTCTTAGGCTATTTTCTTTTTTTTTATATTTTGGAATTTAATATAATTAATATATTGTACTTTAAATATATAATTTGGAAAGTTTTTTTATTACAAAATAAAAATAGTAATATTTTTCATTTTATTTTTTTAGGCCTTGGCCATCAAAGTGCATCCATTATTTTTGACGTTCCCACCAGCGTTGGCTTGCAGTTTGGCCTTCCATCTGCCAGTGAGCACACCACCCAATGCAATAATATCCGGATATGCGGGAATAAAGACCAAATATATGGCGGTAGCTGGAATTTTACCAACCTTTTGGTCCTTCTGGTGCCTGCTATTCACCGGATCCGTCTGGACAATGCTCATTTATCCGGGAACCAAGGAATTCCCCAAGTGGGCCAAATAAAAAGGAATTCAAAATTGTACACAAATATCGAGGAATATGACAAATAAATTGCAAATCATAAATACTTGTTTGTTAAAGTCTACAGTTCAAAATTTGAATTGGTTTTTTATTTCATTACCAGTTATTCTTTTATTCGGTTATTTCCATGAAATGATTACAAATTTCTAAAAACTCCTACTAAATATCGTATGGTTTCAAGCCTCTATTACATATGTTTGTCTTAAAAGCAATTTTACTCTGGCTTCTCTTCAGTTATCGAATAAATCTTTCGCCTTTTACTAAAAGGCAATATTATTGATGTCGAGGGAAAGCTAAAAGAAAAAGTATGTCAATTCTAATATTGTTTGTTCCTAGGTGAATTTTCGTTTATAAGGAGCTTAGTTTGACTTTTCTTTGATGACCAATAAATTCATAACGCTCAATTTGTAGCTATAATAAATAGAAGCAACAAACTTATTCAGTCAAAAGTACAAAAGTCTAACCGAACACTTGGAAAGAAGAATTTGGGAGGAAATCTAGCCTGCGGGTGGGCTTTATTTATAAGGGCGTTCGAACTCACTTAACAGACATTTTGGGACAGAGGGAAACAAAAACTTTATGCAAACACAGCAAGAAGTCCTTCGCTTGACTGCTTGCTTGCCTTTTCAGCCAGTCCGGCACCTGAGATCATTCACGGGAGTGAAAATCAAGACAAAAATGATTACTTCCAGCAACTGCTGAATAATAACGGTTTCCCAAGTGAATGATATGCTGAATACCGAAGGACCCAGGACTCGCACACAAATCCCCAGCTGACATACGCATAAACAAATAATGTACGCACACACGTGCACACTCACTAAAGGCAACTGCCATGGGTACAAGAAACGCAACGAAATAAATGTAATAAAAACCCAGACAGGCGGAGCAGGAATGCGCGGAACATACATACGTAATCAAGACACAAATAAAAACACGCTTTTCAACACTGATTACGGTGAGGCATGCGGCAGGACTTCATCAACATCCCAAGCATCCAAGCATCCAGGATCCAGCATCCCGCACTCCTCCACTCAAGGCAACGACGGCAGTTCGACGCCAACCCTACGGTAGGGGAGGAACGGAGCCAACCTAAGCCCGCCAAATGGGCGACAGTGCGGACAATGGGCCCACCCAAACAGCCACCCATCATCACCCACCCACCACCCATACCAAAAAATCTGTAAGGCTGTGTACAGTGGTTAGGGATGAAATAACAATGAGGCCTGTCATTTATTCATGACCAAGTAATAATCTCAATAAATGTAATTTTTATCATTTAGAGCCTATATAAAAGTGTGCTCTTCGATGCGAATGAATGTAATAATTTATTTATAAACGTATATCAATAACACGCTTTCAATAAAAACCAATAGTAAATGGGCTGGATGTGGAGATTTCCGGCATTGAAGTCTTTCAGGAAAAAATAATAGACATCAGGGTATTATGAGTACAAAGAGACTTGAGCCTAACCTCGATATCTCCGAAATTAAAGCTTCGATTGACTTTAAAATTTCGAAGGACCCTTGCTTCCGGGTTAACATACTCGACTAACCATTTTTTTTTATTTCAATGGTGATAGATAGAAGTATCAGATAGAAGTGTTTTGTTATCAGAAGAAGATATTACAATAAAAGAAATATAATATGAAATATTTAATTAAATTTAAATTGTGTTAAGGGTAAAAATAAAAAATAATAAGGCAATCTCTTAAATATATTAGTAGCAATAATTGAAAATTATTTGAAAGTCAAGCTAACCCTTTTAATATTTATTATAAGCTGTTCAGACAAAAAGGATTAAATAAAATGTACCCACAATACCATAAAGCTGTTATAAATGACTCAATTTGTTCTATATTTCTTCATCAGTGTCCGCATTATCTTTATCTACTCACTACTGTAATAATTGTTGTCCGAATAACCGTATTTGCCGGCTGTCCTGCCCCCGCCGGCCATCTTTATAGATTGCTTTGTTTCCCTGGCTCGTGTTGATACTTCCTGCTTGCCCCTAAGCTGATGTTGATGTTGCCGTTGTTGCTAGTTGGTTGTTAGCGCTGTTCCTGTCACTCCGGGCCCATAAAACACTCAAAGCCGAATGGTCTGCTGATCGGCTTTTGGTTGTGCTACAGTTCCTGCCGCTCCAGATTCCGGAAAAATAACTAAGAGGGAAAAAAGATGGAAATGCAAATAAAGTCAGAGTAAATCCAGACCAGCAAATTGTTAATGACTCTGTCAGAAGCATAATCAACTTGAGTATGAAGCAGAAATCAGAAATCGCACGCACACACACAAACACACAGAGGAAGCCCATGCCCACAGCTACGGGATGCGGAAATAAGTCATAAGACGTGTTCTGGGTTGCTAAAAGGACAACCCAAACGTGAAATCTATGTGGCTTAAAAATTAGCTCGCATTTAAAATGGCACAAGAAATACATAAATGTGTATACTAGGAATATATATATATATTAATTAAAATATGCATGTCGCTGAAAGTGTTTTTCTCAACGCTGCGTATACGTAATAAAAATATAAACAAATTACGTGGCTTGATAAAAGGTTAATCCAACTTTTCTTTATATCTTATTCTAATCTCTATTCCAATATTTAATTTTTAATAAATCTTCCTTCGTTCAATTGAATGCACTTCTGGGAACACGCTAGCATAGCCGCTAGTCACGTTACGTATACGCAATGTCAGCTTGTTTTAATTACAGCCAACACCCAAACAGGAGAGCAGCCCGCGTCTGGTCGTGTAATTATGCATATAATTAATATGCATGTACTTATTTAATATTAACCAAATTGCTGCCACTTGGAGCGTGTCACCTCCGGCAACGGCAGGAGCAGCAGCCATCGAGTTTTACTCCCATGGCAACAATAAATTGTGTTCAATTTGTGTAATTAGTGTAAGGAGCTTTAGCAGCAAAAGGTGAATAGGTGTGTGTTGGCGAGGATGCTGGGCATAGGGGAGGGGGGATGCCCGGCCAATTTACACACACACTTGCACACATTTTGCACACACACAAATTGTTTCCCAGCTGAGAGAAAGCAATTTGGAAATTGCATTGCCTGCTGCCGGATGTCAAGGGGTTAAAGGTGGAGGCCGTGCGGTTTTGCCTGATGCATTTCTCTAGTTAGTCTGCTCCATTTACGGTGCTTGGGGACCAGGTCAAGAGGGCGGTTGTTAGCCAAATGAGCGCTGCAATTTGCCATGGAAAATGAGCACATTACAATTTGCTAACGATGAATTTCCAGTGAAAATCGGAGCTTTGCGTAAATTGGTTTTGCTTTGTTGCGGATGCAAAGTGTTTTTCTAACTTAATTAAAACTTAGCGAAACCTGTTAAGACTAAGTGCGACTAAGAAAAGTACAATCTGATAGTGAAAGTGGATTAACAGCCGAAACATGTTGTTGGGGAAAAGTTTTCGTGTGAAACGATTACCATTCAAAGTGGAAAATAAATTGCTGAGGTGATAAGAAACTTTGTGGAATCGTTTATATTAATTAATGAAATCTGCTTAGCTTTGTAAATAAACAATAGGGCTAATAATAATTACGGGAATTTTACTAAGGTTTTTAATTGGCTTTTAACCCACTTAAACCCAGAGGATTAATATCACCGTAATTTTATTATTTTTCAGGCAATTACAATGAATGCCTAAAGCAGATAATTAAATGAGATAAAAGTGGTCCTCTATTAGTTTCACAGAATGTAAATTAATTTACTGAAACGCCATCGGGTACACACTGGCACTTCCGCAACCAACTTCTCGCATAAAGCGTCATCAATCAGGACAAGTTCTGGTTGTCTGGCTAAATAGCTGGGAAAGTTGGGCCGACAGTCGCCCGAGTCCTGCCTTGGCTAATCTGTGTACCATATCGCATCACTCACTTAGAAACAATCCATTTGGGGCTGAGCCATTACACTCCTGCCATTCGAGAGACAAACTTTTGTCTGCCTAACTTTTCTGTTGGCCAATTTTCCTGGTCTAATGCAATTTATCGACTCCCACGCATCACAATATGTTCTAGCCGTGAAGTTATTCCAATTAAAATACTCATATTTTTGCATATTCTGTTGGAGTGGACCTAAAATTCGGTTATAAGCAAAAGTTTTCACTGGATCAGGTTTAAAAATTTCGTGCACGTTCTGCGAGTAAACTCAATTACGGCTTAAAGGAGCAATTCCTCTGCTTGCGCCTCAACCGAACGAATTCACCATCCGCTTTTTTAAGAAAGGTGGCAAAACAAATAATAATAGAACTTTTTCCGCTCTGCTGTTTGCGTGTTTTCCATTTCTCCATGTTGTGTTGCACTTTAAAAAATGCCTCAAGGGAAGAGCAGAAAAAGATAGACACAAATATGATATTAGAATATTTTTATTTATGATTAAATTAATTCTATGTCCATTGATTATCCAATAAACTACTGTACTAATATTAATATATTATATATTATTTCTTTATATTTCTGAAATATGTAATAGAGAAATTAAGTTGCAATATTTGTTCCAGTGATTATGCAGTTTGTCCTTTCCCCTTTTTAATTTAAACTAGCTCTTTCCTTGAGTGTAGCTGCAGCTGCTAGGACAGAAGCTACAGCGTGAAGACCGCAGCCTAAGTGACAACATATGTCGGCCAGCAGATACACACAGCAGTGTGTGGAGAAATAATAGGAGTATGGGGAACTGGAGGACCGGGATGGTCAGGAGGAGGATGTGGATAGAAGCGAAGAGGGGCAGACTGATAGCTTCCATGTCATGTCCCAATAGGTTCCGTTACCGGCTCTGACCTCCTCCTCTAAAGCCAAGTGATGACCGAAAATAGCACTAAAATTGTCGCCTCTGTTTTGTCAGCCTTTGTCTGTCTGTGGGTGTGTTTGTATGTTTGTTATATGTTTTGACGGTATGTGTGTGTGCTGTGTACGCCACATCCTGTTTCCTGGGCATGGCGTGTGCGCACGAGTGCCATTGTCTAAATTATTTGGATGGCGCACATTCTCCGTTGAATTTGCGTGGCCTGCACCGAGTGCCTGTCGCCTGTCGTCCGTGGATCCTTCTTCTTGCCAAGCACTGCCAGAGGAGCTCCCTGATGGCTCCTGATGGGGCACTCGGCGCCCGAAAAACAATACATCAATTTGTACGTAAGTATATACAAATGTATGTGTGTGTCTATATGCACATGGCGCGGGCGTTTGTCATGGCAAGTGATTCCTCATGATTGGCCTAATTGTCAGTCAGGTCAGAAACACTCACACCGCCGCCGGATGCGAATGGAAACCAATTCCATCCTCCCAATTCCCTGAACTTTTAAAGTACTCACACGAACACATATTTGCGTTGAGTGTGTGTCTACTAGGGGTGGACTTGCTTTACATTTCAGGAAATATTATAGTATAGAGAATGCCAAAATAATTAAGAAACATGAAAGCAATTTAATTAATGGAAGGTAGAATGAAGAATAAACTTGAATGGTTTCTTGAATTATATTTTCCCGTTCAAACTTATCTTATATTCTATCGATTGATATCGATCGGATAAGTAAAAATATGACGCTAATATCATTTCGAAAATATCGTGAAATTTTATAATCGAAACTTGCAATATTGACAAATATAATATAAATTTATCTTTCTTACCTTCTATATTTAAAGAACCTTTACTTTGAAGTTTAAGATTAATTAGAATATCCATTTGTCGCTGATATATTGCAGCGATAAATATCGAATATATGCGGAGCATAAAGTAATATATGGGCTCCTAACCATTCCTAAACGTTTTTATTTAACACTAATAAGAACTTTATATTTTTAACATTCATAAATTTGCATATGAAGAGCAATAAACACAAAACAGTATACGACTTATTACCATAATCGTAAAAATTCCAGGATAAATATACTATACATTGTATAATAAAAATAAAATATGTAGAAAAACCATGGTCCACCCCACCACAGCACGTGCTGTGCGTGTGTGAGTTCGGTTCCAGGTACTATATGTACAACAAGTTAATTGATGTGCTAATGGATGCTTTGTTTTTAAATGGGTTTTATTTTTACTGTGTCGACACCATTTTTATTGAATAAAAGGTTTCTGAAACTTTCAAGTCAGCTTTAGAATACTCTTGATGTACCTTGGCAATCCGAATTCAATATACTTTTAGGTATCACCGCTTTCAAGAGGTTTCTTGGCTTTCGTTGAATTTAATTCAAACTTCAAAGGCTTCGGCTGAAGAAAGTTCCATGGTATTCCGCCCAAGTTTGACAAATAAACGGATATTACTCTTCGAATGAATATACTGTATTCCATTCCTCTGAACTTAAATTAGTTTCGCAAATAAATGGCAAGGCAGCGTTGATGACAACGTTCTTCTCCTCTCACTTTTCTTATATTGGATTTTATTGATTTTCTGTTTACTTTATTGGAATTTCTCCAGGTAACAAATCTGTTTGCCCCCCTTAACTGCAAAGGCGTACACTTTTATTTACCTTTACCTTTTGCATTTGGCCACTTCAGTACTCAATATGTTGATCCACAGGGGATTTTGGAAGTTGGTCGGACAGGCTCACCTGTAATTATACTGGGGAAAACTTTCCGACCAAGATGTTTTTATTAATTGCACATGTGTGGGCACATCAAAACGGCTTTAGCCATAAACCTCGCCTTCACTTTCTCGCAGCAGCTCTTTTTCGAATTGCAAGGACGCCTCCAATGTCTCAGAAGACTTTCGCAGGGGCTTACCATACAAAAATATAAAAATAAAAAGTGATTCGAGAGGCTTAAGCACCGAGAAGCAATATATAATTGGAAATATGGCTGAAGTTTGTTGAATTTAAGTTGAAGTTGGAACGTGCTCCCCACTTTAAATGAAAGCAGCTTGGCCGAAGGAAGATGATAATAAAAGATTTAACTGGAAACGTTTTATACTGGAGGGGGAGAGGCTATTTTATGACAGCACAAAACTGCACTTTGCTTAAGTTTATATTTTTATGGAGGTGGCAAATGTAAATTATCGTTTTTTAGTGCAAATGCTCACAAGAGGAGGGTCCAAGCATGAGCATTTGGTTTTTATTAAGCTTGGAACGATTATTACGGGAAACAAAAATCTGAATTTAATGTGTCATATGAAAATCGTATTTGCAGTTCATTTTAAAAATAAATGTAGAATATAACAGAAGATTAAGCTTCTGTATTTATTTCACGACAATTTTCCGCAGCAATTTAAAAGAAATTGCTTGTAAACTGTGGAGAAAAGAACAAACATTTTACAACCTCTTCGTTGAGATCCAGTTCAGGGTGGATTCTCTGCCCATTCTTTCATCTTTTGCCCAAATTTAAATGAAGCTTCGGTAATGAGAAACCAAACAGAAACAGAAAGTTTTTCTTTCACACAAAAAACCCAAGTAAGAATGGGGCATTTTTGAAAGAGTAATAAAAGACCATTTATAATGAGGAGAATAACAATTCCAAGAAGACACCCAAAGCACTTTCTAAACTCCCATTTGACAATAAGACCGTAAAATTCAATAGCGAAATCATAATATGCAAATGATGGCCTGTGAAAACAGGCTTAAATACTTTATGTAGGTTTAAACTTTAAAATCAGTCCAGGACCCGCGGTGGCCCTATCGGCCCAGTTGATGGATGGTGATTGGGGATGCAAGGCGATACGGAGCGTGAACTTGACTCTGAACTGTGAAAAATGGAGTGCTGATGGAAGTGTAAAAATGCCAGCTTGCAGTAAAACGGCGCCCATAAAACATCTCGTTCGACTGCTCGTAAAATAAGGAAAAGAGGTTTCGATACCACACCTGGAGGATACCTGACATTCAGCCAAAAAAAAGATCCCGCTGAGCTCTTTAATTGATTTATATCGGCCATATGGCTGAGGAGGGCTTACCAAGGACCTTTGTTGTCTGCCAACTGCCATTAAATGGCTAATTAAGATTTCAGTCCGCTGGCAATCGTCCAGCAGTTGGCCGCAAATCTCACGCCTTTTCAAATCCTTTTTTTTTTTTTTGGGGCCCGGTTTTCCGACCCGTTGGGCTGAGATGTCCGGATGGAGGACGACACAAAAGCGCGCGAAATTACACAAACAAACAGGACTAACTCGCGCGCGTACACACACACACAGAGTCACGTAAATACGGAGTGAACGACTCCGATTGGTCCCAGTAAATATGGCGCCAAACGATTCGAGGATGTCGCCGCCGTTTGAGGCTCCGTTGGGTTCCCTTAGTGCCTCTAACACATCTGTTTCATCTGACGGCGTCTGTTCTACTGATGAATGAACCGAGCGCAGGATGCCAGGACAGTCAGCGAGGATGCGAAAAGTTCCCAGCATGCCGTGGACCAGTAGCCGGAGAGCTTTTACTACGAAAATAGCTTTTACCCCGAATACTCATTCCGGTCGAAAGACACAGTGCCGTAAGAAGTATGCTGCTACGCTACTTAGAAAGATAATAATATTACATTACAATTATTATATAATATTACATCAATAATATGTTTTAAAAACACACTGAAAAAAGTGAAAAATCTAATAATTATTAATATATTGTATAAATTAGTAGGAATGGTATTCCTATTATTACAAAGCTTAGCAAGACTTTTCTAGGTCTTTAGTTTCTTTTAAATAATTATATATTTCTGTGGTGCACAAATTCCAGAGTCGCGAATCAGCACATTTCTCTGCCCTTCTTCTGCCAGCACATACAGTAAATAACGCATCAGTGCGGTCAAATTGTAATTTCCTAAATAAATCTTATTATTTGTTTAAAACTAAATAGCTATTGTTAGGACATATCTTCTTATATGCATTATTACATGTAATGTTACCTATTTTTTCAAATATCTAACCACTCCGTTCCATTTATTACTCTCAAGCTATTTATCACTGTTACAAATGTTCTTCTTTATCTTTGCAAAAGTAAATCATAAAAAAAAATGTATATTATTTTAAAGAATTTTCTTAGTAAATTATATTTATTGAAATAGTTTTTAAAGGAACCAATTTAATTCCTTCAATCAAAAAACAACCCTATCGTAGCTTTGGTAGTTAAAGCAGAGGTGCTCACGCCTTTGGCAACGCGTAACATTTGTTTTTATCTAAACCTATCCTCCACTGACCCTTTATTTACATTTCTTTAATGGTGACCTCTTGACGGATCGCTAAAATGAGCGATTGGCCGGTCTATCTATTAGAGTACATCCTAAAATAAAATAAATGTGACTTTACATTTGTGCAGATTTAGGCATTACTGTTCTAAAGTGTCCAAGGTGTCTTCTGTAATTAAGATTGACTAACTTACTGGGACTAGCTACGGTTAATTTTTTCCTAAATAAAAAAATGGATGATTAATTACAGAAAGTTTAGTTTTAAAAACATATTTTACTTCACTTAATTGACAGAACATTTAATATTTGGTTGCAATTTGGTATTTGGAATCTCAAATGATACAGAATGACGGAATTTCGGCTTTTTTTTATGCAAAATATATTTTCTTCGATTTTGATAATCTACGCGGCAAGTAGTTTCCATTCTGTACTTTCGATTTATTTCCAAATGTGCGGGCTTAGCAAGAGTACAAAGCGATGGAAAAGTACAAGCAACATGGGCACAAATTCCCAAAGGAACTCAAGCGGCGGTCAGCAGTTCAGCGTGGTAGGCGATGTGTTCGGCTATGAAGGTGGCGATGTAGTAGTAGCTGTGGTCATAGCCCTCGCGCTGTTTGTAGATGGTCTGGATGTGTTCGTTACCGTCGGCGGCGGCCAGAAGATTTTCCGGCAGCAGTTGCTTCGCTGTGAGGAAGTTGTCGGATGCACCCTGGTCGATGAAGAGCTCTTGCGGTGTGCTCTCGTAGTTCGACACCAGCACAGTGGCGTCCCACTGGGCCCAGTCAGCGGGATTCGATCCAATGTAGCCGGCAAGCGCCTTCTGTCCCCACGGGCATTCAGTGGGGTTGGATATCGGAGCAAAGGCCGACACTGATTGGTACAAGCCCGGGTTCTTTAGAGCACAAATCAACGCTCCATGACCGCCCATGCTGTGGCCAAAGATCCCCCGCCGTCCCGGTACCACCGGCAAATTGGCGTTCACCACATCCACCAGTTCCTGGGTAACATAGCTGTACATCTTGTAGTGTTTTGACCACGGCTCCTGCTTGGCATCCACATAGAATCCCGCACCGCTGCCAAAATCGTAGGCATCATCCTGACCAACTATGTTCACGCCACGCGGCGAGGTGTCCGGATTCACGACGATTAGGTTGTGCCGGGCGGCGTACTGCTGGAAGCCGCTTTTTTGGATGAAGTTCTCGTGGCTGCAGGTCAGGCCACTTAGAAAGAAGAGCACTGGGCATGGGCGCTTCTCCTCGAGGGCTGCTGGCGGCACAAAGACGCCAAAGGTCATGTCGCAGTCCAAGGTGCTGGAACGGTGGCGGTAAACGCGCTGCTCGCCCTCGAAGCTCTTGGCAGTAGAAACCAGCTCAAGCGTCATGTTCTGCGGTGAAAATTGAGATTCTTAAGTTAGTTTGTAAGGCTAAAAAACATAAAATCTTTACGTGTGTTTCCAAAAATAAGCGATAATCAACAGTGTGACCGCATGCAGAGCGCCAAATCAAAATAAAAAGTATTAAGAGCAAACTGCCCTTTCTGGTATTTTTTTGTAAAATTTTTTTTTTTCTATTTTAATTTATCGGCAATTGTCCACTAAAGTCCCTATAATTCATATGTGTCTAATTCACACGTAAAAAAATGTGTGTTTAACGCAAACTGGAAACAGCTGTTTAAAATATACTGCACTCGATATATTTAGTCATTTAGCGAGACCCCGCGGACATCAAAAATTAAACAAATTACTGAAAAATAAAATAAAAATGTAACATTGGGGTTGTTTTTACAAAAATTTTTTACATTTTGCAAAACAGCTGTTATTTTTGTAGCTACGGACATCGGTAAAGTGATGCTGTTTAAGGATCAGCGAAAATCGATATACGGTAACATCGATGTTGTTTCACCTCTAGCAGTGCTGGAAGGGACACTGTCTGCGTCCTGCAGTATTATCTTGAAATTACTTATAGTTGCCGTATTATTTACCCGCTTACCGGCTCAACAAATCATTTTGATCATGCATTAACATATTGTCGCTGTTCAAAGTGTTTATCTTTATTACTGGCGGTCATCCAAGTACTTATGTATGTACATATCTCACAGCTAAAGCCAAACCATCACAAATCAAGGCACAATAATGGAAGTGTGAGTATAGTATGAAACTTAATGGATGCATATACATATATGCACATATGTACATATGTACATATGTAGATGTATATAGATCGCATCTCATTGTCATTCCGAGAAAACCCTTTTTTTATTTGAACATCTGTTCAATTTCAGACATATCTGTCGCGCTTGCCTGGCAACTTCACCAGTTATGTTCAATATATTCGACAACGCACCAGACTTGAAGATCTCCATCGCCGAGATGATATCTCAATGCACTCCGTATGAGATTTTAAAGGGTGATCGCTACCCCGAAAATATCTGCGAATCTTGCCTGCAATGTGCAAAAGCGGCGTTTGAGATACGGCAAACAATAGAGAAGAGCCATCAGATGTTCCTCCGGTTAAAACAGGATAAGGAGAACGAGGATAAGGAGAACGACGATAAGGAAAACGAGGACAAGGAGAACGAGGACAAGGAAAACGAGGATAAGGAGAACGAGAATAAAAAGAACGATGGCTCTGGCGCGAAAGATAAGCCACACAAATGTTCCCAGTGTCCCAAGTCGTTCTCCTTTAAATTTCGGCTTCGAGACCACATGGGTTTCCATACCGGAGAGCGACCGTATCAGTGTTCCCACTGCTCGAAGTCGTTTTACAGTAAAAAAAATCTTAGGGGACACATCCATACTCACAAGACGGGGGACCGTCCGTACAAGTGCTCCCAATGCTCAAAGTCATTTTGCCAGAAAAGTGGCCTTAACACGCATATGCGAACACACACGGGAGAGCGACCATATAAGTGTTCCCAGTGTTCAAAGTCGTTTGCCCAGAAAACTCATCTTCAGATACATACCCGAGTGCACACGGGAGAGCGACCGTTTAAATGTCCTTACTGCTTGAAGTCGTTCGCCCATAATATTTCATGGCACATCCGAAGTCACACGGGTGAGGAAACGCTTAAGCATAAGTGTTCCCAATGCCAAAAGTCGTTTTCCCGGAAAAGTAGTCTACAGACACATATGCTAACTCATGCGAAGGAACGACCTTACAAGTGCTCCCACTGCCCGCAGGCGTTTTCCCAGAAAGTAAATCTTGACAAACACATTTTAATTCACACGGGAGAGCGACGGTTTAAGTGTTCCCAGTGCTCAAAGTCGTTCCTCCGGAAAGCTCATCTTATATCACACGGCCGAACTCACGAGGAAGAGGGACCGCATAAATGTTTGCTCTGCTTAAAGTCGTTTTTCCAGGAAGATGAGCTTAACTCGCACAGACTGACTCACACAGAAAAGCGACCGTATAAGTGTTCCCACTGCTCTAAGTCGTTTGCGCATAAAAATAGTATTTATTCCCACATGAAAACTCACACGGGAGAGCGACCCCATAAATGTTCCAAATGCTCAAAGTTGTTCACCAGTAAAGGTGCTCTCAGAGGACACATGCGAACTCACACGGGAGAGAGACCCTTCAAGTGTTCGCAATGCTCAAAGTCGTTTTCCCAGTCAAGTACTCTGAGCACACATATGCGAACTCACACGGGAGAGAGACCATTCAAGTGTTCCCATTGCCCGAAGTCGTATGTCCAGAAAGTCAATCTTCTGGACCATATGAGAGTTCATGCGAAGAAATTCCAAGGTCAGAACAAGGACTCCTAAAAATCATCTTGACATTCACAATAATAAAGACGTTCGATTATAATATAACCTACATACAATTTACATATCTACCATAAATTTATTTTTTTTGTAAAAAATAATATAATAACAAGCTAAAGTACGTACAAAATTCAATGTTTCATAATTACTGAAGCCTACGCTATTCTAAATAAATATAAATATAATATATATATAAAATATATATAAATATATATGTAAAATAAATGTAAAATGTATAATTATTTTCTTGATGGTATATGACAGTATATAAAATGTGGTATATTAGTAGTACATTTCTTGGGCACTGCCAGTATTAATTATCGTTATCGGCGTGGACATGGAAGAAGAAGCGCATGGAAGATATTTGCGAAACTGCAACGCGTGAATGTTTTAAAGGTAAATTAACGAAAAGTACACCTAATTAGGAGCCGCACGATGTCGGAAGAAGCGGCCAGCACTTCGGCTTTCGGCTTCAAGAAGCGGAATATTAACAAAGGTGCCGCTATGCGCCGCAAAAAGGAAAGCAGCAGCAGCAATAACTCAGGTGAGCACGGAAATAAACCGCCAAAAGTTAAAGTAACCAAATTTTTTACAATTACCAGAAAAGAGTAGTGATGAGGAGGCCCAAGGTAAAGCTACCGCAATGGTACGGGCAGAGAATCGAAGAAAACGAACCAATCCCAACTTCCAGAGCACCAAGACATTGAATAAAGCGAAGCGTCAGTCGGGAGCACCTGAGGGGGATTCATCGTCATCCGCCGCCGAGGACGATAAGCTGGGAGTGGCTTACAAGTCGAAGCGCGAGGCCCTACCTAGTGGCCCGCAGGATCAGGGCGCCACGTCTATCAACGAAATGGACACCGAACTGGATCGGGATGCCCAGGCTATTCATGCGCGTGCCCTAAAAATCAACGAGGATCTGGAGGGCAAGGCGGACGACAAGATTTACCGCGGAATCAACAACTATGCGCAGTACTACAAGAAGCAGGACACGGCGGCGGGGAATGCCAGTTCCGGTATGGTGCGAAGCGGCCCGATCAGGGCACCTGCTCACCTCCGGGCAACGGTGCGGTGGGACTACCAGCCGGATATCTGCAAGGACTACAAGGAAACCGGCTACTGTGGCTTCGGCGACAGCTGCAAATTTCTGCACGACCGCAGCGATTACAAGGCTGGCTGGCAGCTGGAAATGGATCACGAGAACGAGAGGCGGGGTGATGGCGATTCGGATGGCGAAGATGGCAAGTACGAGATACATTCGGACGAGGAATCGCTGCCCTTCAAGTGCCACATCTGCCGACAGAGTTTTGTGAATCCTGTGGTGACCAAGTGAGCGAAGAAACATTTTATATTATATTATATGATATATTTCTCCCCTTTTATTTACAGGTGCAAGCACTATTTCTGTGAGAAGTGCGCCCTAGCCCAGTATAAGAAGTCGCAGCGGTGCATCATTTGCTCGCAGCAGACAAATGGCATTTTTAATCCCGCCAAGGAGCTGATAGCTCGTCTAAAAACCAATCCCATGGAGAACTCGGATAGCGAGGCGGATGATGAGGTGGTAGAAGGAACAAAAGGGGGAGAGGAAGTGACGGTTCAGGAGATTTCCTCCGAGGAGAGCGATTAAAAATAGTTAAAAACCAGCGGGTGCAGTTTCGTAGCCGTTAGCTTGAGTGCGGGTCCTAAAATGGTTACGCAGCTACTTCCTGCCTGCTACAAAAGGGAGATTTTGTAAATTTTGGGGTAAGAATTTTTATTTCAAATGTTATTTATAAATTTATAAACCATAAGCAAAATGGACCCCTCCCTCATGTTTAGCTAATTTTTCTTAATACTTTTCAAATGTAAAATACATGTCGAGACACGCTAGATGGCGCCACCTCATGAAATCTGTTGAAATTAATATAATATAATTAATTTTTTAATATAACAAGAATAACGAACTGGATTCCTTATTATTTAGTCAAATATTTCTATATTGCTTGTTCTTATTTAGCATAATCTTAAATGAATTTCCTATAATAGCCTGCCACACACTTTTTATTCGTTTTGCTGTCCGTGGTATTATTTTGTCTATAATGGCTTTGTCAAGATATGTCCCACAACTTTCCCTTATATTTTCATAAAATTGCTTTTATCTATCTAAATCTTTAGGTTTTTCTCTATTCTGATATGGAAGATTTCGTTCTGTCTCCTTATTGAGAAAATAATTGTACACAATGTGTCCATTTTTTTTTCTTTCTCCTTAGTTTAAATGATCTAATTTTATATTATCGACATATTTATTTATTATTACATTTTTCTTATTATTATAAAATTCTTATTCTTTTTATATTCTTATATTCATATATTCTTATTTCTTATAAGGTGTTAAAAACTTTGTTTATAATATTGATAAAAGCGTTTAAACCATGCAATGCCTTTGATAAAAACTGATGTTCTTCCTGTCAGGTTTTCATCGAACCCTTGCATTACTTGGCAAATTTATTTCTCCTGGTGCTGTTGTATGAATTTCCTGCTCTATAATGTCTATCCTATATATCGTAATGGTCTGTTTGGGTATATTTTTCTGTAAGTTTGCTCCTATATAGATACAGGACATAAATAGAGAAAGGTATGTAGCATTAATAGATTAATGCTACATACCTTCATCTATTTATGTTCATTAATGCATCTATTAATGCTAGGCATATCGAGACTGTTTCATAAATAAAATCTGTATTTTTAACCTCTGCCTTGTGGTCGTACTCTGATCGTTTGAATTGTTTTGGTTATGTGTACCTAATATCGATATATGTTCGATTTAGATGTGTTTAGTTGTTTTTAGTTGAGCTTAAATGATTATTCCTGCACTGCTCGGTTTTTAAATAAAAACGGATTATAAGTTTTTCTATCGTCGACCGATATATGTAAATACACACATATTTAAATATATTTTTCCCCGCACTCGTTATTTGCGTAGTTTTTGATACATTTAGACTTATTTGTTTCTTTTAGGCACTGTTTAGATGTTTAGAAACTGGATTGTGGCTTTAAAGTAGTGATGCCCTACAGATAGACTCGCGAGTCCGCATGTTACTCTGTCTGGTCTCTGCTCACACCAATGGTGTAAGTGTTCGTATGCCTCAGGAAAAAACAGCAATGTCTTACTCACACAAATGCAAGTCTAACGTGACTATGTATGCGTGTGGCCACCACTGTAGAATATTGAATTTCTAATGGATTTTCAATCGGATATAACTACGATTAGGTAGAATTTGGGATAGAATCTGTATGCGTGTGGCCACCACTGTAGAATATTGAATTTCTAATGGATTTTCAATCGGATATAACTACGATTAGGTAGAATTTGGGATAGAATCTGGGGTTTCTTCCAGCTATATGTTTATGGAAGACCTTAGTAGTTGTCTTCTACTCTGGACTTGTTTAGTTTTGCGCGATCTTTGCGAAATAGTTATAGATCGAGTACTATCAATGCTCATGCGGTAATTAAATGATTGTTACAACTCACCATGGTCATGCTGTGCCCAAAACTGAGTACTCCGGGAACACTCTGAACTGCTATCATGGAATATACGAACGAACTTCGACCACTCGCGCTTGGTAGACGTACCGAAGATATTCTCATGGCCAAAGGCCACTCGAAATGTAGCTATATGTGAAATCGAAGATCTGTGATTTTGATGGTTTGAAGTTTTGAAATTTCAGTTTGAGTGATCCAGAGCCAACTCTGTCAAATCCTACGACGCCAACTTAGTGCAAAACTATCCAAGGGACAACGGCCGAAGTGACTGAAACAAGCGACTCGGTAGAACAAGAACGGCGAAAGTCAAGCGCAATTTTATATCCATAATTCAATTGCCAGAACTTTCATTTCCGGTTTTGTGCGCACCAACACACACACAGGCTCAAAGGAAATGGGGGAATGGAAGACGAGGAAAAGGATGAGGACTAGGGCGCATAGGGCAGCGGCTAGCTTCGACTCCATGGGGGAATTCGTTTGACTTTGGCACGCTAAATTCAAAAATCTCCTGCCAAACTTCGATGCCGCATTGTTCGCCAGCACAAAGCCAAAATATTGGCCAATGGTAACGAATCGAAGCTAAGCCACAAATTCCAGCCTGCCCTTCCCACCTAACCCCAGATATGGGCATGCAAAATATGAGCCAGAGAGCATAAGCTTCTAAAAACAAAGCAGCTGCCCGGCTGAGCCGAAAAGTTGAAGCTTTCATCCATGATCCGGGCCACAAATCGCCAGTGGATGCCACAATGTCGAAGAGATTGTCGGAGTGCTAAAACCCCTTAGCGAAAAGTGTCTAGCAAAAGGCATGGCAACACAAGATTCTAAGGAAGTTTACAAAACCAGGACAATTTAATCCATATATAAACCTATATATATTATAGGGGGGAAGCAAAATCGATTCAAAAATCAACATTTTCATGTTTGATATCGAAGTAAATGAAACAAACTTTAGTTTTCTTCAAATACTTATTCAATTTGTAACAAATAGACGCCAATAATTAAATAATATAAAAAGCAAATAAATAATTGGAAATAAATAACCAAAACACAAGCCATGATACTTAGTTTTTGATCTTTTGGGAAACAAATTTTCAAAAGAAATTAAGTATTTGTATTCGCTCCAAAGATGTCTCTTTCCCACGATGACGCTAGTGAACTTCAATCATTGTTTGATAGTTGTGAATAAATCTAATTGGATTGTACACTTCTTTATTTGTGTATTAATTTATAACCTCCGGTTGAAACTTGTCTGAATTATAATTGATTTTGGAATATTCTCTGTCAGTGGGATTTGGTTCTTTTGAGATTCCTATGCGTTTTCTATTCATTTATTCGGTTGGTTTCTGATTGCCAATACCACTAATGCACTTAACTGTGTGATCCGTTGTATATATTGGGTTTATTATTGAAACCATCGTTCCTGTGTCGACTAGGAATTTAAGAAGACAAGGACCTGTTCTTTCTTGTGAAAGATTTTGGTTGTCGATTAAAGGCGAAAATATATTGTTTCATCAATGTCTATTTCATTAGCTTCGTCTATGGTTTGGGTATCTTGTCTGTACTGAGGATCTCTGAATACTTTCGCGACCGATACCGACTTCGCCAGTTATGTTCCCGATTAATTGAGATAACTGGCTTATTGCTGTTTTGGTCTTAATTTACCCTAGGCTCTATCGAAGCGAAGATGCTTTAATTCTAAGAAAAGATTTGAAAATTTGTGCTGTGCTGCACTCATAGTTGAGTAGGCCACGTTCAGATTCGTAACTCGTGCCGTTCGCACTTGTTGAAGTCTGCTGCTGTGGGTTCACGCGGCGCAGGTGCTGGTCCTCGGACTGGCCGGCACGCAGTTTTTGCAGAAGGAGCTCAGCAGCGGTACTTCGCCATATTTTTGGCAGCTGTCTTTGGGTTTCGGTTTTGGGGCATGTCTTTTTATTTATTACTTTAATGCGAGTTGAGTGAGAAATTTTTGCCTAAAGACTTGACTTGATTTAAGGTAATCAAGATGGCTCTTCTTGTTTGGTCTTTATTTTAACACATCCGCATTGTTTTCCCAAAGCAATCACGCGCTCTACCCACTCAGTATTTATGTATTTGTCCATCGATCAGTGAAGCCCGCTTTAAATTTGTTGCTCATTTTATTCCCTTGAAATATTGCTACTTTGTCACGGTTGTCTTGTATCTTGTTTCACGCTCATTTCCTGATTAATTTTTCCAAACTTCTTAAGCATTTACCTAGCTTACCTTCCTAAATCTATCATTTCGTGTAAAACATTGCTCTTAATAAACTTGTGTTCGAAAATTTAATGTTTTATTAATATCTGTTTCATAAAATAGTTGGGCCATTGTGTAATTGATAATTGATAATGTATATGTTCGTGTAATGATCTATAAATGAAAAGTCAGAATATATGATATAAATTAAGAGATCAATTGCGTTTAATCATCATCAATATAATGGCAGTATTATGGAACCAAACTTGTGCAACATAGTATGTATAAAGTACGTCTGAAACTGGAGGCCTATTAGGAGTGCAAAGCAAAAAGGATTTGTTGTTACTCACCAACTGACACTAGGACACCTCATCTCATATTAACGTAGCTTAAAAATATACAAAGTAGTTGTAGTAATATCTGTCATCCAACGAAAATTGCTTAGTAAAACCATTCGCATTAGTGTCTGAAAGAAGGTAACTATTTTTACGTACAGGAAGTAACTTAATTAAAAAAAAAAAAAAAACAGAAGGTAACTATTATCTGTTATCATATATTCATTTATTAACTAATTTTCCATAGTGTAACCACTGCTTCCGTAAACATATTAGATAGCGTGGGGCAAGAGTAAAAACCACTTCAGACGCGCATACACCGAGTGCGCAGCCTCAAATGAATTAACTTATCGAATGTATGATACTGGCGGGTAATATTGAACGGAAACTTGCAGATGCCAAACTTCACGTCAAATCGAGACTGGTTCCATCATCAGGTTGTGTCCCGTAGGCCAAAAGTGTAATAATAGCAATGCAGACGATATATGTATACGCAGGAATCTATAAATGAAAGTCGGAATATATAATATTAATTATGAGATCAATTGCGCTTACCCATCATCAATATAATGGCAGTATTATGGAACCAAACTTGTGCAACATAGTATGTATAAAGTGCGTCTGAAACTGGAGGCCTATTAGGAGTGCAAAGCAAAGAGGATTTGTTGTTACTCACCAACTGAAACTAGACACCGCATCTCATATTAGCGTAGCTTAAAAATATACAAAGTAATTGTAGTAATATCTGTCATCCAACGAAAATTGTTTAGCAAAACCATCCGCATTAGTGTCTGAAAGAAGGTAACTATTATCTGTTATCATATATTGATTTATTAACTAATTTTCCATAGTGTAACCACTGCTTCCGTTAACATAATAGAAAGCGTGGGGCAAGAGTAAAAACCACTTCAGACGCGCATACACCGAGTGCGCAGCCTCAAATGAATTAACTTATCGAATGTATGATACTGGCGGGTAATATTGAACGGAAACTTGCAGATGCCAAACTTCACGTCAAATCGAGACTGGTTCCATCATCAGGTTGTGTCCCGTAGGCCAAAAGTGTAATAATAATAGCAATGCAGACGGTGCAGGATTCTATAAATGAAAGTCAGAATATATAATATAAATTAAGAGATCAATTGCGCTTACCCATCATCGATATTATGGCATACAAAGAAGAGACCAACAGCCGATGGAGAAACCCATGAGCTCATTTAAATGTATTATATTTATGCATTAACTTTACGAAAGTTTGTTCAGAGGGGAGGGTTTTGTTGGATACAAAACTTGTAGATGCCAAACTTCACGTCAAATCAAGACTGGTTCCATCATCATGGTTGTGTCCCGTAGCCCAAAAGTGTAATAATAGCAATGCAGACGATATATGTATACGCAGGAATCTATAAATGAAAGTCGGAATATATAATATTAATTATGAGATCAATTGCGCTTACCCATCATCAATATAATGGCAGTATTATGGAACCAAACTTGTGCAACATAGTATGTATAAAGTGCGTCTGGAACTGGAGGCCTATTAAGAGTGCAAAGCAAAAAGGATTTGTTGTTACTCACCAACTGAAACTAAACACCGCATCTCATATTAGCGTAGCTTAAGAATATACAAAGTAATTGTAGTAATATCTGTCATCCAACGAAAATTGCTTAGCGATACCATCCGCATTAGTGTCTGAAAGAAGGTAACTATTATCTGTTACGATGTATTCATTCATTAACTTACCAAAGTGTAACCCCTGCTTCTTTCAGCATAACAGAAAGCGTGGGGCAATGTTGGGCGTGTGCCGTTCGTCTGGAGTGCGATCTTATGTTTATATTTAAAAAAATATATAATAAATAAAATAAAAATATAATAATTGTTTGTCTTTACATTTATAAGGCAAGATTAAATAGGGAAATCCTTAGTCTTTGGCTTTAGGAGGTCGCAATAAAATGAGTGCCTTCTTGTTATACACATTGTACTTACTCTACCAAACTTAAACGCGCAGTCGGTAAGTCACGTTCGCATTTCTCACATTTTATGTGCCACTCACTTATTGGCAGTGCAATGGTTAATTGAATGACAAAGTCGTGCATGATGAAAGCAAGTTAATTGAGCGGGATGGAATGGGCGCTGTGGCTTCCAATAAAACAGGCGGCAAATCAGTTTTAATTATTTCCATAAATGCGAAAGTGAGAGGCATACATACATACGTGAGCACTGAAATTTTATAGTTTCTGTCAGTGGCTTTGATTGCCAGAGCGCGCAAAGGTTCCGAAAAGGTTCGGCTTTCTCTTTGCAATAAGGCGGGCGCTTAATTTTTCCGCCTAATTAGGAAGCAGAAATTTGTGTGTTGGCGGTTGCTCACACGATTGCCCTTTGGCCTCAATGTAATTAGGCGTTAAATGTATTTGACGCCTTCGGAAATCGAAAGCGATTCTGAATCGATTCTGTAAGATCATCCCATCATCATTAGTTTGTAATAATTTATTATTGGCGGCTGAAAGAAATGTCCCTTAATAAAATAAACAAAGAGTATATAGTCTTTGATATATTATCATTTATAGTTTATTAATATTCATAAATGGTTTAATCCAGTAATAATCTCGCGAGTCAGCGTACTTCTCTGCCCAACCTCTACCCGCACAGGCACACTATGCACAGACTGTTAACGACGCACCATCTAGAATTTAGAGATAAATAGGTTTTCTTTTAATCATAATATTTATTATTAATTAAATGTTTCTGGTATATTCAATAAAATGCTAATTTTTTCTTATATTCTCAGTGTATATTTGTGTATAAGTATAAGGACAGCGCCTGTCTGCACGTTTTGCCTCGCTGCACGCTGTTTGTTTTCATTGGCTTTTATTTATTGGCTTCCAATGCCATTGACTATTATCCCACTGGCCTCGAAGAGAGTCCAGGAAAAACTGTCCTCCCTGTGAATTTTCTGCCTTGCTCGAGCTCAACTTGTCGCTTATTGTGTCAATTATCATTAATTTCTAAATGCTCTCCTGTCCGCACCAAGGTTGTAGCACCTTTTTGAATGATACAGCGCCACCCTGGACGCAGTCCAACTTCCAGAACGTGTCCTGGGCCATGCTGAAATGTCACCCTCGACCATATAAATGGTTATTGCCTGTGCGTTCTATCACCGGGACAACACCCTGGACTGTGTCCTGTGACATTCTTAAAGTTTTCCAAACTTTGCCATCTGTATTTATGCTTTGACTCCTGATAATTTATTGTCCATTGAATATTAAGTTGTGCTCGTTGACCAGGCGTTACTTTTCAGTTAAATGTTAACTTTATTCCAATTAAAGCAGTGCGCGTTATAATTATGTAATTATTACGTAAATAGGGCCTCCCAACCGATGGCCATAAATAATAGCCTACAACAACAATATTATGCGACCGCAAAAACCCCAGGCTCATTAATCTTTTACTTAATAGTCCCGAATAATTATACACAACAATTGCATTGCCCCTGCCGACCAATTAAAACCCAATTTAAAGAGATAACAATTTATGAAAATCCGCAATTGAAAAGAAAACCCATTTTCTAAGCGAAAACAAAGCCCAGAGCGAATATGTATGTGTGCACGTTGATCATTACAAGTTATGGCCCACAAATTTGTGTCTTTCTGATAAAAGTTCATGTCCCCAGCAGACACGACCACCGCAGCAGCTTTAATTTATAACAAAACATTTCGGCGAGTGGGATTCAAAGAGAATGGTGTTTCCGAAGAATCTTTGACACTTGCACTGCGCTGGCAGGGCTCCAAAGGCTGGAAACCGAACAGAAAAAGAAAGTTTTCTTCAAAACAAAAACCACTCGACATGTCCGGCCACAAGAATGCTTGTCACTGGTTAGCCGCAATGCAAATAAAGATAAAATGCAAAGTGGGAAAAACTGGCAAAATGCACCACCGAGGATGCTTGATAACCACAATAGCAGAGCTACAGCATGCAAACAAATCGCTGCTACTTTTACGCCATTTTCGAATTGATGTTAGTCGATTTCTTGGGCAACCCCTGACCCCTCTGGTATGCGCCTTCGGTTTTCTGGTTTACGACTTTACGAGAGTTGCCCGCTTTTGGCCAGAAACTTTTCCCTGCACTTTATGATTTTTGCGCAAACTTTTGTCAGCTCGGCCTTCTGTTTGTTTGTCGCCCTTTTCGTTCTTTATTGACGGGAGAACCAGATGCCTTATGTCTGCCGCTCCCACC
Organism: Drosophila kanapiae; assembly: GCA_008042475.1. Lineage (NCBI taxonomy): Eukaryota > Metazoa > Arthropoda > Insecta > Diptera > Drosophilidae > Drosophila > Drosophila kanapiae. The sequence continues at coordinate 167,165 of VNJM01003026.1, forward strand.
ATATTGATGTTTATTATACTCGTAACGTATAAAAATATTCAAAAATAAAAATGAACAAAACAGAAATAATAATAAGGTAACAAAAGTTTCTGTCATTTCGTCTGACATTTTTCAATTGTGTGAAAAGTTGTTCAATGCCCGTGAAGTGGGAGTAAAAATCAATATTTTCTTTATTGACGTATTAAAATTGATCTTTATCGAATATATAAAATAAATTGGAATTTTTTTGTGGCCCTAAAAAGAATACTGCAAGGGGAATATTTTAGTGGTACAACCTAGTACTCGTAGAGAAATAATAAAAAAATAACACATCGACGAACAGAAGTATGTCAAATATTTTTTACAGTTCATCGAATCGTCTGGGAGGTTTATTAAAAATTTTAGTTGATATAATAACTCTGCGAAAGCAAGATGGATAAATAGTACCACAGATTGAAGAGCTTTCAGAAACGCACTCTAGAAGAGTGCGTTCATCTAATAGATGAAAACTATTTACAAGGAAGCATGTTACATGATAAAACATGATTAGATCATTGAAAGGCATATAAAGACAATAAAAGAATACGATGCATAAAACAGATCTATTGTTTTTCAATTTTGCAAGCCCACTTCGCCTCTAGAAAATCATGAAATACGTATAACCAAGATATAGTCGTGATTTCTAATTAAGGTAAATTCATATGTATATAAAAACTAAATTTAGTTTTGCGGACTTGCTCTAAAATAAAATTACAACAATCGGATAATAAACATGAAAACTATAAAGTTTCTGTGCAAGCTGAACTTCTGCAACATCTACAGATATGTTAGCTGCACTAAAGCGTGTTGTTCAACATGTTTCTAGCAAAATTTGTTTCTCTTTGTCAATTTAATTTCTCCCACAATGGTATAGGTAACGAATATAGCTTTCCTACTTGTTTAAGAATGTATTTTGAATTTGAATTGAATTTCTACGAGCATTCCTTGCATATGGAAAATCAATCGTTACGAATCTTATTATTATTTTGTCTTTGTCTATTATCTATTCTATGTATTTATAGTTATATATTATTTATATCAAATACTCAAGTTAATCTGAGTCATCATTACTTCAGCTTGCATTTATATACGCCTAATCTAATTTAGTGAATTTTTTGGTTAAGCTCTGCTCCATTAAATGGCCAATTAGGTACCCACTCTTTAGAGCAATTGTCCTAAAAGCAGAAACATTAAAAATCTAGACCAGAATGTAATGTTTGCACCTTTGCCCGTGAATGTCCGGCACAAATGTTGTGAGCCCGGCTATTCTGGTGTGAAATCGGAGCACTCAACGTATCCTGTGCACAGTTACAACTTCCGGCAAAACACACAAATGAGCTACAAAATACATTTCCACCCACAACAATAACAGGCCAGCTTGCCTGCAATGAGCAGGGACTAGAACAACAATACAATGCTTGACTTGTCTCCATGTCCTTTTCAGTCTAAGCAAATGAGGCCATTTTGCTTGGATAAGCCTGCTAAAGCGGGGGCGAAGAGAGGAAGGAAAACCATTGTCCAGTAAAAAGTTTCAATAAGGAAATATGGGCAAATAAAATAAATGAAAAGTGCCTAAAAATTTCACTTTAATAAGCTCAAGAATGGAAAAACAAAAAGTCGAAAGTTCTTAAGCCCGTGAGTCGTGTGTGTGTGTGTGCCGTCTGAGTGTGCATTAGTGCATTAGTGTGTGTGTGTGAGCCAAGGGTTTTTGGTGTTGACAGTTTTGTGGGAGTTTGAACAACAAGTTGCTGCCATTTGCCATTTTCCGTTCCTCTTTTGGTTGTGGCTAAGCTGCAAATATTTTCATTATAAACTTTACGACAGGTTTTTCCCTTCTGTGTGTGGGGGAACGGAAACGGAAATGCGCCATTAACTGGCAAGTCAAGCTTATTAGCTGCAATAAAAAATAATAAGCTACAAAGTTATGTTGCAATTGTGGCATATTTTTTTTGTGCCCAGACGGTCTATTGCGGTGCCTTTCACACACATACTAAACGGAAACTTATACTTGCGATCCCTTGCGTTGAAAATTCTTTGCTACTTACTGACTTGGCTTTTTTGCACTTTTCTTTCTGCTTCTGCTCGGGAGAACTTTTCTCCTCATTGTGTTTGTGTGACAGCCAGCGACAACATGCCAAAGGGGACATCCTTTTCCTCAGTTCTCCGGCACTGTGTGTGAGAGCCCGAGCAAATTCAAGTTAATTTTATTTTACAAAATCGTGCTACAATATGTTCTCGGTCTTTGTGCCAACTGACCGAGGCGTCCTTTCGGCCGGGCGGGCTCTGACTTGATAGTTGACTCCTAGACGCCCCCGGCTGCCGGCAATGAGTGCGATTATGAGACTGGGAATGGCACTAAGACCGAGAAAGCGAGAATGTGTGGACAAGACACTGAGAACTTGACAAATTGACAATGTGGCAGCCGTTGATAGGGGCAGCTTGAAGGGTCTATTGAGAGACAACTGCAAGAAGGAGCTTCGTGATTAATAAAAGTTAATAATTTCTTGCTAGTTAAGTCTAGTTTTGATTGAGAGTATTTGGTAATAAATTCATGTGATTTAAAGGATGTTAAAAGAAAAAAAGAGACAAAAAACTGTTTATTCCTGCCACAAATCGTAAAATTTACAAGATTGATTTTTTATTAAGTAAAAATATATCATATATATCAGGAAAATATTTACCTTCCCTAATAATAAATTCAAAAAAGTATTTGTTTTATTAATTGTCTATCAACTAAAATACTATACCGAGGTTAAAGTTTATTAAATGTTATGATTACTTAATTTATAGTCCAATTATATTCATATCATAAGGCATCTAGTAAGGATGGCTGATAATATCTATATATCGATGCTGTATCGCTAATTGACGCGAATGTCAATACCTAAAGTGATATTTTAATGTTGCGATAAAACGATATTCTTTTTGATATATCGGATTGTGCCGAAGAACAGCCTAAACGTAGTCTAAACTATCATGGTGGAAATAATTTTAAAAGAAAAGAAACAATTCAAACAATATCAAATTAAATTAAAGATATTAGGCATATAATCACTTAAAAACGTAAATTTAAATTTAATAAGATTTGACGTATATTTTTGTCGATTATATCGATATTTTTAGATAAATAGATAGATTAGTATTTTTGTCGATACTTCATATCGCTGTTTTCCTGCCGATAAACATCCCAGTTGCTGTGCTGTTTAGCCAATTTTCTTTCTAAGTCTACAACAATATATATCAAATTAAATTACCGTTTATTAAATGTTATAATTCAGTTAAAGAATAATATAATCCCTGATTTATTTTCTAATAAATTGCTTACCATTTTATTCAGTTCAGTCTGTTAAATTTAAATTTATCTCTAATTTAATCCCATTACGTTTTATACATTCAGATTATTGCGCCCCATTGTCTCCAAAATTTAGCTCAATTTCCATTGATTTTCCTCTCTCTCTCTCTCTCTCTCTAAAAGTTATTTTAATAATTATCCAATCAAAACTTATTGTTATCCATTATAATTATAATAATCATAATCATGGCCGTGGCTGGCGCTGCCATTAAAAGTTCTGAAATTTAAACACCTGTCAGTCGTTTCAGCGTTCAATGGCCCGGCCTGGGATTAATAACAAAACAATTTATGCAACTTTTTCGGCGCAAGGGAGGGTGAAAACACGAGCTGGGGACCGAGGACACGTGCTGAGGGGGGAGCCGGTGGAAATGTAAATAATTTCAATAATGTCCTGCTAATATCGGGCGCAATAACAATAACAACCACGGCGGCAGGAAGAAAAGTACGGTAGGAAGGCAGCACTGACCCTGCGGTCAAAATATTTATAAACCCTATACAGGAAAAGGGAGCCTTGGGAGGGCGGTATGTATGTCTGCTCCTTTCAATCATGGTTTATGCCCCGGCATTGCCGTTAGACAGCAGTCGAAAGGAAAGTTTTCGTTACCTTAATGGAGCCAAGTGAAATAAGTTCTCGGGCGATAAGGGGAGCTACAAGGAGGGGCTGTGGAGTTTTTGGAACGTATTAAAAAAGTTTCCGCTGCCAGTTGAACTCCGACAACAGGTTGTACAACATTTTTAACCGCTGTCGAACCTCTCTACCCACAAAAAATATACGAAGACATTTTTATGTATTTTGTTTTTGGTCTTCCAAAGAAATTCACCTCTCAGGCACGGAATTAAGCCGGACTCCGCGACTCCGGCTATGACTCTGATTCTGAGTAAATGAAGTTGAAAAACTTTACTTTTATCTGTTGATACAAAGTAGGTAGGTGGTTTCCTAGTGGCGTTCTCAGTGGTACTTGGCTGGTTCTTTTCCTTTGCGGTTACTTCTTGTTTTTGGCCAAAGGTTTTCTCCTTCCGCAGCGCTTGCTTGACTGCCTTCGACTCTCTGATGAACAGAAAGTGTTTTTCATGCTTATCTGGTCCATAAAGTTGTTGCTGTTTGTAGCCTTTGTATTTTCAAGGATTTATCCATCTCGAGAGATTTTTAAAGCCATATAATTAGTTGAAATTGATGGAAAGATTCTGTGTATCTGAACGATAAGAATATATAAGATATAACATATAATATTGGCTAAATATTTATTTAATAGATTTATTTCAATGCCTTCATTACTTCGCCATTAATCTTAATTTAAAATCAACGCTTTGCGAAGAATACTAACTTTTCGTTTAATAAATAGCCAGCAAAAGGGAAGGAACAACATGTGGCCCTTTGTCTGCGTGTCCTTTGCGAAGTGGGCGAAGTGCACGTAGAATGCATTAAAGATAAAAGCCGCCGCAGCTCGAGGAACTTCAAACTGGAAAATATGATACAAAAGGCAACTCGGCATGGCGACAAAATAGAACGAGAAATAGAAAGAGGAGTATATGCAGTGTGGCCATAATTTCAAACAGTGGTTTTTATGCTGAATGTGCATTTTACGACTTTTTAAGTGTCAGGGCAAACAAAACTTTCCGTTGGGGTCCCCAAACCCAAACCCAACCGAACCACACCAGTCCAGAACGAGAAACAGGACCAGAACTCTCTGCCTTGCAACTGGCAGCTGCTGTTTGGTGCCGCTGCTGGGACACCTTGGATGTATACAAAAGACGCCAGACATATTTTCTTTCAACAAGAATAAACTTTGCTTTTGAAATATATTTTCAAACTTCCACTGCACTGAACAAAATTTGAACCTGATATGCATTCACATTTCATTTCAAGTATATTATTTATAGTATTTCAAAGACATTCTCCATTTTGTTTAAAACTATTACCGTTTTTGCGGAATTACATCGAGTTTATTTTCTCGAAATATTTCTTGAATATTTTGTTTTATTTAAGTTATTTTTAAACATGTCAATAAATAGAAACAAACTTTTTCCGATATATATAGATCAGTGGTTCCCAAAGACATATTTTAAAATGACCTGGAATCTCTGCCCGGCCTCTGACGTATTCTCCGCATATAAATAGCGATTCAGTGTGATCAATTTGTAATTTTCTATATAAATCTAGCCTTTTTAGAGATAATTAGCAATCTTTTTCGTTTGCTTGTTTTTAATGAATTATTAAGAAAAATGTCGAGCTATGCTTCGCCTCCATTTCTTGATTTTTTTCAGTGTACTTGTTCCGGGTTTTCCCTCGTGAAAGCAAAGCAAGGAAAAGGCGCATTAAGTCCAAGTTTACGAAAAACTTAATTCTATTTTTAAAGCGCCAACACAAACAGACTTCGACGTACACACACACACACACAGGCAGGCACACCTACTCCTCCTATACACACCCACACCTAAGCAGGGAAGGCAAGGCAGTTCCGCTTCCGCCCGTTGTTGCATGCAGTCACGGCTTCCCCTGCACTAAGTTATCGTCTTTATTGTTTGTCACATACATGACCTCACAATTGTGTTCCTGTTTCTTGGCTGCCTTTGCTGCTTTGGCTGCCGTTGCGTTGAATGGCGATGCGGGCGGAAACGGAAATGGCATAAGTTGTTGTCGCCTACTAGTTCACACGTAAGTCCGTTCATTCAACAATAAAACGACGACGCTGCTGCAGCGCTAAAGACGTTCGAAAGGGGCCTGCGGAGCTGGCCACTGTACCCAGGGGCATGGGGGAGGGATCCCCAAACAATGAAATCCCATAAAAGGAAATCAAGGCGGGGACTTTGCTGGGAATCCAGAGATGGCATTGTTATGTACATTATGTGTGCGGGCAAACTACTGGAGTTTTTGCGCTTCATTTTGCACTTTATTTTCACGCACTTTTAAATTGAGTTTTTTATTAGACTTATTGTTGGTTCGTAACCATTTTAAACTAATGCAAATAAAAGCATAGAAACGTTATTTTTAGTAGACGTTTTTATTCTTGATAAGAATAAAATGGTCTCTCTGAATACAATTTTGGAGGCGTCAATTATTTTCAATTATTGTCGGGGGAATTAAAATTATTGTCGTCTCATTAGAGCTCTCAAAAGTTAAACATTTTTCCAACAAATTGGTGCTGAAGAGAGGTATCATCACAGACTAAATATTTGTTATTGTGTTATTTCTTAATTAATAAATGACCAAATACAAAGTCCTAATTGGGCTCAGACATAAACCAAATTGTACATTGTAAAGTGTTTAATTATCTGTAATCACTTGGACAGATTATTTACAACATATATTTAATGTATAAATATATATATTTTAAATTAGCTTCTACAATTATTACGATAATAACTATAATATATTTATGCACATATTAGTCGAACTTCTTAATCCTTTAATTAATGGAAAAATTAATTTCCAACTTGATACGATATCCTAATACATGAAAAAGATCCAGAATTGTTAAAAAATAATACAAATATCGTTAGGGATCATTAAAAACAATACTTTGGCATCTCTAGCAGTCACACCTGTTTCGTTATTTCCAGCAGCTCCACCACGACGTATACGTAATGTGCGCTGTAAAATTAGCAAAGGCTCTCCAAAGCCCAAGCGGAAGGAGCGAAGAAGAAAAGTAAGGATTGGGGAAAAAATAAGCGGATGAAGGGTAGAGAGCATTTCATAAAAACTGCTAACTTCCTAAACTGATTGTGCCCGCCGTCGATGGAGAAAGCTTCGAGTTGAATAGAAAATTGCAGCTGCAAGAGTTTGCTTTCTTTTTGCCTGTCGCTTCGTTCGTTGTCACTGTATTGGATCAACCTCGGACCTCTTTAGTCCGGTCCTGATGCGAATATTCAGCCCACACTTCCTGCGTCTCCTTTCTGAAGCGTTGCACGTTTTTCTTATTCAAAAGTTATTGTGCTGCTGTCAGGAAAGTTTTCCCTTTTCTTTTTTTTCCCTCTCTCTCTACCAGCACCTTCAGAAATGGCCAGTAGCAAAGCCAAAATCCAATAATGGCTCAGTCTCTGTGGCCATCTCTTTCACGCGTTCGGAGGAGCGAGAGATTTACGCACACACATGCATTGCTTTCAAATACTAATCTACGCGCTATAATTGAAAAACTAACGGTTTTTGTAACGAGTTTTTCGTGCTTTCACTGCAAGTGTGCGAATTTGTGGTGCTCTCTTTCCGTCCTTCAAGGCTGAACGGTGCGTGAGTGTCACATACTTTCTCTTTCGCACACATTCATTCAGCCACTTTTCCCAGGCCTTTTGCAAAAGCTAAAGCTCTGCTGGAGTTTTTCCCATAAACTGCAACAATCATTCTTTTACCTTCGCTTTTTTTTTATTTCTCCCCCGCTCTTACAAACATGCGCTCATATTTTTTGCTGACTTTTCGGTGCGTTTTCCATTCTTTTGTTACTTTTTTCGCTTTTTTAGAGTTGTGGTGAGTCAGGTTTTTTATTCGCAGTGGCTGTACAGCTTATAGTTAGTTTACGTCAGGGATTAGTCCTCAATTCAATAAGGTTTACTCTGTGTACAAAGTAATAGCTTAAAAGCGTTATTTTAATTATTTGTTTAGTGTTTTTTTTTTAAAACTAGATCTTTTGGTTTTTATTTCGCCAATTTTACTTACTTTTAGTACTAGCTTTAATTTATAGGAATTGGGGCATACTTTATGCGAATTCTGACTTCTTTCTAATAGATTCTGCACTCTAAAGGGCGCTAAAAATTCCCAAGTTAGAATTCTGTGACACGTCGCAAATGTAGAATTTCTATCGGCGATGAGTTTTCGTGGTGAAAGCGGAACAGAATGTAAAACCAATCTGCTGACAAAACAAACTGTGCTTGATCTGGCATATAGTCTTGTCTCGATTTAAATCAATCAAATTAGACCTTGAGTTCTTGCTCTACACACAGCAATTACTTAACTAAAAATGTTAAATTTAAAGTAGCAAGGTCCTTCGTTTGTTATTTGTATAGCTTTTCTATTCAATTCCTTGTTTACGTCAGGTTAAGCGAATCACCCGAACTAAGGCCAGTTACTAAGTATTAAAACCTAAACCAAACTCTTTCATTTGCACATATTTCAGGGGCCAGGCTCCAGCACTAAAAGTGCCAAAGAAGTAACGCAAAAATAGCCATGAAATTGAAAAAATATGATGACACCTTCATTGCAAGTGAAACAATGGCACGATGGCGCCCACCACTCGTTGGGTGTGTGTGTGTAATGTGTAGTGGAGGGACCGTTCGTGTGAGGAATCGTTGTTTTGTTGGCTTTCTGTGTGCACGGCGACTTGAACAATTTTTGCTCTGCACTTTTCAGCAGATTTCTAGCGACGCGAGCGCGAACGCCAACAAAACAAAACCGAAACACAAAAAGTGAAAGATAATTTTTTGGAAAATTTCGTCTGAAAAACATTTCGGGGCTGTCAGGCTGATGGCAGCTTTCAATTCCTCTTTTTTATGACTTAATGCCTGGTAGCGAACGCAGGTTTGGGGCGGGGTGGATAAGGCGAACATACATGGCCACAAGGATTTTGGCTTTTTTGTCACGATCTAAGCCGCGCTTCTGTTCCGATTGCCCCGTGTGCGTTGTGACTCGCATGAATATTGGCATTCTTGGCTTTTCAATTTCGTTGAGAGTTTTTCCCGTATCTTTTTTCCAATTTTCCGGAACCTGGAATGTTTTTTTCTCCATGTACAGAAAGAAAGTGTAGCTTTATCTTTTAAATTTGAAGAGTTATTGGTATTTATACTTGATATATAAGAAACTAAGAAAGAGGGAATACAAAAGTTAACCTAACTAACTAATGTTTCTCCAAATATAATATTATGCTTCAGATTCATGACTATATATATATTTTATATTGATTTCCCATATTTCCGTGCAGTTATTGATGGGAGTGTAACATTTTGTGAAAGTACGCCAAGTGCTCATAGCTCAAATTACCTGGCCAAGTGGCGCGGGCATTAAATTAAATACCTTTTGTCTGTGGCCATTAAATAAAACGACGTCTGTGGCCCCGAAAACGAAAGGGGGTGAAAATGGGGGTGGGAAGAAATCAGTTGTGGGGCGGGCCTTTTGCCAATGGCTAACACGGAGGCAACGTTGACCAAAAAGTGTGCGAACGAAGCGCAACAAAAGGAGCCCGAGGAAGAAATTCAATCAATTCGCACGTGACATGATTATTTTATGTTTTTATTTATTTATGGTGTATGCATTTTATTTTATTGTATTATATTTTGTTGTTCTACCTTTGGTTTTGGGGTTTCTTTGCCCTCTCTCCTTTAAAATGTGCCTGGGGTGCCTGTCTAAAGTTGGCGATCAATGAAGAGGGTGATGGTTAGGTCTATGATCTAAATTGGTTTGTCCGGGGATCACTTGGTTAATTATATACCTAAGGGTAGGAAAAGAATCAATTTATTTTCCAAAAGTATTGGTTTTATAATTAAATAAAACTACTTCTAGAATTAATTATGTAAAGGGCAATACTCTGGGAAGGGAAGAATATTCTTCATTGTTATTCTTCATTGTATTTATTAATTTATTCTTCCTTTCGGGCACTGGGATCCTTGAACATAAAAGAGGGAAATAATAATATGAAATGTTATGGGACTGGACCGCACTATATAATAGTTTAAGGCTAAGCTTTTTCGATTGGTTTTCGTTCAATATGTTCGATTCTTATTTTATTTAAACACCCCTTTTAAGACCGTTCCATATGCCATCGATGGCACATTAAAATTCCAGCATCTGCTTTAAGTCTTGACCCCCAGCACAGGACCCTCCTTCAATTCAAGTTTGGGGAAAACGTGGCGGGGAAAATGGAAAGAAAAACAGGCAAACAAGGAAAAAGGAGGCTGAAACAAGCAGGCAAACAATAAAGGCGTCCACAACGATCCAGCGCCGGCAACTTGTTAGTTACACTTAACGAGCCAAAAACCGTATTTAAGTCAAATCGAGGCGGCAGAAAACAAAACCCAAGCCCATGTTCGAGGAGGAGCGTGAGGTCGGTCGGAGGTGTGACCGTTGTGGAGAATGTTGTTGGTTTTGGTGTCAAAGTAAATACAATCAATTTGATTGTGCTGTCCTTTTTTTTTTGTCGCTTCTATTTTGGCCCCCGGTTTTCTCGGAGCGACCCTTGTGCCGGGGCACATCGATTGATAATTTAATTCAATTGTGCTGCGACTGCCATTAAAATTGGCTACTGCTGCTGGATGGCAAAAATGGCAACTCCGTCGGGGCCACATAGAATGTTAATTTCTGGGATAATGTGAGGCTGCAGATTTGTACTCTTTTGGGTGGGAAATCATCGACACGTTTTTGATGAATAACAACACATTTTATCTACGGCGAAACAAACAAAAAAAAAAAATGTTCTATTCGGTCACGTGTTGTTGTCATATAAAAATCTTATTCAATTGCCTATGCCAGTTCGGAATTTCTGATCAGGCAATCAGGGCTACATCTATGGGTCTCCTTTTTTCTGTCCAATGAGTTCTATTTTATTTGTTTGGACTTGTTTTGCGCGTGGCTATGGTCAATACTGTGTTTGTTTTACGTACTTTTAGTGGCTGTTAACTTTAGTTTTAAAAAGTTTAATTTATTCTGCTAATGGATTGCAAAGTAGAAAATCATTCTGAAAGATTGATACTCTGAAATTGGGTTATAAAATGCAATCATTGAGAAATTTATGTGGGAGTAGAAATAACTTTAAACCAACTCTGGGAAACGTTTCAAAAATGTTAAATAATTAAGCTCCTTCTAATGTCCAAATATTAGTTTAAATTTTCGTATCTTCGTAATTTATTCTCGGTCAATTGTTCATTTTTGAAATTACGATTATTGCTATGTTGGGTAGCACTCATTATGCAGTCACATTTAATCCCAAACTGGGCAGATAACGACGAGCGTGGCCTATTAAGTACCAGAAACTGTTTAACTCCACCCTTTTTGGCGGACTAAGAAATGTAAAGCGAAAGCCACGACCGGTCTGGACAGTCGACGAGGACAAACAAAGGGATTCAATTTGCATGAGCCACGTTAACAATAAATTTATAGTCGGTTTTTTCGGGGTCGCTCATGACATTCAGGCACAGGCAGGCCGGCCGGGACTCCCCTCGATTCGCTTCAAATGAAATGCTGCTGTGGGACCGAACACGTTCGACTAACGTATTCGTGTGATTTGCATTTGGATGATGCTCCTGCAGAGTCCTATCTTGCCCAAATGTTATCCTCGGGATGTTTTTCCCTGGCCTGTGTTTTCTCTAACTGAAACTTGTGAAATGTGAGGTAACATTGCAGAGGTGAATGGTCTTTGCGGCTGGCAAATCCTCACAATATTATAATATTTTTATAACAAAAAATAAATGCATTTAACCGAAATTTAACAAAAGGAAAGGGTTATAAAGATAGTTACTAAAAAATAAAATATAGAACTAATCTAAAATTATTAAAATTATTAAATAAAAGTAAAGACTTTCTTCACAATTCAATAAAATTGAGTGGAAAGGTTTTTGACCCAAGTTATTTTCTTGAAAATAAATTATTTGAATTCAAAAAACACGAATTTCTAAGCTTATTATAATATTTGTATTATTATTATTATTATTTTTATTTTATTGTAAGCCAAAGAAAGAAGATACAAGTAATAGATATTATCGTACATACTTATTGAATCAAGAACTTTATATTTTTGTAATATTGTTTCTATTTAAATGAATGATATTAATAAAGAAGAACAGAAGTAGCTTAATACAGAGTCATTAAATTAATTTATTAAATAAAAGTCTTTGCTTAACTTGTAACTTGTTTTTTTTTGCATAATATAGTTCAGGAAAAACTAAACAAAATATATATATTTCTTAAATAAGAAGAAATCCTTGGAATTAAATAATTTCTCTCTAAAAAACAAATAATTCTTTTCCGAAAACTAAATAATTCCTGCAATAGAAATGTTTTTATTACCAAGTATGTCCCCAGTCCAGTCCCAGCGATATCCCTTTGTGCCCTTGGTGCCTGTCGCCCCATTGACAGGCGTGCGGCTGTAACGGAAGCTGCGTCTTCTATGCCGGCAACATTTGTTGATATGTCGCTTTGTTTCGCTCCCCCCCAGAAGCCGCTCCATGCCTCCCCACTATCCGCTTCCTTCGCCTCGTGGCTCATTGTTATCGCCACCAGACAAGTCCTGTGAGTTGCTGCATTGCTTTGGGGGAAATGTTGGGGCAAGGAACGGGGATTTTTTCGCGTCTCAACTTGTCCGCTTGTGTGCTTTTTGTGCCTTTGTCAAATGGCATTATCATTCGAATGACAGCGAATCCAGATCCGGTTACCAGACTGACTTATGAGGGAAGCGACGCAACGGAGAGTCGGGCAAGGAAGTGTGAGTATCTCTATGTGTGTGCACACCTCCCAAAGCCGCAGTCAAGTGGCTTGCGGCTTAGCTAATGATTCTAAATGGCAAGTTATTGAAATCATTTAAATGCGCCATAAGCCAACGCATAGCCACCAAAATCCGTTGACATTAGACAGCAGGCCAGCATTTAGAATGTCTGCTTTACAATCGCTGCCAGACATCACGTTTGTAAATGACTAAAGAACTGCACTTCAAGTGCACAGTGGGCTTTATTAATGTTTGTCTGCAGTTATATTTGTAAAAAGGCATTTTATAAAATAATAAAAGTGGAATTTACATTAAAAATGCATTGTTTTATGAGAGATTTCTGGTATAATGCGGAGTAAAACCAGTTTTAAATGATATTTTTATAGAACATATCCAAGAATAATAAGAGCTAGAATAACGAGAGCTGAATACAAATTTTACTGGTTGTGTCTTCTTATATATATTTTTTTTATATTTAAAAAGTCTTTAATTAGTTAGCTTATTTTATTTAAAATGTGTTTTCTATTACAATTGTCCTTTATTAAATGATATTTTTAAAGAACAAATTAAAGAGTAATAAGAGTGAGGGATACTTAACTTATTTGTATTCATAAGCTGAGTTTAATAATAATATATGATACAATTTACATTTAACTAGTTGTGTCTTCTTATTTCTATTGTTTTATATTTATTAAATCTTACTTAGTTTGCTTAGCTAAATCAAAACACTGCTTTCTTTTAGAATGGTTCCATATTTTGCATTTAATAAGTAAATAGAAAAAAGACTTATACTCTTTAAATAAAATGCATTAAATTTTCAACCATTTTGGCCAATTGTCCGAGTGGTGGTGAGATCAGTTCACACACACTCTACGGCATAGTGTCGCCTGAACGGCTTCCTGCTGAATGACAGACCGACGGATTGGCAGACAGACTGCGACTTCAGTTCCCGTCACGATTCTGTGAACTTTGCAATGGCCAGACTGAGAGCATTGCCAGACTTCGAGCCACAGACTGAGCTGGGCTGAGCCCACTGGTGGTGGTGGGGCATATGCAAATTTTAATTTTATACATAGACACATAAAAATAAATTGTTTTTCCTCGACTTTGGCAGCACTTGCCAGCATATGCAGTGTGCTCTGGCTACAAAAGTACATATATCTTTACATAAGTGTCTGTGTGTGGGGGCTACTTGTCATGCAGGCTCCGTGTCCAGTCCCCTCTATCTCTCCCTTTGTCTCATTTTGAAAATTACTGCCACAACTTTCTCTTCACTGACACTGCAGCATATTGATTTTCTATTTGAACGGATTAAAATGAAAATGTTTTTAGCCGAGATTTTGCATTTTTATTGATTGCCTCGTGTGTTGGGAATTGGTCTATGTTTCTCTGCCTCTGTTGTATTTTGAATTTTATTCACTTTTCTGCTTGTTCGAAATATGCAAAATACTAGTTGGAGTCATGGGAGCAGCTCTTTGTTAGCGAAATATGATTTCATAAGTTCTACGAATTAGTTGTTCTGGGGAATTCGTCACATTTATTCAATTGTTTTTAAAGTTTACTTTATGTTTGTGGGAATGAGACTTGTTCTCTTACGTGTTATCAATAAATTTGGCAATTGTTTCAAATATGGAAAGCTTGCCGGCTCAAAGAAATGTCCATTTCCTGTTCAGGTTGAGTAAACCAAGCAAATCTGAGCTTTTCTTCCTAATTTGGGGAATACTCGCTCGCAGCTCGAACGACAAAAGTTTCAGCTTCCTTTGCCGTTCGATTTGAAAGCAGCTCGGGGCCAAGTTTTTATACTTTTTGGCATAACAAATCAATTTCGTATTAGACTTGGGTCCTCTCAATCCTGCCAGGAAATAACTTTCTGTTATTGTTGCCACAAACTATAACAAGGCGCTTAAAATATATAAAATATTGTTTTCGTTTGTGGGATTGCTGCAACGCATCGAAAATTGAAATATGCCCGAGGGCAACGGAAATTCCCCGAACGGCCCAACAAAAAAAAAAGAAACGAGCAGCCAACGAGGAAAGTAATAAAAACTTCTCGAGAGCTCTGCATTAAGGAATATAACAAGCTAAAGGTTTTTTGTGTCATCTGTGCAACTTGAACTTGAAATCGAACTGATTGAAAGTTGAGCGAGCATAAAAGGCAAAACGCAAATCAAAGACCTCCAACCCGATCCGCAAGCCACATGCGGGCTGGCAGCCTCCCTGGCTCCTCCCGTGTTTGCCTAATGCAGCTGCCAACATTGTCAACTAAAACTCGATGCTAACAAGCAGAAAATGGCAGGCAACTACATACCAACTTGAGCTCGTAAAACTGCCGCCCAAGGATAACTTTTTAACAACGCCGCCGCCACTGCCACTGCCACTGCCGCCGCCCCGTCAGCGTGGCCTCGTTGGTAGCGTTCCTGCTGCCTAACTAGCAGCCAAGCAGATTGAGCCTGGCAGCCTCTGCTCTGGCTTGGGCAATTTGATTTTTACGAGGCCGGCTAACGAGTTTCAGTTGCAGTTTGCATGGGGGAACAAATAAATACAACGTGGCGTATGAGAGATCTATGTAAGGCAATCACCGAAGGGCCCACGTACACCGGTTCGTATGCGTAACGCGGCCCACTCCTAAGTGGCTTTGGGGCCACGGCAATGTGTGGGCTAATCTGCCATCACTCAGGTGTGTGTTAATTGCCTCAACTGAACGGGCTCTCTGTCATTTACGGAGAAAACTCTTTATTACGCCTTTCATCGCCTTTGACCTTTAGCTTAACCCATTTATGACCAATAGTTGAACTTTTAACATAAGTTCGTAAACTTGTAGGGATGTTTATCGAAAAAAATATCGTTTAATATAATATCGAAAATATCGTAATTAAATAATATCACATTAAACTGAAAAATATCGATTTTATTGAAAATATATCCGACTTTGATTTGTCTTCTTTTTTTATAGATTATATTTAAACAATTTTACACACTACATTGTTTATAATATCTTATTTTAAGTATTTCCTACAATACTATTACTAAATAATAATACTACATTTAGGCTCTTCTTTGACACAGTCCAATATATTAATAAGAATATCGATTAATCACACATATATCGCAAATTTATCGATATATGTGTTACAGAAACCTTCTCATCAGTATCTATATATTGATAGTCGTATATACCCGCGAAACATATTTAAAAAAGTTAGCTTCAGATTTAGTTGCTGCCTAGAATGGGTTAAGCTATCCATCAGTTAGAAGACAGCCAATATTTTCGGCATCCGACACGTGCCAGTCATTAGTTGTTGGCCTGCGCAGAATTTCGTCATCTACCTAATTGAAAATATTTATGTTTTGCCTTAAAAAACATGGGGAAAATAATTTTAATGTTCATTTAATTTGTCAAACAAAACAATTTGCATAAATTAGTAGCTTGTATTGCTGCTCTTTGCTGCTCGTAAATTTATTTATAAAGCGAAAGTTTCCCTGTTTCCCTGTTTCCCGGATCTCCAGATCTGGCTCAAAGTTTGACATTTACATGACACGCGGCACGGCACGGCAGAAGGGGCAGATGAACCCACGCGAAATATGTCAGGCAAGAGCAAATTTTACTTTGAGTCAATTAGGCGCATAAATTAGAAAAGTCTACCACAAGTTTTAGCCCGCTTTGCTGCCATGGTTAATGCGATTAGAGGCAGCGCCGAACAATGAACAATTTGCGTATAATTAATGCGCATAGTTGGCATTTTTATGATGCCTGGGCGACGTCATTCCTTTGCTTTAAAGGCCTCCGCCAGCGTCTTCCACCAGAGAGGAGATAGCTCCACTGACTTACTTGGCGGCGGCGTCGGAAATGGATGTGTTTATACTATGTGTATCTCGTGGATTTGCTTGGCCGCCAGCCAAGTGCCTGCCTCAGACAAGCCAACACTTTTCTTCATTGTTTGCCTGGCAGCACCAACAACTACAGTTGGCCAACAAGAAAAAAGAAAACAACAAAAAATAAAAGAAGCCAAAAGGAAAACAAACTGTGAATAAGAAGTTCCCAAACGAATACTTTTTGACGCGCCTGGGCCGCAATGCAGTTGGTGTCATTTCCACTTCCTAACCAAAAATGAACTTGGTGATGGAGGCAAAAGGTTAGGCAGTGAAGCTCAGAGGTCATGTCAAGTTTGGTCAATTTAGCTATTCAAGAACGAAGCTATCGGTTCTCTAAATACATATAAATACCTTTACCAATTACCTATTAATTTTAAGTTTATTACAAGCATAATGATATTTGAAAGGGCATACATATTTTGTAACTATTAAGTAACTATTTGGCTTTTTCTTGCTATAACAAGTTGTAAGCGCCAAAAAGTTATAGGAAAACTTGAAAGTAAATATTATAAGTTCGTGCGAATATATACAAAATTGTATAAATTCTGATTACTTTTTTATTTATCTTGTATTTATTAATTAATCTCATTAGTGCACATTTATTTTATACAAAGATCTAAGCTTAGATCTTAATCGCCAGACTCCTGGATTAATTTACGTTTAGTTGTTAATTTCGTAATATTCTCATAATATCTTTTAGTGTCATTAATTTCCGTTAATGTCGCCATTTAAGGCAAACACCATTTCCAATCGATGTCCCAACAATGGCACAGTAGTCGGGGTCTTGGTGTTCCTATCAGCCCCAAGTGCTCCGAGTATGACTTGCAAATGCAGGCGCTAACCAGTGGAAAGATTTGCATATTCCCATTTCGAGTCGAGGCCATTACGAGACTTCCATCCGTTCCCCGATCGCCGCTCCCCTTATCCTGGCAGATGACGAGGCTCGGGCAATTTTAGAGCTCCACGTAGCAGGGCCTAAATTATCTCCTGTTGCGGAGTCGCTGTTGGGCTGGCTGGCTGGCTGGTTGAGTCCGGCCATTGTGAGTCTGTGGCCACATTGCGTATACGCCCGCTAGTCCCTCGTTAATTGCAATGTTTGTCATTTGCCTGTCAATTTGCATTTAAATTACAAAATTTAAACGCTCTTTTTTGTTACCATCCCAGGAACTTTACGACTGCCAAGATATGGACTGCGAGGAGCTGCAAAGTGGCAAGGTGGCAACGAGGCATTTGTCATGATGGCCTCGCCCGTCCCATGGAGAGTCACTTAGACGTATGCCATGGATGCCATGAGCCCGCTTAACCCAATCTTTTGTTTATGTGGATTCTCAATGAGGCACGGCCATGGCCGCGTAACGTTTTCGGGCTAATTTTGTTGCAAATTGCTGGGCTGTAAAAAAAAAAAAAAAGAAATGTTACGGCGTGGGGTGAGCTCTCGCAGCTCAGCGAAATTGCCGTGTACTGCCAACTGGCTGAACTGAAAACTGCCAACAACTGCGAGCTGCGGACTGGCAACTGCCGGCTGCCGACTGCCGACTGACCTCGAACTTTGCTCTCTGACGCGCGGGATGTTTGCCATTTAATTAAAGCGACACCCAGCCAAACGCCGCCCAGCAAAGCTCCACCCATCTCGCTCGTCCCCAGTCCTGTGCGTGTTGACCTTATTATGTTGACTTTGTGTGCAGTGCATAAACTGTGATAAAAATCGCATATTCCACGCGGCATTGCCCGCTCTGCCTTCATCCTTCCTGCTAGATGAACGTGCCACCCCGCCATTTTTAAATGTCTATAATTTATGTTGGCCGTTAAACTCGCTGGCTGACTTCAGCCTTCCTGCCTTCCAGCCTGCCTGCTTCCTCGGCTTTGGCTATGGCTATGGCTTTTGCCTCTTGCTCCTGCTTTGGCTTTTGCCTTTGCTTACAACAATTTGATGGCATATAATTATTAGTTCGTATAATTTATGGCTTCATTTTGGCTCACAAAGTTGTGAGCTGCCTTGTGTCTTGTGCATTTCAAGTTGAGTTTGTTGGCAGCGAAGAAGGGGCACGGGCCCCACTGCTGATTTATAACTAATTTCGCTGACATTTTTATGAGCCATCGAGAGTGCAGCTGCAAGTGATTTTAATCAGTTCGAGCAATATGCAAAAATATGAAAAGAAATTTGCTTTTGCAGCCAGTCAAAGGGAAATCGAATTTCGGTTCATCAAAGCTGAGGAAGGAACATAAACATGACGATAAATGCAAATGTAAATTGGGAAAGTTCCTAGCAAGTTATACTACTTTTAAAACTTTGTGACTTTTATTGGAATTATGCATTTTATGCATTTATTTATGTAACATTTTGAATTGATTTATGCTAGCTAAAGGAAGGATAGGATAAAGATTGTATTTATAAGTCTTCTGTGTTTATTAAATATTTTCTATTTTATAATATCGTTTGCGAGATTTTAAATTGTATACAAAGCCATGGAAGAGAAGGAATCGTTCCCTTTTTGGTCTTCCAATATTTAGCGTAATTTTTACAAAGAGTGCGCGTAAAATTCCCAAGTAAGAATTCAGTTACAAGCCGAATAAGTATGGATGACTACAAAATAATTACAAACGAACGTTGTGTTCCTATACACTACATTCTTCTATGCGCTTAACACAAGAATTTAACTATTTTCTTATCTGAAATATTAAGAAATATTAATAATATCAGAAACGAATCAAAATTTAAAAGCCAAAAACTTCTCTTGTTCCACTGTTTGTTTCACAAGTTCTGTCGATGACAAATTTAAGGATTGTAACCATCGCGGCCGCTGTTTCTGTTTGCGGTTGCATCCGCCGGTGGCTTTAGGGTATTTGCGGCAAAGGTTTTGGGCCAAGATGAAGGTCCTTGAGTGAGTGGTTTTTGGCGGGACTGTGTTGTGGGGCAATCAAACGCAAGAATGCCGCTAACCACTCATTAAGGGGATTCGAGGAGGGTGCTCATGCGATATGTGCACAAAGGCAAATTGTAGAGTCGATTTTTTGGAGGCGACCTGCAACATGCGATGTCGATGGCATTGGCGAACTTTGAACTGTCACCAATTGCTTCCCCACATTCTGGGGGTGTTTTTGTATTCCATTCCTTTCTTTTCTTTTGTTTCTTTTTTTGCACGTTGAACTTTGAAGGCGTCGAAAAGGCCTAATTATCTTAATTAATGAGAGCCAAAGCGAATTTCGTGGAAGACAAATGTGCCAGGCTGTCGTGCGGTGGGCGGTTGGGTGGCTTCAGATGGCTTGGGGGGTGGTGGGTGGCCCGGTGGCTTTGTGGACCTGCCGCTGCCTAGCGGCATTCACTCAACAGTGCAAGGACGTTCTGTGGGTGCCATTTTAATTGTCTCTGCCCGCCAACCGCTCTGTACGCCCGTCTGCCCGTCTGTCTGCCTTTGTATACAGGGGTGTGTGTGGGTGTGTGTGTGATTTTCATTAATTTTACTTCGTTTTTACCATTTGCGAGCGTCGGTGGCTGCGGCCGATTTTGGTTTATGGCCTCGCTACCCGCTCAGCGCTTTTCCTGCCGCTTTCCCTCGTGTTTCCGCTCTTCCCCGCCACTTTCTCTCCATTTTTCCCAGCTCGTTTTCGCCTGCTGTCTGTGTGCGGTTTTCGGGTTCGCCGCAAAACGACGCAGGAAAAAGGCTCTGGCAAATGCCCGCCAGGCAATAAGTGGAAAAGCGTGCTAGGTGCCAAGGAAGAGATGAAGAGCGAACGGGCGAGCGGTGGGGGGGGGGGGGGAAAACACGAAGGAAATGGTAGCTGGGAAAACAATAATAATGAGGCGCCATACAAACACACGCTGCAACACTTTGGCCAAACAAATTGTTAAATGCCATTGCCCAAGTTGCTTAGGCGGCGCGTTCTGGGCCATGTGGAATCTATGAGGGTGAGGCACGCTGTGAGGCACAGCCCGCACAAATCTAGGCATCTCTTGTGGCTGTGGATGGTGATTTACAGCCCTTTATCAGGCGGAAAATGCAAGGGAAGTAGTGATTAACGAGTGTGGAACGAATGTGGATGTAGTTGGGATTCTAACAAAGATTATTTATTTTTTACTTTAGAAGCTGGCTAAGAAATAAAATTTCCCAGGGTCTGCAATTGCTGGAATTTAAATTACATTTGGGTTGCTTCATTCCTTTAGGGTGGAATATTGCCTATAGGGAAATATTAATCGAAATTATCGTAAAGTTTGTTATATCATAATAATCAAACTATCGAAAAATAGCGAATTTAATTGTAAAATATCGTTATTATCGAATAAATATCAATTTGTTTTAAACATTGTTAAGCGTGAATTTGTGTGAGTGTATAGCCTCTTTATATAAATTCCTACCATGATAGCTTACTAAGTTTAGGTTTTCTTTGGGCTTATTTCGATTTATCAAATAGAATATCGATTTATTTCACATAGATCGATGTATTAAATTATCGAATATTGATACAGTATCTGCATATTGATATTTTCTGCCTTATCAAAACTTAAATGTTTATTTTGATGTAAAATGCATGAATATTCATCCATGTTACAGGTGGAATCCAAGAGCGAGTAAGAACCATATTCGTTTATTTTCTTAAAACGAAATGTTTTTAATTAAATCTATTTATGAACGAAAATCTCTGTTACTTTAAGTACATAAAAGCATCCTTAAACATGCTGCTTATCAGAGTTGTTAAACATTCTATAAGATTTTCAGGCATCATTTTTGAGGCATGTGTTTTCCCTCTGCCTTTCATGGCAGTCAAACAGTCTGTTAGCTTGCTCAAAAATGCATAGATGAAATGATTGATGAGGGCGGAAGCCAAGTGTGGATTCCATGTCGTTGTTGACAGTTTTTGTTTATTTTGATGGCGGGCACAATAAATAGAAATTCCCTCGGGCTGCACGTGCGGGTATTTAAGTGAGTGTGGATTGCAAGTTTGTAACTTGTCAGAATGCTTCTAATATTCGGGAAATTTTCAATTCGCAATTCCCTCTCACTCTGTTCCATTGCCAAAACGTTTCAAATCGAAAGACTGCGCAGGTTCCTTCCGCCTGGAAGGGAGAGAAAGTTAAAGGGAGAGTATAATCAAGTGAGAGAGAGAGCGTTGAGAGAGAGCTTTCCTCGTGTGGATCGCATTGAAACTAGCACAAGACGCCTGCCATTTTACCCATTGTACTTGGGCAACTCCTTTGTTGTTGGCCATCCCTGCTCCTGGGAGCAGCAGAAGTCGGCTCCTTCGGCTCGTCTGAGTGACCTGCAATGGCGGCGTCAAGTGCCGATTGACAACTGACAACTGACAGCAGAGCCAGCCCACAGAATGGGGCTGGGCCGGCTTTAATACTTTTATATCCGCGTAGGGAGCGGAAATGATTTTTTCCCCACAACAAGAAGCGGACTTTTACAGGACATTTCAGTCCTAAATACTTAACGTGACTTATAAGTATCGGGATGTTGTAGATATATGACTGGGATAAGACATATAAACTTGACTTTATAGTATTTACTTTATGGGATGACCAATATTTTCAATTTAAAAAAGGTTTGCTCATAAAATTAGAACGACTTATTACTTTTATATCCGGATAAGATTTTCCCTCATAAGCTGGAACTGTTCTGAAGTATCAGGATATTTTCTTAAACTTTTTATAATAAAAAACTACCCTCTTCATCTGTGGTATGCAATAATTTCACTATATTTCATTCATAAACACAAAATTGGCTACAAATTATAATTGGAAACAACACGTTTTGTGTTACACATTGAACAGTAGTTGAATTCGGTTAAATATTTATACAGCTTTTCCTTGGCAATTCGTATTACGATTTCGTTGGCATTTCAGTTCATCATCGTGGTCGGCATTTTGTGGATAACTCTGGGTGGGTAACTCTGGCTGCTTCCACTCCATTAAGCGGCGGTGGACTGCTGCTGCTCCTGCGTGGTGCTGGTGGAGGCAACGGCCGACGATTCCGGTGCCTTCTCGTTAAGCGCCAGCCAGGGACAGCGCTTTTGCAGCTCCATGCGGTATCTGGGATGACTGATGGCATAGACAAAGGGATCGATACAGGCCACCATTTTGCAGGCGCAGGCTGGAATCATTGTGGCGCCCGGGGTCAGCAGGCTCTTGTCTCCGAAGGCTCCAATCAGGGACATCACGCCATAGGGCGTCCACGAGCAGAAGAACAGGAAGCAGATGGTAATAGCCGCCTTGGCTATCCTAATCTCCGCCGTCTCCTTGCTCTTGTCCACATTCGAGCGCAGCGAATCCACGTTCATCTTCTTGGCCTGATCCCGCAAGGCCTTCTCGTGGCTAAAGACATGGCCCACAATCTGGGAGTAGTAGTAGGTGATCATCGTGGTGGGGCAGACGAAGCTAAAGAAGAATATGCAGCCCACGAAAAGGCGTGTATCGAAGTTGTCGGTCAGGTAATCAAAGGTGCAGGAGGTCAGGTATCCCTCGGGTACAAAGCGACCCCACGTTTCCGTGTAGCAAGCCACCACCCAAGGGGTGGCGTACATATAGATGAAGATAATCATGGCGATGGCCTTGCCGTGCGTCATCTTGCCCTCCATGGGACGGGTGATCACGTTGAAGCGGTCGTAGGCTATAAAGGCATTCGTGGCACCCGCCGCAATGCCCGTGTAGGAGCCAATGATGCCGAAGATCTGGCAGCCCAGGTGCCCCAGGGCATAGCCCTGATGGAAGCTGTTGTAGATGAAGATCGGCGTCTTGACCATCATCATGAAGTCGCAGAAGGCCAAATTGATCACCAGTATGTTTGAGGGAGTGCGCAGCGACTTGGCCGCCGAAAAGACCCAGATAACCAGTCCGTTGCCCAGCATGGACATCAGCGTGAAGAATATGTAGAGAGTGCCCAGCAGGTAGTTCATTGACTCGGGCGGCTCGGGGTATGTGAGCCAGTGCTCGGGTATGTGACGCAGCTCCTCCGGCGGCACATTCCAGCCCAGCAGGCGCGACTCCGCGGCCAGACGCGGCTCCGGCCGCAGCACGGTGGACACGTTGCCAAACAGGCTCGACGACACGTTAGCAGACTCCATGCTTTGGTCTTCGGGCCAAGACGAAATCACTGCCGGCCCGAGCTCAGGCTTTTATACGGCCCACTAGCCCCTCGGAATTGGATTAGTAGTGGCCCGGCGCGCGGATTAACCGGCGGGGATTGGCCTAATCCGTTGCTGACATTTTTGCTGGCACTGCAGTTGCATTGATTCGTTGTTTTCTTTCTGGTTTTGCTCTGCTGAAGGTCAGTGTTGTGGCCTTTTTTGGGGCAGAAACCAAGTGACTGCTTAGGTGCTTAGCATTAAGGGTGCTAGCATCTACTTAGAGTATGTAAATATCCACTAGGGGTTTAAAAATGCTAAAAAAAAATGTGTACAAACCTATTATACAAAAGTTAAGATAGTACAAAAACAAATTTACACAGAATTTAATACCTTTATAGTATAAAAGTATCAGTAGGTTATAGGAAAAAATAGTAGAACTAAGGTCTAATTTCTCTTCACAATAAGTATAATAAGAAAAGATACCTTAGACACATTTGAAAGAGTTTTCAAAACTCTATTGATTTCTGGAGCACTCTGGCTTATAAATATGAGATTTGTCATCAAAGACATTCTATCCATTTTCGATTAATAAAAATAATAGCTAGGATTAACTTTATACTTTTTTAGATTCATGTTTTTCTTCAGTTTTAAGTTGCTTTCAAATTCGGCAACATTTTGACAGCGATTTCCTTTAAACTTGAACTAGAAGCGACCGCCATATGGAACGACGTTGGGTCCCATAAGCGAGTGCAGCTCAGTCGAGCGTGAAAAGAACTTTGCTGCCGCCGAGGTACATTTTCTAAATTGCTTGCCCCAAAAGTATGCTTGAAAAAGTTTTGTTCGCTATCCTATCTGATCTGAACATATATCGCTTGTATGTATATATTCCTCGCTTAAGGGAGGGGGGGCAGAGATGGGTATCCGGCGCCATAATCAAAGTGTAGCAATTGGGCTGGGGCCACGCCTACTTATTAACTCATAAAACAAAAAGTGTAGCATACTTTGGCGCGCGTCCCAAGACGACACACACACACACACACACATACGTCCGAAGCCGTAGCCACAGCCGAAGCAATGTGTGTGTAATTATATGTGTGCGAGCAGCAACAATTTAGGTCATAAATCATATGGAAAAAGTACACAAAGGCATGCAAATATTCCCCAATTCCCCGTCAAGCCGACAATCACACATACAGACGCTGCAAACCCACATACATACGCTTCATTGTGTGTGTGTGCTAGGATGGAGCGCTGAGAGGGGAAAGGGGATCATACGTGTGCATATGCTAAAAGTATGTGCAAAGATTGATTTCCCTTTGTTTGCCTTTTAGTGTGTGAATGTGTTCTCCACCATATTCACCTCAATTCCGCAGGCCTACGCGATGCCATGCCATAGTCCCAACCCCCCAAGCCTTCGCCAAACCCCTCGCGGAACACCCCATAAACCAAGCAGCCACCCCCCGCGGTGTGTGCTACGTACATCAACTACATACATCGCCATGGGTGGTAATATTATATGCTGAATGAGTTGCCTGTTGAAATAATATGTTATATTCACTTGATTTCGATTTTTGCCTTTGCCTTTTTCTTCTTTCCGCTACATATTTAATGCCCTTAAACAGGGTATTGTTCTATGGCAGTAATAATTGTTGATTACAGTTTTTGAACAAAAATGTAAAAGGGAAGTTAGTTTTTGTTACAACAAATTGTATATTAACACTTGCTGCGATTAAATAGTGTTAACAAGATAATAGAGAACATTTGATAAAGTAGGGATTGTATTTAAATATTGAAAAAGTAAGATATAAATACAGAAAATGTTTACGGATTTAAGTAAGAAGTTTTTAAGTTTAAACTATAGTCTGGACCAAGTTACATTAATTCTACTATTTTATTTAAAACTTTAAAAAATATTTACAAAATATTTATAAGAATTGGAGTTCAATCAAAGAATGTTTCTACTAAAACGAACATAAAGAAATAAGGAAATATATTGCAACGACCCTAAACTTTTAAAGAACAAAGCCTTAAATATAAAATCCCAGGCTTAT
The DNA here is from genome assembly GCA_008042475.1 of Drosophila kanapiae. NCBI lineage: Eukaryota > Metazoa > Arthropoda > Insecta > Diptera > Drosophilidae > Drosophila > Drosophila kanapiae. The sequence continues at coordinate 192,919 of VNJM01003026.1, forward strand.
CTTGGCTTATCTTGTTCTGTTGAACATAATTTATCACCTTGTTCCTCTATTTATGGAGTACCCTAAAGGGTACTTTTATTTTCGGTTATCCGAACGTTACCTTATTTTTAGCTGTTTGCATTGTTTTCCTTTTTTTTTTCGGTGGCAAGGTGAATGACTCTGTGGGGACTTTGGCTGACAGTGAGAGGGAAGGTAGTACGAATCTAGTGTGGATTTCCATGTAATTAAGGACAGCTGTCGGCGGCCCACAATTCCCTGGTGTCAGTGGAGCAGCCAGCGGAGGGAACCGAACTGAACGGAGCTCCCACTACTAGCTTGATTAGTGTAGAGCATAAATGGAACATGTGTTGTCAGTGGAGGAGCAAAAGGTGGAGCTGCCACCATTTCCACTTTGTCAATTGTCGCAGGCACTGATTAAATGATTTCATTAAGCGATTGCTGCCAATGCTGACAGCGCCAATTAATGACTAGCGGCAATAGAAATTGAAGTTGGCAAAAAAAATGCGACAACTGTAAGTGTAATTGCCAAGTGAAGCAAAGAGTTGCTTCTAATTTTCTTTTTTACTTCGCTAGAATGCTTGGGAAATGCTTATCTAAGAGGCGAGGGCACTTATGGCATTAGAAACATCTTTTCTGTAATTAAAAATTTAGAAACAAGGTACAAGAAAGTTAAATGTTTTTCATTTCACAACAGAAAATTGGATATTCAATATTTATTATGTTTAAAATGTATTTTTAACTTTGTATCACACTCATATAATTTTTTATTCATCAAATAATATTTAAGAACGAAAAGTTGTACAAATCAGAGTGATAAAATACATCTTATCTTATTTTAAACTTTGCTTTTTAAGCATTTATGTCCAATTTTCACGTTAGGTGTCTCTCAGTTTGCGCTCTTAGTTATAATTCCTGCATAGCAGATTTTCTAAAAGATTATGTTTGACTTAAATTCCTGCCAGCCATAAATCCATTCTCTGCTAAATGCAAAGAAGATTTGTGAAATTTTTAGCATTTATAGCAGGCCATTCATTAATTGGTTTAAGATATACAACGACATGGACATGGACATGGCCAACGGGCAGCAGCTGCTGGGCGAACGAACACAAACCAATTTGCAGTTTGTAATGAAAAATTTCGGCAAATCTGGTAGAATTTGAATATTTATTTGCATTACCACCTGGCACCTTTGGCACCCGCAGTTGCATACCAACCCATGCACTAGACAATGCCTCATATTACTCATACGTTGCGCTGTGCAAAGTCGAGTGTATTCGAGGGCATTTACTTGTGTTTGCGGCTGTCTGCAGTCTCCAGTCTGCACTAAATGTGGCCCATATGTGGCACCAGGACCTCCAGCTATGGCACGGTAATTGATTATCAAATTCAGCGTTGCATTTTGCCAGTGCCGCCGCCATTCCATGGCTCCAGGCCTTAAACGGGGTTGCTAAGGGGGTAAAATGTAGCATCGTAGCATTGCCCACAAAGCCCCTTTGCCAGCCAGCTGCTCCTAGTTCCCGCTCCTCGATTACTTTCGTATTCACTTTTTTTTCGTCTTCTTCTCGTTGGCATAAAAACTTTGCTGCATTTTTTTTTTTTTTGGCATGCTAAAAATGGGCTCATGGGAGGCGTGGCATGTGTGTGCTGGAGTAGCGAGCATATTTTTAATGTGCAAAAATCTGTGAAATTTGTGCTATGATTGCAGTTTGGTGAACATATTTTATTGTGCGTATGTGTGTGTGTGTCCTGTAGCAAAACGAAAGAAATGAATTTACTTTGCAAAAGCTTATGTGCGCCAAATGGAAAAACTTTTTACAACTACTTCCCGCATTAGCAAATCTATTAAACAGCTAAGCAGTTAAAAAAAGAGGAAAGGATTTTGAACGACTTAAAGTTATTAATTTTTTATTGGCATACCCTGGTACACAGGGCGTACAAGGGTATTATTATAACTAGTAGTAAGTGAATATACATGTAACAGAGACAAAAATCATATCCGACTTTATAAGAAAAGATATTTTCATTTTCGTCAATCTGTCTGTACAAAAACAATATATAGAATAAGATAGGTAACGATATGCAAGCTATTTTTCTTCTAGCAACGAAATACGCACCCTACGCACAATATAAAGAATAAGATAGGTAGCGATTTGAAGGCAAAAATTCGATCGTAACAAATTCGTGTAAAGTTACATATCTTATGTTTTATATTGTCTTTGGTATATTGGCACAAAACAACAAATCTCAGCAACTAGAAAGGCTAGAGTTACTAATTTTTTTTTTACAAGAATCTTACTCTTTCCTCTCATGTTTAGTTGGATTCAAATTTGGACATGCCCACTCTTTCCTCCAGAAATAACAGAGAAAGTATGACGTAGATATTCTCTTGAATTCGGAAAATACAGTTAAATTAATTCATAAATACATATTCTTTTTAGTACAAAATTTTATACTTTTTACTGATTGGAGTTTCTAAAGCAATTAACATTGGAACCTTCTCTCCTTATCTCATTCATACTCTTATTCGCCTCGAATGAAGTTATTAAATTTAACAGAACAATGCATTTTTAATCTTCCACTTTATAATCATAAATGCCTGCTGATCAACACACAACCTTGTCAGAGCTGTCACAATTAAAAAGACATTGCTAATAAACTTATCTCAAAGCTGTGCATCAACACAAAGTCTATTCAGCTTAGAGCTACTATGAAATTCGGATATTTTCCACATGCGAATCAAGGACAGGCTTTAATAATTTATTATGCATTATTAATTTAACGACACGCTTTGATACATTTACTGTTTTGTTAGCATTTAATATTGCGGCAATGTCAATTCGATTAGCCTGATATCTCGACACTTTCAATCAATAATTATCCGGCAGTTTGTTGATATTCAATTTTGACCCTCAACCCGTTTTTCCAATAATAACTTTTCCGGTTGGATCTTGATGGTGAACGTGAAGCCACAATATCAAGCCTCCCATTCGACCCCGGCTAATACAAATACAAAGCCATTAAGGCATCTATTATTCAGAGGGCAATAACAACAACAACAACAAAAAAAAAATGCATGGAAACCCGTTATTGTTATCAATTCTAATTAATTAAAATGAAATTTGGCTGCGCCACCAAATGGAACATTTTTGCAATCAATTGAAATTCAATTAAAATACGTTGCCAGCTACTATATAGCCATTGTTTTGGGCCCACCCAATACAAATGCAAAAGGGTTTCGTTAGGGGCAAGTGAGTATATAAGCGAACGTACATATATACCCCGATATATATGTATGTATGTGTGCGGCAGCCATTAGGCAGGACACCAGCACAGTAAAGTGACGCAAATCGAAATCCATTTAGTTCAATTAAATTTATTCATCAATTAAAAACAAAAGCTAAGCAAGGGGCACGGCAACAAAATGGACCGCATAAAAGGCGAATTTCAAATTGATTGCGTAGAACGGAAACGGAAATGCGAGCACGCCATTTAAGCGAGCCTCTGGCCGAAAACTTTCCCCCCTCCGTCGCCGTTCCAGCCACGGTCCTAAGCATAATAAACTTGGTTATGCCGCAAATTATTCAAGCGAAACGCTTGACTGCACCACTTCTTCGAGCGAGAACTCGAGTCCTCCGGCCACCAGCCACAGCTCGTGACCTTGGGCGCAACTGTACACTGCGCCAAGGACACGCCCCCTCCCACTCGACCATGTGGCCATCAACTGCATGATTGTGTTCATCAATTAGTTATAAATCACACGCCTTTGGTCATGGCTTTCGTTTCGGACAAGTGGACCCATCAAAGGCGACGGGGCTCGCTGAAATTGAAATTCCACCACAGTTGCTTTTGTCGCCACAGTGAGAAGCGAAAATTGTACTCCAGAACGAAGAATATTTTTTTTTTAAATAACGAAAGAAATTAATAAAGCGGTTAGAAAATTTCATTTGTGACAAAACAAAGTTTGTTTAAAATTTAACATTATATTCGATCTATTGATAACTTTAAATCTTTAGGACTGGCTCCTCTATTAAGTAAAAAATCTACAGTGTGCTTGATAAATTAATTATATTCTAACTATGTAACATTTAGTAAAATATTGCGACTTCTTGTCTTTAAAAGAAAGCGAATATATTTTAATATAATGTGGAGAAAGGTTTTTTTTTTCAATTATATCATATTTTAATTATAATTTCTCCATATTTAACTGTAGCCATGCAGACATTTAAATCATATAAACTATTTACAATCAATTGTGATATAATAAAATATATTAATCATTGGCTTGAAAAAGAATAGTACTAAAAAATATACTAAGCAAACTATAACATACATTATTAAGAAACCTTTTTTTTATTAGAATTTGTAAGGCTTGAAATTCTATTCCAATTTATGAGTAGTTCGGTTTGATCGTTTCTTTGCCAACTATAGCCGTTCCTTTATTTATAAATATAGAATAACATATAAACCAAAAAATATTAAAATTACGAAGGTCCATAGAATACTGCCCAGGGCTGTGGCCTGCAGAGTTAATATGGGTTCTAACAAATTGCAATGTTTACAGACAATTGTGTGCGGGCCCACGCTGCGTATGCGTCATTTGGTGGCCTGACCTCCGCTTATCCGATTGCGAATTGGGCGATTTATGATGATCCTTAAAGTACAATGCTGAGATTTTTTGTGTTTCGCCAGCCAGCCCAATGTCAATAGATGATTAACTCCAACTTTGTTCCGTTCGCATATCCGTTGCTGTTTGTATTTGCACAAAGTATCTTTAATATGTTTTTGCCGCCTCTTTGCGGCTTGCTGTTTGTCAGTCCTTTGCACACTCATCACAGGGCCATTGTGGCTCGGCCTGGTTGAGCCCGTGTGAACGTGGTCAGTGGAATAATCACGGTACAATTATTTGTATAACTCATTTAAGTGCTGGCCCAGATGCAGATGACCATGGTTAGGCTGGTGCTGCTGATGCTGGGCTGGGCTGACTGGACGCCTGCCAGTTTGTTTGTGTGTGTGTGTGCACTTTTGTTATGTAATTACCGTTGCGAGGAAGCGTTGGATGCGGACTCTGATTGGGATCCCGATTCCAGGCGGGCGGGCTTGTACGGCCAACTGTTACAACTGTTTATGCTGGCGCTAAACAAACAGCCCAAATAGTCGCCCCACACACACATGCATAGGAGAACATGGCCAAGGACATATAGCCACAATAAAGGGGAGCAGCACTGGCGAAAAAGATCATCAGTCATTGTTGGTGGCTGTAGCATATTGGCTGTAAACTCAAATATAAAAATATAAATTTTTTGTATACATACTATAATTAGCAAACTCTTTCCTAGATAGCAAGTTCGAATGATCTGTTAATAAATAAATAATACCTCATTTTATAAACGTATCAGTGTCTGTGAGGGACAAAACGATCTGAAATTACTGGCGCTGGTGATTTTAAAATGCTCAGATCGGAAAGGCAACAAATCGAGTGACAATTATTTTATAAATATTTAAAAAAATGTTCTTAACTTTATATAGGAAAAAGGCGAGTAAATCAAAGAGTCAAATCGTTTTGGCTGTAACTTGTTCGTATGAGAAATAAAAGTACTCTTTAGTTCTTACTAGATTAAGTTACATTTGCCCTTTAGAATTTCCAGTAATGTCACAAGAACTATAAGAATAATAATAAATTTCTTTCATTTTATTCTTATAAATTTCAAATTCATTGAAAAAACCAAATCATATTTTTTGGTACCTATACATAAGTAGCTATTAATAAAAGATTTTTACTTAAAAAACGCTGATTTTATAAAGGTTTCTCGAATATCTTGAAAAATAACGAGGTTATATCAATTATCACATTACTATATTTTCCTATTTATTTTTGATCATTCGTATGGCAGTTACATATAGACTATAGTCGTCCGATTTTGAAATGGTTATATATAAAAATGGTTATATATGAAAATATGTCAACAAACAGTCAAAATGTAGTTTTTTAGTTTAATTTTCCGATCTTCCAGCTATATAATCGTCCGATCTTTCCATTTATTGCTGCTATATAATAAAGACTATCTGCAAAAGCTGAGAGACTAGTTTGCATAGCATTATACATTGAGACGGATATGCTTAAACCATATGTAAAAAAAATTTTTTTTAAATTTTTCTCTGTGCAGTTTCTGCTGATGTCCTGGCTGTATTTCCTTTAATTTGCGCTGCATGCCTTTTCGAGAATGTCAACAGGCAAGTGTGCAAATGCATTTCAAGCGAGGGATAGAAAAAGGACGACGCCCTCCTCTAGCTGTGCTGTCACTTCCTGCGGGACTGTTTTCTGCTTGTTACGGATTGTGTTTGGGCCCTGTGTTGATGTTGATTTCCCACGGATAAGCCTGGAAAAGTGGGAAAAGTCAGACATATCAGGATGGGCCTCATTCAGCTCAAAAGATTAGGCTTTTGATTTGCATAATCGTCCACTTGCGAAACAAATTTTGTACAAATCTAATCGCACTTTCAATTACTCGTAGAAAAGCCAGGCCGAACTATTTAGCTTGTTTTGGCTTGGTTACTATTGAAATTTATAGTTTGAACTTGGCCATTACCCCACATAAAAGGGGAGAACAAGTTGGAGCTTGCCGGCTGCCACATAATGTTGTCGTTAATTTTTACGATATTTACCAAGTTTAATGCATTTTGCCGATGTTTGCGCACAAGTTTAATGATGGCAAACGCACGGGTGGACCCACTCCGACTTTTTGCATATATTTCTTCGTTAGCCTCCCAGGAGAAGTCAGCAAATGTAAAGTTGTTGACGGCACAGAAAGGCGAATGGGGCGGAGAGACAGTGCTTACCATGAAATGTTTCTAAAGCATTTTACAGCGCGCTGAGGGGATGCGATGATGGTGGGCATGGTGGCTCTGACTAGACAGCGCTAAGGTTAATGGCATAAAGTTTATCTGCAATTACGATATGGGTTGGCAATCAGCCACGCCCCCTGTCTGCGGCAACCTCCCCCTAAGTAAATATTTATTGCTCTATTTTAAAATGCACTTTAATGCATTGACGACGACGACGCTGGAGCATGACGATAATGGCATTGAATGGAGACATTCGCTTTATGTGCAGTTAACTTTGCCCATCCTTGCGCCAGATGAAGATATATTCAGTCGCAATCCGATCTGATATCGAAAATCAAATATGAATTTTTCTCTTGGCCATAATTTAATTTGGGATTTCGCACTGAAGGAGCGAGTGATAAAGTTGTCACAACAAACAGTCGGCCCGCAAAAGGCAAATAGAAAATGAAATGAAAATTTCTATTTGTCTCAAAGTGAAATCCAATTAATCAAAAATGTGAATTAGATGGGCGTAGAGGGACCACGGGCGGAGAGGTCTGGGCCTTCGTGCACAGCAGACTACATCATATTGCATCAGAACGTAGAAAAGCGATAATTTATCATTTTCAGGACCAGGAAATACAATTGCCGGGGTGGACAGGGGGGGCTCGGGTTCTGGCATTTTGAAATTGGAAGCGCAAATGAAAATGTGCAAAAAGGCTTACCAGGTGGAAGTGGAAGTGGCTGTGGAAGTGGAAGGACAAGTCCGAGCGCCTAGCCAAAGCCGAAAATTCTGGTTACATGCAAACTGGCGCTGCCTCGGGGCTTGTCACTTGAGCTGAGGCTGACACAAACATGTCTGCAAAGGATAGTTGACTAAGGAAAACGGACACTCTCTCCTCACGGAGCGCAGGATGGGAGGACTCCCGACAACCGGCCCGGTGCTGGTGGTTGTCATGCAAACGATTATAAAATCATCATTTATCAAATTATGTCACTCTCCCTCTCGCTGGCAACAGTCTGCCGGGACACTCTAGGCCCTGACCCAGACTGAACTCGGCCTGATCCCAGACCCAGAGTATGCACAAAATAATGACGTCTCTTGATATACGACATGGTGGCTCAAGCGTATGCCTTGACATTTTTATACAGGCTACAGGCTCTGGAAAGGTATAATTCAATTTGAGCGCTCCAGAAGCACTTCCTTTATTGATTTTAAAAATTGAAATGGGGCTATAATTAATACATATATAATTGTATTATTTTTCAAATTAATATCTACGTCTTATTTATATTTTTACAAATTTATTGACTCGCTCAGTTTATAATCTATTAACTTGAAAACTTGGAAACAATTATTAATATAAAGAATTCTACTTATCTTGTAAGAAATCTTCGTATTTAGTTCACTGAACACCAAAACATTATGCATTTTTTTATACAATTTATAGATTTATTAAGAGGTACTCGCTTATTCGATAAACTAGAAGAGTTTTCAATAGTTAAGAAATATCTCAGCAATAATATAAAAATTTCTAAGCCGTCAAATAGGGATACATCTTTAATGAAAACCCTTTTCATTGAACACCAAACAATAACAAAACAAAATATACATTTCATCAACGAATATAATAACTAAAAGCACAAACTGCGTTTCATTTATGGTTTTTCAGATGCTCAGCGTAAGCTTCATCCCCCAGCATTTGGCATTCTTTAAATTCCTAATGGGCATCCGCCCCAACACTGGCCCACACATATGACAAACTTTCACGAAGAAAAAACTTTTGCATGACATGGGAAAATATGCCATCGCACTCAGTCCTCAGCGGACGAGTGGTCCTTGAACTCGTATTCGTATTCCTATTCACAGCGAAACAATGGCGGAGCGAAACTATTTCACGTAGCTGAAGCGGCGAAGGAAATGCAAACGTCGCACTTAAAACTCTCGAATATCCTTGAGGGAACCCTTCAATGACAGTAAGTAAAAGTAATTTTCTAACTACACCATTTTTTTCTTCGTGTTTTTTTTTTCATTCGCCCGTAGCCTCTATCTCTCCTATACCCCATTTTCTGTCTGTCTTTCGCTCAGCTTTTCTTTGCCCAAATGCAACTTTCACTTTTGGGTTCGTGTGACATTAAATTTTACGTGAATTGCTTCATCTTCTCCGAGTATTTTTTTTTGTTTGCACCTTGGGCCGGCCGCGCGTTTGTCTGTGTTTTCTCAGCTGGAAAACTGAAAATGTTGCCCGCTGGCGGTTGGATAAGTTTTCTGAAAGGGGAAACCGAATTACGAGGGTCGCATCAATGCCAGTTTTGGTTAGTGCTATATAGCAGTGAAACACTGTTTGACTTTTTCTCAGCTTAATGATGATAGAAGAGGGGAAATAAATTGATCGTTTTCAAGGAAAGTAGAGTAAATTCGGAGCGAGGTACCAAAAGGTGAGTGGAATAGGAACAGAGAGCTAAGGTATTGTAAGGACTTTTGGGAAATGTTTCTAAATTAATTTATTTTTAAGAAAGATCTGAAATTTAAATTTGTTAACCTTTGTGGATACAAAATTTGTGGTTAATAAAATGTAGTTGCTGTTAAAATCCAGTTTTAAGGGATATATTAAATTACGTTCCTCTTCAAATCTATTTTAATCAGTTTAATTGTTGTAGTTTTCCATATTTCCGAATTGCAATGAGATTCTACATATTTTCTATCTACTAATTTTCTAATTCAGAATTAGTTTTCCCTTCTACTAATTTGCTTTGATTTAATTTATGAGCTAGATCAAATATAGCTTAAAATACTTCGAAAAAACTTTATTATTGAACGCTTTAAATGAGGGAACGATATTCAAGAGATAAGAAAACGTATCTGTGGAGGCTGGGGCCCGAGGAGGAGTTGAGTAAGCCTGTCAACATGTCAGTCGTGTCCAAAAGCAATTTGTCAACCAGTTGTGATTGGCAGCTAAAGCGAGTCAGTGAGCCACGAACACATATCCGCACCCCCAATATGCACACACACACACACATTCGAGCGCCCTTACCTAGAATGGGACGCCGGAAATTCGCAGCATAAACAAAATGGTGACACATGAGCCGAAATGCCCAGAGGGCTTGTCAAGAGTCAAGACAGCCACCACCTCCGTGACTTCGAGAGCTGCATTCACCTCTGCCCCTGCTGACATCCAAACTCAATTGATCTTGCCTTAATGCAAAAGATGTCGCAGTCGAAGCGTACACAATTAATATTCAATAATGCACAATTTGATTTAAGGCAATTGTTACCACCACACACAGTTTGCAACACATTCACCTCTTATAAATTAAATTTATTACTGAAGCAACTAAGAAGAACAGTCTTGCCAAACTTCATTGAATTAATAGTATCGATTTTTGGTCTTACGTTATGAATAAGGAAAATCGCCCTTCCTGCTCAAAGTAAGCATTGCCAAAATAGTGAGGCTTTAGGGAAAAATGTGTTTATTAAGGTATTATTTAATTTCTAATAAATAATTATTGAAATACTTCTAATCGTGAAAAGCGTATAACTCAGCTATAGTATTAGCTACTATAGCAAATGCAATCTGATAAGAAACTGAGATATTAAATTATAAAGTTGCTACCTTTTATCTCTAAATTAGAACTTCTATGTTTTTGTTTTTAATTTCTACGGTTTTTATTGAACCTTTTTTTATTTTATAAGTTGTTTTGTTGAAAAAAACACCACCTTTTTAATTCACAAAGCTATGGTACCGGTTAGGGATGGCAAAAGCCGGTGGAAGTATTTGAGGAATATTTTTTCCTAGCGATAAATGTGTGATAATTCGATATTCTCTTTGATATATCAGAGCAATATAATTGGTCAAAGGGATAAAGAAATGAAATACGATTTTTGGGTACTCTTAAAGTATTATTTAATTTATTTAAATGTTAAACACGAGATATTTCGATGTTTAAAAATTCGATTTATTAAAGTTTAGTATATTTTCGATACATTATTGAAGCTGTATTTTTTTAATGTCAACATTTCTAGTACAGCCTTTTACACTGCCGGGGAAAAACCATTAATAAATATTAATTTTCTATCTATATTAAGTATAATATTTAAATATGTATTTGGTTACTATTTTCTCAGCTTAAAATTAAGTTTCATTTTAATGTGAGAATGAAGTAACTAAGAGTATTAATAAAATCCCTCAAAATATAGCTTATAGATGAAATCAAGGACATATTTCTTATTGAGAACCAAACAACTCAACTTGGCAATCTATTTTTATGGCTAGCGATAAAAAGTCATTTTGTCGTCTATTGCCTTCCGTTGTGGCTGGCTTGTGGTTGACATCCGGTATTAGAGCCCATTCTTTTCAATCTCAATGGATTTCCTGGAACGCATCGATACCGGAGAACAGAAAGGTGCCGTTGTTGAGGCACAAAGTATGATCATAAAATCAAGTGTTCGGGGTCAGCGGAAAGTATCGAAAATATAATTATAAAGTGAGCAGGGGTTGCCGCTCGCTTGGCCGTAAAGGAAATTGAAAATCTTTAGAGTGGAACACATTTCAGAAATTAATTTAAACTTTTCCCACATTTACTCATTAGCAGCAAGTTTTTGGTCATATATATTAGAAGAGCGCAAACTTGCGGCTCAACAAGTTCGCCCGAGCGAGTGAGATGGCGCGATGGTGGCAACTAATTTGCTTGTGATTTGTGTACAAGCCAGCGCTCCCTGCACACTTGCCCCAAGATTTATTCGAGTTGGCCAAAGTAACATAATTTGCGAATAACGCGCAGGCGAACGGGAACGCGAACCTACCGCCGCCACTGTTCAAATGCAAAGTGGCAAAATGGCGGCCAAGTTAAGCTTGAAAAAAGTTGCAAATGTGAAAGGGGAATGATTTAAAAAGTCGCCGCTTTAGGTAGGAGTTTTAGGCCTCAAGTCGACAATGACCCGCCCACTCTCGACGGAAGTTAGCCGTAAATAACTTTTTTCTTTTGCCACTCTCGGAGCGGAAGAACAACAAAAATGCCGCTCAGTTGCATTGCCTGCATAAGCCAAGACCAGGTTTAGACTTTGCGAAAGTGTTGGCCAAAGCCTACCTCTCCCTCTCTCTCTCTTGGCAGCATTATTTCGTTCTCGCTCTCTTTCGGTTGCAAGAAGACCATAAATCATGCACGCGTTGCCTTTGGTGCTAGCCTGCCATTGTGTGTGTGCCGAGTCTCTGTGTGTGATGGAGTAAATTTTAAGCCGATTTCCGTTACATGGCCAAAAGTCATCCCCATATGAGTATGTATGTGTGTGTGTCGCCTGCTGGCCATCAACGCCATTGCGGTCATAAAGTTCACAATAACAAGGCAAACAAATAAACAGATATCGTGATCGTGTTGTCAAAGTTTATGGGGTCAAAGTTTATAGTAACGAGGAGCAGGAAAAAGTGAAGAGTCTTCCATCTAAAATTGGCAAGGGGAAGTGGTCAACACAGGTCAACACATACCAAAGATATCATTCAATAAGTGAAGGAAAAAAAAATGAAAACAAAAATTCTAAGCAATATAAAGAGTTCTAAGTTATAAAAATATATCTTAATGGCAAAAAAAAATGTTTTCTCAACACTCCTCTAGAATTATATATTGTATATGTTTAATTCTATTCATATATATCATATTCTAATTCATCTAAAGCATGTTAGTTCATTCCTAATAGACCAGAGGCTGCTTAAGCATCTAAATGTTAGAAACTATATGAACCTATAAGAGCCATACAAGCTTTTAAAATGGAACATTAAATAAATTAATGTCATCTATAGTTATTATAAAATTTATATTCATAGCACATATTTCGTAAGAGGATTTTTGCATATTATATAACCGTCCTCTATCCATTTTTGAACCCAATTCCCTCATGTCTCATCAAAATCCAATAAATATCACACATACGCCGCGTGGCCATCAGCCAGGCCAAGTGTCATATAATTTTGTCATATCTACGCCGAATAAACAAGACCCAGGACAAGGGTCAGAGCGAAAGGCAGTGGCTATATGCTCATAAAATGCCATACCTCAGAATGGGGCAGGCTGGGCAGAAGAACAACAAAAATTTTAATAGAGCACTTAATGCACGAAATATGAGCATAAAAAGTTGCCAGGCACTCGCGCACCCCAGAAACCGCAAGGCTTTCGCGGAAAAATGATGTAAACAGAATGAAAACCGCAAGCAAGTTGCGTGCATCATGGCTTAAACAACGGACCCAAAAGACTGTTGGCTCCAGAAGAAGAAAGCGTGGCGAGCCAGGCCGCAGCTCCAATTTAATTGCGTTCCAAATAGTGTAAATTGAATTTTTAACGCCAAGTCATCCCACAGAGACATGCATAGTTACACGCATGTGAACACGGCGAGAGCAGGAGTCCCCGTTTCCGGGGCTCTTGGGCACATGGACTCCCGGACCCGCGGACTCCTGACTCCGGAGTTCTGCCGAAGGCGGAGCTAAACGGAAATTAACTTGTTTCACACGCAGCCAGTCAAAAAGCCACAGGAGCGACTGCGTCAGCAGCAGATTCAGATCCCGAATCAGAGCCATAGCTATGGGTAGACGTATGGCAATAGCCACTGACTGAGCCGGCCTCCGTGTCTGGCCGGGATTCCTTTCGCCATCTTGTTATGTGGCGTGTCGTCCGCCATGTTTTATGCCCGTGGGCCAGCAAACAATTCACTATCTTGGGCTCCAGCACGTTCTTTACGAGCATGTGACGGTCATATTTCCGAATAAAAACAGGGAACAAGCTACAGACTCTGGGAGCGAGTTTTAAAATACTCTAAACTATGACCTAATATATCTATGGATACTTATTAAAGCATTCTGAGGAAGTGCTCATAGTGCATACTTAAAAGTTAAATAAAGGAGTTCTTTAGATTTTGCTAAACTATTTTTATGATTAATCAGTACATATTTCACTCTATCAAAGACTTCAATTATAGCTTAAAATATTTCATAAACTGAGGATATTTAATATAAACTGTACCAAACGGGTGCTGAAATAAAACATGTTGAATTTGACACAATTATGAAGCTGTCAAAAATCTTCTTTTTTAAGTGCCAGACCTCTGAGCCAAATTATAAAACTTTTTCCCCGAAAGGGTGTTGAAAAAAAAGCGAAATCGTGTCCAAAAAGGGTTCGCAACTCACTCGGTTACTGGCCTGGCAGCTCCGCTTTCTCCTTGTTTTTTTTCCGTGGCCTGTTCTGCACGCTTTATGCAGACAAATGGCCTTTTAAATTGCTTGCGTGTAGCCAGCTGTCTGTCTTGAATGTCCTGATGTCCTGTCTGTCTGCCTGTCTTGGCCGTCCTGCGAGTATTGCTCCCCCATTTCCCCGCTCTATCGCAAACTGCCCTTTCCTGGCCTCAACGCATTTACATGATGATTTGATATATGAATCGCTGCCACACTATCAATCAGCGCCTTCGTTGCCCAAATGCCAAACGCCGAGTGAAGGAGCTCTGCTCACATCGATAGCACTGTAATTGTCTTTGACAATCTGGCAGGCAGTGGGATTGGAGATTGGAGGATAAAGCTGCCTGGATGAGGTGTCAAAGGATGGACAAATTAGACGCACATTTCGGTGTCAAGAAGAAGGAGACGTTCGGGATAGGTGGGTTGGGCAATAGTTGTGGGATTTTATTACATATTGTAATATTTATTGAATCGGAAAGATGGTGTAGCAAATCGTTAAAGTTACATTTTTTAATTTTGGGTATCCAGAAAAGTCATCCAAAGACAAATTGTGCAAAACAAGGACAATATTTATTTGCATATGTTTAAATATAATTTGTATGTAGAGAAAATGAGTAAAAGCTTAAAGATTTCTCTAAGAGGTTAAATTTGAGATTAAATTAAATTATTTACTATCTTTAAAATAATTTATGCAAGTTCACACTTTATTCAACTTCACACGTCTAGCTACTGACACAAACATACACACAAAATTATTATGACAAACAAATGAAGCGTGCAACATGTCGTGTGCAACATTGATTAAATTTTAATTTAAAAAAATTGCTCTATATATTTACGTCAAGCTCAATACATTTTAAAGAAAAATCAAGGCATAACATTTTAAAATGAACTGCTTTATATGCCTTTAGCTAAGTACTTCTCCTTTAGCTAAAATCAGAGCTTGGAACTGTTTTCAAAAAAAGCAACTTCTGTATTTGTCGCGAGCAAAAACTTAGTGATTATTTGAAATTTTAGTGATTATTTTGAAAGCTAAATATTAAAAAATTAAAAAATGTCAACACCAAAGCCAACTGCTTACCGTAGCTCTTGGTAAAAATTTCGCCTTTTGAAAATAAAAACAAAAAAATAAACACAACAACATAAAAACACTTTATTTTTTACGTTAAATGCGTACGACAGTAGCATTCGACATTAGAGAATTGTCCATATAAATCGAATTAATGAACTATTATTACTTATAATAAAATATTGAGCTAAGAATAATGTTAAGAATGTATTTATAGAAAAATACTTAAGGTGTAAAGAAAAAGTACACAAGCATATATAATATATACAAATATCATTTAAAAGTAGTACAGTTTGAATGTATAGGCAGCATAATTTTGCTTACCTATGAGTATGAGTTTCAAATGATACGAATTCTCCTTTATCCTTGTAAATTCACTTTTTAATTACTGCCCATTTGCGGCCCTCATCAAATGCATAACCCACAAGCGGAATTCCATCATATTCGAAATGGCGACATATAAATGCCGTAAACACATAATTATTCGAATTGTATCCCAAATCAAACCGCGGACAACAGAGATTGTTACTGAAGCGGCACAAACACATCAAGTGGGATGTGGCAAAATTGCCGTCATCAAATTGGTTGTCAACGGAACCGCAAAATGTTGCACGATTCGCAGGCGGGGAGGAAGGAAGCCAAATGCCAGCGCTGCTTCCGTTGGAGCAGCCCGAGGCGTAATACACAGTCCGTCGGAGGACACGCAATGCGCTTGATTAATTGCGCTCGGTAATGTGAGGCGGAGCGGTATGTAAAAGGACATTAGGTACAACCATCGATATGCAACAGCTCCACGTAAGAAGTACAGAGAGAAATTTATCGAGTTAATAATATAATCACCTTGGGACATCCAAAAATACAAGCAAACTCAGCATTCAAGTGAGGTTTTCCTGAAAATATTACCTAGAATTAATCAGAATTGACGCCAAAGGCCTTTCATAAATAGGAAAATATAAATTCAAGTCGAGCTTAATTTTTGCCGGTGCTGGGACTTGAAATTCCCCTGGCCTAACCGAATAACTAATTCCAGTTGAATAAATTTGCCACTGGCTTGACTGGAAATCAATTGATCTGCTACCAATTTTTATTTCATTTCATTTTTTTCCTGGGGTAATTTAATTTGAGGACCTTGTCCAAGCAAACGTGAAATGCCTTGGGCATTGGCCAGATGAAATTGGGGGGCGTATCGTTTGGGGTGTGAGTTCCGACAAGTTAAGGCGATTAATCGCCTTTCGAGGACCACGGACAATACACACACTCACACTCGAAATTAAAGAACCCGAAAAAGAACAAAATTGAATGCTCTGAAAAATGCCGGAAAACGAAAGCAATTTTCCTGTGTGGGCTTTCCCACCCACGCCCCTTTTTTTGCGGACGGGTCCCATATATTTGTTCGCAGCAAGACTTTTATTGCAGTTGCTGTTGTTGTTAATGGTCAGCTATATGGCATTGTTATATCCAACAATTGCTTCATGTTCAGCGGTTGTAGGAATAAAATAAAAGCCAAACCCTCCCATCCCATCCTCGCAGGCCAAGGAAAAACAAAAACCAATAAAATAAATAAAATGGATATAACTGAAATAACGAGGCCCGGGCACAGCGACCCCTTGATGCGCGACTATTAAAAAAGGATTAAAACCATAATTTCATTTTTATTTTCTTCGAAAACGAAAGAACAAAACTGTATCGATTTATGAGAACCATGGCCAAAACACGGCACGAGGCACGGTTTTTTATTTAAAGTTTACATGCCTGTAAATTCTGTAAATTATTGTGAATCTAAAAAGAGTGCTTACTGGAAAACAAGTTACTTTATATTGGCAAAATATATTTTGCTAACTACCAACGTTCCTTGTATTTCAATTTTTTAAAGACTGAATGCATCCGGGCAACTAGAGTTGGCTCATTCCCATTCGGTTACTGCTATTACGTCTATGCATGAGGCTCAAAACGAAAGCTCTCTATTTTCGTTTATGCCTTTGTTATGTGTCCTTTTATGCCTTTTGTCTACGTCATTGATGCTTTTTACGGCATCATTCCCAGTTGGTAACAGGGCCTCCGTGATGCTCGAACCACACTAAAGGGGAAAAACGAAACTCCGGCATGACACTCGCAAAAGCCGGGCCCATATGTGAGCAAGGAATTCTTTAAACCCTCCTTAATTATTTATTGATTTAAAATTTACGTATTTTTACACGGGGTTTCTCTTTAAAGCCCACTAACTACAGTTATTCATCATGATCAATTTATCTGTCAGGGTCGTGACAGGGCCTCAGATATGCTGCATAATAATATCCAATTTATGCTGGTTTGCGAAATTGACGTGACTCGCTGGAATAATGAAACAAAAGTGTAAATAATTTAATATGGGCAAAACAATAACGAAGTTAAACCAATTCAGTGCCAGCGAGAGCCCAGCAACATCCAGCATTATGCTGATCGACATATATATATATATCCACCTACATGTTCAGGCGAATGTATTTATGCATTTTTAATATTGTTTTTCCAAACAAACTTTTTATTGCTCGGAAAGCAAATTTGTCTACCCAATTGGCCAAACAGTTCACAAAAAAAAAAAAATTGGGGGAAAACTTTTCTTTTATTTGCTTTGTAGCGCATTTTCCAGTTGAACAAGGCAATCAATAGAAATGCATGGCCACACGATATTATTATAAAGAAGAACAACAACTGGAATATGGCAAAGCGAATGGTAGCGCCGTAGAGCCTGTTGAAAAGCATATTACAAAAGCCAAAAAGTCTCCGGCGCTTGTGGCCAACATATTAAAAACGCTTTTTGAAATTTCCACTTGACCAAACCAATTAAAATCATAAATTTTCAGCGCCTGTGGTGAAATTTCATTCAAATATAACAAGACTTGCCTCTCTTTTTTACAATTTTTGCAATATATGCAGATAAATTCAAGGGGGCAACGCGTGGGAGCCATGGATATATTTGTGTTTAATATTTTTCCGTTCCGTTGGGCTACAGGGAGCCCACTGGGGTTACGGGCTGGAATGTTAAAATTTCACACGATACCGCGAAAAAATGGCAAAAATTCTGCGGACAAATATGACTTATAACCGAACAGTTTAATTCAAGGATGGAAAGCGAGATTGTGGGAAAGTCCGATTATTGGCTTAATCTTATGTCGGCTTTTGATGAAATTTGTTAATAAAATAAATGAAATTAACTAAAAGAGTGTGTGAATTTCAATATAAATTAAATACTTACATAGTACTGATCTTGGTGTTGTCATTGCCTTTTCTAGCTTTCATCATTTTTAATGAAAAACTAATATTGCCATAGACATGAAGCCTATGGCTTTAGTTTGAAAAAATGTACAGTTTATTGGTGTTTGTAAATGGAGCTATTTTTGCTGAAATTGTTGAGGGAAAGTTAATGGTATTTCATGCTACTTTGAGGTGGAAAATGTTTCAGTTCTGAAACACTTTTTAAATTTTAAGGCCTTAGTTTTAATATTTAGTATGTATATTTAGGAAAGTACACCCAAGTAAATCTATGGCTTTTAAGTTTATTTTTTGGTTTAATCTTTGGAGCACTTTGCAGCCTTAGAAGAAAAATATTAATTATTAATATTAAAAATTTCTTTGAATGTGTTTTAAAATGTTTTTCAATATCCCAACTATTGTGTTCAGCTTGCAAAACATAATAAGCCATGCTATCACAGAAATGTGGCCTTTAAGCACTTACACATTACCACATCCATTGACAGACACTTACAAATATAACTTCCTTTCGGCAAGTCGACGCCTTTTGGCCAATACAAATTGTAATAATTGTTTGGAAAATTGCAGCTCTTAAAAACACATTCACTTTTCCTTTTTTTTCCTGTCCTCGGGGTGAAATAAAGGCCTGCGTGTGTGCGTTCGCGTTTGCTACTTCCGGCTTGACCACTCACACAGGCACATACATCTGTATGTGCCGTGGCGTATACATATATGGCGTATTGGTCGCCATATTGTTTTCGACATGTGCATGTTTTTGATGTCAAGTGGTCGTCTACTTGAAAACAATTTTCTCTCTGTGGTAGTGAATGTGTTTGGAATTTTTTTTTTGACTCTGCCTGTTGTCGTTCTTCGGATTGTTCGATTCAGTTCGCTCCGGGTTGAGCCTTAGTTTCTGCTGCTGCTGCTGCCGCTGTGGCTGCTGCTGTTTTTCTTGTTATTGTTGTTGTTTTCGACCCAATTGCGACCATGGCATCCATTTTGTTGACGTCGTTATCAATTAAGCGACACGTTGCGTAGTAGCCAGGCCACAGTTGGCGTCAATTGACTGAACGAAATGGCCAAAATGGGGAATGGCCAGAGAGAATTGGGAGTGGGCTGCGACAGAAGTTGTTGAATTGTGCAGGGTCAATTGTTCGTAGGACGGCACATAAAAACAAGTTGCAGTTAACAAGGACAAGGCCTCCATCTTCTTTGCCATTCAGTTATTGTCCCCTAAATAGCTGTTGGCCATGTTCGAGCGAAAAATTACCCGTTAGCCAGCAATGACTCAACTAGAAGTAATTGACGTAAATCTCCAATAATGGTCTGTATACGAGTAATAAGCATGATAAGGCACCTCTTTTATACTCCCCAGGGTGGACCTCAGCTGCTTGATCAATTCTCATTAGCTAACCTTATCTATTAAAACATTTTTGAAAGTAAATAAATTTACAATGACCAAGTTAATAACAATAATATTTTCAGACTTGTTAATCGATTGCTCTAAAGCTTTAGTCGTGATTTTCGGTATCAAGTAAAAAGAGAGTATGAAATAAATACATTTGTGCGAATGTTCTTGGAAAATTTAAGTAAAATCGAATGATAAACGGGAGTTATTAAACAATAAAGTTTCTGTGTATTAAGAACTTCTGCAACATCTACATTTGTGTTGGCAATTGGTTGTTGCTAAACATGTTCCTTGCGACATTTAACATAATTTGTTACCTTTTTCTTCAGTTTTCTGCAACATCTACATTTATGTTGGCAGCTGCAATTGGTTGTTGCTTAACATATTACATAATTTGTCAACATTTTCTTCAGGTTTGATATATGTAAGTTTTTAATAAATTTGAACATTATAAGACAAAGGCCATGGCAATCTGTTTCAATTTGACCTATAATGCTATAATACAGGGTATCTCACTCTTGAGCATACTGGACTTTAGCTTTCATACTTAAATCTTTCTCCTTTTTTGTTTGTTTTATTTTAAAACTAATAAGTATTATCTCTGCCAGAAATTTAATTAAAAAAATAATTCTTCAGAATTTTTTTGTCTAGTTATTACAAGTGGTATTTTATATCCCGGGCCACCTTTGTACTACTTAATAAATTTGAGTTCTTTGCCAGTTAGTGGGAAGTGTATCACCGAAAACACGCACAATTATGCATGTCAAATTAAGTGTAACTACGCCCAAGTAATAGAATCCGTTGGGGGTAGTGACAGAAGGCCGGAGGAGTGACGGAGACGTAGGAAAGCGAACACGGCGGGCGGGCCATAAATCTTCAATGTGCTAGCCTGGAGAATCAGCGAGCGGTAACTAATGATGTTCATAATCGGAGTGGCATGTAAAAGGATAATGGCAAAATGCTGATTAACAGGGAAGGCGAGCCACAACTTCATTTAAGCTCTCTCTCTCTCTCTCAGCACACTTGTGCTCTGCAGTGTTTGTTTGTGTGCTCGTGCTATGTGTGCCAGTGTGAGTGTGAGCCGGAAGTGTCAGTAGTGGACGCCATTAATTTAGCGGAAATAAACAAACAAAATGAACGGGGAAACACTAAACCGCAAGCGGAGTGCGAGAGGGGAAACAGGCTGGAATCTCAGTACTTGGCATGGGCTTGGTTTGAACAGGATATGCTCGTGCTCTGCTTATAATTGGAGCATAAAGTGAAGCTGTAAGAAATGTGCAGGGCCGTAAAAAGGCCAGGAAGTGGCAAACGGAACAAAAACCGAAACCGAAACAGAAAACACCAGTCGAAAAGAAAGGGCAATAGCAGCAAAGATACATTTACAGCTCGGCCTCGTTACACACACTCAGCAAAAGAATTCGAGATTCGGTGCGAGTGTGAGTCTTCCCCTATAAATAAAATCCCCCCAGCGACTCTATCCGTATTTTGATACCAAGGTTTTGTGCGAATATATGGGGTATATTCTAGATGCGAAAATATAGTAAACTTTTGGCTTTAAAAATCTGAAATTACCTTTTTCTCGGATATATTTAATCTTAGAGATTGTAGAAGCATGAAGGTACATACTTCTGGTGTGTATTTTTAACAATTTTTAATGGTATGAAACATTACATTATGGTGTCCACGGTATCCTATATTCTTATCCTATCCTTTTCCCCCCTATTTCTTTTTTTTTTGTTTCTGCCCGCGTAGAGTTAATTTATGACCTGCAACAATACACATATAGAAACACAGATTGCGCCTCCACTTAAGTGTTAGAGCCGAAAAGACTTTCCAATGCCATCCTGTGCCGAGTCATGAATTTTAAGTGATTCTCTCTGGCTGCCTCTGCTTTTGGTTTTTCCTTCTTTTTTTTTTTTTTGCCTTTTCCGTTTGCATTCTTTTCACAATTAATGTAAAATTTAATTTGACTTGGCTTGAGCACACGTTGCGTGTGAAAAGGGATTGCGAAAGGGTCTTAACATAGCTGCTGTAATTAAAAGGCTTTATGTATAAATATTTTACTTGTCGGCCGTAGATGGCAAAAGATTGCAAGCATTTAGGAAACATTTTGCGTGATTTCTGTACATTCGGAAACATATTGCCATTTTTAATTTAATGTATATCTCTAGGAAAAGCTTTAATTAATCCGACTATGCAGAGATTTATGAAATATTCGTATTGATTCAATTCATTCAATTATTTCATTATGCAAAGCAAATATTATTAGCCCTGTCCAGACATTTAACTGTAACCGAACCAGGAGCAAGTACAGATATATATTTATATACGGAAATGGTGGAGAGCAGGACGATGTTCTGGTTCACACACGCACACACTTATAGTAAATTGAATGGGCAATTGTGGTTTTCTATTAAAAATGAGGGGGCTTCTCACGCAAAGTGCAGTCGTGGCTATGGAATCCGCACAAATACATCGACAGGCAAGTCCTGGATGTGTTGGCCAACAATTTTATGGCTTTGGCTATTATTTTACCATTTTTTGTTGTCTCTGTCTGTGTCTATAAATATTTATTACAATTTCGTTATGGGCCAGCAGATTGAATAGGAAAGGCTGCTCGGGCAGAGGGACAGTTAGTTAGATGTGGACAGATTTATACTTGCCATGACAGCAAAGTTATCTGGGACCCCACTCACCCGATCGGAGCAAACTTCCCATTCAATTAGGCACACATAACTCAGAGTAAACCAAACCCACATCAGCGCACCAAATTGCTGATTCAATTGCGAATGCGGGTCAACGTTTTTGTTTTTTTTTTTTTTTTGGGGCAACCAACGGTCGACACGGTCAGACCTAAGATTTTCATTCTGATTCGTGCCGCAAAACTTTGTACAATTCTCTCGGTAAATAAATTAGAACCCAACGGGGGCGCCGGGTAAAATCATTTTTAATTATTTGCAAATAAAAGGCGTCCGAAGTCTTGCAATTAAGGACCGAAAAGTACCCACCGAAAAATGAGCAAATCATAATGAATAAATGTCGCACCGGAAGTGAGCGGAAGTCTGTCCAAGTATTCCGTTCCACCCCTTTTCCGCCGTAACATTTCCGCTCAAGTAACGGGGATTATCAGGAAGGACTGACGGGTGGTGGTGGCGGTGGGGTGGGGTTTATTCCTAATGGGAAACGCTGCTTGGCATAATAAACTGTTCGTTTCTTTTCGGAAGCTTTTGTTGTTGCCTTCAAAGCGTGTTGACTTTGTTAATAAGTTTCGTAATAAGTTGCCGGCAAGACTAAAGGATGTCCAAGGATATAAACAAACCGCAAGGGCATAAATAACCCAAGAAAGCGGCTAAAAAAGTGTGGTACAAATGGAATTTAAGGAGACTGATTAGTAGGGGTTAAGTGAATACCCTATAGGAAGAGTACACTTAATTTATAAGGTTCTACTTGCAATATTTTTATAAGAGTATTTTTTAATAAAATAATTTAAGAATAAATTCTCTGACATTTCGGTTTTCCAGACAAGCAAGTCCACTGCTACTTGCCTAAAAAGATTAATTAAGAGTTTTCTTTAACCTACTTCTGTTTTAATTTTGTACAGCTAGTCGTTGAGTTTGCTTCTCTGCTTTTTTTTTTTTAGCAGTTTGAAGAGGAAATATCATTCAACTGTCACCAAACCACAAAACCCCCTGGCCAAAGCCATAGCCAAAGTTCTAGGCTAGACAAAAACGATGGAGAACGAGGAGTGTAGGCAAAAAAGATGATTAATTTACGCGTCCAGCAGTCCATTCGTTGTCCTTTCTCGGGATTCTGCTCAATGGGACTCCGGCTCATTGTTTGCGCAGATTTACAAAAGCAGCCGAAACTTAATTTGATTAACTTTGAGTAGGTTTTTTTTTTGTCGCCTTTGTCTTTCCGGTTTCGGTTCATCAGCAGATGAGATGCCAGAGAGAAAATGAGAATAACAGAGGATTGGTGTGGTGGCGTGGAGCAAGGACGACTGATGGAGGAAGGACGAATAGCAGGCGAGAAGCAACGTTGACGCTGATAATGATGTGGCTGGCCATCATCAGCGCTCGTCCGTTGGCCATAAAAAGTTACAGACTTTTAAGTGTCCTGCGTTGGCATTTTATTTTAGTTTATTGGTTGGCAATGGCGGATGGAAGTGCCGGCTGAGAGGCGAGGTGGAGCGTGTTTATGGCCGGGGCGTTCTGCATAGATGGGGGCTCGTAAATCGGTATTAGTGTCCTTAAATGATGTCCACGGCATTGCGCAGACAATGAATACGAATCGCGTAGCGAAGGCAAATTGAATGCCAATTTTATTCGAACTTAATTAAATGGCTGAAAATTCTTTTTCTAAAAAGCAGGGGAGGTTGGTTAAATAAACTTTGCAACAGATGCTGTTGCTAAATGCCTGACATTGCAGCTGCATAGCCACAACATTTCGAAAGGCTCACAAAAGATACGTTCTGAAGTTTACTTAGTTTATGTAGCGCATTTTAATTAACATTTTAAAGGTTTAACAATTAATTACTTACATAAGATTGTGGAAGTATTGGAAGGTATTCGTTACTATTTATATATAAATTATTATATATTATATAATATGCCCCTCTGCCTTTAATTTTGCTAGTACAATTTAAAGAGAGTCATTAAAGTTTGGAGAAAATTAGTTTACTATATTATAGAATAACCATTAAAATTTCCTGGTTATAATTTTCTCTTCCATGTTTTTTAATATTTTTTCATAAGGGCTTACACCACTGTATAGGGCCGTTTTCGGGCCGTTTAATCATATATGCATGATATTTTGACATGTAATTAAACATGTATTGAAAATCAAATAAAAAATTGCTTGGCATTAAAAAAGATCCAAGATGACGTCTCCACAGCTGTTTTCCTGAACTATGTTTTGTCCGAGGACCTTTGCGGCACGCTTTAGAACTTGACCAAATATAAATCTGGAAGAAAAACAAAAAACACACATTCATATTATATGTCTTGCAGTTTTTTAAATATTATATATAAAAAAAAAAATAATTACATTAAATTATTGATTTAAATTTGTTATAAACTGCAATTAAAAATATTACAAACTGTTTTGGAAAATACGCAAAAGAAAAACAAGTTTTAAGGAATATTCTGGTATAAGAGCACTCACTTCAAAGTACTATAACTTGGGAAATAATTCAAATTGTGATATAGTTAGGGTTTAAAACATACTTTAAAGTTAATATACATAGATATACAAATAATTTCTCATATTTATTCTTTCTTTGGGCTCAAATAGAGGCAAAGTTTTTAAAAAATTTAAGTTTGTTTTCGTGGCTAAATAATTATGGCAACTAACTAATTATGGCAATAATTATAATTGTTCAGTTTTCTTTTTTTTTAATTATATCAATACACCGGTCTTCGTTAAAGCTTTTCCCCAGTGCTGGTATATTTTATTCACTCAATATTGAACTTTTCATAACTTAATTAAGCCAGGACGAAACTGGAATTGCCTTCATATATGCATTAGTTGCTGGTGCTGCTGCTGCTGCTGTTGGATCCCATGGCTGAAACTTTGGAAAGTCTCTGGGAGGAGGGCTAATGTCTTTGCTTTGGCAATTTGGTTAAGGGCGTTTTGCTGTTTTGTTGTTCTGCTGTTGGGCGCCGCTGTTGCCCCCATTCAGCTGCTGATCCCATCCGCACCCTCCTCCTCCCTGGGTGCTGTTCTTGGTAATGTTTGTTTTCATTAACATTGTTGTTGCTATTGTTGTTCATTCAGCAACAACAACAAAGATTGACGCAACTACACTTGAATGCATTTTGTGCATAGAGCCGAGCAACAGCTACAACAACACCATCCGTAGCAGCAAAATAGCAATAGGAGAGAGCAACAAAAACAATGGCAACAACAGCGAAAGCCCCTAAGGTATAATTTCAATTTCAACACTTTACAAACACGCCACAGTTGCGTCATTAACTGTAAAGTTTGCATGCGCGTCTCGTCTGCAGTTTACACTTTATACACTGAAAGAAATTTGTACATTTTAATTGGAATATCTACTGTTCATCTGAGATTGTTAAGAGATCGTGAAATTCCACATCGTAAAAGTCCATAAGAAGTCAAAATATCCGAATAATTAATAATTAAAAAACTGTAAGCCGTTACTCATCTTATTCTCTAATTTATCTGCTTCCGCTCTGTCGACACATGAATGCTATTAACATTCGTGCGACTTCGGCAAAGGTCTTCGATAATATAAATTAAAGAATTAGCGAAGTCTCATTGTCATGATATAAGTGAATGTTTGTAATGGTGCGGGTCACAGTACTAGATAGATCGATTCGTCTGGTGACTATAGGGTCCTAAATGCCTAAATGCCTTCATTGTGTGAACATTATAACGCATTCTGTATTATTATGTTGATATTATTTTACATTTAAATAAAATTACAAATATTTACTTTCTTTACTTTTATTTACTTTACAAATATTTTCTTTCCGTAGATTAAACTCGGACTACATACAGGAATTCCACAAATAACTTCATCAAGCCCACATAGGTCAGTATTTGAAGTGACTAACTAATATTACTAACAGCAAAATAAGTTTATAGATATTCGTTAAGTGCATGTATCCATGTCTGTATGACTGCGTGGCACTAAGTGCGCTCTCTGACGGAAATAGCCGAAAGCAACGACGGCGGCAGCGACGCAACGTCGGAGATGAGTTCAACGCAACGTCAGGTGCAGCAGCAACAACTGCTGCAACAACAGCAGCAGCAGCAACAACATTGAAAACAACAGGCGCATAGCACTTTTCTAGTAGTTGCCGTTGTTTCATAAAACTTTATTGTTGCATGTTTGTTGCCTTGCGCCATTGCTGTCACCAGCCAGCCACATTGCTATTGGTTGTTGTCGGTGTCGCCACCGTTGTCGTTGTCGTTGTCGCGGCTGCTGCAATGCTTCAAGCCAAACATAAAATCATTTCAGCCACCCCGCCCTCGAGCATTGACTAATGCTGACACGCCGGCAACACGAACGCTGCAGCAGCAGCAGCAGCAGCAACATCAGGGCAACCAGAAACATGGCGGGCACTACAGCAGTTGTGGACCATTAAGTTGACGCTTTTCCGTTGAATTTGCTGTGACATTGGTCCTAACACAACACTGAAAAAAAATATAGGTATACACGATTATCATATCACTGATGTAAAATATTTTACTTGTTAATATAAAATTATATTTTAATGTTTTTTTGTACTTCTTGTTTGGGTAAAACACCAACCATTCTTGTGATTTAATTTTTATTATATTATATTAAAATTTTGAAAAGTAAGAAAGAGTATTACATTTTTAGAGTATTTACAGTAGTATTTACAGAAGTTTTCCGGAAGATTTATTCTTAATCCAATTCCCTCTCTCAATTATATATTATAATAGAAAAAAAAATTTATATTTTCAGGTCTTCTTAGAATTACAACTATTACTACTATGATGGAATATTCTTTTTCCGTGCAGCGAGATGTGCTCGTCTGCCTGTTGAGGGCGTTGATAGCCATCTAACTGGGCGAGCAGCCGCCAAACAAAGTGGAAAAAGGCCACAGTTCCGCTTGGTTATCTCTGCCAACCTTCAAGGTGAACGACGGGAAACTGAAAACGAGGAACATTTCCCAGCTGCACATCAAATCGATTTCTGAGTTGAAGGAAGAAAATCAATTTCAGTGCTGATGGAATAATCTAATTTTTATTACAGCTGCATAGCTATTCGTCATTTGCTTACTCCGCCATATACACAAATACAGATATAGGTGAGGATATAGGCATCGTTAAATCAATTTAAATATTGCCCAAAAATCTTTTGCAATAGTTACTATAATTGGGATGATAGTTCAGACTTTAAACAGGTACATCTTTAAGAAATTTAAGCTTTTCTCTTGATTTTGTGAAAATAATTGTATTCTATTATTCTTTAAATTGTAAATAGCATTTATTGCATGGATATGGAAGCTATTTTTTGGTAGCGAAATAGAATGCAGTAAATATAAAAAGGAGAGTGGCATACTTTTAAATATTCTTTTTGGATGTGCTATTATTTTGCCCGCTTCTGTTCACACATAACTTTGAGCTTCCTCCGCAAATTTCTTATAGACTAAATGCTGCCGGATGCACAAGCTGCAAAAACACCGACAAACCGGATTGCACATTTCTTTTATGCAGTAATCATTTGCGGCACTTTATTGAATTCCAGGCGGGAGCGGCAACCGAAAACAGTCCGCACAACAATCTCCGCCCACTTCCGAGTGCCGCTGGCAGGTGTTGTTTTCCCCTGCACTCGGTAACCGCCGTTTTCCATTTTCTCCATGCGCTTTTCCTCTGTTTCTCGCTTCGATTTTCCCTCCTTGTTATTCTATCCCACACATCACAAGCTTGCTTTGGCTTCTTGCTTGCCTCGTCGTGATGTTTGCCTTGCTTAGTTCGACCAAAAAAGTGCAGGAAAAAGAGATGCACTCTTTAAGGCGAAAGTCAACCGCAAAGTGAATTCCTCCATCGACAGACGCCATCTTGTAGAAGCAAGTGTTGCCAAAATAGCTTTTTCTTGAAATCTGGCTTTTTTCTTAATACATAACGGAATTTTTATGTTTCTTTTTAAAGACTAGTATTAATGTCGATAAAAAAAATTCTGTGAACGGGAAACATCATATAAAAAAGAATAAAAGTAGCATTCTCGTAAGGGAAATTTTGTAGCGTTTGCCAGAACAAAAAAAAAGCTGTGAGTTCTTGAGCGAAATAGTATAATTGTATATATTTCGCACGCGAAATGGAGGTATAATAATAATGAAAAATTGACAATTTGGTAAATTTCTCTAATTTGCTTGGTCACACTGGTTCCCGCACGAAATACCACAATTTCGCTTACGAGATTCCGTAGGCGATAAATAGGCTTTAAATCAGATTTGGTTCCTAAGTAATTGTAGGGGTAACTTTTTAAAATTATTCTTAGTGCAAAATTAACCATAAGCTAAAGTAAATATTATTATTTTTATAAATAATGGTTTGTGAAAATCTTTACTGGATACAAGTTAAGTCATATTCATATATGTATGTGTAAATGTAAGTTTTCCTATATTTTCGATTGGAATAATTAAGGATTACTTAAGTAGTCTTGGACCCTTTACGCTAAATGGTTTTATTTACAAGCCAAACGATCGACATCACTGTGTATGTGCGAGCTTCGGGTGCCGTAATCTTGGGCAATCTTAATGCGGATATATTAAACTTATTTTTACAGCATTTCTCTCGGCGATTCCTTGGGCTCCCCAATCTGGATTCTTTATTTTCATATACTTTGTATTACTTGTGCCGCGCCCCTATGCCTTCCATATCCTGCCTTCCACATGGTTCCGCAGATTTCGTAAGCGCGATAAACTAACCGCCTGCCGGCACCCCTCGCCTGCTCCCTGGGTGCTTTTCAACACTGGCAGACAGACAGTAAGTGGTGGTGCGGTGGGTGGTGAGTTGGTGGCGATATGGGGCTATGTGTGAGCCTGTACGAGTGTTTCGCAACTTGAGGCGCTTGCCACTTCCGCTGGCGGTCTATAAGAAAACACTAACACACTCGCCGGCTGGTAGATACAACTTTTCTTCTGCTTTCCATTTAGTTTCGTTTCGTGCTTCTTTTTTTATTTTCGGTTATCCTCTCACTTATTTTAGTTTTATTGCTCGGCATTTTATTGCACAAATTTTAATATTTACTTTTGCTCATGGTTTATTTTGCACTACGCCTGCGGAAGGCAATGCCAGTGTGTGGGTTGAAGACTGTTTGTGTTGGTTTTTCCCCAAACACATACACCATCTACTGGTGCTGGATGCTTTGTTTGCTGTCTGCTCGCGTTTAGTTAGCGTTTTTCTATTGCAGCTCCATTTTAATGTTTAACAAACTTGAATGGCGCAGTTGAGAGCTCCCAAACAAACAGAAAGAAAATACAAACGAAAGCAGCTCTTTTCCGCTTTCGCTTTCTGTTTTTCCCCTTGTTTGTGTGAAAACTTTTCTGGAAATTATTTTAAACTGTTTAAGCTGTTTTTCGGCCTTAATTTTGTTTTTCTGCTTGCGCTTTTATCTGATTTCCATTCAAGTATTGTAATCCTAATCATCATAATACTGATTTTACTGAATTAAAGTTTAATCAGTTATAAAGGTGACTACGGTCCCACGAATAAAAGAGGTAAATAATAACAATGGTCTGAATTCGCAATAAATTATTAAGCATTGATGTAGTTCTTGTCCAACATTTCTTGCATTCTTTTAAATATATGAAAAACATTAAACTATTAGCACATATATTTATTTAAATAAGCCCAAACTTATTTATTTAATTTTAGTATGCGGTTTAAGAACCATGCCACTGATAACTTATTTTGGTAAATATGTACAAATGTACATAAATTTAAAGCATCTCTGCAGTTATTTTTATTAAATTTGCATTTAACGGGTTAGTTATTTTTATCGCACTTCGGTAAGATCCTTCGGTTGCTGTCAAGCCTCTAATAAAGTGTCCTATTAATAGAGTTTTTATTGGAGTATCATGACATAATAATAAAATAACTAGGAAAAAACTAGATTTCTTATGATTTATTAATTTTTTTGTTTAGTCACCACCGATGCACTTTCAAAAATATTATTTTCAAAACAGAAACAATTTCGTGGAAATACAAAAAAAAAAACTATTAACGATGTCATCACATGATTGCATGCGGCATACGATTCTTGTCTTTCAAAGCCAGGGATATACGGGCAACGATGGAGGTCGACAAAAATAATGATTTTTATTTTCAGCAACGGAGTACTGTCTTGCTGGCTGCGGGACTCCTTGTTGAGCGTATCTCAAAAAGTATTCGGGCTTATAATTCTCCATTGCCCGCGACGGATTATAATGGTCACCATAGCCTCCATGTCTGATAACCGTAGATCCGTATGGAGCTCTGGGAAATCCGAATATCTCCTGCTGATGGTTGACTTCTTGATGTGAGTATCTCCGGTTATGGTGCCCCATTACTGGCGATGGATTATAAAGGTCACCATAGCCCCCATGTCTCATGGGCCTAGATCCGTGGTAAGACCTGGAAAACCCGAAACTCACTTGCATAATTATGTTTCGACTTGTGTTCAGGATACTCACTGTCCACAAAATCGGGGATTCATCATAAGATTTCGATCATCAACATTAGCCGGGCGATTTAAATATGAACAGTATTCGGGATTCCTACTTTCTTTCCGCATTAACGGATGCGGCTTACCGGGCAGATTGTAAGGATTACCGACTCTTGAAGCTAGTATCATCATCTTGTCAACGTGATCATTGCCGTAGAGTCTTGCAAACTGTTCAACGCTTTCCTGGTAATCAAAAAAGTTCACATATTTTGCAACAACTGCGTATAAATAAAGCCTTACATCTGGAGACACTATGCCGGGTAGTTGAATGCCTGTGTATGCCATGTCCTTATTTTTAGATTAATTCCAAAAAAAATCGTGTAAATTCGAAATAAGAAAGATAAAATTTTGGATCCGATTAAGCTTGTTGTGGTGGAGACATAAGCCAAATGTAAATTTGTGGATATAAATATATGAATTCATAGTTGACGTATTTCTCATGGATAAAAGATTTACTTAAATTGGGAATTCCGAACTTTTTAATCTCTCTGGAACTTCTTAACGCGTATGATTGAAATTAAAATTGATTTTCTATTGAATGATTACCAAGTTAAGTTTTAGTTTTTTAATAAGAATTCTCTTATTTATATTAATAGTTATCTTTAGCATATTTAGTTTAAATATTTTGACAATAGATCGGTTAATCTAATTGATAAATGGGGCGTAATTTTACTGAATCCAAAATTAGATAATACGTATTAGTGTCAAAAATGGACAAATCCATCTGAAATTACTGACATTCGTGACGTCGTAAGGATGAGAATGGCAAGGCACGGAATCGAGAGCAAGTTATTTCGAATATGCCGAAAAAATATGATGATCACATTTTAAAATAATTCTATTAATTAGTATAGGTGAGAAACGGTTTTTTTTTTTAAATTAGCCTTTGGCAAAACGGACAAATTGGTATTGCATTCGAATTAAGAAGGGGAATCTTTGACAAATTCGAGCTTTCTGCGTATCTCTAAAGTATTTCCGAACTTATCGTATTTTCTTAGAATTTTCTGTCAAACTGTTTTCGGGCTGCGTGATCCTTGCATATAATTTTGTTTGTTCATTTGAATACAGTTTTAAAGTTGTGCACTCTTATTGAACGACCTTTCGGCGCTTTGGGTAAGTTAAGCATAAAGCAGTTGACAGACAATTATTACACCCCTATAAGGCCATCAACTACTCGGCACATTCATTTAATTCGCCTCTTATTAATTTACGCTGAAAATCTTTAACGACAGGTTCGGGTTTTATTTATTTATTTATTATAACAGATAGAGTAGTTTACAAAACTAAACTAACTTACATAGTAAAGCACTAGCTGCAGGGCCTATGGCTATGTTGGTTAATAATTTATCTTAATCTAATATTAAGTACTATGTCTAAGTGATTGTTGTATTTGTTATGTACATATCTGTTTTTTTTTTTTGTTATTTTATGGTATAAGCCAGTTTTATTAAGGAAAAGTAGGATCTTCTGTATGTTGTCTTGGTCAGCGTTGCTAAGGAGGTTTAACGGGTTGCTGCTACCAAAAATGGCTTGTTTGGTTTGTAAGAGGGATGGGCATGAGTTTAGAATATGGCTTATTGAAATATCTCCTTGGCAAAACGGAGAAATTGGTATTGCATTCGAATTAAGAAGGGGAATCTTTGACAAATTCGAGCTATGTGCGTATCTCTAAAGTATTTCCGAACTTATCGTATTTTCTTAGAATTTTCTGTCAAACTGTTTTCGGGCTGCGTGATGTTTGCTTATAATTTTGTTTGTTCATTTGAATACAGTTTTAAAGTTGTGCACTCTTATTGAACGACCTTTCGGCGCTTTGGGTAAGTTAAGCATAAAGCAGTTGACAGACAATTATTACACCCCTATAAGGCCATCAACTACTCGGCACATTCATTTAATTCGCCTCTTATTAATTTACGCTGAAAATCTTTAACGACAGGTTCGGGTTTTACTACTGCCATGGCAACCTCATTACCGTCGACTTATTGTAAATAATTATTTGCGGCTTACAAGCATTTTTTATGCCCTTAGCGTATGCGCAATTTATGAATAAATCATTTGATCTCCGCATTCGCCAGTGGTTGGTCGTCCGGCTGCTACCGTTCGCCCCCGCTTTCGAGTTGGTGTCCTCTTTACAGGATAATGTGCAATATGCATTTCGTGTCGCCGACCCGCTGGCCAGGTGCCGTCCAGCGGTCGTTGAGCTTGTTGAGTTTTAATTAATCGAGAACTCATAAAAATATTTAAATGCAAAAAGCGCCCAGCTGACGTTCATATGGCCAGGGGTCCGGACCATGTCGTCAAGTGTCGGTGACGAGTTGAAAATCCCAATGCATGCTTTATTGCAAACGAGTGGGCAAGGGAATAAGCGTCGAGGACCTTGCTGTCTGCGCAATATTAAATTAATACCGATTTTATTTTTTTATAATTGGTAAAAGACATTCCCTTACTATTTTATAAAGAGAAAAAAAAATGTGCATAGGGCCTTTTAAATGCAGGGTTGCCAATTTAAAGGCAACTCTGCTTTTAAATAAGAACGCTGTGATTGGCAGCGCTGCTTATATATCGATTAATCGATAGAAGATAAAACTGCACTTTGCTGACACTTTACAAATAATTTATAAGGGTCTGCAAAACTTTGAACTTTCTGAATTAATTCTATTTTATTACAGTTTCTAGCTGTAATCATTGTTGATCCTAGTGTGCATCCCTCTACTATCAACATGAGCGGTATGTAAAAAAGATATTGTAAGTTTTAACCAAATTTTTAATGTGTTTTTTTTTTTTTAAGGAACAGATGAAAGTACCGGAGTCTCCGATTTTAGGTGTGTTTGGTAATTAGAAGCACTGTGCGTTCCTATTTAATAATTTTATTCCAGATCTGCCAGAATGGCGGCGGGCTCCAACGTCTTTGAAGAAACTATGGATCCAAGTTCTCGTAGAAGTCGTTTGCATACTCGCCGGCCATCGGTGAATGTCAGTGAGATCAGCGGTCCACAAGCGGAACATGCTGCATCGAGCTCGAAGGATGAACAGAAGCAGGCATGGCCCAAGCCAACCTTAGATACATATACTGCAACGTCGATGTCGCAAAATGAACCCATTAAATCATACCCTAAGCCCATTTCCCAAAGTATGTATACTGTAACTGCATTATGTAAGGATGTATTGATGCCGTTGTTGCGGAAAGACGAGACAGTTCCAAATCTTAAGGATAAACAGTCTTCGGCAAAACCCATTCCCAAGGAAAACTTAATTCCGGATATACCCACTGCAACCTCGCAAACGCAGAATGAACAAATGGAGTATCTCGAAGATATTTCTTCTGATCCCTTTAGCGACGAGGCCTTTGACGAAAATAACCGTGAATTCAAGCTATCGGCTCCGTCAATCGACAACTTCGGGGAAAATTATCATCCTAAAAATAATATCGAAGTTATTAAGGATCAGCAAACTACATTATCGGGAGACAAATTAACGGCGAAGTTTAAGGTAACCTTACCTGAAGAGGGCAATGGACTCATCAAAGGGCCATTGCATTTTTTAAAGACCCCAAAATTTATACCCCTGGAGTCCGGGGTCTTTGATGCGAAGAACTTTAAGAACAGCATGACCCCTGATGATCTAAAGGACGAGCAGGCCCGTGACGATTTTCTGAGTCGCCTGAAGACAACAGTGCGCTGGAGGGAGAGCCCAGACAAGCGCAAGGAATCGAATGCTCGCATTGTGCGCTGGTCCGATGGCACCGAGACCTTTCATGTGGGCGCCGAGGTCTTCGAGGTGATGCACCACAAGGAGGCCGATAACAAAAATCAATTGTATGTCCGCCATGAGAGCTGCTACCAAGCCCAGGGAGCCATTGCCGATAAGATGACACTGCGCCCCAAGCTGGACTCCACCTTTGGTCAGAGCCATATCCAGGGCCTTCGCAATCGAGCTATGAATAAGCCACAGATGGGTGTTGTGAAGGTGCTTTCGGATTTGGCCGCCGATCCTGCAGTAGATCGGGAGCGCCGGATCAAGGAGGAGATGGCCAACCTCCGCAGAGGGGATCGTGAAAAGCGACGTGAGGTTCAGATGAGTTTGAGACAGCGTGGAAAGCGTCATTGCACGGCAGATGATTCCGACCTGGAGCACACGACCGGGGAACAAAACCATCTGGAGAAAGGAACTGTCCCAAACCTGGGCCTCATCGAAAGGAGCAACACTCAAGCCATACGCACCAACCGTAATGTGGCCGTAAATCCTGGAATAATGCAACTGACGGAAGAGAAGGACGACGAAGGGAATGATGTGGATATGTACGATGAGCCGAGGGCTAGCACCTCCAAGATGAAGAGCATCCTTCCAAGCAGCAACCGCCACAAGTCCGACTCCGATGAGGGTCCCAAGATGAGCAACGTCAAGCGCAAGAGCAAGCGGCTGCCTTTCTACGATTCCGCATTGGACTAAGTGCCGACTCCCGATGGGACACAGAATTGTAACAAACATAATGCATTAGCTTGTCAACAATAAAGAGCGCCTAACATTAGCGCTCCGACTGATAATTAATTAACTAACATATGGGCGGGGAGGGGGCCATTGCCTTAATTATTGGGCGTGGCACCAAGCGCGCATATTAGTCGCTTGCCACAGAAAGTGCTGCTGGGGGGTCACAATGGGGTCGTGATTGCAGCGCGTATGTAGCACTCTAACCCGAATGCCATTGTCCGACTGCCAAACCGACCGGCATTCCAACGCCCAAAGCAATTAGTGGGCAGGTGTACTAGATTGCAGCCAGGTGTTATCGGGGCCATTGGGTGGCTAAATGGGGCGGTTGCATGACTCTGCAGCCTCTTTTCGATTGCAACTTTATTTTTGACATGCTCTGCCATCTAGGAATTTAATCTCGAAACTTTTTTAAATACCAAAATTTTTTCATAAGTATGGATATTTGGAGTCGCAAGTTGTCTGCAATAAAAGGGAAACCAATTTATGGAGAGATTATATGGAGGGTTTTTGTTCTATAAAATAAAGTACAAAAGATTAATATATATTTCTAAGGCAGCTATTTAAAATTAAAAACATTATTTTAAAATTAAAACGACACATTTTTCTGTGTCCATGCTATTTTCCAAAATATCGATGATATGTCCATTTCATATTAGATTTATATTACATTATATTAATTATATATCATTTTATTTTCCTGTCCTAGTCCGATTTTCAACATACTTTAACAGAAGTTCTGAGATAGTTAAAAATGTGTATATCTCGCAGGAGATAAAAATATGTTGAAGAACTGCAAAGAAATTTATTTTTTCTTTCAATTTTCTCAATCGTTTCCATGGCAGCAAGGGTATAAAAACACTTATATAATATTAAGACACATAATGCTTGCGGTTGCTGAACGTTCCACAGGTAATTTAATATTATTTCTAGCTGGCAAGATTTACACAAAAGCAAGATGTCGCTAAAATTTACATTGTTAGAGGACAGAGGTTTTGTGTAAATCGAGTCTTTTGCATGTGCTCAACAAAACCGGTGAAATTCGATCTGTAACCTAGTGCCTTGCCTTATCCATAAGGAGCGTTGAGTTTCCTGCCAATGCTCATTTGCTTCAAAGGCACATAAGCTCATTAGAGTCTGTCTCCTTCGTCGCAGCTGTTGCGCCACAGCGTCGCCCTTTGTGTTGTTCTAGTTGCCGGGGCATTGCAATGCATTCGAATGTAACTAAGATATATACGCCTTAACTTGTTACGGGCCATAAACTAAACTGTCACGGATTTTCGGGGTCCGTGCGGAGAATCGAGGAAGCCGCACGACACGCCCGTAGGCCAAATATCTTGCACACATATTTGTCGACAAGTTTGCAAACTGTGCGGGTGAAAGGTGGGAAATGGGTCGGGGGCGGGGGATAGAGCTACCCCGGCAAAGCATGTCAGCCTTTGTGCTAATGCAATTTAGTGCCTCCTGCACCAAATGAACCTTGATTATGTGTTTATTAGACACCAATTTACGCCTGCTGCAATGTTGCAATGTGGCTTCTCCACCGGCGGCAGCTTCTCATTTAAGCTGCCTGACTAGCTGGCTGGTACAGGCGCACTTAAATTCCCTACCATTCTCATAAATATCACCTGACGTCTTATCACATTGATGCACATGCATTTTTGGCCACATGCCGCATTATGTTGCACAATACCCAGGCCATTCAATGGCAATTAGTTCGATAATGCCGATCAAAGAAATGAAACTTGAGCAGTGTCGCACAAGATGACTTCAGGTGCTTTATGGTTGGCTTGTTTGGAAATAAGATTATACGTTCAGATGTTGATTTAGGCAGAATCAAATTTATGCAAGCAGAGTACACAAATTATCGAAAATAAATTGATACCGAAGCATTTACAAATTAATTGACACGAGCCTAATGCTTCAATAAACAAAGCGAGTATACAAAGCAAAATGCACGAAACCAAATATTACTAATATGGATTTTAATAGCATTATTCCAGCTTTCAAATTGAGTGTGAGTTTACAATAAAAGGAAATATATATTAATATTTTAAAGCGGCCCTAGGGAGTATTGTATTTTATGGCAGTAGCATTCACACAATATGTGGAAAAAACATTTTAGAATTAATTAGCGTAGGGCTTAAGCTTTGGTTAACAAAACTCATAATATTCCAATCAAATTATAGCCACATAACAATCTTTTTATGATCACCCCTATCAAATTTTTAACTGTCTCTGATGAACCCCGAGGCATTTCGACCACTAACAAGCGTTAACTAGATACATCCATTAACCCGAAAGTCTTGGCTTTATAGCCATTATACATATGCAGGGAGGTTATACTTGTTAACTAAAGCAAACACAATTACACTTACGCACTCAAATTTATTTACAGGACATAAAGCAGACACTCGTTCCCGCACACACGTACAGAGCGACCGTTGAACAACCGGATCCTCTTAGTTTACATACCTCAAAGGCATTAATTATTTATGAAGAGACGGGCAGACTGAAACGGGCCTAGACCGACCGAGGCGAGCGAGAAAGGAATGTAATAAAATTACAGGCAAATGCCGTAAACACGAAAGGTTTTGAAATTCAAGCAAGTGAAAGCGGTATTAAGTTTGCCGGCCGTGACAACTGGCAAGCTGGCTAACTGGCCAACAGTAATTAAAGGCTATAATAAAGCTAACGTTTCTCCTGAAAGTATGCCAGAGAGGGACAGCACACGGGCGAGCGAGACAGGACGGGATTGTAGACACATGTCAGTTGTCAACGCAGCAATTTGACAAGACCCGCACCGAAATGCCCAGATATATCCATTTCCTCAAAGACAAAGGAGGAGTAACCACAAAAACGCAGCTAAATGCTGACCGAGACAAACCATTAGGCCAGCACCACAATAGAACGGTGCGAGACAGTATCTCTCTAATATAATTAATAGAAATTAGTAAA
This sequence comes from Drosophila kanapiae, assembly GCA_008042475.1. Classification (NCBI taxonomy): domain Eukaryota; kingdom Metazoa; phylum Arthropoda; class Insecta; order Diptera; family Drosophilidae; genus Drosophila; species Drosophila kanapiae. Next base: position 231,312 of record VNJM01003026.1, read on the forward strand.
TGCGATAAGGTCGAAAATAGGCTAATAAATTATCTATTTTTATTATTTTTTAATTCTTACTAAATATATAATTTTAACAGCATTTTCCCTTGAAAGACTATATCTCTTTTTAATATTAAATAATTTTAAAGTATTTGGGATTCTGGCCTTTTTTATATATATTATTATATATTATACATATAATATATTATTATATATTATAAAAAGAAATTTCAGCTCCTATCCAAAACAAGGGATGCTTTTAATATTAATACATTGTATAATATAAAAAAACATCAATATAATATAATATAAACATTAAATATACATGTAGTATTTTTTAAATATGTTTTTTTTTATGTCTCAATATATATTGCATATAGCATGAAAGATGGGTCCACAAAATATTCTTTCAAATTCTTTTTCCAATTCTAGCCAATATAGCAACCCAACAAATTGTCCCTAAGGACAATATTGTTCCTGCCTTATTGGCGTCTCGCTTGCTTTCAAAGGAACTCCCTTAAGCGTGAAATTGTTACTATAAATTGAAGTCAAAAGTTAAATGTATCCCAGCCGGAAGTAATAAGTTACAGGTATTACAATTACCAACTAGATTTTTAATAATTTCGAAATACTGCATGCTTAGTCTATAATGTCGCGCACTGTATCTATCAGTATGTATGCCACACCTCAGATAAGCATCTGACTTGGATTCTCAAGCACTTTTGGCTTTGTAGATTTTATGTCTTGCGGCTTGCATTATAAAATTAGTGACACACTCTAATGTGGAAAGCGGCAAGTGGCTGGAGCGGGGGAGATGGGGGCAGGCAGACAAGGGCCGGGCCCTTTGGTCCCCCGGGCGACTTCAAACCATTTTCGGAACCTCTGTCCCTTTCTGTTTATGACAGTTGTTGAAATTTTACAGCCGCTCATTAACAATTCGCAATTATGCCACAAACTCTCAATGCCTCAGTGTGTGTGTGTGTGTGTGTATATGGATATGTACACATGTATTGGGCCAATATTTGCTTAAATCAATGAACGCTTAGGCGACGAAACTAACTATTCCATTTAACTTTATTCCATTATCCCTGGCAATTCCCTACAAATGTGTGCACACAGTTAAGAGCCTTAAAATCGTATGCGTATGTGTTCTAGGGTCATTAGTGCAATATGCATTAACAAGCGTTCATAAATAACTTTACACTTAATGTGATATAGGCAGACTCCTCACACACAAGCACAAACACACACACAGAATGCATTTAAGCGGTTTTCGTTGATCACATTTGTCATTAAAGCCGCATTCATTGAATAAATAATTCAAATAAACATGCATTGCCGTAAATTGCAAATCTGCTTGATTTGACTAATTGTTGAAATTGATAGCAATAATTGATATATTTGCTCGCAGATTATTTTACACGCTAATTGAAATGCATTAAGGCCCACCTATATTTGAGCATCGCATTTCTTAGCATTACAAAATTGATACGTTGCTTATTAGGATTAATTACGAAGTCATTAGGTTCGAGGTACACTCCAAGTTCAATAATTATAAACTTCGGTTGAAGTTATAAACTTAATTCTACTCTTTTTACTTATACTTTATCAGGATAAATGCGCATGAAGAAAGAATGTGCGATATAATACTAATGTATATATAAAATAGTATCCACAAAAATATCGCGTTCAATTATATAGTAAACTTTAATATATATCGAATATTATCAGACATATGTTATTTATTATATATATAACTTATTTCTCTTTTGAGTCGATGGCCTCTGCTGACATAGCCGATTAAAACTATTTATAAGTTCAACATTATATGTTTGGCTTAATTTTTTAAATAGGTATATAAATATTTGCGTCATTTTTTGAGTATATTGGTCAGGAATATCAAACAGAATATCAGGTTAATAAGAAAATATCGATTTTTGATATATTATATATTCTGTCAGCTTTATTTTATACGAATTTATAGGTGACAAATTAATCGATTTTATATATATATATATATTAGCTGTTCTTTATCTATTATGAAAGGACTTATACAGATAAAACTATATCCATTAATTTAAATAGTTGCATAACCAAGGCATTCTGTCTAACAACAAACTCCGTGAACATAATACCTAAGGTAAATGGCTGTAAAATTGTTAAAGTAAATAATATTAAATAATATAAATGAGCTCAACTCACTCTTAATAGTAATTACTTGCCTTAATAAGCTGAACAGCACTGTACCGGAATATTCTCCGTGGTCACTTAATAAACGGCAATTATGTGAAAGCCACAAATGATGAAAGAACGAACCATATGCCCGTGTGTCCATCTGTCAGGGGGCACATTGCTCATTTTAATGACTGTGGAAATGAACTATCGCCACGTGATTTGGCCAGAAGTTGGACCCCCGAGCCAGTCACATCAATAGATAATTTCTCATAATTAACGTATATATGAATGTATATGGGGATTGTTTATCCAGCACATTTTCCTCGGTAACGTAATCCCCGGGACTCGGTCCCAAGGGATCATAAAAACGAATCGTTTTGTGGCGTTGATTGTAAGGCTTTTCCCAGAATTTCAAATGGGAAATTTTCGTAATTTTCATGGACAATTTACTTTGATTTATTAAATTGTAGTCGGATCCCTTTGGCCCCTGCCAAATTTGCATACGTATTTTTAATGTATTAAGCCAATTAAGGCTGACACGCACACGGAAAACTGTAAAACTGACCCATGTCCTGGGTTCAGGTTGTCCTAGCTGCCAAGATTAATTTAGACGAAGCTGCTTTGTGTTTCATTAAACAGATTTAGTGTTATTTACTTAAGCACTTAAAATAAATGTGCAAATATTTTCATCGGCTCCGAAATTTAATTGAAATTCCTTTGCCATGTCCCAGCCATCCTTCCTTGAGGTGACAATTTAAGCACGCTCAATGCCATCGGATAATGACGTTGATTGTGGCATCTTCTTGGTCGCTCCTTCCTTCGTTCGACGTCCTTTGCACTTCGTCCTCTTTGCAGCCATCCATCAATCGCAGGGCCCTGGCTTCCTGGCCATCCTGCAAGCCTGGTCTGAGTAGCAATAGCAACAAAGGCACATAATGTTGAGATGTTGCCGTTGCCGTCCTTATTCCTCCCTTCTAGCTCCTTGCTCCTCGTGTCCTTGTATCCTTGCTCGTTCTGCGTTGTTCTTGTTGCACTTTGCTCTGACATTTTGAGTTTATGGCATATTTGCATTATGACTCTGCCTGACCTGGCCTTTCTACTCCTTCCTACGGCTGCAGATCCTGCTGCTACTCCAGCTCCTCCCGGTGCATCCTTTTGGCGGCACATGTGTGCGTTTCTGTGTCCTTTTCATGGTGCACTTGAACAATGACGTTGACTTTGTCGTTGAGGTTGCCATGAATGCATGGGCCCGAAACCTCCTGCTTCTGCGTCTCCTGCTGACGCAGCTGTTAACAAGGCAAATAACAACGCATGCTTGGACAAAAAATTATGCAAAGCTTAACAACCTAAAACTATTTCATCCCCCATACACACACCCACATCCACATCCTTTAATTGGTCAATTTTGGTGCACTCTCTTAACTCCACTAGGCCCCGATAAAGGGGATAACCTAGAGGTTTCCATTAAAGCTCTGTGTGGCTTTTCCCAGGCCATCAATGGGTTGCAGCTGTCAGAGTTTGGGGGCTAGTTGCATTCTGTCATCCTGGCTAGTGGAAAGGAGAATAAGAATAAGCTAGCAAAGCACTTGCCAAGGCCATCTATCAAGCATTATGGTCTGGCTTTCGGGAAAAATCTCCTTTGTCTCAATTTAGGCACGTTTTGGGTTTCATTATACACCGAAAACATAGCGTCTATGTTAAAATATAAGAAATAATATATATTTCATTAAATACAAATATTTGAACACTATTATCCGAACTAAAGCACAGAATGAAATTAAGTATCTATTTAATATTTGATTTTTTAAGGTAAAGTTAATTCTGTATAATTTAGAAGCAAGTCTGGGTTAAAGAAAACAACTATATTATCCCTATTCATCTTATAAGAATGAGAATGTATTTTCCTAATCCTGTTTTAAAGAGTAGATAAAAATTTCCCTGATTTTGAATGTTTTTAAAAGTAAGAACTTTAAAACATTCTAGAAACTATTTCAAGTGCATTTAGCCAGGATTATAATGTTGGGGTTAAGCTCTGGCTATTTGAAACGTATATAACCAAAAATTAAAGTCAAGCTGAGTCCTAACAAACTTGATAAGCCTTTTTAGTTGGTTTTAGTCTTTTGTTATCCCTTGCTAATACCAGTCTTTTATGTAACTAAAATGTGTTGATAGCACATTTTTAATTGGAACTTTACAGATTTGCATCTGCTTGAGATCTAAAACAATTCCAGTTTTTGGTTCTCGAATTTTTTGTTGCTTGTTTTACTGCATTTTTTTTCGTATTTTTTTCTTTTTTTTGTTAAGGAAACGTGTCTGTTAACCAAAAAATCATGAGGAGCAGAAGGCAGCAAACGGATGGAACTTTAACAAAGCCAACACGATGATGATGATGATAGTGATGAGAAAGATGCGAGGCATTCCAGTTTGTTACATGCCAAACAAAACACACACTAGCTCCTACCTACAGGGTTGAACAAAGCAAGGGGGCCACAATGTCTACACTAAACCTGAATGTGTAGCAATTTGCTAAACAAGAAAATAATTGACTTGCCACAATGTGAGGCATGCTAGCCGCACAGCTATACGTATACACTGGCACATTTAAAAAAAGTAAGTTCTTGGATATTAAAGATTAACTTTTAAAGAAGTGAAAATCGGAGTATGATTTATTCTCCCCGGAATATAAGGGAGTTTGTTCATATATTTTGACATTTAAAATGCTTATAATATTCAGAACATACTTAAGATATATAAAAAAAATATAATCTATTGGAAACCTCCATAAATTATATTAACATAATTATTATTCCACAAAATCTCAATAAGTATATAAATATAAATGATATTAACCTGAAGAATGGTTAAAAGGTACATATTTAAGTTAAATATTAAACATTTTGTTGCTGAAAATATTTTCTGTGTTCACTCTGCCAGTGTTAGGCATTCTTAAAGAGAGCAAATTGAATTTCCACCGAAGGACGAACGGAGCGCTTAAGTATGCAACACTTTTTTTGCTCAGCCCTTCAATTGAGCGGCTAATGGCGTAGAAAAACGGGTCGCGGGAAAAGCGCATGGCATAAAAATTTATGCCCTCAAATGAAGCTCGTGATGGCTGGCAGTCATTGTTGCTGCTACTGCTGCTTTTATTGCTGTTGATGCTGATAAGTGGAACTTGAGCGTCAACAATGCATGATGCTGGCCCTCGTCATCGTCATCGTTCCATTTTCCCCATTTTCCCATCATCCCCAGCCCCACCATACCAACGCCGCCCACTGCAGCCGGCGATAAGATAAATTAATTCAAGTAGTTGGCCAGACACTAAGCCCATACTAACGCCCACAGTTCCACAGGACCCATAGCCTCGCCGGCTGGCCAACGAAATTAGCTTCATTTTTCGACCCCCACTGTGACCCGGGCCGCCATCAAAGGGCATGCATAATGACTTGACCTGCGGCTTATGAAATACGAAATGCGGAATACAGCTACAGCTACAGCTACAGCTCCAGCATGCGGGTGTCCGAGGACACCGAGGATGGGGATGATGATGCCATGTCAACAGGGCTGAGACACGCGTCGCCAATTGCCGGTCCTCCGATTTACTCGCACTAACCGAAAATTGTGGCCATAGGCCGGGGCCACAAACTCAGCCGCCGCTTGTCCCAAGCGTCACAAATTGAAAGCGCGTGTCGAGTTTTCATCTCCAAAATGCCAAAAAAATTACACTGAGCCACGATCTGCAAATTGCGACCGAGTTGATATGCGACTGCGACTGAATCAATTCCATTCAGGATAATGAACTACAGAATACAGGAATTTCTGATTCGTTTTGCACCATCATCATTTCCCAACTGTATACTCTACAAACTTTTAAAGAGTATACAGGTGGGAAAAAAAAAACATAAATTTAAATAAAAATAAAAATAAATAAAATTCAAATTAAAATGTTAAATAGACTAATAGAACTTTGGATGTTTATGGGTGTTAACTATTTGAAAATAATATGTATTATTTTTAAAAAAATTATAAGATTATCAGGCAGATTTCAGTTTTCATGTACACAGTAAACAATTATGAGAATACAGTTGCGAAATCCACAGCACCTAAAACCTGAAACCAAAAAAAAGTGAGAAAGTGAAAAGGATGAAAAAGTCGGATCACGCCTGTATACTATTATCCAAAACTGTCGTTCATACCCATTTATTTATTTATTATTATTTTACTTAAATTATAATACTAAACTTATTAAATTTATTATTATTTTTATTATTAATATTATTAATATTAAATATTATTTAATTTCCAATATAATTTTATTCATTTTCTATGTACAACCTTCATACAACATTTTGCAACCTTCTTGTCATTTCTGTTTTATATGGAAAACTTAACGCCTTATAAAAAGAGCTCTTCAATTATACCATGTACATCCCTATACAAAAACAAAATACTATAATATAAAAAAATAGTATAAGTGTTTAAATTTAATTGTATTTTATTTTAAACTTTTAATAATATGTTTACCAGCCTTACGGACTGTTATTCATTCTTAAAGACATGCGTCTAAATAAAAGTTCGAGGGCTCAGGGGTCAACATCTCCCTTTCTCTAATTGGTGCTAAAACCCCAGCCTCAAATTTTGGTGGAGAGCAAAACCAGATGGGAAACCCAAACCAAAAACAGACTATGGAACAAGGAACAGAGGAGGGAGGCATTGTGGGCAGTGTCTTCAAAGTCTGTTTGCCTGTTAGTAACCGATGACTGAACTTACTGCTCATCAACATCGTTATAATCGCCGGACCATCTCCCACTCCCAGCATATCCGTAATTTCTAATCAAATGTTAAATGAATAATTAAGCTCCAAGGTTGATTTTGATGCCGTCCAAACGGAAATTGCTTCAGATGGACGACAGCAAGCGTATTTAGCTTTTTCCTCCCAAAACATTTGCTCTTTGGACTTGGTCAGTCTGCCCGCCTCTACCTATGTACATTTTGAGTCCTGTAACTCGGACTGGGGAATCCTATTGGCAAACAGTCTTGAAAGCTTAACTAAATTTGAATTATGCCCAGTCAAGTAAGGGAATTGGTAAAGAGTTGGCCCTGCCGGAAACGGAATTTATGACTTACTCCGCAGAGAACTTCGCATTAATTTGGGTAAGCCTTGGATTTACTGATGAATTAGCAAAAATCATTGTGCTTGAAATTCTGGCATTTTAAATGCCAATCGAAACGAAATTTAAAAAAAAGTCAATTGGGACGAGTGCCCCAAACCATGACAGTTGAACATTGTGCAGTTTTTTTTGATTTGCCAGTTAGTTTTCCCAGCCGGGCCTTGTCAGTTCAACTCTCACTGTCTCTATTTCCCCCCGAACTGCCAGCCACTTCATGTAAAATGAAGGAAGAACTGAACTGGACAGGACATCAGAGACCGGAGGCCCTGGAGTCTGCTGACGGATGCAGCAATAGCATTTGCAAACCAAAAATAACAAAAAAAGAAGCATCGGAAAACGATGCAAAATAACAACAAGAATCGAGTGGCTCAATAGCCGACGACGTACTTAACCCATTTCCCGGTTCGTTATTTTTTTTCTAGGAAATAAAATAGTCGAAAAATAAAGTAAGCACGGACAAACCAAGTTGAATGCTTGAAGTGGGTTCTTTTATAGGGAGCTGGGTCATTGAACGAACTGCTAGATGTTATTCCTGCTTAATAATTGAATGCAGTTATGGCCCGGCATTCAGAGTGTCTGGAAATTTCATTAAAAAGTATAATCGAAATGTTAACAGGCAGCTGGAGAGAACTGGAAGCTGGGAAAACATAAAATTATATTTTAAGCACTCTCCAAGCCGCACTGCCGTCGGATCCTTCCTGTCTAAATCGTTGGGATGCTAATGTCTGTGGGCAGCGCAGCTACGTTCCCATTTTCGGAGTTGTGCATTCTCGCCTTCGTCCCGGAATCACTTGGCCTGGCCCACTCGAAGACTTCTGCCCTTTGCACATGGCCTGCATAATGAATGGGAATGTGTCTAAGAGCCTTTTTTGCCCAGCGAACCCTCAGCGGTTGTTTTTCCAGTTTAATTTTCCCTCTCAGCTGCGTTCTATACTCCGTGTTCTAGTCCGCGCCATGCTGATTACAATGCGAAATAAAAGCGCAATTTGTGGGCATATTGTGGGCAAGCATTATTCGGAAGCATCATGAAAGGCACTTTCCTAAAAGGCAGGATAGAAACGAATATATTTTTAGGAAAGGAAATATAAATAAGTGGACTTTAAGGCCACAGCCAAGTGAAACTTCGTCAATGTTGAGCAAGCTTAAGCTTGCAAATAATTGCAAGATACCAAGTAAAAGCAATATATATTGTGGTAGCTATTTGACATCTTCTGTGCTGTAATGAGAGATCAATACTTTTTTGGAGATGTAATTAAATCAGCATACTGATCCATACTGATTAAATCAGCATAGGGTCCTATGTCGCGAGTCAGCGAATTTCGCTGTAGGTACTCTGCCGACACAGGCACGGTATTAGCTTTTTTTTTTTTCTAATTAATGCAATTCCTAAAGCAGTATCATATCCCCATTACGAAATGTTCTTGTGTATTGATTTACCAATTAAAAAAATATATAAATATGTATATATATATATATATATATATATATAGATTTATGTATCTATATATTATATATATATATATATGTATATGCAGAGCTGTTGCTCACTGATAACTAACGATTTGAATTAAAGTTGCGATATATCTCCATACATCTTACAGTTTGTATAATACCAAACTAAAAGCATTGATTTTGTTCCGATTTTCGAGCGGATTTTGAGGCGCCGCAAGCTGAAATGAAGGATTTTGTGCAAATTTGCCTAAATTATGGCTACCAATCACCCATCTGCATGCCAAGTAATAGATGGAATCTCTCTCCGAGTTCACTTCCCTCCGGTTATCAGTCACAGCTTTGAGCAGTAAATTTGGGCCAAATGAGTTGAGTGTCTTTCGCTATTGTATTTTTCTTTCTTTTCGATTTTTTTTTTCTTTATACTTTGCTTATCGGCATAATAAACGCTGGCAGCTGAAGACCAAGTTCAGTGGATATCAGTGTGAGTCTGCCTGTGTCAAGGGCAACCGACATCGACTCCTTGGTCACATCCCTCGACTGACCCAACTAATTTTATGCCCATTTGCAGAGGGCTGCCTTGCGGCAAAAGCCCTTTACAATTTCGGGAGGAAAAAAAGCCGAAATGTGTTAACTTTATCTAAATTGTTAAAACATTTACCAAATGACCTCACGTAGCTAAACGGGTGTGTGAGTGTGTGTGTGTGTTGGTCCTATCGCTCGATCGTCCTGTGGCCTTTTGCATGTCGCATGTCGTCCTTCCTGAAACGTGACTCCTTTCCTGCCCGACCCCTTATTCGTGTTTTCCACTTCTCTTTCTTCCCTGGCGCAGTTCATTTAGATGTTCTCTCTCCCTGGTCCCAACTACACCTCCTTTTTCTTCCCCCCCCTGTCTACGCTTTATTGGCCGGCCAACATGTTCTTTATGGCATTTTGATGCACGATGCATGGCAACCCTTTAACTTCCGCCTGGCTTTTGGCTCCTTTGACGGAAGCCTTCCATTCTGGCATTTATTATACTTATTTCGGAGCAGGCTCACGTATTTTGCGTATTAAGCATACGCCCCGTATGACGTCTCATGTCAGTCACTTAAAGCATTACAAGGAACATGGTAGTCCGAAATTAAAGCCACATCAGAACAGGAAGATTAGAACGTTGTTGAAACGCTAGGGGAGAGAGAGAGAAAAAAACCCATAAGCTTAATCAAAGTAAGAAAAGAAGCTTAGCATTTAAACGAACTTAGCTTCAGGTTTTCATGAGCTATTTTTAAATAATCGTGTGGGAGGCTGGAGGGGATAAAGAGCTTTCCCAAATATTTCACATCAAAGCGTGATTTTTGGCAAATCTCTGGTCTGCAAACTATGCGGCAATATTTAAACAAATTTCAATAATAAACGAATGTAGCGTTTTGGCGCAAAAAGATGAGAAGGACGCACCGAAAGAGTTGGAAAAAGTCAAAAGTTGGACAAGCATTTGCATTTCACCGCATTCGGAATTTGACAAATGTACATATAGATATGTATGTGGGGGGCAGGGGGACAACATTTTTTTCCTTTCTCTTAGAATGGCAACGACCTTTGCATATTTTCCAGCGCAGCAGAGCGTATTCATTGACATCTCCAGCACACATGCTACAAATGAGGGCCCAAAGTATGCTAAACAAATGCGAAATCCTGAAAGTTGCCAGGATGGACTGAGACAAATTCACATTTTTCCCTATCGCCAGCTCTTTTGGCCTTTTTTTTGGGAAATTATGCTTTGTAAATTGACAAGTTGATTTAATGGCGGCAAGGGAAAGGCTTTCTCGAGTTCAGACACTACAAAACAGAGTTTAAATTGTTTAAATTTCATTCGTGGTTGCCTTTCATCATGTTAATGCAAATGCCACTACATAAATGACGGTGTGAGATGAGTTTTTGCGCCACTGTGTGTGTAAGCATTTACGAAATGCTTTTGGCCTGCGCCTGAAAGTATGTTATAAAAATATTTTATGACATGTAAAAAGCATCAATAAAAAGGTTTCGGCCCGGTTTATTCCCCCGCCTCCACCAATCCCCCCATTATTTACTTTTTCGACTCCGTTTATCGCTGCTCTCATTGTTGTTGTTACCGCGCTTTATCCCTTTTGGCCATGCTCATGGGTTATATTTCATGTGTGCGCTCGCTTGTTTTCTTCTTTTTCTTTTTTGTGGCCATTCCTGGCTTTGGCTTTTGGTCTTTGGGCCGTTTTACGGAAAATTACATTTAAGTATGTGTTAGAATTGACGCCGTAACAGGTTGTAAATAAAGAGAAAAACCGAAATTTGTATTACATTCGAGTTTATTTAAGCTGCATATTTCATTTATCATTTCAGCGAGCTGGGCAGGTCAAAGGAGTTCATGCTGAAGTTCAAAAGCAGCAATAAATTTTCCTCTAATAAGCACAGTTAAGATATATGAAAAGAGGAACGAAATACAAGTGAACTGAAACTGAAAAAAATATCTGAAAAGTCCAGAAATCTCTTGTGGTTTTAAAACCTTTTAAAGAGAGTCTATGCCATATTCGAGGTTCCAGTGTAACATTGTATATCAAAACCTTAGACACATTTTAAAAGGATCTTAAAACCCTTGTGATTTCTTAAGCTCTCCGTTCCAACCCTTTTGTATTTATCGAAAAAATAGCACTTTATCTAAGCTATTAACTAATGATTAACTCAATTAATATAAGAGTGTAAAATATTAAGTTTTGTAAGCGTATTTCAAAGATTTATTAATGAAAACTAAATTCTTAATTCTTCTTATGTACTTTAAGCAGTATATACACAATCATCGAATTTATTATTTTATTTCATACTTTGGATGTGCTATTGCCTGTTGGTCAACCTTAAATATCAACAACTGTTAGCAAATAAAAATCTAATGAGCTCTTATGTTTCATCAGCTATAATGGGCTTTAGTTCGTTTTCATGTTTGATCAATGCCCGATTCCATTACCTTGACTTCGATGTGTCAATTATGGGCGCTCGAAATCGGATTAATGCCAATCGCCTAGGAAACTGCCACCGCGGCATGTAATTAATCCTTGCCATCGTCCGGCAAAGCAAATAAATGCATTGGATTGGCTGACTGGGCCAAAAAATTAAAGCTAGTACGAAAACCTCGTTAAAAGTTTTCGAAAATAAATTTTATGCACTCGAACGCACAGCTAATGTGATAAAACAGAGAGCGGTCCCGGGACGAAAAAGTATTTTGATAAGCCGCTTACGACACGCCCCCTTAGCTGATGTCACAAACGGGCATTTGTGACAATTTCCCTCTCCGCCCCCACCACCAATTTTTTTATATTGTTTGTCTTTGGTGGGGTAGTAACTTTTCCATGTGCATTCCGAACTTTTGTTTTCGTTTTGCTAATTGTCAGTGCAAAGCCGCAAGCGGCATAAAAACTTTTCCCTCTTTTTGCGAGTTCCTATCTCTTTTTTTTTTTTTAGCCGTGTTTGCCAGCAACTGTAAAGTAGAAATTAATTTCACTGTAAATGCACATAATCAAGTGTGTGCGTAGGCGGGAGGCAGAGAATTTTTGGAGCCTTCTGCGGGGCACAAAAAAATGATAAAGCGCCTGCTCTTGAGGCAATCAGCAAAGACGAGTGCAGAAGCCGTAGACCAACTCCATCAACGCCATCCAGCAAAAACTTTTGCAACGAGGAAACGGGATAGAGAGGATAAAAAGGATAGATGGTGCGGTGGGTAAGAGACAGAGTTGCAGACACACAAAAAGATGAAGCACTTGGGAGCAGACATTCCGCGAACGGACTGGGGCTGTTGCTAGGATCTTAATGAAAAGGCAATCTCATCTCCTTGTCTAGTGCACGCCCTAGACGTTCGAAAACCACCGAAAGGATGCAGAAATCCGAGCTGAAAGATGCGAGATGCGCAATGCTTAATTGAAAAAAAATTATGCAGACTGCGCAATTAATGTGAATTACTTGATCCCTGGGTAAGATTTGTCCAAACCACACAAGAGCGAAGCCGCTGTGTGCAGCTACACGAGAGTGCATGAGTGGGTTAATATAAAAATATAAAGTATGCGCCGCGTGTGCCTTCTTATTAATATTCAAGCACGGGCACTTTAAGTGAACTCGATTTCAAGAATAGCGGCAATCTTTACAATCCTTAGAGACCCATAGGAACAACATAACGACTGAGTGGTTAATATACATACTTCACAATAAAAAAAAAGGTAGTTGTTTCACTTACGGCAGGATTCTACCCTGATAGCTATCTATCCGTAAAAGATAGCTAACAGATAAGCTTATCGTAAGGCATATCGATTGCTTACTCTCCTGAAATTTATCTGAACATTTAAGAATAGCATCTTGCTGTTAATTATCGATTATAGCTATAAAGCACATAACAGTGCTATTAGGCGCAATTACAGAGTTGTTTGGGTTATCGAAATCGCTAAACTTAAATGAAGGACTCTTATTTTTCTTCAGTTGGCTATCGGAAATTAACCAATCCCTGTGCGAGCCGGACTAGATATGCCAGGGAGTCTGGGCCCTGTCAATGATAGCTCTCACATCTACACGATACCAAACGAAATTGTTCTTAACCGTTAATTTATCTGACCCCTTCATATCGTCTCTTTAATCAATAGGTCACCGTTTAAGGCACAATTTATTTAATAAACCTTTTCAATAACAGTTATTAGTAGTCAAATCTTAAATAATTTACCAGTCAAACAGACGTTTTGATATTTGGATGTCTAAGTGGTAAACGAAAAAGGCAGGCTAGGTGGCAACCAATGAACCTGCATCGACTCGACTTAATCAAGCCAATAAACCTTTAACAGGAAATCTTTGCGCAGGCAATAAAAACAGCAGCTGCAGCAACCATAACAAGCTCTTCATCATGACCAACAACTTGACTCGGGCAGGAAACATGCCAAGCATACTGCAGCGGGGGTGAGATGCCAGTGAGGGGAGAACCTGACACTAGCTGTTCATAATCTATGCTAATTTTCGCCTTCTCTATGGCCAAGAGATTGTCGGACAGTTTTCATTTCTTTATGCAACACACAAAAAGACGGCGAAAAAGAAGTGGCATTAAAATTAATGAAGTTGAGACACCAACAACAAAAGCAGCAATAGTGGAGTAATCCATGTCCCGACCTTCAAGTTCTCAGTATCATTTCTTTGTCTTGTATAATTTTAAGGGCTAAGTTGAGATTAAATTTGACAAATTAAAAAGTATAGCAGCTAAAGTTTAATTATAATAAGGGAAATTCTTTGATATATGTATAGATAGATATAGATTCGATATAGATTGAAACTCTTATATGTTTTATAAGTTTTCGTTTTAAGAAGCTAAGAAAGCTCAAGTAAGAAGAATTATATTTTTGTATTATTTCTTTTGTTTATTAGGATTTTGGTTCTAAAACATTTTGACCTTACTTGAACACATATCACTTATTTATAGAAACTACCGGGTATACAATAAAATAACAACAGATGAGACAGTGGCCAGGACTTTAGTCCTTTGCCAAGCATGTTGCCATTGCTGGCTAAGAAGGAAAAAAATCTTAATCGTGATCTTATTACGCGCGTTAATTACGAAATACAGCAAAAACAAGCAAAAAATGAGGCAGTCAGCGGAATGCCAGAGCTAGCCAGGATTCCGCTCTGGTTTATGGCCAAAGCGGCAAAATTAAGATGCCAGTCGGTGGCGTCCTGCGATGAGGAATAAGGAGAGTATGCCAGGAGTATAGTCGAGCGCCGAGGGTTGGTAAGAAAAATTAAGAAAATAGACGGCGCATAGATAAGCAAGTGCAATCTAGCACATTTTGCGGGCTGTTCATTTATCCATTGTTGGTGCTGCTGCTGTCCCGGTTGTTGCTGCACAAGTTTTATGACCCGCTGAGCAACATTGTTGCCACTGGCCATTTTTCATTAGAACAATGCAATGGAGCTGCAGCAATATTACATGCATAGCAAAACGGCGAAAAGCAAACGAAAAGCAACACAGACTTCGAGAAACTTTAATCAAAGTACAGGAAAACAACTGAAGGCGAGGGAGAGGAAAAGTAGTGGCTGAATTTGGAATTGAAGGAAGAGCAACGAACTGATCAATGAGCTGTGCATTTCTTACAAATTACAGACTTTTCTTACAGAATATCTTTTAAGAAAATAATCTATAAAGACATGCCAAATTATGAACATCCCTTCGAACCGATTCCTTTATTAGAATAAAACACTTCAAAATGATGAAAGTATGAAATGATCATAATATATAATATTATAATACTTTACCTTTATAATAAGGGTTTCAAAAAGTCAAGTGTTTTCCGTAGCACCCTTGCTTAATTATTATTATATTTACTTTTATTTATTTTGAGATATATTATATGCCTCTATTCATTTAATTGTTTCTAAATGTTTCTACGATACTGCCACAAAAGGTAAACAAGTGGAAATATTTTCTTTTTAATTCCTAATTGTATCCGTTGCCCAGCCTTTTAAGGGATTATTTAATTTGTAAATAAGCTGGTTTTACGCGAATTAGTACATCAACTTTATTTAGGGAAAGCTCATTACCTGAAATATGCTATTTAGTTTGAGTGAACAGAAAGGAAAGCAACTGTTGCATAATTTATGCAGAAAACTGAAAACCAAAGCAAATAAAGGCAATAAAACGCGGTGTAAAAGTAAACCAAAAACAGTGCAAAGGACAACATTTTGGCAACAAAATAAGGTAAAACAATTGACTGTGAAACGTAGTAGTATTTTTTGAGCGTTGTGGAGAATGAGCAGGAAGGTTGGGGGAACAAATTCAAATAAACCGCTGCACGGGATTACACATATAAGCGGCTTGGCCGTCACCACAAAAACAAACAGGAAACCAAATGGTATATGCAACAATAAACAGGGCAAGTGAACACACAAACAAAGAGTAGAGCTAAGCCGTGCCAGCCAGCGGTTTGAAATATTTATATGGCCCTTTACTGGAGCGGAAAGGATAGATCCGAAGCGAGCGAATAACTCACAAGACGGCCACTTAATGCGCCGCTCAAAGTCCGGGCCAAGGATATAATTATAAATCACGGGCCCGTCCTTAGTCACAGGCTCCGCTGCGCTTGGCCACACTCAAATAACTTAGCGCCAAGTTGATGCATTCAACGCAAGATTTAATGCCAAACAGAGTTTGAAAAGCCATCATCAAGTGCATGTAACCGAGCAGGACAACGGGCTGGATAGCGGACCCGGACGACAGGACACAACAGCAGAGGCTGCAGTAGCAGCAGCGGCCGGGGCAGAGAAATCCAAGATATACATTGCCTGGACATTGAACGACAAGTATAAATGCTTGACCATCAATACCAGATACCAGCGTGGACATGGAGATGGAGCTGGAGATGGGGCTCTGAAGCTGAAGCTGGAGCTGCTTCTGGAGTAATGGCAAAGAGCCCGGCACCGAAATGAAATTGGCGTTGACACGACACACATGCAGGCGTACAAATACACAGAAAAATATTATATTAAATATAGATAAAATCAAGGACTTATTACGATTGTATAGGTATTATTATAAGTTTAAATCATTATAGAATTTAAGGTCTCCCTTTAAAATAAAATGTTGGGTATTTGCAGAACTTTGATGCATTTAATTAAAATCGTACCACTTTAATATTTAAGATATTATATGTATTTTCTACTTAATTTCTTGCTTTCACTGATACTATTTCTTTGGGTGCACAATGAAAGCAGGTCCCCGGCTAGGATAAATGGTCACAAAAAGCGCAACAAATGGAGCTGCCATGCCAGGCAATGCGATGATGTGTATCGTCAGCTCGTCTAATGTTTGTGGCTGCGGTCGAGAAATGTTCTTGCGGCCTGGACCACTGGGAAAGGGTTGTTTCCCATCAAACTTCACCTCAACACACATTTCCGGAGCGGACGAGTTGTGAGTTCATTTTACGTTTATCAAGGAATTCAATTAGCATTTGCTTTATGCATGATACTGAAACCCAAAAAACATCTTTTTCCCCAGCAATTCTACTTTAAAGCGGAATTCCCTGCCTTTGGTTTTCCCTAGTTGTCCCCCCTTCTCTGGTTTACTGTAATTGCCCTACGAAACTTTGCTATTTGTATTTATCTTTTGGCAACTTTGAGCCGCACGTGGAGAAAACGGAAAAGGGGGAACGACACGGGCGCCATGTATGCCAGCTGCTGCACTCCACGGGGCGTATGCGTAATTTTGTGCCACACTCTTTTCTTTTTTTTTTTTACTTTTCCGAGAGTTCTTCTCTTCTCTGTCGGTTTTCGCTCCACTTTAGGCGTGGGTGTGGCCACATTGTAACGGTGCGGGGGAGTTGGAATGAAGGATGGGGATAGTGTAAAAGTATCCTTTCTCTCCTTGACGCACATAAAATTGTCGCTTATTTTAATTGTCTGCCATCTGCTGGTTTCTCCCTATAATGAGTTTCTTTATGATTAAAAATATCACAAAAGTTACATTTTAAAACATTTTTAAAGAATGGTGTTCAAATTAATTTTTAATTCTGTTTTCAATGCTTTGTTTTATTAAGTTTGGTTGCTTTTAGCATTAAATATATTTCAATTATCTTTTATATGTTAATTCATAATATTTTTAAAGAAGTAATTTATCGGAAGATTAGTTTGAAAAGTTTAAAACTTAGGAGCTAGCTTCCTCTGTAGTTTATCTTTATCCTAATCACTCTTTTATTATTTATTTTTAAATACATCAGTAGCTATACCTGTATGTATAAAAAACCTGTTAATAACAGCAATTTAACAAAAAAAATATACACAATAATATCAAGACTATAGCTCTCAATAATTTGATCTATGCTTGCGCCGAAAACTCTCTGCAAAAGTATGGACAGAGTTGGTTTTTTGTGCTGCCAATGTCCTGCTGTTAAGTTGATGAATGCGTCGCCATCGACAGAGGCGTCGAAATTGCGTCTATGCTTTTTCCAACTAAACCAAATGGAGACCGAAAAAAATGCCCTGCATGCGATTTGATAATCAAAGATGGAGGCAAATTTGTTGTTTGGATGTTGGTCCTTTGCTGTTGACAGCAAAAAAACGGAAGGCAGCCCATGGAAAACGGAAAACTTTGCCATATTTTGTGGGTGTGCGGGTGTGGCGGACAATTGTGATGCATGTAAACAATAAAATGAACAAATCAACATTTTATGGATTATTGACAAGTGATATCAATCATTGTGGCTGCTTTATCCGCCCCTTTGCTGTACCGCCCCTCACGCTGACCATATCCAGTTGCCAGTTTTGCTTTTTGCTCTTGTTTATTGCATCTTTCTGACTTGTTTTTTGATTTTTGTATTGGTTTTTCTTTGAATGTTTCAAATGTTCGATTGGCTATTAAAATGGATACCATTTAAAGATGTCGAACGGGAAGAGATATTTTACGACCTCTTCAATAAAATTAACATCTATGCAAACGACAGTTTGTTTAACATACAAAATTTAAATGTAAAATCTCCTTAGCTCGAAATTATGGTTTGAGAGTCGATTAAACATCTAAGGTACATGCAAGTGCAAGCAAAAAAAATTTTAATGTTTAATAAGTCCATTTCATATCATCGGCTTGTAATCAAATGTTCAGAGTATGTCAGTTCAAATGTAATAAGTACTTCTATATAATTATTACTAAATTCAAAAGGTGTACTTAGTAATTTTTATTCAATATGGATTCATAAATGCTTCCTTTATCGTGTTACATACATTCTCGGATACTGGCTATAATAAAGTTTCAAATATGACTTCTGCAAAATGCATGGAAGAAAAACTCATCGTAGCCATGTGCATGTGCTAAACATTTAGAATGCGATAAAACTAACAAAGATAAAACCGAAAAACCCAAATTACCTGAACGCATTCAGCATGTGCATAAGTTGGAAAAGTCATTTTAAAAAAAGGAAGTGCGAAGCTAGAACAATAATAAGGATGCGAGCTCCAGCAGCTGTGGAGAAATAAAATGTTATTAGGGTGTAAACGAGTTCCAAAAGATGCTGAAACTATGGAAAATGTTTTCATCTTTCAGAAAAAAGAATGAGTTGAAATAAAATATTTTCTGCCTAATTAAATGGCAGTGTGCGAAATCCAATCAAATTTAAATACATAAACACACGCTCACAAGCACTCAAAAGTTGGGCTGGCATTTTCACAAATATAATTGGCAAAAATTATGTTTCAACTAGCCGGTGAGGGGATATAGTGGAGGGTTGGGTCTACACCGCAATTTTGGGCTCATTTAGCACGCACCGAACAATTTTCTGCCACAATGCGCAATTTGAAATTAAAAATACTTTGGTTTCTAACAGCTACACACAGACAGTTGGTGGGCACGCATTCTTCATATAATTAAATGAATTTCGTCTCGCTGGCAATATTTGGTTAATTATGATTGCGGCTAAATAATTGCTGGTTAATTAAGGTTCATGGTCATGGAAGGGGCATGTAATGTTGCATTGCTAAAATAAATACAAGTTATCCTATTTGTTGTTGTTGACAATTTAAGTTATTCTTCTAAATGAACTAGATTGATAAATTAGATTGAAATAAATAGAACAGCTTTACTTCAACTACTTAAAATAAAATGGCAGATAGAATATTGTTATATTTCCCTGGGATAAGAGTTAATTAACCATCCTTGTCCTTTAACTGCAAGTTATTATTACAAACTATTGGTAAATTAACCTTTTATTATTATCCGCCTTTATATATATAAATATAAATCATTTACAATCTTTGATATAAACTGCGAGTTATTTTTAAGAACTATTCTATTTTACTCTTCTTAAGGCTAAACTTCATTAAATTTTTAGAGGTATTACAACTTTACCAGACCACGCTCCCTTCTCCTTCAAGTTTTAGTGTAGAATTTAAGATCGTGATAGTGTGGATGGGGACTGGCATTTAGTAGATGTTGTGCAAATTTCTGTTTCAAATTTGCATAGCTCTAGCTTAAAGTACACATACACTCACGGTACATATACACAAATGAATTGCTTCCGCCTGCGCTTTGTTTCCGTTTCCCTGCCAAAAATGGCCAAATTCTGCCGCAGTCTCTGGCCTCACATCCTTGGCAACTGACTGCTGCCGCCTACCGCCCTTCGCCCCCACTACACTTTACTCACGAACCACCCACAACCCATCCCTTCTGGGACCCACTGTCTGTGCCTCACGTTCGCTTCGCTGTCACTTTTGTTTAATTTTATTTGTTTTGGCCGACGGCGCGTATACGCAACGCACTGCAATATTGAAAAATTCCTTTGTTGTCATTCGCTTTGCCCTACCCTTCACTTGCCCCGCTCTAGGGTCTCGCTTACGCTCCTTGTAACTTGCACGGTCCTCAGTTGGCTTTGTTTGCATTTGTTTTCATTGTACAATTTTTTGTGTCAATTGCAATGAAGCCATTTAGAAGTTTGTTTGTATTCGCCAAATATATATTTCGCTTTTTCAGGGCAAATATTGACTGACTGCTGTAGTATGCTTTAATTAGTTGGGACTAAATCTTCAGAGCTAAAAAAAATGCAGCAGTCAAAATGTAAGTAAACTTCTAAAGATGGAGATATCTTCTGTCTCGATCAAGGGCGGGGATAATTAGTCACGTAATCGATGTAAGAGAGGAAATTAATTAGTCTACTTAATTATGCAAAAAAGGAGTTGGAGGTGACAGGTAATCCTTATATTCTTCCTTGAAAAATGTCGTCATTAATTCTTGATTAGAAATTATTGATTGGGCTAACTTTCTCAAGGTACCTGGAAAATATATATTGTTCAGGTAAAGACTTGTAGGAACTTTATACAATAAAGAGGGAAATTTGACTTTAAAAACATGATTTGTCTTTAGGAATACATATATATAAATATGAACTGAAATTATTATTTTTTTTTTGTCCTGGTCTGAAATAGACGACAGGGCTATAATCTTGGTTTTGGAACTTTTCAAGAATTCTTTTAAGAGGATTCTTCTTACCGCAAGCCCATTAAAGCAATTAAATTTAATTGTCACGGCCACTACCATGCAATTTCAAAGATTCCCCCCAATTCCCCGAAAAGCTGCGCCAGAAAAGTTCTATAAATACCTGTGAGCGAAAGCAAAGTTCATGGGGACAAGGACGGCGGCGCTGTGGACACCGTTGGCCCATTTGCGATCATTAATCATGCGGACTTGTAATTTATCTTGGCACTGGCTTTTTATATTCCCCCAAACTTGATGAGTTCGCAGTGGATCCATCGCCCACCTGCGGGGAATAAAAAACTTTGCTACCCCAGCCCCAGGCGGCTGCCGCGAAAATACTTTCTAAATACTTTTTTAATAGCTTAAGCGCATTTCCTGTTTTTATTAAAATGAGACCGAGACCCGAAACATATGCCCAACAATTTTTTTTCCCTCAAGCAGGGAACTTTGTCACCGTGGAAAGTTTCAGCCCGGGGCATGCCTCGCGTTGATGGGGACTTGCACCTGCAGCCGCCACATGCCTCGATAGGCAAGTTTTGGCTGCTTGGCTGGGCACTTTTATGTAAATCTGCTAAATTAAGTGCCAGCCGCTTGTCATCTCGCCCGCCTCCTCCCAGGTGATTGTCGGTCGTCCTTCAGAGTCCTGTGTTCTTTGCCTTTTGCTTCCATCTCATTCTCTTTGCCTTCTCACTTTTTTCATTAATTCGTTGGGTGCTGGCAAGACAAAAATTTAAATGAAATATTTTGATGGTCTTCTGCGACTGTGCAAATAGAGAAAAGGAACAAACTAAAGAAAAATGTAATATTGCAAAAATATTTTACAAAATGGCAAGGTAATTCCCAGTATTCCTATAATGAAGAAATATAGCAGCAGGATACACAGCAAATGGCAGGTAAAATCTGCCCTGAACAAACTCTCAATTAACTCTGTTTGATTGCCTTAATCTTGGGTTAAATTGTAACCGAATTTCCTTCAGCTGCAAGCTCATTCGCCCTAATCCCCTTTACAAATTTAGGTGCCGCTTAAATACCCTTCACAATGCCGTCGGGCTAATGACTAAGCCCAGCCAAAGGCAAAGAGCGGAAATGCAACAAATAAATACAAAAAGGCGACTTAATGCCACCAGCCGCAGTGGAAACAGAACTGAAATAAAGTTGTCACAGAGCCGGCGAAGCCTTTGGGGCAGGCAGGCATTCGGGATCCAGGACCTCGTCCCAGCCACATGCTCATTTAGCTGGACGGCACAAACAAAAAAAAAGGAATGAGTAAGAAATACAAAGACGACCACTTCATACCCTTGTGTTTACTAGGGATGGCAGATATTTTCGGGACTATTCTGTATCGATAGTTGCACTTGGGGCGATATATTAATCGATATGCTAACAATGCTTTATACGTGCTATAAATCGATTTTCTTATTGATATATCGGACTTCGCCAAAGAAAACTTATAGTCAAGACAAACTATAAGTTATTTTCTATATTATATTTTACGCTATATTTTTCGATATCGCATATCGAACTTTGAGCTGACTTCCTCTAGATAAACATCGCTATTCTCGATAGCATTGATTTTACAGTACTGTAGTTGTTATATGTTAATTAAGAATAATCTCTATTCGACTTAAAATAAATGAAATAAATTATTTATCAAACAAAAACATTAATTTTTTGTGTTTCATAGTCCGACACGAATGCAATACACTCGTTCTATCTCTACGAAACTCTGGTGAAACAACAACAAAATGCAGACTAACAAAACAAACTAGAAGTGAAATAAAATTCTCGCCAAAGCGGAGGAATAGAAACAGCAGGCGTTGCACGTCATTAGGGCAACATGCACGGCCGAGTTGCAAGGCCAACTGAGGGCCACCCATCGTCCCGGTGCCATTCTCTTGGATGTGGACAAACATGAAACTGTTTGGCTAAAGTGAAAATTTTATTTTGCAATTTTCTGTTTAAGGATTTCTATTTCCGCCGGGCCCCCGGCCAGACATGCCGGCATCTCTCTCGCTCTCTCCGAAAAAAAATAACAGAAAAGCTATAAACAAATAAGAGAAGAGATGCAGGGAGTTGGAGTAGGAAAAAGAAATAAATAATGTATGATGTCGCCGGCATTTTAATAGTTTTGTTAGCCTTTTTCTCGGCCGCCGCCGAGCAACGGAAGTAACTTTTATGCGCGGCCTTAAAAAGGGTTTCGCCCATGGGGGCGTGGTGCACTGGGTGGCAGGATGGCACGTTGGCTGCTGATGCGAGGATGTGGCGTGGGGTAAACAAAAAAAAAGGAGTACTGCCACTGCCGCCGCTGGCTGTGTCTTAATGGATTTTGTGGCTCTTTTTATTTGGCACCATGCAGAGAGCTTGAATTTCCTGCGGCTATCCGACGGCTCAAGGTCTGTTTCCCGATATTTCCCTTTAAAGTCGCCTCAAGGGCTAGGCTTACTCCCATCTGATTGGAAGTGTATGGCTGGTTAGTGGACTCGATGATAGGATCAAGAAACTAGCACGACTAGAGTTAGCTTACTAACCTTTTTTTTATTTGTTGAAAGCATAGTTACATTTAAAGAATAAAAAAATGACGACTATGTGGTATTTAAAATAATTTCATGTCGGTTTCTACCCTCTCCCCTGTCTAAATTTTGCATTAATCGATAATTAACAGCACTGCCAACTGCACTTTGTATTTTTTCATCTTCAGATAAATTTAAGGAGGGTAGGTAATCTATTTCTTTAACGATAAGTTTATCTGTTAGCTATATTTTCCTGGCAGAATAGGCTACTTATGAGGGTAGAAACTTTTACGAAAATGGCATAATGTCATAATGTCTTTATAAAAGTAGAGAACGCTCAAAAGATTTCTTTAAACAATATATGTTAAACATTTTTTTTGTTCTAAATAGGGATTCTTATAAAATACCAATAAAATGTTTACGCGTCCCGTTCGGTTTCAAAGTCAAGTTGAAGAGTTAAAACTAAGTCCGTGGTATGATCGTATATCTTAAAGATTAGCTGCTCCTCGTTTGCAATTGCTACTAAATCTTGTTTCCTTTGGTAGGAGCCTGCGTATTTTATTGGTCCAATAGTATCGAAAACTGGTAAGACAGCCCATTTTTTGTTGAAAAAACAACAAAATCATGAAAGCGAAAGCAGGGCAATAGATGATACAATTTGGAAGTTCAGAATCAAAGCCCTGCCACTTTGCGAAGCATTTCGGTGCCGAAAACAAGATAAATAAATGAATACTCTTCTGCAATTCCCAATGGTCGCAATACACGTAAGGCAAATGTCAACTCACATGTTTTCCCTTTCATGGCAATTCCACTCTGCTCCCCGGAAAGTCTCCTGGCACCAATTGAAGTGACTGACACAAGTTTTTTTTTTTCAGAAAATTCCATTTTGTTCAGCGAACTTTTTTTTTTGCGTAACGAGCCAACATGTACATAAGTTGTAACTCATGGCGGGGAGAGACAACAAAAGTCAAGTCTCATAATTTGAGTAGGTGCCTGCGGAAAATGGTGTGGGGAGGGGAGGGATGCCTTTGTGCTCAGGCTTGTCGAGGGTCGGCGATAAGATTTCCATTTGAAATGCATAGGAACCTGATGCCACTTAAAAGTTGCCAAGTGCCGGTTGGGAAACGCATTTTGTCACTCTTCGCGGCGACAACTTTTCTAAGCGTCTTTTAATTAACAGCCATCAAGTGCAAGGATTCTAAGGATCTTAAAAGGCATCCAGCACCACACGCAAACATATACACACACATACACACACACACTCACTCAGTTGCGCCGACCGACGCCATATTGAAATTCATTAACATGGCGTCCTCTTTCGCCGTCGTCAGCGTCGTTGTCGTCGCCGGCTTCTCATTAATATGGCAAGTTAAATATTTATAGCATAATTCTAGGAGCTGCTACATCACCAGCGCATTGTCTCATTCATTGTTGTGGCGAGGATAGCGCGGAGAGCGTGTTAAAGAAATTAATTAATATTCTGTTCGCCACACTCTCACACAGACACCGACCGGGTTTAATAATGGCGCATGTGTGACGCGATTTCCTCTCGCCGTTTTCCTCATCTCGTGCGGTTCGCCGAGGTTTCATTGCCGGGCCCCCGTTTTCAGCGCCCCTTGGCGGATTACTTGCCATTTTTCGTTATAGCGCCTCAAGTCTGATGTCGCTCATTGTGTTTGTCACTATGTGGAGCACACACACACACACGCTGCACAGTAGGGTGTACCCGCCACAGGAATTGAAATTTAAGGTCCCTGTCTTATCTTTCAGGAAGTGTCCTTATTTTTGAATCCAGTGGGTTTGCGATTTCATTATTTGTCTCCATCTTATCCTCTCTTCATTTTTATATGACCGTAAAGTTTAATTCGAGGTCTAATTGTCTTGATTTAATATCCATTTAAAATAGAAGATAATTAATTATTATATTATAAAAATAAATTTTACTATTCTATAAAGCATAACAAAATTATTGAAATAACTTAAAACGTGCGCACTAAGCTAGAATATGTGAAAGATTTTATCCTTTCCGTCCTGAGCATTATGACGTCAAAAGCGACGTCTCTGCCTGACACTGATCTGGATGCAGTGAAACCCGGACCTTTTTGTAAAATTAATTATAAATATCCCATCTACCGATCTTTTTTCGATAGATTTAAACTTGATATTCGCAAGCGACAGCTGTGAAAGACCTTGCTAATCTTCCATAAAGTTAAATCTCAAAAAAAGTATTTAGTATACTTAGGAGTTTAGCATTTTAAATAGTTTTTAGAAACAAAATAAAAACAGGAGATTAATTCAACAGGGTTCTTAACATAAATTGGAATTTTTATTTAAAGAATTTGAAGTTCCATTGACTTGTAAGTCAAATCTGCAAAGGACCACCCTAATGTACATTGTGACATATGTACATGTGTGTACATAAGGCTTAGGGCGCTTTCGTGCTGTTCGGCTTGTTTTAATCGTGACATGCCCGCAATCCATTTTTATATATCTCATGGCTCCCAAATTAAGTTATAAATTAAAAAAGCACTTTGTCTTGAGTTTGCTTTTGAGCGAATTAGACGTCGGCCTAAAGGTGGCAGAGAAGGGATTAGCAATTCCGGGAATGGCTTTCTTTTAATGAGCATCATTTTCTGCAAAGATTAAGATGAGAAATCTCAGTGACTTTTGCCAAGCCTAATGTGTTTTATTTGCTGCCTGGCTTCGTGTGGAAATTAAACCCATTTAGATTTCGGAATTGACTTTGCCACGTAATACGTGCAGTGGCAGTGGCAGTGGCAGTGGAACTCATCTGCTCAAGTGCAGCCTATGCCCCTTGAGGACCCAATCTATCCTGAAATCTCCATAAACACTTGACTCCTCCGTTAAAGACCCTTCAGAAAGTCCCCGGCCCAGAGCATTTGCAGCCCTTCTCTTGCTAACCAGACAGTTTAACTTAATTACAGGCGCTGGCAGACGGCAGCTAGAGCCACCGGGCTCGCCGACACATCAGGCGTAAATGAACGGAAATGAATTCATAAAATGTGAGGCGCAAATGCGTGGCAAACTGAAAAACTCGACGTGACGCAACGTTGCACGTTTAAAAGTGTAAATAATATGTGCGCCGTCGCTTGCTTTGTCGCTGAATCATAGGACCGAAAAAAAAAACCGGGAGTGCTGTGAGGGCTGTAAAGTTCCGGGACTGCAGTTGAGCCATTGAAGTTGCCCCCGAGTTGGCAGCCTAAAAAAAACCTCATCTCATTTCGAAATAAAGGCAATGAGCAAAAAATGCCGCAAAATGGCAGCCCGAAAGGGTTGAACGGGTGACAGGAGCCGCGGTGTCACCAAATTAAAACCAAAATAGAAACCTCCGCGCAGGAAGTTGCATTCAAATGTGTTGACATTAAACCATTGCAGTGCCGTGTAAATAGCGAGATTTTTGCACACGTAACCCCGTGTGCCGAACGGAGTGGGATAATTGCAAACCAATTGCCTAGGGGCATCCGTAAACCAGTCCGAGTGCAGTTGAGATTTGTTTGAATGCGTTTACGGTTTAAATAGCAATTTGAGTTAAATATTATTACCCAAGCATAGCGCCAGGAGAGGTCGCTCAACTTGATTATATACATAGTAGTGCTGGTTAATCCCACATAGTGATGGAATCTCTGAAATATATATTCTCTGACGGAGCCCTCGGCTCAATTCATTCAAATTCCCTTCACATAGCTACAGTGGCTACAATCTTTCATCATTACTTACTCCAGTGCGAGTTGGTGGAGAAAAGGTTTGCCGGGAAACTTGCAGTTTGCTTATCTCTCGCTTGTTGGCTGTCGTTACGTGAGCCTGTCATCCCGGATTAAGTGCGTATCCTCGAATGCTCATTTGGCCTTTTGTTTGGCATCGGGCGTCGAGCGGAGCCGAGCCTCAAAGTTGCCAACGAACTTTGGCCCCCAAAAAAGTTACCTTTCTCACAAGGACACACACGCACACCAATGCCGGGGCTTTTCACACATATAAGGCGACGACGCGTGTAAGAGTTTTTGTTGCATAAAATTAGGCGCGCAAAGGGAATCGAAGGGGATCAGCGCGGTGGGATGGAGTGGAAGCAGCAGCTGCCTCCATCGTCTTTAATCAGTGGCGTGCGCTCGTTTAACGCAAATTAAATTTCTGTTGTGCAGGAAAACTCGGCGCCACTCTACGCTGCTCATGATTAACGCATTTTCCTTTTAATTTCCCCCAAAGCACACGGACACACGCACCAGCACACACACACACACATTACACTGCCGCCTGCATTTGTTGATAAGATTTTAACACGCCGCGTAGGTTTCTCGCAACAAGCCCGAAAAACTTTTCCCGTCCGCCGCTGGCTGTTTTCCCGCCGACAACTTTCCAAGCCGGGCCCTAATGCGCGTGGAAAAGCGGTGGAAAGCCGAAAGGTGAGAAAGGAGACAGGCTCCCGAAAACGTCTAAAGCCTTTGGCGCACTTTTTAACAGAATCGGGGAATCGCTTTAAGAATTCCCCTTTTCTAAATAAAAATTCCTTTGGGGGAGAAACTTACATTAATGCCTGATTCTAATGTCATGGAAATTTTAAAGGAAGTTATACCTTATAACTATCTATATAATTATACATTCTTCGGTAAAATTAATCCTTACTTCCTTTATTGGAAAATTTTAAATAGGGAAAAAATAGTTAAACAATAAAAATATATTATAAGCTAAATTATAGAGGAAAAATTAATAATTTAGTAAACATTTGAAGTTTACTTTTACTGTAACATATTCCCCCACATAAAGGGTATCAGCCTTGCGATATTTATAAAATATTATAAAGTTTCTTGCTTTTTTTGCCCGCTTACTTGCTACTTTTTTTTTTGTGTTTTTTTCTTGCTTGTTTCAGAGGCTTGTGTGGAAGAATCTCAAAGCTGTCTTAAAATTTCAGCAGAAAAGTTCTGTGAAAGTGGGAAAAAACTTCCTGCCCGTCCCTTGAATCTGGGCTGTCACACGAGCAGATCAACAGATTAAATGAAAGTTTTTTTTTTTTTGGTTTTTTCCCCCTATCCATTCCTTGGGCTGTTTTGTTATTGTGACCGCTAATTCCCTTGGCAATATTTAGGTATGCACACGAGGCATAAAGCATTTTATATTGTTGCTGTCATTTGGCATAAAATGTTCGCTGATTGCGGTTAATGATGACACCGAAGATAAACCGTAACGGAACGGCAACAATGGCGTGGCAGGGATCCCCGGCCAGGTGTGTGTTCGCTGGGATTTTTGGGCCAGAGTTGCTGCCGATAAGGTCGTTGACAAATGTGCACTTTTTAACACCTTGCGGCACTGAGTGGCGGTGTTGATATGAGTTGCAGATTGGGCCCAAAGCTTTGTACCCTGCAATTAAGAATTCTTAAATTGCTTTAAAGCACCGCGCATGAGTTAGATAACTGATAATCCTAAATGGGATTTGCCATGTCTCTCTCTTTCTGTGTACATGCATAGTATGTGCTCTAATGGGTGCAGATAGCAGGTTCAACAGGAAAAGCGCTTAGCACACTTAAGTCTTTGCTTTGTCCTTTAAGATTTGTTCTTAATGGTTGATATTTTGTGTATATTATCAAAATTTGCACGTTCTTTCCCATTTGCATTGTCTTATTATGCATAATTTTAAGGTTTATGGAAAGGAGTCATGGATTTGTTGCTTGAGAACCGAAGATTACAAAAAATATATGAATTTAGAAGCAAAATTAATATATATTTGTAAAGGTAATAGCAAAATGATATAATAATCATGATAAATATATACAATTTGAATATCCACTTGCTATTACTAGCATCGTAACGTTTTCAGTTCAAATTTTAATACCGAATTTGCAATAATTTCCTCTACTTAATGTTTATTTCGAGTAATCAACACCAAATCGATTGCTTGTTTGCTCTATTTCCATTTAGATATGCATAACAAATATTTGATCTACCGAATAGCAGGTATCCCCAGCTCAACTCATCATCTCTTGGAATGAGAGCTGCTAATAACAGCGACAGGGGCAATAACTACAACTGCTAGTAGTTCTGTGTAGTGCCACCTATGGAACAGAGCCCAACACATGCCAAGTGCACTCTGATCCTGATCCAAAGGGGTGGCTTTTACGGTGGGAGAGGGTGTGTGTATGTGCGTGTGACTGTGGCAGCAACATGTGAGTTGCGTTTAGCTAAGGCCAACTGTCAGTGGCGTGAACAAGTGCCATTGAAGTATGCCGTTCATGTTCATGCCTCCCCATCGCAGTTGGTTCTCACACCTTTGCCCCTTGCCTTTCGCCGAACTATGTGAAATTGTTTCAACGGTGTTTGTACACTGAGAATAACGAAGATTGTTAGCAACAGATATTTCATTGAATCACTAATTTCTGGGAATTTTCTAAAGAAAGACAAAAATTTCAACATTTTATCAAACTTCAAGTTGGGAATACGAGATTATTTAACCAAAAAGCAACTTCAAATGTTCGTTATGCTCAAAAGTTTCCTCTTAAAACTAAAATCTATTAATAAATGTATTAAGCAAGTGTAGACGTGAAATACATGTGACAGTTTTATTTTAACAATTCTCATTGGAGTCAACATCATTTTAGTCCTGGAATTTCGCGCTCGATGTATGTGTTTAATGTGTGAGAGTCTGCGTGGAGTGGATTATAATGTTAATGGAGGGATGAGAGTGCAAATGTCTGCTCACGACATTCATTTGAGAAGCTAACACAGACACATACACTGCATACTTTCACGATTCTATATCTATCCGCGTGTTCAACAAGCAACATTATTGTCATTATCATACGGCTTCAAGGACGCAGCCAAATGGAATGAAGAAAAAATCCCCGAACAGAGACACGCACACACTTACACTGGCGTATATAATTAAGGAGCCGCTCAAATCCTGTAACCGCAGGAGCCGCACAATCAATCTCAAGTTGTCTGAGTGGATAAGCACACCACCGTCTTCTCCCGCGCTCACGGCGTAAAATAGATTTATCAGGAGAAGTGTTTCTGGGCCCTGGGTCCAAATATAATAACTTCAAAGGCAGCCAATGCTGGGCGACAGCTGTGGCGGCTAAAGTCGCCGCCTGAAATCACGTATACGCGGCGTGCACACCGAAGTTGTCCTGTCGTAATTGAAACTATTTACTTTCTGCCATTCTCATGATGGGCCATTTTCGTAAAATTTAACGCACTTTCCTGCAAGTGTTGCCTGACTGGGCGCCTGAAATTGGCATCGCCCGAGGTGCGGGACGATGCTAATTACTTGAAAATCAATTGTCGCAATTCATTTTGAGACCGGGTTTCCGGTACCCCCGGGGGGCTGTGCCGGCAGTGCGGGCTGCTCTGTGTAAAATTAAGTATGTTAATTTAAATTTATCGTTCCAATGATTTTCATTTCCTTTCCGTCGTTTCCCTTTTACCCTACCCAATCCAACTTGCATATTTCTTCAAACGAAGTTTTCCTCTTACTCTGCTGTCGCCGCTGCCACCCGCTCACTTTCTGGCTGTGGATGGCAATGATTTTTGCAAATGGCCTTAATGAAGGCGTAGGCAGGCAGCAGCTGCTTTTCCCCTTTGCCGTGTAATCAACGGCGGCGAAGCCATCGCCATCAAATTAGCAAACGTCGCTAAATTAGTGGGCCGAAAAAAGGAAATGGCAAAGAAATGTGTGAGCGAGCTGGCCTTGTATAGGGTTACAAATGAAGCCATAATTTGCGGATGCAAAGGAGTATAATTGGATCTGATATGTGAGAGACTGGGGTAATCAACGGAATCACACAAATCATTCGTCTTTTTTTTTGCTCTCCACTGCCTGAATCGTCGATGCCATCAAAGCGCCTCTATATCCTAAAATAAACTTTTTGCTCAACTTTATTTCCACTTGCTAAATGGTTTTTCCTACACGACAGGACTTTTTCGTGTCCAGGCTGAAACCCTGGAGACTAGCATACAAACACGTGCATTTAGTTTGATTTTATTTCCTGGAATATTTTTCGTTTATCAATTCCTTTGTGTATGGCTTAAAATTTACGTTTTATTTACCAGAGTTGCGATTTATTTTAGATCTCTTTTTTTTTTGTTGCAAATTAAATTTACCGAAAAGCTGCTGTTTTTCTCCTGCAATAATGAACGTTTTTTGTTGTCGCTGGGGAAATCATAAACAGTTTTGCCTGTGATTGCTTGCAAATAAACACAAATTGTGGTTAAATAATAATTCGGAAAACTAATACTTTTTATGATTTTAGTTATTATAAACTTGTTCATAAAATTCCTATGCTGCTGCTGCTGACACAATTTAAATTTCACAAATAATTGAACAATTTGGCAAGCACTCCTACAGTAATTTCCTGCTCAATTTTGTGAGAAGTTACTCCCTCAAAAAAAAAAGAAAAACGGGAGAAAAGTGCTCTAAACAAGTTAATGACTCGGTCGGTGGGAAATCAATTTTTTATATTATATGACTCGACTTTCTCTGGGTGTCACATTTTCACGCATAAAAAGACAAAGGCGGGAAACGACGCCAAAGGAAATTGCTGAGAGAGAGTGAAAGCTTTGCTAAGTGCTTCAGAGGGAAGAGGGGATTGCGGTTCCTTATTTGCAGCACATATGCTCCTGCCCCAGTCCCTGTTTTGTGGGTTTGTGTGCCCCATATAAATGCAAATGGCTTATGAAAATAATTTGACAGTAAATTACAAATTTATGGTAAATTGCATATTGAGGGATTTTTCTCGCTGCCATCTGCCGCCGCTATTTCTTTTTCTCGCTTAAGAGCCTTCATTATTGTGGCGTAATAAAGGGCTCCTCTTACCTGGGCCACCCACTTACCTGTAATGCGTGCAATACCTTTTTGCCTATGCCTCCTGGCAGCTGTGAATTTCTCTTCACTCTCCCCTCCTTCTTATCAACTTGATTGCGTTAAATGGAACATTTTCATTTTCTTTCTTTTTGATATAATTGGGTGTTTAAGGTGAACAATTTTCGTTCTCTCTTTATATTTCAGGAAACCATTACAAAGTAAAAGAAGATTCCGGGAATGAGGCAGCAGGCAGTAGGCAGAAAAGGCTTAAGTGCCACGCCTCCTTCACCAGTGTCGCCCGATAATAACAGGGAATGTGCACTCGACTGATTATTGTATAAATGCGAAGGAATTTTTATTGAAATGCTGGAGCCGAAATCCATTAAACCCCTTTTTCCATTGAAAGCTTCAAGCGAAAATATGGGAATGTGGGAAAGATAATACCCAGAATGTTGAGTACAGAATGAGGGAATATTAAAGATTAGCTACCTTTTATCTAAATATAATATAGAAATATATCTTAAAGTGATTTTTGTCTACAAGTTAATCCTCTAGTATAGTTCAATCTTGTTTGTCTGCGGTAATGGCCTTTAAAGATAAACATTATCCGATTCGCATGAGGGAAAGATAAAAGTACCGACACCTATACACTGCCGTTCAGCTAAATAGGTTCACTATTAAACATTTGGCTGTTATTTTAGGCAGGTGTTTTGATTGAAATAAAATAATTGGTATGAGAAGAATTTTCTAATAAATTAAATATTTTTTCTTTACACCTCTGAAGTGCTTGAGCCATTGTTTTGATGATAGAAGGTATCAAATTCATTGTCTTATAACTGCCATGCTCATCATCCTATTGTACTTATACTCTGCATTGACTAGAGGTAAAATATTGTTTAAAAAATACATATACCTTATTGTATATTGATATAACAAATTAGGTATGAAAATGAAGCGAAAATAATATACCATTGTAATAAATAAAAGAGTATACAAATTATGAGCAAATTAATTTGTTTTACTGATTCAAAATATTCTTGATAAGCAGTAGTTAATCATTTCTTTCCCCTTATCTATTGCTCCACCTTAAAAATTATTGGCATAAAAAGATAAACTTTCCCATGGACTGAGTCAGTTCTCTACAGACATTTCGCCATGCGAATCGTTATTTTTATTTTCGCCATCTGGGTGCTGGCCCTAACCAAGGGTGTTAGTTCCGAATGCTGTAGAACTATGGTTAATCTCCAGTACAGAATACCCGGTGAGGAATGCAGTGCTGTTGGCGGACACAGATTCGGGGACTCCTGCATGGTCACCATTTGCGGCAATGGCGAGGCCCTGGTGGGCACCTGGTGCGGAAGGGGAACGTGCAACTGGCTCGGATGCGTCTGCAGGAACGGATGCCTAAGTGGCAACTGGGTTTCGGAATTCTTGGCCAAAAATATGCAATATAATATTGAGATTCAGGATGCCAAATGGACTTATTATTATTAGTTGCTTGATAAAATTCGGTTCGTCATTGTTAAGTGAAATTATGTAATTTTTTTATTAAATGAACTTTATTAACTTACATTGAAAAAAAACACCAATACACCAATATAATAATTAAGTAAAGTTGTGTTATACTTGTCTTGATTGTTATATTGGGTAATATTTGTATGTATTATTATTATTATTGAAACTCTCAAAATGAAATCATACTACCTCTGCCAAATTTTTGTATCTGTTTGGCTGACAAATATTTATTTGTTGAGGTCATTTTGGGTCAGAAAGACAGATTTTTAGGTCTATTTTTGTCATTTAGACTTTACTTGATAAAAAACTGAATTCAGTTTTACTATTTTTACTAAAATTATAAAATTATCTACTCGCTTTTACTTTTTCCAGCTCCAAATATTTTTTCGTGAATGCTTAAGTATACAGATTTCATTGCTTTAAATTAAATGCAGCAGAATTAAATATCTCTTACCTTAAAATGTGTTAAGTGCGTAGTTTTAACTGTAGTGGAATTATATTTATTAATACACAAGAATACAGGGTCATATATGTATATAAATCAAATTATGAAGTAAACAGAATTGCTAAAATTAAAATTGCACATAATTGAAAGTATATAATACGTGTATCCTGGGCCTGGGCAATATAGGGTTAATTGGTATACAAAACAATTTAAAGAGAATAACGTCTTTAAAATATAGAAATATTTACATGTTTAAAATTAAGACATTAAAAATAATTATCAGCTTGACATTGACATTTATTAAATTAAATAAATTAAATCAATGTACTTAAGATGTAAAAAGGACAACTTATTCAGACAAGATTGAAATGTATAAAAAAAGACGTATATCTATGTATATATTTCCGTATTAGCTTACAGTTTAAGTTTTAATATACAAAAGTTATTAATTTTAAATAATTTTATAATATTCAATAATAACTTCTGATTATATAAAGTAAATTTTAATAAATTATTATTATCATTTGAGTATGAACAAGAATTTGAAAAAAAAGGAGAAGTGCTTAGATTAATTTATATTTCTGCCTAAAACAGAGAGACTTAGAAGATTTGTGTTTTAACCTCTATTGAGTAACAAGTACTCAAATTAACTTGTTTTTTTTTTTGCCAAATTTCATTGTTCACTTTTTTCATGTGGCGTCATAAATAATACCCACTGTGTTGAGGTTTTTATATCTATTACCAGTCTGTCTGTATGAAACAAGAGATCTCAGAGACTGTAAGTACTAGAACTATATATGGTACCGGGTATTGCAAAGTCGAGAACTGTTGTTTTCTACCTGATTTCAATTTATTTCATTTCCATTAAGGACGATCAGCCGGGATCTTTAATTTACCACATGAAAGAAATACTCGACGTTGCCACCTCATCTTTGTTTGCGTTGCGCCGGTTGTTTTTGCCTCTGTGTCTGAAAAGTCAGGGAGAAAAGTCAATTTCCATTTGAAAAATCCAATTTCTTACGCTCGAATCTGGGCTTGGAAATGTTGCTCATGTATCAACAACCGCCAGCTGTGAGCTAGCCAGGCTGTCTCGGCCAATTGCATTGAAAAGCAGCTGCATCGGTCATTCGGTCTGGTCTGTTTGTCTATCAATCTGGTACCGCTTGCTGGTACGGAGCCCTCGAAAACTGAGAACTTGGCAACCCGGGGACCGGTCTGCTCCTCATTGCCCTGATTTATCCAATCCATGGGAGCACCTTTAACTTTGTGTTTTTGCTGGCCAAAGTTTTGTGCAATTTTCCATGCTGTTTACAAAATGAACGAAGCAAGAAGCAAACAAAACAAATTGCGAAAGAAAACTTTGTACGTTTTGCTCGTTTTGGCTTTCGAACAAAATGCTGCGGGATGGCGAGAGTCGGAGATAACGAGAAAAATGCAATTTTGTGCAAGGAGCTCGGGCTCGGGTGCGAGTTCGCAGAGAGATGTTGCATCTGACTTGGCATTGTTTCCCCCATTTTACTTTGGCCAGGTGAAAGTATTCCTTTGTTGGTCATTAAATTACACTTTTCCCCCGCTTTATTCGGGCTCCATTGCTCCAGCTCCTCTTGCAGGACCACGTTCGCGCTGCTTTTCAATTGTACTTTTCAAAGTTGTTTAAAATGCAGGACATCTCACTCCGGCCCCCTCTTTCAATTGCCGCCGTCAAGTGTGTACTTAGCCGGGCATTTGGCAGGCCAAGAATATTCCTAGCCATGGCATTACCTTCACAGCTGTCAGTCTAAACGCAATGTCTAACACCTGGAGTCTTCTGCCACATTGCGCTGGGGAAACGCATGCGGCGGAAGTGCAACATCAGGTGCAACAATAAAATGCTGAGCTAACCGGGCGTAAAGGCAATTCATTGATGTGCAAATATGTGAATGCTTTCTAGCCATAATACAAATAAAAAACCCTCCATTTCATTGGCCATATGGCGCCGCATAATCGGTAAACAGGTGCTTAATGCTAAAATGTTTTTGTTGTACAAAAATAATGTGGGATAGAAATTTGCATAGCAATGAGTTTCCAAAATCTTTAACATTCTTTCATGAAATAATAAAATGGTAAAAGGTAGCTGTTGTTTTCCGCTGACTTGTGTTATTATTCTTCCTAATTATACCATTGTTTTGTTGATGAAAGCAAATTGGATTTTATTTGAATAAATGTAGCTCTCATCGCACTCCCCTGGATTTTCATTATATTTCTTTCAGACATAATTATTTACTTAAGGATTGAGATTAGAATTCGCTTAAGTATAATAATTAAATAATAATCATGTTCCAAACACCTCAGCAAATACCTTTTTGAGTAAAAGGTGATAAAGTTAGCACAAATACCGAAAACACTTTAACGAACCCTTACGTAAGGTCTTAATGAGAGTGCATAAGTGATAATGGTGAAAGCTACAAAGTGAAAACGGAAGCAAAGGCTAGATTATATTACGTATACGCCACGTGTTCATCAAAATTAGAATAAAACACTTGGAATGGAAAGCCAAAACGGAATCGTATCGGCTTACTTCACTACCATATCTTTTCTTGAACTCAGCTATCTCTGTTTTGCTATTGTAAGTGGCCAATGGGGATGAAATGGAAAGCTCCCGGCGGCCAAATGGAATCCGATACCCCACCAAAAGTAACTGGACTCTGCTGGCCATGAGAACGAGTGGGCCCGACGCCAAAATGGCCAGAAGTGGCATTCAAATGCGAGAGGAACGCTTTTTTGTTGGATTTTCCGAAGGCTGTCGAATGCACGGAATGGACTTTAAACTTTCGCCAGCGATTGTAGACTGAGATGTGTGGAAAATGCCGTGGATGGGGAAAATCGAGTTGAGCCCTGAGTTCTGATTCACAAACTTTGGCACAGGCGCGACTCGTGGCCCTCAGGCCTTAATTGAATTCGTGCAAAAATGATTAATTTACCTGGATTTGCACCGGAAGCCGCCACCTGTCACTGTCACCACTTGATGTATCGATGCCGAGCGCAAAGTTATTAAGCGAAGCATCCAGGAGTCGATGGGCAAACAAATGCCTTTCAACATCAACTGCTGCAGATCAACGGTATTATTTCCCCCAACAAATTTCCGCTAATGAAATGCGCAGAAGACTTTCTTCGACACGTTTTATTACACAGTTTGTGTAGCCGGAGTCACAGTAGTCGAAAATAACACCACACACAGGAAAAAATTAGCATTACTTCAAATTTTAAGTCCATTGGCATAGATGGGAATCTCTTTCATGTTTTGTTATTTTCGATTTGTCATAAATTATTGAGTCATGTCAAAAATGACATAAAGAAGGCGGAAAAAAATATTTTGTATGTATTTAAATAAAAATATTTATGTATTTGAGTTCTTACTTATATTTAGCCTGTAAATCATTTCATGTTATATAGTGAGTAGAAACAACTTAGTTTAATTCATAAATTTAGGAAATGATCATCAAATTACAATCCTTAATATCGAACTGAAAGTTTGCTATGTTGTAGTTATTTTTACTGTGCAGATGATAAAAGGCAATGCGACAGCTTCTTGGCTCGAAGCGACAAAAGACGTCGTTTCGTGTCGTTCCGTTTGTTTACCTGTTTTTCAGACTTTTTTTAATGTTGTCTTTATATAGAGTATTTTCGTTTCTCTGTTCAGCCTCGCTGCCTTTTATTATTATATCCGGTTTACGTGGCGTATGATGAACACGTCTATTGGTTGCCAGGCATTCCCTGTCCCATTTCCATCCGACTCGTGTCCCATTCCCCAATATGTTTGACTTAGCTCGAGGTGTCTGTGTGCGTCTGTGAGTTTTGCCTTATTGAGTTTTCGAACCTGAAAAGCACGCAAACACGAAGACACACACACACACAAAAGAGGCAATCGCACACGTGCGCGGTGCTCGGTTGTTGTTGTTCTTATTGAATATTGCTTGTTATATTTGACTCTGCTTTAAAGTGGCATTAAAATCGCACAAAGGCAATGTCAGCTTTTGCGAAAACATGTATTTCAGTCGTCATAGCTACAAATAGAAACTAATTTCGCTTCGAACATGCCAATTTTGACCAGCATTCATTTAGAGTCATGTGACCTACGGTTTTGCTCGATATTCAGCAAAAATATCTAAAATATCTAAAATATAAAATATCGGCCTTAATACAAAGTTTAAAGAAGTATAGGA
The DNA here is from genome assembly GCA_008042475.1 of Drosophila kanapiae. Classification (NCBI taxonomy): domain Eukaryota; kingdom Metazoa; phylum Arthropoda; class Insecta; order Diptera; family Drosophilidae; genus Drosophila; species Drosophila kanapiae. The sequence goes on from VNJM01003026.1 coordinate 269,547, forward strand.
AGTATCTTACAGAAAAGATTGCTTTACATTTTTCAAAGATATCTTAATTAACTAAACAGTTTATTTAAGTTACCGTTGTACCGACTTCGTTATTTTTAATAAAAGTATTTACATTGTGACTGTAAGCAGCAGAATTTGTTTGAATAGCAAAGATCCACCCCATTGAAGAGATGCAAAGTCAGGATATATGCTTTATATATGGCAATCAGTTTGAGGTGGTGGCTTTTTGAATTGCGGCTTGTATGTTAACTTGGTTAACCCCCTGGGGAAACGTTAAGTCCCCTTCGACAGCCACCAAGACATGCCTATCTGCCGCGTTAACAGCATAGACAAACACGAGGCTTAACAGCTAAGTGTCAAGGGTCACACGGATGAACCCGCGATAAAAACCAAAACGGCACAGGAAGCATGGAGACAGGGCAAAATCCTGGCTGACATCGCCATTAATGACACAGCGATAACTTTAATTTTTCATTTCGACAGCAGGGCACATTGTTGCCATTTCCGTTTCCGGCTGACGGTGACACACGTACACTTCCGCGTTGACACTCGACAATTACAACACGTGCTAGAGGTCTGTTTTTCTTTTTTATCTTGGTGCCCTCAGCCTTTTCTTTGCCATTTTAGGCGCAATTCAGGCGACAAGTTTTCTTCAATGGCGTCTTAAATCACACACAAGCCCATGAATTGACACACACCTGCCCCTGTGTGTGTGTGTGTGTGTGCGAGAAGGGGTGGGCTAGAGGGGCGGCACCTAAGTTGCCACCGTAAAATATTCAAATTAAAAGGACTTATGTAGGCACTCAATGTTACCGCCATTATGTTACATTGTTGTCTGCTGTCAGGATGGTGAGCAACGACCAAGAGCCAAGACCAAGACCTCGACCCCGGCTTTCTTCCTGTTTTCAACCTCCAACCTCCGCCCACAAAACCCCCCTGCCTGGTACCGGCATCTGCTCCACTTGCATTGTGGGGACGACTTCCGTCGCTTTCAGCGCTCAACTTGCCATTTTTTTACACTTTAGTTGACAGCGGGAGCCATTTGTGGCAACAGCCACGCCCCAATTTCGGTTTCCCCATCGCCAAACCTCTCTAAAAATTGTGTACACTTAGAAATTGCTTGCTTTCTAAGGTTGGAATACAAAGTTCCAGCGAAAAATTAAATCATTTACTTTAATCATAAATAGCAATGTTAAAATAGAAAGCCATTCCAATATATATTTTAAATATATAAAGAGGAATACCTTATGCTACAAATATTTGTCAAAGAACTTTGCTAAATCTCTTTAGTCATTTATGTACGAATCTTTTATATTTCACTTCAAATTATTTAATTGAGATTTGACTGAATATTTATGTTATATTATTCTTCTTCGTGTTTCTAAATATATTTAATATAATTTCAATTTTATGCTGAGGCAGCGTTATGAAAATTTAAAGGAAATATATAGAATATCAATATTTTATCTGGAGTTCACTATATCTTTTCGCAATAAGAAGTATTAGCTCGCTAAAAATAAAATAATATAAAAACTGAAGAAAATGTAGGCTTTCCTGGTATTTTTGGGATATTTTAATAGCGTTAAAAAGAATAAAATAATTTAAGTATTGTTGAATATTTGTTATATTACTTTTTAGGTAAAATACAAATAAACCTTAGTGTATCCTTCTCTAGTTGTCCTTGGCGATGCTGATGTTGTTGCTGCTGTTGTGAGCATATATATGTCGCATTTTCCGGGTAATTTACATTCTCATCACAACATTGCGGGGGTGCCGGGCTGGGTGGGAGCGGATGGGGGCAGCTCACCTATACAACAGCGGCGGCACCAACAAATGACAGCCGAGAAAATTCTCTTTCGTTGCTCCCAGTGACTCAGAAGGTTTTAAAATAATAAAACAAGCATAAAGTATGTCAGAGTTTTCGGGCTACGACCAGACGATGCCCTGTAAGCGGGAATGATGGATGGGCTCTGTTGAGTTTTGGGCAAATGCAATTATGATAAAACTCCAGACAAAAAATACAATAAAGAGGGAAAAAGAATGCATCTGCAGGGCAAGAACTCAGTAGAATGTTCCACAAAGGGTATCAAAATGTAATCGCTTTTTATATGATGGCCCGTTATTTGCTTTTATTATTAGTTGCTGTAGTTTCGCATTTGACATTTTTATTATTTCATTACATCTACCGGCTTTTCCTGCTGCGGCTATGCGTTTTATTACCGTAAAATTAAGGGCATCCATTCGGTGCCGTCCAAGGAATTTGATGAGTTTATTGAAATGCTTTGCATAAATTGCAGCCAACGGCGAAAGTTTAAATTGAAGTCTAGCAATGCACGGGCAACTGAGAACGCTGACGCAATTTTCGCGATTCATTTCCACGAATGTCAAGTGCCCGGAATGTAAGCCAGAGGAGTGTAAAATCGGCATATCACATTGGATTCATTATAAATACAATTTCACAGCGCGTAGCCCTCGCAACACAGAGTAAAGAAGGCGCAAAGGGCGAATGAGTTGGGCGGGAATACTAAAAGGCGATTCCCGAGCGATTGGTCCTGCACTCTGTTTCGGCATCTCATTCGCTTACTTTTTGTTTCAGTTGCTTCTTGGTCCTTTTCATGCTTTTTGCCCGGGCAAGTGAAGCGCACTCAAAAATTTATTGTCTGCAACTCGAAGTTCGACATGAATTTTATTTATTTGCATGTAAATCGGATTTGTGTGACCCCAAAGACGTTCGAGCGTGAAATATACGAGCAAACAGCCGCTGACCGCGTCAGCTTTCTCTTCGCCTCCTGTTTTGGTTTCGCTTTTCTTCTTTCCACTGATTTTACCACACGGAGAAAATTAAGGAATAATTTAAATTCAATATAAAAATATTTAATTTATATTCCTGATTGAATTTACAAATGTATTCTAATTGGGTTGGTTTTACGGAAAGGTTTTTCTTGATTTTTAGTAAAATAAATACTTTTCATGTATTTAATTTGATATTGATTAGTGTTACAGCTTTAATTACAATAGCGAGTGGTTTGTTGAATATAATAAATATATAATATATATAAACAAATATAAATATGGGTAATATTACACTTATTTTCTCAATGAATATATAAAAATTATTTAATTTAAGTAATTAATCGGTATGTTTTTAGAGAAACTTGCATTAAATAAAAAAGTAAGAAAAAACTACACTACGACTGTTAATTAACTGGTACTGAAAACATTGTGGGTGAAATTAAAAGGCACATTGAAATGCTTCATTTACTTTGTCTAATTATGCACAAATTTATTTAAAACATATATTAAACAGGCCGGCGCCAAAAGAAAATGTTGACAATCGAAGACAAATGTTGTTTGGAACATGTTGAGCTACATCCTAAAAAGATAAATGTGTCTAGAAACAAGTTGTGCAGCGCCTATTGGTGTAGACAACACAAATGTAGATGTTGCAGAAGTTCTACATACACAATAACTTTATTGTTTAATTCCGTATAATTCCAGAATTTCTTTTGTAAACGCTCAGAGATACTTTGTTTCACACGGACAAACGGACAGGCGTACATGGGATACTAATCAACTTTATGTATACTCTATGGAGTCGGAGATGTTTTCTTCTGTCTGATATATGTATATCATATATATTAGGGACATATATTCAATAGTCCCTAAGTTATAAAACCCTTGGATACCATGTAGAAAAATAAATACTTTTAAAAGCTACACAGTTTTACCCGGTATCGGTAAGGTAAAAAAAATAAAAAACTCTGTAGCAGGCGAACCCTTGCGAATGGAAGACAAAGTACTTACATTTATAGTTCCCATGTGATCATACAAATATATGTATCAGTTACTAGACTGAACTTATTCTGTACTTATTTTCTCGGTGCGCTGGTTTCTCTATCTGTCCCTGAAGGTGAAAGGTGCTGCATTCGTCGCCTGAACGAACACGAGAATCAAGCCTGCTTCTCGTTTCGCTCAACTTCTCCGGCCGCCTTTGTTTTCCATTCGGACTCTTGGCTTTATTGTTGAGGCATAGCAACCTTTTTTTATTTATTTCCCCCACCGCCTGTCGGCTTGGGGCCGCCTGCCTTTATCATTTTAAATGTAGTCGGACATGGACACGTCGGTTCTGTTAGGCTTGCATGATTCCCGAGCATTCTCGGACTGCTGTTCGGTCTGCTGGCCACTTTGGTGTGTGTTTTATTAGCTATTATGCCTAAAATATGGCTTACGTCCCGTTTATTGTTATTTATAATGATTCATTTTGCACGTTTTTATGGCTGTCAGGGGCTGAGTAGGGATCCCACCGAAGGCATCTCGGATAATGTTGTGCGGTTTGTCTGCCATCCGCATTCACTCTACGCAAGTTTATTTGCTTAATGGTTTCCATTGCCTCGAAGTAGGTAAACTTCGGAGCCTGCATGGGATGGTTATTGATATGTTTTCAAATTATCTCCGTAATTGTTTTAATGGCCACTCAGAATGTTTTTGACTAAATAACTTGGCAGAGGATAGACGCTGTCAATTATGGCGGAAAAATTCTTTACAAATGCTATTAAAATTGAAATTTCTATTTGTTAATTTATTAATGAGTGAGTACTTAAAGTTTATACCAAAAAATCCTTTTAAAAGATTAGTAATATTGCTTAAGCTGAGATTGGTCTGAAAATAAATCCTCTTGACTCTATATTATGGAAATATGCCATGTCTAGCATATTGAAGGGGACTGTACTGGGACTGAACGAAAGCGTTTAAAGATTGACATGGCTTTTGAGTCTAATAAACCTTTGGCAGCCTGAGAGTATGCAAGCAATTTGGAAGTCAATCAAGCAGTGCTCGCCGTGCAAGCAATGCACACACGCACAGCCATTTGCAATCGTTTCCTGCTGGCTAAAGTTTAATCCTGCACAATCAATTAGGGGAATAACGTAATCTGGCAGGAACACTCCTCACCGCTCCCGCTCCAATTTCGCTTTCAGCTTGCCGTCTTCTGCCATATATCATGGCTTGCTTATGTTTTGAATAATTTAGTCGGATTTTCCAGGGTCTCCTTCTTTTGCTGCTGTTTTCCTGGATTTTTTGCATTTTAAAAGCGATTTTGCCAATGTAAAACGTGAAATGCAAAGCTGCCAGTTCCAGGATATGCGAGATGCGCTCGCATGTTGCAGCTGCTGTTGCCAGGATGTTGCTGGAACAGGAGCGTATGTGCAAGCTGGAGAAATTGTCGCATAATGATGTCTACGATAAATTTTACAAATCCTTGAGCCAGTTTATGCCGCTCACCGTCTCTCGTCTCATCCTCGAGCTTTCCACTTTTCTTTAGTTTTATTTCATTTACTGACAGCCCTTCTCTGTAGGTACACACGACGCTGCCCCGAGAATCTGGGAGCGACGTGGCTGTGGCAACCTTTAAAATATTTTTGCAATTTATTTACTTGCACACACACACACCCGCTCGCTCGCTTGCTCATACACTTAACGTAGTTCACATATGCAAAATAAAGTGATTACAAAGATACACACTCAGCCACGCACATCTCCCCAAGATGCTGGAGGTGGAAAAGATGGCTTGGCCCAATGCATGTTTTAATGCACTTGCTTGCAGGAAGACAAGAAAATTTCATTTGCATGCACATACAAACAAACACATTACCATCAGCCGATAGTGTGTGTGTGCGTGTCCTTCCTCGTCCTTTTCGATTTGTTTATATGCTTTAGTTGATTTTCCACCCAAATATTTGAACACATTCCTCTGTATACAAGCCAGCACTCGCATCCACACACAATGTTATATTTTATGCAAAATTAAACGTTTTTGTGATAAACAAAAACATTTTCAGCTCACGTCTTTGGTGAAAAATGGGTAAAACAATTTATACAATTTTTATAACAAGATCAAAATGGTGGGGATCAACACCTCGCACTAACAACATTTTTTAATAAATATTTACAGGAAATAGCCTCAACTGAATGTATTCGTGATAAACAAAAACATTATATATGTACCTATAAAAAATATAAGTTACAAATAAAGCTCACAAAATGTATATTTTATGATAAATGATTTATTTTTGTTGTGGAAGTAACCATAAAAAGATTTTTAATACCGTTTTTAATTGTTCTAATAAATTATACGCTAGTTTAGTTTTTTTGACAAGGAAAATTCTCATTATAAACAGAAGCATAAAATATTTAAATGGTTTTAAGAATAAAGATGTGGTAACAATTGAGGAAAGACATAAAACTTACAGAAAAAAAAACAATTTAGGCTCATTTTGTGTGTGGTTTGGGTTTATTTTTTACGGATCTACACCAGAGAATAATAAATAAAACACACCGTAAAAATATCATGTAGACATTTAAACCTAATGAATGTCGGGGAATCTAGCGAGAAATTAAACATCAGCGAGCAGAACATGAAACAAACTGGGCGAAAAATAAGCTACATCTCAAAATGTACACAACAGGAAAAATCCCCATACACTCCCACTCATTTTTTAGATACAGAAGGCGTTCGCTCAATGAGCTCGAAGCCGATGCGCAACACATGCTGTCTGTCATTAAATTTGTGCCAGAATTCCGGATAATATAGGTCCGAGCCAGGCTGACGAAGAATTTTCCACGATCTAACACGGAACGCCTACCGGAAATGAGTGGCAAATTTGGTTGGAAAACACCGAGCTGAGAATAGAGAAATACAAATGTTTACTAATAGCGAAACTGATATCTCGCATCCAGAAACTGTTTACACGCTGCACACGTTGCACACCAAGTGTGAGCTGAATCTACAATTCAAATCGAGGGATTCGGTGGGTGGCGTTGGGGCTGTGTGCCTTATTAGTAAACGGGCCCGGGGTAAAATATGCTCCGTAAAGATAGCAGCCAGAGCAGGAAAAAATAATAACGAAATAGAATAGAACACTGCATATAGAGCAAATAAACTTGGGCTTCTTTTTTTTGGTATATAAATTTGTGCATTTTTATGAGTTTATATCGCAAATTGTTTGCGTGTTGCCTTTTAATGCCCGCGGCTAGAATATTTTTGCGCGCTTCTTTCTGCCCGTTACCATATTTTCGTATCTTTTCTTTTTATTTATTTTTTTTTAATATCAACTCAACTATTCTGGAGTCAAAGGAGAAACGGGGAGCTGGCAAACAGTGTTCAAGATATGCAGAAAGAATTATTTAAATTGAAAATTGTTTGTTTAGCATTTGTTGGCGCCGACCAAAGATAAATTTCCAACTGCATGACCATCGAGGGGAATGTTTAGATGTAGCATACAAAAAATATATATACTATATAGTAGAGAACCTAATGCACAAGGAGACTGACTGCTGGCTGAATGGAACTGGACCCCACTAACTGGGGCATTCAACCTTTGGACCAGAGAATTTATTCGTAATTTACAACTGCCAGCCGGGTGAAATTCATTTATGGCTTATCCATGGACCTCCGACTGGAAGTGGAACTGGGACTGGGACTTGGACTGGATCTGGGGCATGCAGCATTTCAAACTTCAATCTTTTAATGGCCTTCATGGCACATAAAATAGAAATAATCGTTCCTACATGTCTGTTGACTCCTTGTAAACAGCTATCTTTGTTGGATAAGTGAAGCTGGAGACCCGAAACCGGCAAAAGCTCAAGCCGGGTAAACAAAAAACTGCTAAACCAAAAATGTACATTTCACTTATTTTGCATACAAAATTCATTTACGACTATGTTTGGAGATAAAAGCCAGAAGAAAAATGTTACAGAGCGGTCTGTAAATTTGCTGAGAATCGGACTTTCCTCTTTTTCTTTTTTTCGGGAGGGGGACAAAGAGAAAGCATTCCGCATATATCAGATGTGTGTCTGCTAGATAAGTGGAACTTTATTTGATCCATTCCACCAAGCATCGTTGCACCCCGAATGGCAAAATGCATAATTAATTACATCACTTTACGCACACCATGTTTGCTTCTAATTAACGTAAAATTGTTTTCACTCTGCTCAAGCGATGCTAAAGCTAAAGCTAATAGGAGACTAACTAACAACTGCTGTCAGTCATCGCAGCTAACCAATTATTTTAATAAAATTACGAATTTGGTTAAATTATATTAAGCTGTAATATATGCAGCCCAGCCTAGAGCTCTTTAAATCCCTGCTAGATATTTAATATAAAATTTAATAAATGCTTTAATTCAAAGGAATTCGTTGGCTGCAAAAAATTCCGGGAGCAAATAATCGAGATACAGACCAAACCAAGCACAAAGAATTAATTAGCACAGTTAAGTGGCAGGCAGCTGGAGTCGGGCTAAAAGCAAGGAGGGATGGATAGGAAGGTATAAGGACAAGGGGATGGCTGAAATCCAATCTGGTATATACTCTTTTGTGGGTTCTAGATACAAATTGCTGGATGTGTCCAGATATACACAATTGACCTCGATGTGGTGCGGTCTGCCTTGAACATAATTATCGACAAGTGTTCCTCGAAAGCTGCTTAGTTCTGCTTCCCTTTCCGTCCAAGTTGTTTTTCTTTAAAGCCCATTTTCCGTTGCTTATTTATGCGCAACAGTTGGTCAGTTGTCTTGCCCCGAAAAACAAAAGTGAGCCGCCCTCGCCTTTGATGCTCTTTGCGGCCGCTAGAATTATTTCATCCTATTGACTGGGGATTGCGATGAAAGAAAAAATAATAATGAGATGATTGGGAATATCTAAACATAAACGTAAACATGTTGCTCTTTCTATATTCCAAATATTTGTGAGTACTTTCTAAGTAGTTCTTATTTATTGCATTACGAATTTAAAGTTTAAAAATACCTATTAATTAGAATTATTATTGGTTGTAGAAAATAAAAAAGGAAAAATAAATTTAAAACTACATGAGTTTAAAATCTAACAAACTCTGACAAAATTTAACAAACTTTTATATTACTACAATTAATATCACTGTAAATATTTAAGTACCATATAAATATATCTTATATTGTTAAATAGAATTTAGTTCTTATAACAAGGGTATTGTTGAAATTTGGTTTAGGTATTTTGCGGTCATAATATATTGTATTTATTATGCCTTCTACAAATCCTTTTAATTGTAGGAAATTCAACTTTACTTCTTGTTTAAATAGTTCACATGTTAGTACCGCACTTAATAAAATAAATTACACCCATCTACTTGTCATATTTTGTTTCGAAAATATACTGTTTTGCTGCTGGTTAAATACATATATGTAAATATTATTATACATCTAAATATTTATTAAAATGAATTTGAATTAAATATAAAAAGTAATAAAGAAAATGGTTTGACTCTTTTAAAGAGCATCTTTTTCTGGCTCTTGCCTGGCGATTGTGCCGCAATCTTGTACTCATAAATCGGATGCTTTTTACACAAAACCATTTCAATTGCCAGATCTTGGCAGCCAATGCCGAGACTTTGGGCCACTTTTTGTAGGTCGCTGTGTGTGGTGGACGAACGCCCACGACAACGCCTTCACTTTGACACAGACTCGCAGAATAAATAGAAATCCATACGGACACACGCACGTTCTGACACTGAGCTCCGAGTTGCTCAATTAATTTTGATTGCAGCCTTGGCAGCTGTTTTTGATTTTTTTTTTCCCGTAGGTGTTCGTAGATTATTTTGTTTGTGCTGCCTTTTCATCGAGGATTTTCCACAGACACAGTTCATGGTGAAGTTCATTTATCCATAAATTTTCACATTCAAGTATTTTGTTTTTTCATTTTCATTCGTTTGGTGCGAAATATATAAATATGAAATGTTGCTTGTATTCATTCGTTTTGAGCGTTTTTTAGATGAAGCGTGAATATTTCTTTGGCTTTAACTAGATCTGCGGAAACCGCAGGGCTGAGGTTTTGCAAGATGAACGATTTCATTTGATATATTAAATTCAATAAATTAAGGTGTTGGAGCAAAACACTAGCTGTCCGTTTATTTTGTCAACGAAATAAAAGTTCTAAACCTTGTCACAACTGAAAAAAAACAGAGATGGCCAGGGCAGGAAACAAATGCCAGAGATTACGAGATTTATGGACTTCAGGTGCGAAAAGAAATCGTAGCGCCCCATGAATTTTGTTTATGTTTATTTTGACGAGCGATTTCATGAGGCACCTTGCCTTGGTCAATGCTAGAAACTTAAACTTGAACTTGGCCAAATGTTTATCTAGATAATTTAATTACATTTTCATATAGTGCATTCAAATAAACAAATTCTCAACTTTGTTGTGATGCTTCGTTTGCTTTTAGTCAAATTATTTGCGGACAAAAGTTTGTCATGTGAGCAGAAGTTTTAATGAAATTACAAATTGATTTTAGCTTTTGTGGCAATTGCTTGTGACAACGAAAAATATACGATGTTATATATTAGCGAGAATTCAATATAAATGATTAGATTTTGCTCTTATTCGATGCTAAGAAAAATGAATTAAAATATGCCTTCTAAATATTATCATTTCAGTCTTAAACAAATGGCTCACTCTTCCAATTTTGGGAGCAGACACTGTAGTTACCGAGTGAAATTAGCTGAAGGTATGCAAACAATCTCAACCGCTTCCTCCGCACAAATATGTATCTTTGAGATACAAGTATGAGCTCTTGACTTAGCATAATTGCTGGCAAATTGCTTAAAATTTGTTCTGCCAACTAAGAAAGCGAAAGGAATCGACTTCAATAACAGATATCTGGCAACTGGCACTGGGCACACTTCTGTCTACGTTTCCTTTCAATCTTTTTTTTTCTTTTTGATTTTCGCACGGTGACGTCACAGATGGTTTCCGCTGCTGCTGCTGCTTTTGGCATCTAAATTTGTTTTTGCCGCCCCCTTTATCCGGCTCCCACACTGGCATTATTTTGGGCGATTTTGGCATCGGCCAATTCTATATCTGTACGCTGACGTCGACGTCGACAGGCGGCATTAGCCTAACCTAAAAACATGCTCAGCATTTTCGTAAATTATCTTGCGGGATCGGGCTCTTAGGCTATTTGGAAAATTGTTTCAACAAACTTGCGTCAGTTGAAATTTGTGTTTCAAACGCGCCACACACTAATTTGCATTTTAAATTCAAATAAAATAAAAAACAATGGCTGTAAGTCTCACAAGCTTTGGAAAGGATAATCATGTGTCCTGGGTGGATTAAATAGCAGTATAACGAAAAAAAAAACTGTTGTGTTTAATAGCTGTAATCGCTTATTAAAAATCCATTTATTTTGCCTTAATTATTCCTTAAACGTGATTTTATACCGAAAACATGAGTACCAGTTCAAAATTTAACAGTATTCAAATGTTAATTAATGGTTTTCGAGTCCGAGAAGAGTACGGCCACTCAAAAAAATAACAACAACAAACCAAACAAATTATAAATATTTATAAAATTACTGAAACATTGAAAGTATGAAAGTCACGTTCAGATAATATACTCAATCAATTAATTCGCACACCCAAACCCACAAAGTGGTATCAAATAAAACGAATTGAAAAGGAAAATCAACAAATTTAATTGTTGCGAAAAAAAAGTGCCGAATAAATACGAAATGTATATTTGAAAAAGTGCAAAATGGCAGCATTTTCATATAACGTGAAACTGCTTATTAAAACAATAAATTTGCACTTGATTTATGTCTGTATTCGTTCATATAGTATATGTGAATCCAGGCCACAGAAATACATAAAGCAATCAATGTTTATATGTATTTATAATTAAATAAGCAATTAAAAGACAAAATATTTAATTGCAAACAGCGTTGGCGATTTAATTAAAATTTTCTTAAATTGATTAAATATTTAAACAGTCAATTAACAGTTGACGGAGCGAAGTATTATGCATATGTACTTCTACAAAAGCCTGATTCTGTCCGCGGGCCTTAGCTGGTTTTCTGGCCGAGTGTTTTTAGCAACGCCCACTCATAGCAGCTGCCAGATCATAATTCATTCTCATATATCGCGCATTTGTCCCATTTATTTTCGTATATTTAAATAAAAAATCACTTAGTTGACAGTCTGGCCTGGGGACGACGAAAAAAACAGCGCAATCCCTTGGGTCCTGCCGCCCAGTTAACCAGTCATAAATTTGTCCCATTCCCTTAGCGGATCGATGGAGAAAGGCCGCCGCCTGCCCTACATTCACTAACAAATCACTCAGTTCTGGCATTTACAATTTAATACAAAAAATTTGCACAATTTTCATGCATAAGTTATTTGGGACATTGTGTATTCCTTTTACACTCTCGATTCATAATTAATTTGCAAATTTCCGCTGCTGACATTTGTCTCTCAATAACGCTGACAAGTTTTTGCGACAGACAGTCACAGCCGGCGGGCCATAACTTTGCTCTTAATTGAAGTGAATTATTTGTTGAATTAAGGGAGCAATGTTACAATTGCATAAAAACATTTGCTGAACTTTGTCTTTCGGGGGCAAACGCTTTTTTCGTTCACTTTGCAGTATCTCCGATTTTTTGTTAAATATTTCTTGCTGACTTGGTGACAACTTGTGCTGTAAAAACTTTTTAATTTGTTCATACAAATAAACATGTAATAAATTCTCTTAATGACACACTACATTTATTATAAAAAGGTTTTTTTTTTAAACAAACGCCATATGCTTATAATATATTAAAAAATGAATGATTCATTTTTTGCGTTGTATTTAAAATGGGACCATGAACTTTTTTTTCCAATCAGCAAAACGACATATTTTAATTAATTCATGTCTGTTTGCGGGGTTTGATTTACTGCATTTTTAATGGATAATTCTGAAAGGATGACTTCATGCTTTAAACAGAATTTGGAATGTTTATGGCAGGCAGCAAACTGTTGAGCCAAAAACATCGCCGCAAAATAATCAGGCGAAAACCCAAACAAATTGTTGAAGCGCGCGCGTCTGCCGTTTTCTTGGCAACAATGCAAAGGCCATAACCGTAAAGTCCAAGGAACGAACAAAAATTTAATGCAATTTTGCATTGCTTAGCTTTGTCTTTTACAATCCACTCAAGGCCACAAGGCGGCGTCTGTAAAAAATAAACATTTCATACCGAGGGAATGATATAAAATGCGAACAAAAAAAAGGAAAAGAAAAAAATACGAGCTGATTGTCAGCCCCCCTTGTGTTTGGGCGCAATTTTCATTTCACTTGCTTTGGTTAATGTTGGCCAGCATCCGCCAATTGGCAGCTGGCCAAATGACAAATTGAAATAACAGCAGCAAAAATGAGCGTTTATCTTTATGTTGAAATGAAAATTTTTATTTATGCCAGCAGCCGGAAAAAGGCAAACAAACTAAAAAGAGGTCGCCATTCAAGCAAACAAAAAAAGAAAAGATATCGCCACCAAAGTTGAGGGTTATTTGAAGGTCAGGCCAAGAGCAAACACACTTTTTAAATGAATTAAAGACGTGTTTCATAGGGCTTTCAGCCAAATTCAGGGTGAACTGAGCTAAGATACTATATGTAATTAATATATATTACCAAAGATAACAATATAGACAAAAAAATGAAGGTCAGTCATGGATACTAATGAGGAACACAGCTCTTTATTAAAACCAACTCTTGCAAATTTAGGAAACTTACATTATTATACTTAGTTATATAAATATGTATGTTTCTCCTTGATTAGAGGGAACCTGTAGTAGATAACATATGAGTCTTAAATTTTAAAGATAAATTTCAATATTGGTTAGTAAGTCAGTGATTTCTCCAAAGTATTAAAGAGCTCCAAAAGTGAATTTCACAAGCGTTGGACAGAAAATTGACTCCCCGTACTGGGCCGACCGACCGCAATCGATTTCACTTAGCTGTTCATCACCTATAAAATGATTTTTTAATGCAGCAGCAGAAAGAAAAACCAACTGTCAAGCGGCCAACCAGATAAACCAATTAATAATGAGAAAACAGAGCCAAGAGCCAAACGTGAAATGCAATTCTATCAGAAGATCAACAACAACAACTGTCGGCTTGTTTGTACATTCAATTAAAAAAAAACACCTGAAAAAAAGAGTGGGAAAATAAACTCGGCTCCGAAATCGAATTGGAATTGAAGCAATTGCGAATGCAAATTGACGTACAATTCATTAAAATGCCCTCGGTTCATTGGGCGCCATTAAAGCGTGCCATTGCAATGGCTCGGTTGCAGCTTCAAGCTCAATTTTTACCAATACACACTTAATATATTTGCGCATAAATACATGCTTTAAATAAATAAATAATTTCCCCTTGGAAATATGAAAATGCGGCGGCTTTCATGTAATTGTTGTATGCAACAGACTGTTGTGTGGCGCACAAAAAAATATAAAATAATACATCCAACGAACAAAATTGCAAAAAGAAATTGAAATAAGCAGTAAAGAATATGAGAGTTCGAAGTCCAAATACCCTAAAGTAGAAGTAGAGTTATTAAGTAAATAAAGGATATTAAAAATGAAGGCTTACTCATTTTTTAAATGTCACTTCTCCAAAACTAATTTACTTAATCTCTATCCAACTAAATCCCAATGGACTCCCTTAATCCAGCGGTAATATGCAAAACTCAATGTTCGCCAAATTAAATTGTTAAAATGTACATGGTCAGATAGAAAATGCAACCCCTTCTTTTCATTGTTGTTGTTATCCAATATTAATATTTTTTAATGTGTGCACATTGTGTGCAATTTGACATTTTGCGGGCATTTCGGTTTCGCCGTGCATTTTTCGAGCCGAAAAATGTTTTCGATTCGGAACGCTTGGCCACAAATCAAATGACAGCTTAAACCGTACAAACAAAAAGCCACAATTGGCCAGCAAAGCAATAAAAATAATATAAAAATCGCCCATGAACAACGCACGATAAATTAGCAGAAATGCGCGAAATATTAATGAGCCTAGCTGCATATAAGCATCAGATTTCAATTACGAAAATATTTCAGTTGGGTAATTGTTGCATATAAAGCGGCGCTGGGCATTGGATAAATATTTTAGGAGCAGTTTTTGCATTGTTTTTAATTAGCAATCCTTGTTCCGGGGTCAATTGGATTTGTGTGTGTGGGGTTGGGGAGGGCAATGAGTTGGAAGTCTGGGGCCAATTTTCTTTCCAACTAATCGAATTTTAAGGCCGACTCATTCAGTTTTGGGTGAATGAACTGCGCATCCGCAATTGACCCACGAGTAAATTTATTGCCTTCACGTAAATTTCAATTAAACAGTTAGTGGCTTTCCTTGTCAACTGTCCCATAAAATGCCCAAATGCCCGACTGTCCGGACAGGACAGCACTCGCGGTGTCGGAATCAAAATTAATTAATTGGAAAATGAATCTATTTCTGGGCCCAACCTCCTCCAGTGCTCCAGGAGACGGTACTCCAGGCTCCGCTCGGTTCTGCTCTGTTGGCATCTGCTTTGATTTGGGCATTTTCCAAATGGACACACACACAGTGCCTGCTAAGCCCCATGCTGACCTTTGAACTTCGGACGAAGGCGGCGAAGTTGTTGGGGGGGACGCTCCTTGTTTATTTTTGAGACAATTTCATGGACGGCCCTCGGCCGGGCTCGTTTGCTCTGCAATTGTCTACGATTACAGCAAATTGATTTGCCTGGGCACTTAGCCGCAGCTATCCTGTTTCAACCGCCTACATCATGTTTTCCACTTCTCTCTCCGACTCTCTCTGTAGCCCCGCAACAAGGAACAGGAACAGGAAGTGCTCAACTGGGTGTTCGCCGTCCTGGGCGAGAAGGTGCCCAGTGGGCAGTATGAGGACATTCTTAAGGACGGCATTTGGCTGTGCAAGCTGGCCAACAAGCTGACCCCCGGCTCGGTGAAGAAGATCCAGGAGCGCGGCACCAACTTCCAGTTGATGGAGAACATCCAGCGCTTCCAAGCGGCGGTGAAGAAGTACGGTGTGCCCGAGGAGGAGATTTTCCAGACGGCCGATCTCTTCGAGCGCCGTAATATCCCCCAGGTCACGCTCTCCCTTTACGCCCTCGGACGCATCGTAAGTTGTAGTGAAAAAATGAAAGCAATCTTTCTAAGACACCTCCGATTGCGTGTGATTTGCTTAGAATCCCTAAACATGTTTATAATTGATTCTTGTAGACGCAAAAGCACCCCGAGTTCACCGGCCCCGCTCTGGGCCCCAAGATGTCCGACAAGAACGAGCGCACCTTCACCGAGGAGCAGCTGCGCGCCCACGAGGGTGAGCTCAACCTGCAGATGGGCTACAACAAGGGCGCCTCCCAGTCCGGACACGGTGGCTTCAGCAACACCCGTCACATGTAAGACGGGGGACTGCCATCCCACAAAGCCAAATCCACACAAAACAACACTCACCCACACAAACACCGAAATCTAATTAGTTAAAAAAAAAGTGGTTTTTGTATCTCGTGCGTTGTGGCGCATGATCTAAGCAGTGCCCAGCTCTAAATGTAATTTATATAATATGAAACAAATAAATTAATTAATTTTAATATAAATGTCAAGTTGTTGTCCCCTCTGCCTGACGCTTTGGATTAGCATTATGTTGTTGTTAATTAGCGGAGAGCGTCGCGTAGTCACACAGTCGCACGCTTGTCGGCAGTTAGTCGAGCGGTTTAAGTGGTTTACCCTGCCCCAAATGGAGCCATTTAGCCGGCCTCACCCCCACACACCCAACAGCCTCGCATGAGACACCTTTATTTCTCTGTCACCAAGGCGCTGAGACTGTTGCTCTGCCGCTGGTCCTGGTCCACCTGAGATTACACAAATTACAATTTCAACGCCTGCACTGACAGCGATAAGCATAAGAAATGTCAAGGCCATTTGTATTTCCATCTGTGTTAGTGTGTGGCCAAAGAGTCCGGGAGACAAAGAATCAGTTGAGCGGAGAAAGCCTTGAAAGGCGTCTTCGTTGTACACTCTGGAAAACTTTACCAAACTTTTTGGTTATAAAAAAGAAGGGGAAAGCCGCGCAAGTTATCTAAATATTTAGGAAATTAACTAAGTAAGTGTAAACACATATGAACATTTTATTTTCAATATAAAATTCATCGGATATTCTGCAATACTTTAAGAATTCATTTCCTAGACGGTGGCCTTGCGACACCAAGCCCGTGCTTGTTATGGTTAATTGTTAGTAGAAAATATATGAGAAAATATCGGTAAAATTAACTACTGGCGTGCTGTCTGAATGTCTGCTTGTTGCATACAGTTAATTTGTTAAGAATACAGTTTTTAGTTTAGGACGGCTAAGTACATTTGAAGTTATAGGTTACATATTTTTATAATTTGGCTCTAGTATTTCTATTCTGTACATGCTAATCAAGCTAACCTATCATGTTAGTACTCTCCACGTCACCACAGATTAAGTTATATATAAAGGCATAGTTCTATGGTTGGCTAAGGAAAGTAAGTTAATCAGGAGAAGTCTACTTGTAAGAGGGTACCGTACAAACTATATACCATAGATATGTAGTTAGACTGGTCTCCAAGTGTAATCACTACCTTTAGCACCTTGACGCTGCTACCTGTTAGAACGTTTATCTTTTCTCGTCTATACTGCGGACAAAAGAGCAGCACAAAATAAGGAGGCAATAAAGAAGGCCAACGGAAAATGGAGCAAACCAAAGGCAACGGACTGCGAATATAATGATGGCGACCAAACAAACCTTCAAAGAGGGAAAGAAAAACTTGTCAAACAGAAGGGACAGCCAAAATGGCGAGTGGTATAGTTATATATATTATATATAATAGATATAGATATAGATATTTAGGTGGAATTTTAATGGCGATTTGGAATATACAATATAACATTTGTCGATCGTTCACTGTTTGATCACAACGCATAAAATTCACAATTAAGAAACCGAATTTTTTTGATATTTTTAATTCTAGTTTTTTGGAAAACTAAACTTTTAAACATATATATATATATTTTATATATAGGCAAAATATTTGGCTAATAACGGAAGACTGGGAAGCGAGAGTGTAGCAATTGCTCAGCTTGGTCATCGATCGGTGAGGGGAGTAACGGACTATATGAGGTGGGGTACTAGGTTTAGACGCCTGCATGGTCCCCAATTGAAAAAATTAGCAATTCATAATCCTATTAAATTTATTCTAATCATTTCGAACCTATTTACCTATTACCTATTTTCCTTAATTTATACCTAACTGGGCGATATACTTAATATTAAAGAGGCACGAACAAGAATAACTCCAAGATACAATATTACAAACCGTTCATTGGTTATTGCTTACGTTTTAATTCCCAATAAATTCCCAAGTCAATCGGTTAATCTAGCCAGATCACAAAACAAACAACAGCTATGTAGCCACGATCCACTTTGCTTATCTATTTTTTATATCGAGGGAACTTAACACTTAAACGGGGGACCGTTTGTGTATTTTTTCCGTTTGTCAATTTTTGAGAATTTTAATGATGTTCCCCCTTATAAAATTAAAAAAGAATTTATTTATATACTTTCTTTACCTTTTACCAATATTTTATAATTAATTAATTGCGATTTTAATTGGCGATTCGGAATTTGGAGTTCGGAATGGCACTGGCACGAATGGCGAATGGCACTGTGTGTTTGTGTGTGGGTTTGCTTATGCCAATGAACAGTCGAAACGGAAATGGAATGTGTGGGTACGCGTATATGTGTGCGTGGATGTGGGCATTGGGTGCGTGTTTAATTTCCACTTGTCGAGAAGGGGGGACAAAAACAAAAACACAAAAGGGCAGACAAAGCGCTCGGCCGCCAGTGTTTGTATTAAATGAAATGGTCACTTTGACAGCCAACTGACAGCCAGACTATACCCACGTGTGTGTGTGTGTGTGCGTGTGCTTTCCCTACTCCATTAATTTAATTTTATTTATGTTGACAATTGCTGTAACAAACACGCATGTCAGCATACCCGCAGTGAACTAGGGGCCATGGTTATAGATACGCCTGAATGCTGCGGTCCGGGGGACATTCCCTTTCAGCCATGCTGATTGTATTACAAATACTTTTGCCACTCCTGCCACCTCTCTGGTTGCATAGAGAGTGAGAGGGCACACCCACACGCATCGACAGAAAAGTATACTCTAATAATGCAATTTATTGGCAACCATAGTTGACAATGACAATTGTTGACTTTCCCTTTTCAGTTGTTTGCTGTTCTTGCCTCTTTATTTCATTTGGGTTTTTTATATGCAGCTTATACATTCCATTCGGTCAGTGTGTGTGTGTGGCCCCATTCGAATTGTTGTTTCATTAAATTTATTTAATCTATGTATATATATTGTGGCCAAAATGACAATTTATTGTCATTCGTATTTATTGCTGGGTGAACGCATTTCCATTCCTGGAATTCCCCATTTTTATTCCTCTCAATAGGTACTAGGATTATTATTTGTTTTGTGGCTCAATACAATTGATTTCTATGATTTCACTCATTTTTTGCCCTATAAATTGTGTAATTGCTCGCAAATGGAATGCGATTATAATGTCAATTATGTTGTATTTGCTTCGAGATTTTATTATTAATGGGTGCCGTTTTTTATTTCTGCTATTTTTATTCTATTGTGCGCCAAGCTATGATTTATTTGGAATAATTATGACCAGTCGATTGTATTATGCGTTTAATATTTTAAGCTGTTTTTTTTTAACCACAAAATTGTAAACGAAATCATGTAACAGAATATAATTATTTCTCCGTTCCTTGGATAGCTTCCTTAAACTGTTTCCTAATGTTTTCTATATTTTTGGCTTTCCTATGCACACTTTTCCGGTCTGCCTTTATTTCTTAGACTTTTTCGCCTAATTGAGCGAATAAAAAAATGCAAAGGCCTGCCACAAAAATAAGAGCCCGACTAAAGGGCATTTCCACAGTGGTAACTACGATTTTCTTTATTATTATTTGGCCTGAACATGCAAGCGCATTTATTTTCCTGCTGGCCAAGTTTCGTACTATCCTGTGTTTTTTTTTTTTTGCTGCCTTGCCTGCGAAGCGGATTGGTTTAGTTTCGTTTCTGTTTCGGTTTCAGCGGGCTAAGTTGTACAACATATTTCTACCTAATTGCTGAAACTTTGCAACAATTTATAGCTGCATTGCAGTGGCCGGATTTCCCAGGCTCCAGTTCAGGCCCTCACTGTCTGCGGTTAAGTAACTAAATGAAGGAGTTGATATTGGGCATAAATTTCGCAAATGGCAGAAGGTTAAGGTGTGCATAGTCCTCCATCGGCAGTCCAACTTTTTCGGTCAACCCCGCAAACACTTCAAGCATATTTCATGCTCAACTGCACTGCAAACAAAGCGACGTGGCAAATGACACTAAAACCGAGCGCATTAGGTCGCATTGCCCTCTCCCTTCGAACGTCCTTCTGTTCGCAGCAATAATTGCTGCCAAACCGCTTGCTGCAATCATAAACAAGCCAAGGGAGCAGAGACTGCAGACGGAGAATCCGAATCCGTAAACCAAACGAAACGAACCGGAGCCGGGCAAAGCAGACTCCGGCAAATGCCAGTTGAGAGGCGTAATAACAAAACCCCAAAAACCGGACACCAGCTAAACGAATAACAAATGGATGAGTGCTGATCGACTTTTTTATGACCAGGAAATTGTTAAAATGATTTTTGTATATTTAGAATCTTGGAAAAAAATCCGTACTTCCCAATTATGGATTAAATATGTACTTTTAAACCTTGGCAGTGTATTATAATTAATAGATATAATTAGTAGTTATAATCAGCACACACAGCACCTGCGATCCCATAAAGAATATACCAGACGAGTCGATCTAGCCATTTCAGATTAGCCGTTACAATTTACTTTTGCAAATACTCTTATTTATATATACTGTATATATTTATGTATACTTATACTGTAGCTAGTATATAAGTCCGAACGGGTCAGAATGGACAACTATATCACATGCCAGGAGAAAGATTAGAATATTTAAAGAAAATAAATATTTCTTCGCCGTTCTTCACCATATTTTCATCTATTTTCGAATTTGTATTTAATATTAAGAAAATTGGAAGACTATATTATGTAGCAGCAACATGAACGATACAAAAATAATAAGAAAATAATGTGGATAATAGTTATTTCTTGAGATATTCGCACAAATCCAGAAAGAATGAAGAAAATGTAAAACTATAAATATAAAACTCTACATATAAAATGTAATGAAAGATTGCATCTCATTAACATATACTGAAAAGTTCTTAATATATAGTTCTTTAAATGTTTTTATATATTATATATTTAATAATGTTTTAAATTTTATTGAATTACTATTATAGCTATTATTAGCTATTATCATTATTAGCCTAGGAAAATCAGCTAATGGTCAGTGTTTTATATATACATTTTTTATATATCTATTGTTCGGATCTTATAATGTATCCTTTAGCAAACTGCATGCCTAAAAAACCTTCTCAGTTCCGAAATTGCCGTTTTTAGATCAAATTTAAGATATTTAGAGTAACATGCCAAATAAATTAGAGTAAATATGCCAAAGATTGCCACAAGCTTGGTTTCGTGGAAAAAATACATAGATATATACTCATAATTCAGCCATTCTTTGTATTTATGTTTCCCTTACAGGGTATGTAAGTCCAGAATCACACACCGGCTAACAGACTTAGTGCAGCTGCTCGATTGCTTGCACTAAACACACACCGGCGAGCACACACGCGCTGGCTCGGGCCAGGAGCTTACTTCATATTTATGCGGATAGTTCCCCTCCGGGCGGGGGTCATTAAGATGCAGGCTCCTCCTCTGCTCCTGGCCACACTCTCGCATCTTTGCCCGGGGCTGCAGTGGAAAATGATTTGTGCCGGGCATAAACTGCGTGAATTCGCAGTACAAATTGACTTGTTACAAAGCGCACAAAAATTCACCTGCCACTGCCCGAATACCTGTGCCGGCAGGTCCTGGGAATCCGGATCGAGCGTCCATGTGGGTTTGTAATCAGCTTTTGGCTCCTGCACATCCAGCTCCATCTCTATGGCAGCCTCCACCTTCGCCTGCAACGCTTAGGCCACAGCTAATCCCAGTTCGAGTTCGGGGCTTTGGTTTCCCAAAGCTGCCGGGGGCAATAAATCATGAAATACTTTTGCCCGGGCATATTAATAACCAAAAGACAGTCGCTGGCTTGATTTATGCACGCCGTGGCTTTTTTTTTTTCAATAACCTCACGCCAAGCATTTAGGTAAGACGCTTACCGCTTTTATCGTTTTCTGTCGCCCACATGTGTCAGTTTCGTTGGGAATTTATTCTTTAGCCCAAAATCTATATCTATGGATTATGTTATTGGTCAGAGAATAGATGATGGTTTGAATTTAGCTTTGCTGACTCTATTTATTGGCAAATTAAAAAACCAATTATATTTAATTACCATATATGTAGGACTATGCACTTTCCACGAAAATTGGACAAAAATAATTTACATATATTGGTCGAGGAAACCCAACTAATTACATTCTGAAGACCCAAACCGAAATTCAATGGACTTTTCTCCCTCGAGCTCCCGTTTCGCATTTAGCAGCCATGCGAACCGACGCAACGCGGCGTATACGTAATCTGCATTTTGCGACGCCTGCCTGCACAAAAAGTTATCGATTTAATTGGTGTTAAAATTTATGCGCACCAAAAATTGTGGAGGCAATCCGCCTTCCTTACCCGAAAATACAAAAAAAGTTTGCAAAATCCCTGCAAATTACCCAACCAAAGCCATCAAAGAGCGCTGCGCCAACATTTTTCAAATTATACCGTGAAAAATGGTTGCTTCGTTGCGAGCTAAAATTTGATACCCTTAATAGGTTAGGGATATTGTGGATAAAATTTAATCTTGGTTGAAATTCTAAATTTCATCTTGTTTTGCAAATTTGTGACTTTATTTATTACCTATATAGGAATTATAAAATACTGTAATCAAAAGAAAATCTAAACTTAAGAAATAAAACAAGATTCGAAATTAAAAGATCTTAAATTATACAACATCGGAAGTATAAATATGTAATAAATTTAATTCCTTTTAATATATTTACAATTCAAGTCAGTAAAATAGGGAATTCATTAATTCGGTGAATGCTACGTTTCTTTATTATTTGCTTTAAAATTAATTTTGTTAAAGCTATTGAGGGTTCCAAAAATAAAGAAGCCAGCAGGTGCTTAATGCGTTTTTAAGTTAAGTTATTATTTGAAAGCTAAACTTTCATATATTTTTAGCCTATAAAGATTTATTATTTCTTTTTGTATCCAGTATATATTCATGGCGAATATTTGGCTATAGCCGTGGGCTTGCGACTTTTTAAAATGTGCTTCAGCAAGGGTTTCAATAGAAGATTTGTATTATTTTTGCATGCTTAGGAAAATGTTATGTTTATTGGCAAAATATTCCAAAAGTTTGCTTTAAAATTAATTTTCAAAATCACATCAACATAGACTAAAGTAAAAAAGCATAAAAACTCATATTTTTATCAGTCAAATCAATGAGCAGTTTTTCTTAAAATAAAGTGAGTTTCCCATGAATTAATTATAAAGTAAACGCCTGCACTTATTCCCATTAATCTAGCCTATCACTACCTGTAATCTGTTTGAATGCGAAATTATATCGTTGATTGCTATGTGTAGGACATTTTAGGGACTGTCAAGATTAAGGCTGTGATCAATCAAAGAGCCAAGGCAGCACGAACTGAAGCAAAACAGATTTCGGCCAGTTAGCGACACTATTCGCATACAAATTGATTCCACGAACAGTCTGTTTCAAATGGGCAGTAATCCCTGTAACTGCATCATTTTAATGCAGCTTGAAACTGTGCTGACATTTATTGCAGTCAATAAATTTGCAATTAGCGCTTTAGCCGGGCTCACCATTTGTGTGGGCGTGGTCGCCCTCTCCATATACATATATTCTAATTGTAATTGCATTTGCGACATTCGAGGACGAAGACTGTGTGGGTGTGTGTGGGTTTAAGTGGGGCTTTCGAAAGGGATTTCCATTGAATGTCAATGCGCCAACGGCTTTCGTCGCTTGTCAACACAGCACCAAGTGCCAAGGTGCAGCTGTATTAGTTGGTAATTCTAAATGTGTGTTAGTAATGCACAGAGAAAAAAAAAGTGTGATTGGAAAGTAGAATGCAGTGCAGTTTAAAATTTCTTTCTTGAAATAATTATGAATTCGAGTTTATTAAATTAAACAACGTGAAATCTTATTAACTTAATTTAGTGGCTTGAATAATAAAATCATAATAAGCTTTTAATTATAGTGGATTTAGGGCTAGGCAATATTATTAAAATGATATAATGCCATATATTTAATTGTATTTCTATTAATACAAAAAATATTTCAAATCATATTTAGAACAAAAACTAAGATTATTTTTGTATTAAGATCTTAACTTAATTGGCTTTGAAGAAAATTAAATTTAGATTATTGAAGCAATCAATATTAACTAATTCTGAATTTGTGCCCACAAAGGCTATACAAGTTTTCATATGGCGCGTTATGCATCTTTGTTTTATAACTAAAGTATACTTTAAACACCGAATTATGTTTATTATTAAATCGAAACTTTTACAGTGTGATAGAGAGAGTGCATTTGGAATATATCCCTGCAGCTAATGAATATTTAAGTATCACTTGCCAATGGAAGCTGATGGAAATTCCGTGCCAAGCACGAGAGTCAAAAGGCCTTCGAAATGAGCATTTCCTAACTTTGAGTCCCTTATTTTCTAATGGCATCACTATATATATTTTGTATAATTAAATTTCCATTCCTCTGCCTATTTATTTAGCGCCGCTTTGTTTGCCTTATCCTGCAGCTAGATATGCTGAATGGAATCGCACAGTTAATTGAATTGCCGTTTATTTGATTAAAAGCTAAATGCAAATTTCGGATGGAAGTGCGCCCCTCGAGCGCATCCGCAGTTAGTTTCATTTTTGCATCATACTTTCGATTACTCTTTAGTGCCACGAGAGGACATCTGCTTCGCTGCACAATAATCACCTTAAATCGCTTCAGAAACTATGCTGAAGTTTCACTAAAGCTCTACCAATGGAATTTACCGTCTTTTTATTCTATTTTTGCCACTACCTGTGAAACTATTTGCGAACGCCGAGCGCATACCGAAAGCGTCGATAATGATTCCGCTAAGGATATTTTCGCGCCAGGAGAATGTTTTCTAATGTGTTTGCTAGGGTTTCTATATATACATATATATATATATATATATATCTCTGTGTGTGTGTTCGATTGCTGAGGTCAAAACTTTGCCAGGTGCAAGCGTGCAAAATCAGCGAAAATATTCGCGAGCAGAAAATGAAATGAGTTCCCCGAACGTTCGTTACCCCATTTTCCCCCATCAGTGACATTCCCCCAGCGAGTTGAAGGGAGTGGCAGTGGGAGTGGAGTTGTGGCTGCCATTATGCGGTCTTTGGGCGAAGAACACTTTCGCTCACGTTTCACTAGCCTTTGATCATAATTGCGATGCGCGCTGATGCTGCACTGCGATTATTGCGTTTTCCATGCAGCGGCAGGGGTTGCCATCGAGTTATGCAGATTGCTGCAACACCCCCCAACCCCAGAGGAACCGGAGGGAGTCCTACCTGACATCACCTTTCTCTCCTGATATAATCTCTGGTGCACTTCAAAACTAGTCGAGCTTGACGGTAAGGTATTAGGAGGTAAGGTATTAAGTAGGAGTTACAAATAACATAAAAGACGTTTTTCCATATCTATCTAGATATTATTATGCTCTTTAAAAAATAATACTACAAATACAATACTAAAATCAATAAATTTACAAAAAATGCATAACAATATTAAAATTACTACTACGTCTTAATATTAATTAATTCATTATATGTAATTCATTATTATGTTTAATTTATTATATGTGAAAGTGAAATATTACTACAAATTTTAAATAGTACAAAAAAAAAAAACGTAAGAAAATGTAAACTATTTATTATTTAATCTTTTAATTATTCAAATGTGAAACGAAATTTATAAATTTGGGATATTGAAAAACAAGAAATTAATAAGATAATAATACAAATAATTGGTAATCTAGCAAAGCGATTATCCTTTCGTTAAATGGTATGGTAGCTATGGTAGCTATAAGATTAAGTGGTCCGATTTGAATAAAATTCATAATTTTTTTTTTAATTAGGTTGAAAGATAATAAATACATGATCTTTTTACCTAAGTTTGACAAAAAGTTTTAAATTTAATTGTTATAAAATAACAATTTTAAATTTTATATATATTTTATATTTTATGTATATTATTATATTTTTGTAGTTATTAAATATTTCATATATAAATTATTTAATACGGTAATCGTCAAGTTTGGCTCATTTTTCATATATACTGCGTTATAAAGAAGACTTGCATTGCATCGCACAGACCGAAAATTATTGCAAGTGCTGCTTAATCTTAGTTTATGTTCTATCTCTAATAAAGATTACCCAAAATGCTAAGCCGCTTACTTATGCTATAAAGGAGAGATCGTTTTGTTTCATTCGCCAGCATCTATCGAGCATAGCAAATGACTTTATATAAATATGCACACATTTTCAAAGTATCTTAAATATTCTTAAATTTTTCAGCAATTTACAGCTAGCTTACTAAATAAGTTAAATAATTTTAAAGCCACTTGGGAGTGGTTCTGGCGCCTTATCACACTCGCACACACACACCAATCGCGTCAAGTGGAAGATGAATGGACACAGACCTAAATGAATTGTCTGAGTCTTGAGACAGGACAACAACAGAGTAGAGCCAGCAATAACTAGGGATGACAAAAATATTGAAATACAATATTTGGATTGAATAGTAAATTATGTTAAAGATTACCAGGGTTGTTTCTTTGAATTAGATGAGAATTTTTATATAAGTAATTAGAAAATTACAACAATTTTAAATATTTAAATGAAATATGTTAATATTCAACGCTTGTATATGTTGCTTTATATTATTCTGAAATGTTTTTTAAGGTATTTAAATACAGCGTTGATTTGATCGATATTTGTTATCGAACTGTTCCTTTGGACATCCCTAGCATCCACACATCGTCGGCACAGCGGCAACACATCAGCAGGGGACCTGCGATGCCACGCAGACGTCTCGGGCAATGACAGCTGTCAAAATTGCTTGGAATAAGTCGTTTGGCATGCCAAAAATTTCACTACCTATAGGTGTGTGTCTGTGTGCTGCTAACTGCATGAATAAGTGGCCATATGTATGTATATGGATGTAGGTACAGTGCGAGAATTGTCTCTAGTTTCGTATTCACACCCATATCCAATTTGCATGTTGACTGTCAAGGCGAAACGATTTTTTTTTTCCCTGAAACATTGGTGTGCGTCCCCGACATTGATTGGTGAATGCTTTTTGGGTGGCAGCTCATCTCGATGGGGGTTCGGGGGAATACATACAACTAGAACCCAAAATGGAAACGGAACACAAAAGGCCGCCAGCCAGCCAGCCACCCCCTGGTTCAATCTGTTCGATGGCAAATACCGGTAGTGTCCGTCAAAACCGCATACACAGAAGCGGTTTGCAATTACTTAAGAATATGCAAAACATTTCAAAATTGCATTCCGCAAACAAAGCGTAGATACCCACATGCAGACAGCACACGTACGAGCAAGTGTCCTGGTCCGGGACCCCATCGCTTGTCCGGCTCACGTGCCAAGGATTCGGGATCGCAGGCGAGCGTCGAGCTGCATGCCAAGTGCCAAGCCAAGGCAAAAGTCAATTCAATGTCTCCGCCTTGAGAGATGCCAGGACATATGCTCCATTCGCCGCAAGTTTCATTTTTAAACAGGACCCGGACGATGTACATATGTATGTATATATACACGAATCGAAAGTGCAGTCTTCTGTCTCCCAAAACCAGAACACTGTCCATTGTCGTAAAATGGGATTGTGTCGTGGAGAGCTTTGAGGGTTATTGCGATTGAAGTGGAACTGTAAATGATAGTACCTATTAAGTGCATTTGGGTATCTGTAAGGTAACAAAGTAAGTAGCAGAAAGAAAGTAAAAGGTAAGGGAGTGCCAACTTTAATATCTACAATGTGTGAGTAAATTTTAAAATAATCTCTGAGTAAGTAAATATGCTCTTTATTGCCTAACATCTTTAAGTTCAGCAAAGAAGAACGTGTATTAAATGCATTTACATTTAAATATGTAAATAATTAATACCAAACCTATAACAATTATCTGGCAAGGCCGTTATTAAATTGACAGAAAAATATATGTGTTAATACTATATCATAAATATCATATTTTGTATTTAAAATCAAACTATGAATTCTTTAAATATCTGCATTCTTTTAACATACACAAAGAAGAGTTCTTCGTTTAAAGCTTGGCTGGATTTTAAACTTATTTTCTGTGGAATCGCGGTTGTGAGCTATCTGCAATTTTTTCAACTGCTGCGCCACAAATATTTAAATAATCTGTAGACCGCAAAATGCAAATTGAATGAAATTTAAGCAGACATCGCTTGGTTGGCAGGACTTGATGGCTTCAGGATTGCACTAGGGCATGCTTGAGTCCTGGCTGCCTTCCTGGATCCGGATGCTGCTGGGCTGTGCAAGGTGGCCGGTCCGTTGGCCACAAAACAAATTACGCTGCAAATAGACAACATTTACATTGCCATGGCGATGGGCGATGGAATGGCCTCGGCGATGGTGGCAAGAAAAATTGGCATCAAATATTTCACGCTAGCTTTTTTCTTTTGCCATTCAAAGAGTGTGGCACCGCACACATTTATCTTAATTTAGAACCCACTGCTGGTTCAGGTGTGAGCTGGCAAGGAACGGGGAGAGTGAAGCCACCAGTTGAGGCTTGTAGGCAAGACTGCTAATGGCGTTTGCCGTCGAATCCTTCACGTGTCCTTGGCATGTGCCTCAGACCCTGCTAACGGCCTTTATGTCGGCCAAACTCGAGTGTATTTACCCCGAAAATTTGTCTCGTGTGTGTATTTTACACGCAAGACACCGCCCTCACTCATTCCCCGGCCTAAGGTCGCACCTGCATTTATAATAGAGTTTCGGCTTGAGCAGCTCTGGGCACGAAATGCGAAAGGAGCCGCAGAAAGTTCGTTGCCTTTGTCAGCCGCCGGCAAGCCAATGTCGATGCCTTGCCACATGCCACACTGTCACAAACATCATGAAAGAAATATAGTAGCATAAAAATAGGGATTATTTTGTTGTTTTGTAAGATTTAAATATTAAAATGAGATAGCTACTCGCCATACAAAAAATATTTTTCAAAGGGGTTGATATTAATTTGTAATATTAAATTCAATTTAGTTTTATCGTAAATTCAAATTAATAATTAAAATATTGGCTGCACTTGACCTCAGACATTTTCGTAGAATTCCCAAGTACTGATTCAGTTCGAAACTCATGAAGAACACATCATAAAATTCATAGTACCTACTGTCAGGAAAAGGAGTATTTGAATAAGAAATTTTTATCCTGCTGCTATAAAACTATTTAATAAAATAGTTTATACATTGTTACCATTAATTATAAATAATTTATCATTAACACAAGAATTTTAATGTTTATTACATAAAAAAAAAACCTTTCTCATCATTTTGTATTTAATCAGACAACTAAATTAAACTATTGAACTAAATAACTTATTTATTAAGTAAGAATTTCAATAATTTTCATTACATTATCTGTGTCTTGTACATTGTTTCCCCTAAAAATTATCTGTGCTGTGTAGAAATTGTATATGCCACACATGATTGGCATTGCGATGCAGTGGTGTGTTCGGTGTGAAAGGAGTATGGCAGGTGAAGGGGAATCCGCACACAACCAAACAGCACACAGGACACGTGTAGCCAAGCAGCTGCAAAAACGAATAAAGGAAGGTGGGAAGGCAGTGGTGGCTATGCGAGTGCGGAGCTATTTTTATTGATTGCATTGATTTTAGTGCCCGATTTGTTGCGTTCCATATTGCATCGCTCCCCAAAGTATTCGCAAGCAATCGACTCATTAGAGCGGCACACTTTAAAGTTCCCATTATTATTTCTTGTAATTATTTTTCACTTAACCACAGCTAATTTAATACGTTTTTAGGCGCTTCACAAAGAATATATTTAATTAACTGTAACAAGATATAAATTTTGCCGAGTTGGGTAATCAAATTAAGCCGCTGGGCAAATTGTTTTTCGTTTCTTGTCAAACTTTCGGTCGTCCTGCCCTTTTCCCAACATTACATAGAAAAGGTGTTTGCCTCTAATTGATGGCCAGGAAATTAATTGAGTGGCATTTTGGAGCCAGTCGGGCGGCACGCCCCGAAAATGTTGTTGTCCCCTGTTTTCTTTTCTGTATTATTTTTTTTTTGTGTTTTTGCGGGCCGATTTTGTTTTCCATGTAAACGAGATTTGTTTAGAACTTTTTTACGGGCAGATTCGCTTTGAAAGTTGGCCAACTTCTCCCTGCATTTAATTTTTTTGCCTCGGCCATTTCCAGCTATCGCTGTAATTAACTTTATCGATAAATATTTTTTTTCCTGGCTGCGCCCTGCTGGCTGCTGCCCACCTATGAGTTGTAAAAATTTTGGGTTTCACGAAAGTTTAGCAGCCACTTCACAGCCCTTGCTGGCATTTGTTTGAATTATTAATTAGTTTGTTGGCTGGGTGGTTAAAAAGTTGTGCCTTTCAGTTTGACAGATTGCACAAAAGGCAAATCCACGGTAACGGCGATGAGACGACAACAATTCGGCGGTTTCGTTTGTGAAATTCGTTAACAATTGTTTAACAAGAGTGGAAAAGTCCCAGTCCCCAGTCCCCAGTCCCCATCCACTATTCCGGAGGCAAGGGCATGCAGCGCATTGCAATTTACGGTTCCCATAGCCATTGCCAGACCCCAATCCAAATCCCCCATGGCAATGTTGCCTCCAAAGACAAACAGCAGCGGAAGGAGGAGCAACTGGAGCAGCGGTAAATACTCGGGCGTTTGTTGTATAATCCCCTGGCAGCTAACAAATGTGCGCACATCCGTATCCCGGCCACTAAACCCGCCTGCAATCGCAGTCCCAGCCCCGATTCAGGGCAAACACCAGCTTTAACTCTACTCCACTCCACTCCTTACCGCGAAACGCAACCCTGGTGAATGGAACCCAACCCAGAGGAGAACTCAACCCGACAGAACTCATCCCAACTCGACTCCACTTTCCTCGCCTCGACACGCAAAATGCAAACATACGCATTGCAGTTGGGTAAATGTGTTAAGCACACAGAGCGACGGTTGTTTCTGGTCCATTGCCATCACCTGACTATAACTCTATCGGGGCTATCTGCGATATCTCTGATATCCGTCCCGCCTCAGTCCGGGTCTCAGGTCAGAGACCGGCTTGTTTCTGGCGCAAATTGCTTAGTGAAAGCAAACAAATTAATCAAAATCAACTGGAAAGGTGTGCCACAGAGCCAGCATCAAACAATGTCGACAAAAGCTGCAGTTCCATCCACTCCAACAGCACCTTTCCACTTCGATACAGAAAGAGAAAAAATCCAAGCTCTATATTTTAGACATCAGATGTGGAATTAGCACATTATAAAGGCGAAGGGTCTTTCGGCGGGGGAACATGGATAAAGCTCTAGACATCCTAAAAAATAAATGTAATTTTTGGATAAGCAATATATAAAACTATCTCACTTATTTAAAGCGAAAAATTGTTAAGGTAATATCAGGTTTTTAAGCAAATAAACGTCTCTTTACATAATGGTCCTTCGAGCCGGATAGACCTATTGTTGACCGCATAAAAACTCAAAAAAATTACTGCATTTTGTCTTTTTGGTTGATATATGTTATAATTCACAAATTGTATTTAAAACCCAAAGTCCCCTTGAAGATTGTTCGCTACTTTCTCTCTGTGCCTGTGCATGGAGTCATCAGGGAACAGGACTTACAGTTTGCATCCCACGCTCGAGTTTTCCCTCTTATTTGAACTGTGCCAGCTGCAGGTGGAGCCGATTGAGGTGGATTGCGGATGGGAGTGAAAGGTCTCAGGAGAGCTGTTGGCATGGGGTTAACTAACGCAACGATTGGCTTCGTTAGGCAAACCGAAAAATTGAGGTTTGCGGAGGTCACTTTGTTTTCGAGTGCTGCCCATATTGGCATCAGCTAACCCACAAGGACCTTCAGCTTGCGTGAAAGGCCGGTTAACATTTTACTTGGCTATAATAGCTTTGGATGCACTTCGGTGCATTAGGAGAAAGTTTTTTGTATGCTTTGTGCGGAGTTATGAACTCCAAGGTAAAGTTAAGAAAGGTCAGGTGGAAAATTTTGGCAGATTCGTTATACATTCGCAGGTTATATCAGAGCAGGCAAGATGATATTGGAATTGAAATAGAAAATTAAGTAATATACTCTGTAATATTGAAACAAGCTAAAGTAGAATGAAAATTGCAAGTTCGTTGAAAATAGAAAGGGCTATCATTAGAAATTCAAAGTCATATGTCTTCATCGTTTACATATACGTTGCACTTAGTCAATCTATTGCTGTCAATAAATCAATCTTTCCATGTTTACATGCATTTATTTATATATCCAATCTTTCCCAGGACAGCTACTAGGCCAAAGGAAAAATAATAAATTTTTAGGTCGGCTTAAAAAATATATATTTTTGTAAGACATAATATTAAGACATTATGAAAATGGAAGGAGTTTTTAAGTCTACTTAAACAGTTTTCTTTTGAA
Source organism: Drosophila kanapiae (assembly GCA_008042475.1). NCBI lineage: Eukaryota > Metazoa > Arthropoda > Insecta > Diptera > Drosophilidae > Drosophila > Drosophila kanapiae. The sequence goes on from VNJM01003026.1 coordinate 302,213, forward strand.
AAATGTACAAAAGACTCAATGGTGATATCAAATACATATTTTGGGTATATAAATATAAAGATTATAAAATTCCTGATATGATTTAATTCCGCCCCTTTCAGTTGATAGTTGTAGTCATTTTTTCCCCTAACTTTTCAACTAAAATAACGACACACGCTGTCATATCCGAACAAGTATAATTGCCTGCCTAATTTCTTTAGACAGTTTAGCACCCGAATGCACTATCCCTTCCCCCCCACTATTACTCCCCGAGAGTTTTCTGAGGGAAGAGGCCGCTACACACATGATTTCTGGCAGCAATTCCCCCTCCGCGACCGGAGCACATTAGCCTAGGCAATTACATCACTTTCCTGGGCTACCCTCCCCATTTGATTGGTTTATTTTAGGTGGGGGACGGAGCTAATATGCGGGTTCAGGTGAACCGTGGGACCCACATTTTGCCGCATGGAGTTTTCCGCAGGCGGGTGCGCCGGGAAATGGGGGCATTGATTGTGCAACAATTGTGCACAACGAACCGAAAGCAGCTACAGCGCAAAAAAAAAAAAAGGAAGTCAAGGGGGTTCAGGTGAGGTCAGGCATATTGGTTCGTCCTCTCACCTGACTTTGCCTTCACGGCGTCTGACGTTTAACCTTTTTTCGAAACACACAAAACTGGAGGGTGTGGGGGTCCAATAGAGCACGCATACGACTCGTGGCCGCGTGCCAGCCTGATAATACCCTCGGGCAATTTTTCGCATTTGCCGTCATGTCACAGCCGCCGTTTCGATTGTTTTGCGGGGGGCCCTGCTGGAAAGGGCCCTCTCTGTGTGTGCAGGGGGGACCAGCTGAGCCGCTGACAACGCACGCTAATTGCCATGTATGAAACAATTTTTGTGTTGTCGTGTGTGTCGGCCTTTGGGCGCTACATAGGACTAAATGGAACCGTGGCCCGGAACACAAGTGACCTGCGGCCAACTTCCTTGTTACTACGGAATCAATTTTTGGAAAGTCTGCCTGCTCCATCCGCTTTGTGTTTTTTCTACGCTTTCTACGCTGGAGTATCCCCGAAAATGCATAAGGTAGGGGCCTATGTGAACTCATTGGAGCGAACAAAAAATAGTTGATTTTTATCTTTTAAAAATGTTCTAGAAATATTATATATTAAAGATCGATTTAAATCTCAAAATTTGGAGTGTAAAAAAGTTGATTTTTAGCTTTTAAAAATGTCCTAAAAATATATTAAAGATCGATTTAAATCTGGAAATGTTGGAGTGTTAAAAAGTGTACATATTTGATTTTTTTAAAGATCTCTTAAAAATATATTAAAGAACGTTTTCAAAACATCTTCTTAGATCAGGGAATATTTCTATTTGATTCTTTGCCTTTAACTCTTTGTTTTCGATAAGATATATTAAAGGTAGTAATCAGTCTATCCAAAAATATATAACTAAACGTATTTATTGCCTCTTAACTATTTTATTTACATTTATTTTGTATAAAAATTAATATAAATTAATATAAATGGAAAAAACATTATACCTTATAATGCCTGAGGAAGGATATGCTTAAGTCAGTTTTTGTTTTCTACTTTTTTTCCGTTTCCTGATTTGATAGTTTGGCCGATGGCTTGAATGTTTAGCAGCTGCTTGGGACTTAAGTGTTGGCATCAGCTGTGATGTTGGTGGAAAAGCGGAAGTCGAACTGAAAATAAAGCAAACCATGCTTCCTTTCCTAGGTTTTTTCCTGAGCTTAAAGAGTGTCCTTTTCTGCATTAAAGACTAATGGGTTGCATACCAAATTGAGGGAGAGAAGTGTGTGGAAGGACCCCCAGCGATATGGCCGCATTAAATATGCATGACCAGAGTGGATCCCTGGATCCTTGGATCCTTGTATTCTGGGAGCAGACAGCGCATCAACTCATCATCTTCTTGGGCGGATGCGTGTTTGCATAATGTGGATGCGAGTGCGAATAAGTGACGAGGGGAAGCCCGGCACATGCTTGCTTAATTAGTCAATTTAATAGTTGGCTTTCTTGTTTATGGGCGCCCGTCTCGGAGCCGGGAGCCGGGAGCTGCTCAAGTCACTGGCACGCATGGCGAGGACATGAAATTCTAATTAGGCGACAAATATAAAAGTCTTCCCTGCGATTATTTATTATTTGCCATCGGAATAAGAATTCGCCTTCTTGGCGGTCCCAAAAATTACGCCCCAAGGAGCCAAAATTTTCTAATTAAACCGAATGCGAGAACAAAAAAAAAAAGAAACGGAACGGAAAACAAAATGAAATGAAATGAACAGACCAAAACAACCCGAAATGTTTTCTAATTAAAATGGAACACAATTCGAAACATGCAAAGAAAGAAGGCACAAGCCAAAAGAAAGCAATTTGTGTGAGAAAAATGAAAAGTTAGCAGCCGAACACACACACACACACAGAGTAACAACAAAAAAGTGAAAACATGCTAAACGAAGTAAGGCAACAAATCATTGAAGAAGGTAGGCTCTCCACCAACAAAGCGGGCGGGACTGGGTGCGAGGGGGCAGGACCTGGACCACGCCCATACACAAAAGTGGTCAAAAACTTTCAAAATTAATTTTCAACTTTATTTTGTTGCAAGCGAATAAAAAGAAATATAATAAACAAGTCAGCAATCAAAAACACGCACACCCACCCTCGCTCCCCTGGCGACAATGTGTGTGGGTGTTTGTTTGTGTGCTTAAGTTTGTGTGAATGTCAGGTCTGTTCAACATCCTCCCCTTAGCTTTCTCAGCACCTTGGCCACCCCGCCTTCCCATCAAGCAACAACAAAGGCACAGAAATATCAATTAAAATGGCAGCTTGACTTGAAAACTGATTCTAAACAGTGTTTGTTGTGCACAGAAAGCAAAATATAATGCACACTAGTGAGGAGCAATTATCGATACACAATCGATCGATATTTATCGAAGCCAGGCACTGCAGAAATTAAAAAAGCCATTTACTGATTTATATATAAATAAAACCTATTTTTTATTGGGATATTTACATCTTACAATATTGATTTTTCAAGAAAGTTTAATTTTTCTTTATAGCTATATTTATTTTATTGTTAGTGCTTTAATAATTGTTTTTAGAGCTCTACTATGCTTTACTAGTTATCTGCCAATTTGCTTAGTATTTTCGTTAAAGATTCTTGGGAATTCTGTAGTGTAATCGAGCTTATTTATTTCTGTGTAGCGGCTTCTGGGTTTGTTATTCTTGTACTAGTTGTTGACTCAACAACCGCATGAAAAGAAACTTTAGAGTGAGAGAACGAATTTGAAATGGAATGGGGGCAAAGTTGAAGGAACAAAACTCGTTGGGGGGAAAAGGATACCCCACTAGACCAGCCAAGCTTAAAGTTGCTTCTGCTGCTGCGGCAGACAGTTTTGATAGTTGCCAGGAGTGCCGACCCTCACCGATGCCATCGTCCTTACCCATCAGTCAGTCCCGAAGTTGAATGGCATTCCGGGCAGAAAGTTCAAAATGCAACCCCTGATGCCGAAGCATATTCCTGACATGAAGATGACTATCAATAAATCCAGACGCTCTTATGTACATACTATATGTATGTGCACAGATGTGGCTAAAGTTATAGAAGGCTTTGTCTAAAGTAAATTTAATATAAACAAATCAATTTGTTGACCTTCGAACTGTAATATATATTAAGCCTCATATTTATTAGTTAAATATTTATAAAAAGAAATGAAAATGTATTCAAATAATGGATAATTTAACATTCCACATTAATGAATTAAAGTGTATTAAAGTATTATTCATACATAAATTAGTTTTTCTTAGAAAAGAGAACATATATGTTTTGTGAAGGAATTTTTTAAAAGAGCGAATATTATTTAATACTTAATTTATTACATAACGCATTAACTATATATTTAGCCGCAGTTGTGCACAAGCATGTGTGGGAAGCAAATTTCCACATGGCGTATGCGCAACGCGCAGTCGGATGCTAAGTTAATTAATCATACGCACCGCATGCCAAGCATTGCCAATAAGTTAAATTGAATTTTCAATAAAATGTGCGCGAAACAGATTCGGCAATGAGGCGCAGCATTTTGAAATAACTTAAGTGAAATCAATCACGAATTTACGGAAGTCAATAAAAGAAACAGAATATTTAAACAACGTTAAAATAAGTAACTAAGGTTTTACGCTTCCTTGATACTATTTATGCTTAAACATTTTAGAACTGATTATAAACACACAAATAATTGTATTGTAATTTTAAATTTAAATCCCCAATTTAGATTTGAAAGTATTATAATTTAATATTTGTTATAAAAATTTTGTGTTTAATAACAAATATAAAGCCTAGCTAAACTTTCATCTCTACACTTCCATCTCTGAATCTTCAAGGTTTACTTTGGCTGTCAACATACCACCCCACGGCAGCTGTGTCGCTTTTCATTTAAGCCCTGGCCGTGGCTATGGCTTGTCCTCGGGAATCAGCTCTGTCCGTGGCCCATTTCTGTTGTTGCTCTATGCACGATGTGATTTACTCCATACAAATCGTATAGGGCTGTCGGTGCACCATCGGCAACAGTGGCAACGGCAAGAGCAATCCAGAAAACGGAAGGCGAACCGTGGCAACAGCAACAGTTAAATGAATCAAATCCATTTCAAAGCTATTCATCAAATGTCAGCGCTTTCGCTGGCCAACCGCGCGCCCAACTAAAGCCACAGCCAGCCACAATAACAGGAGCAATGCACTGAGAAAAGTAATATCAACGAAAGGGATTCTGGCTAATCTGACTCTATCAAATATATCTTTATATATATTTTTTTATTGAATTTTATTGAAATTATTGAAAAATATATATATCTAATTAAAATTAACAATTATTTTTAACTGCAAACTTATTATAAAATACAGAAAACTGGAATAAAAAGGGAACATAAATCATTGGACCTTATATACATATTATTAAACTAAAGGAACTTTAAGGAATTATCATTTATGGAAAACAATGGGAGCCCAATTACATAATATATATACGACAAATTATAATATTTACCAATTATTCTAAATAGCTTAATATCATAGTTGTTGCGACAGAGAGGAAGCCGTAATGGAATGAACATTTAAAGGACATCAATATCTTATTCTACTTTTTGAAAATCATGTATTACATATAGGTAATTAATGCTAATATTATTCATACATATTTTCATATAAAACATTTCATAATTAGCCAAAGTAATACCTTTTTAATATTTTTCTGAGTGCAACGTAGGCGAGAACAACATCATGTAGATTTAGCAGGGGTAACATCGGAACGAATCCGGGTCGCTCAGCTTCGGACGTGAAGCTCTGCGGAGCAAACTCGTTTTATAATTGAATTGATCCCATTATGTAGATGAAAACGTTTTTACGTTTCGTTTCGTTTCGCTTCGTGCAAAATGGCGGCCACCGTCTGCCAGTGCAACTTCCGGCCGAATTCGGGCAGGAGGAGCAAGGGAGTCGTCGGTGGACAGAGCGACAGGGAAAAGGATAGCCTGTAGTGGGCTGACCAAGGACGGGGGGAGTCGCTGTAGCTGCCTGCCAAAAGCATAAACACCAAATGGAAGTTCAGTTCAGCTAAGAGCAAATGGCGGCCTTGTTGTTGTGGTTGCTGATGTTTCTATATAGTTATACACTGACCTGCAAGGAGAGGACTAATGGCATTGAGGTTATATGGGAAAATTATATTGTAGGAAGTTTACTTTAAAAAACGAAGAGTTATTGGATGAAAAACAATCAGTTGTACAAGTTATATATTATAAACCATAAGTATATTAAGTATATTCCATAAATTTAATGGCCTGCGTGATGTATAATTTACAAGAGTAACGTTTTAAATAATACAACATTTTTAGAGATAACTTTCCATCTTGGTTTATGCAGTTTGGTTGCAGTTTGTAACTGTCCTTGAATATTAATTAACTTATGGGCAGCAAGGACTTATCAACTTATCATCCATCTGAACTGAAATAAGAGCATTTGCCGTTCGTAGTCTCTTATTTAGGGAAACTAACTTCTCTCTTCCTGCTGCTATCTTCGTTTGCCTTTGGCTTGGCTGGGGAAAATGCAAGGAAAGGATATAGTTTGAGCAAAATAAATTGAATTTAGTGCTTATGTCCTGACATTCGCTTTTAATTTCATTTGGTCTTAAGCCAAGCCACCCTGAAAACAAACGCTGCCGAAACAGGGGAAGGAGAGCTGAATGGTGTAAGTCCGGTGGTATGGAGGGTGGAAAAGCAAACGATTCGCTGGTTCGCGTTTAATTTGCCACAGTTTCCAGCGTTTTCCGCTGCTGTTTTTGTTGCCCTCGCTCGCTTAGTTTGTTTGATTGCCTTGGTTGCGAATGCATTTTACACTGACAGCCCGACCACGCCCAACACACCCAGCCAAGGGGATACAACCACTCAAATGCACTGAGAGTATATCAAAGAATGTTCTGATTTTAATATTGGATATTAAGGTATTTATTTACCTTGAATATTATCAGCAGTATATTCATTTCTTTTTACTATTTTCACAATTATCTTCGGTCTTTAATACTTGTGTTCTTTAACCTTTAAATATATAGGAATATATTTATATCTATGTACGTTCAATTCATAATCGTTTTACTTAAGTTTCCAGCTGTATTAAAGAACTTAAGTATTAAGTCTACGATTTCTCGTTGTGCAAGTACACATACATAAAGCTTACACCCTGAAGGATAGATATCCTTTCTGAAATCCTGAGCAGCTTAATTACAAATTGCCAGCCGGTAATTTTGTTAGCGCTTTCCGGTTATGATTTTTAATTGGAATTAAAAGTGAATCTGCTAGAATCTTCCCCTACTATTCATACCACTTGTCAGTCTCTCAATTTGTGGAGTAAAAGTATATGATTTCCCAATGTTAGTCACGTGTTCGGACACTGAAAATTCTTGTACTCGAATAGGAAAATACGAAACTGGAGCTGCATATCGATATGGTTTCGGCTTGTATAGCCCGGCCGCAGACAATGCACAACTCAACTCAACTCTTTCAACAATGTGGCACATTGGAAGTACAAAATGCATAAATCATTCTAGCCGCTCTGCTCCTCATGCAGCAAACTACTTTTGCATGCGGCACCAAAACATAAATGTTTAAGCGTGTTTTGTTCTGTTTTGTTTTCCCCCATAATGAAACAATGCCCCGCACACACACACAGCATTTCGTTCACATCTCGAAACAATGTGAAAGAGGCTGAGCTGCCTCGAACATTTTGTTGCACAGAACTTTCAATGGGGCAAAATCTGTTCAGCAAAATCGATGTACAATAAATTTCGTTGCAACATTTTTGCGACTGGCATAAAGTCTATCGAGCATGTGGTATGGCCAGAAAACCTCCATCAATACGGGGCAGAACGATGCAGCTGTCCTCGTTCTCCGTTCCGGTTCTCGTCCCTGGTACTGAGGTCTAGGGATTATCAATGTGGATTTTGATGTATTACAAGCCTTGGCCAGCTCATTGATATGCAGCAGACATCGGGATAAAAGAAGAGATGCCGTGTAATCGTCGTCAGAGGACGACTGGCAGGGGTCGTAATAGAATTAAGAAGACGAGAATTTATTTATATAAAAGCGGGTTAAGTCCCATTGGGTGCATAAGCTTGTGGGCGGGCGGCTTAAACCATTTTTTATAGAACAGCTTGAATAATATACATTATTTACTATACAATTCCGTACTTCCGAATGTTAGCAGGATTTCAGAATCAAAAACGAGTGTTCACACAAGGAAACAAAGCCTTTACTTAATTTTAACTTAACTTATATGTTTTTTGTTACACAAATATGTATCTTTCCTCTTTAATACCTCAGCACTTCACTTTTTTTTTTTTAATATTTACATATTCCAGTTGAAAGCTGGTAGCTAACAAATCAGGGTTTGGCTAGCTCGTCACCTAGATTCCCAACTGATGGCACCCATGATTGGCCTTAAGCTGCATTTGTCTTTGACCAACATATACATCCTGATGCGGGTGCATGCATGGACCAGGACCTCCTCGGTTGTCACGCGTTTTTGGCATAAATTATCAATGGCATATGTGGCATAGTGATGTTGCTAACACAACCCGAACAGCTCTATAAAAAGTGCCATGTCCGCCTCCACTGGCTCCACCGATTCCAGCGGCAATCCCTTGCCAATCTATCGTGTCATGTCAGCAGCTGCTGTGTTTAATTTACGCTTTCCCCCCTGAACTAAAACACAGGTAAATCCCGTAAAGCGTTTCCACAATGCACAATACAACACCGCCGGACTGCATCCATATAAATGGCCAACGCACACAGGCGGACATGGATATATGGACCTTTGGGGGGGATGGCAGAATATATATGCATCAAATATCAACGCCATTATTTGTGTTTTGCTCCCACCGATGTTGTTAGTGCTCGGATGTTGGTGTTTGTGCATAGTCCAGAGCAGTTCTATTCGTTCTATTGAATAAACGGCAGCGTAACTGGGTTAATTTATATATATCGCTTGTGGGCTAAGCTGTTGATATATAATATTGTGTTATAAATTGTGCTCATGGCGGCGTGATCTCGTAGAAACTCGATTAAAGCCGCATATATCTTGCTGGAGTATCAAGCTCCTAACTGGGGGTAGAACATGAATGCGCTGGAAAGTGCAAAATCCTTTCATAGTCCTAAGCCAATTGCCACGTTGCGGGCTTATAATAATATAATATGATTTAAGCATATTTTCCAGATGCTACAGAAGTACAAAGACATTTAGTTTAAGTTTATTTTAGGAATATTCTTTTTATATATTAAGACCTAGCATTAAGCTGTTAAACTATATCGCAAATAAACCATTCACTATCACTATCAATATATATATATTACTGAAACAATAAAGGTATTTTATATATGTTTAATTCATGTTATATTTCAGTAATAAATTAAATAATAACAAATAATTTAAATAAGTTTCAAACTAACAGCGATTATGCAGTAAAACTATATCGCAAATAAACCATTTACTGTCCTAGAGAATATTTATAGTTTTGGAATAAGAAAGGTATCTCATTTAACAAAATCATTTGAATATTTCAGTAATAAATAAAATAATTATAAATACAATAAATAAGTTTTATATTCTATAACGAATGTTAAATTTGTAGATAGATATATTTTAAATGTATTAAAATGCCCACAAGTATTTAGATAATATTAAAACTAATATATTTTAAAATCTAATTTAAGTTTATTTGCATAATACAACAAATAAGAACTTAAAGACCTTGTGGGTTGAATCATCCGATTTCTGTGGGTTGATTTGCAGAAAAAAAGAGTATTTGTTGTTGTATTATTTAACTGTTTGATAGTTTATTTGACTGCACTAACAGTACATCTTAAGTATACTTCACTAATTTTATAGGTTGGCGCATTTCAACTACAAATGTTTGGTTTGCTTTACGTAGCTTATTATGTTGCTCGCAAGAAATTCAAGCAACGATCGTGGGTTAGTGCATTTTAACAGAAGAATTGGTTAAATTGACCTCTAGACTTTCGTTCTGTGTAGTAAACATAAGTAGAAGGAGCTCCAAGAGTTCCCTGCCTTAAAATCTTCCCAAAACAACTTCTAAAAATATATTTCGGTCAAAGTTCAAGACAACAACAAATGCAAAATGGCCAAATGTCAAGTGCTATAAAATTGCATTGCTTGTCTACCTTACCCCCTCTTTCTCCTGATGTCCCCCCCCCCCCATTACCCTCATGCTGCCTCCTTTTCTCTACTTTTCAGTTTGTTTTGCCAGTCCAAACTGAGTGACTGACTATAAAGAAAGGCCGAGCTGGGACTGACGGAAAGTAGCTATGAAACATAAAAAGTGTGAAAAGGAGATGTATCTAAATGCGAACTAGTGATACCCTTACGAAGCTGTAAATTCTACAATTATTACCAAAGAGAAAATATAATTTGTACCTTAGGTTCTTTGGATTTGAAAATATAAATGAAAAAATATGTGTGCCTGTAACCTTAATTGTTAGTAACTTAGGTAAAACCTTACTGTTTAAATATACTTAAATTAATAAACAATTTAAAAAATTTTTAGTGCTGTTTAGTTGAATTTTAAACCCTTTAAGAGAATTTAAAAAGACAATATTCGGCTTTAACTGCAAAACTAAAGAGTGGCTGCAACTTTCGGCTGCACACTGTACAATAAACGGGCCAATTTTCCGTGCTGGCCCAGACAGACGGAGATGGAGTAAGATAGGAGCGAAAGACCGACACCAAGACAGACGTCCTGTCACATTTAGGCGACACAGGACATAGTCCAAGGTCCACTTAGGACAACTACAGAGAGGAGAATGAAAAGCGCGACACAAATTGAAAGCGAAATACCCCAACTGATGCCAGAGAATGAAATGCCTTGCTTATATTTATTTCTCCACTATTTTTCGCCCTCGTTCCCTAAATATTTTGATAAATATTTAAATGGCTTAAAGTGCACTTTACAAGTGGCTCTGGTACCGGGGCTGAGAGGACTTCGAGCTCCCTGCATGAGGAATTTAAGTAATTGTCCTGGCTAAAAATGGAGACTGGGCAGGACAAGAGAAGAGACCACCATGGAGCTCGTTAATTTTATGCACACTGCCCCGTCCGTCAGTCAGTCACTCAGTCAGCTGCAGCTTCCTCCTTGAATTACTCGTTCCTCGCCAGGGATGGCCACCGATATGGATCAATCAATATCGAAGCGAAATAATTATTGAATTATTAAGCATATATTATTTGCACAAATTATCGAAATAGCTTGGAAGAGTTTGTAGTAATTATTGGCTATCAGAACTTTTGTTTATTTGCCTAAATTGTTAATAGATAATGCCCCTTAACCATTTAAAATATTCATTTGAATGTGATATTTTTTACCGATATATTTAATCAGATTTTCTTCTTGATAAGCATCCCTACTTCTCCCAAAAGAGCTCCGGCAATCAAATTAAAGCGTTCGACAATTCCGAAAACTGTATGCGGTTCACTGGGCTTTTATCCACTTTGACTTGGCTTCGAAGTCTCCGGTTTCCTGCCACTGCCACTGCCAAATGGAAAATGGAAGTGACAACGAAACTTCAGTTGCACTCTTCGTTTTGATTGCATTTCATTTGGGTTAAAGCCCGTGCAAATGAGCTTTCCAATTGAACGGCAATCAAATTGCCGGTGTCACCATTTCAATGTAAGGAAATCGAGCCTTTTTCAACATACACAACTCCAATCTCTTTGATTATCCTTTTAATGGTTCATATTAAATCAAAGGAATTGCTTGAATTTGAATATTATTTTAAGAACTTATTGAAATTAAACCCATAAACATTGCACATACACACATGATGATGGTTTGACTTGGAATCTGTGGGATATTAAATTAACAAGTTGCCAAATACAGAAAGAGGCCCGAACACTTTGCCAAGATTTTGACCAAGACGGAAACGCAACTGGGACAACTCTCAACTTCCGTCTCCGTCTACGTCTCTCTCTATCGTCGCCTCATCCTGCCACTCCTGCCACTGTCCTCCAGAGCCCTCTATGTCGCCATCTCCGTCTCCTGTTAGTGTTGCTCTTCCACTTCCTGCTGCGTTTGCCAAGATTAGAGCCGCAATGGTCGCGACAAACAGGCAAAGATATACACACACACTGGCACACCCAACTTGAACCTATTTCCGTTTCCGGTTGGCTTTCTGAATACAATTAACGGTTTGCCGGGGTAAAATGGCCTGCCAAAAGGATTCAACTGGGACGGGTTAGCAGGGGGAGGAGGCATGGTTGTTCTCACAAAAGCCTTTGCATAAATTATGAGCAGCGCCGCCAGATAAGCGCGATAAATTATCAAACAGACATCGCCAAAGTGAACCGAAAATGCAATCTGCTGCATTTCCACATGCATTCCTTCCCATTATCCTTTGTTTGAGTGTCAAGAAAAACTACACCCTCTAACCGCCACACCCATAGCCACACACTCGCACGCACACACCCTGTCAAAAGGCACCCACACACACACATGGTCTTTGTTTTGTCTTAAGTAGCCCGCCTCGCCATGTTGTTTCTGCTGTTTGCCGGCTTGCTTTTTACGGGCAACGCCTGACAGGAAGCGGAAGTTTCAACGCGCAGGCGGAAATTATTGTTTAGCTTTATTGTTTAGACTGCTTTAGAAATTTGTTTGCCGAATTATTTCTGTTCAGTCATCGCTTTTGGTAACGACTGGCATTCAGCGTTCACCATTCGCTCTCCCTCCCCTCCTCCGCTGCCGACTTAATTCGCTGGGCGTGTTTTATGCTCGCCAAATTTATGGATAGTCCAAAATGTCTGGCCTCTCATTGCGTGTGTGCGCAAATGGAATCGCACACACACATGGCGCATAGACAATACTGTTCCCATAAAATAACAGAAAACACAGGCCCAACTCACATGCAGACAACCGATTTGCATTCAAAATAGTTTTCCTGGGCTGGGCTTTTCGAAAAAGGCTGCGATTCCTGCGGATGTCCTGGTAATGTGAAGAAAACTAAAGTTTTTTATTTCTGGCGAATCTCAAAAAAATGCTCAACACTTTATTCAAGTTGGGGCAGATTTTGTATATAATTTTTATTACTTCAATACATATTATATATTTTTTTAGATAATCTTAATGGTCTTACATTCTGTTATTTGTCTTGCCTTCTTCCAAATCTCTTTATTCTTTATATTATCGTCTTATAAAAAAATATAATTAATCACATTCTTATTGAAATGTGCACTTGCCATTCGCCCTGAAAATCTATGAACAAACTCATCAAATATATCGAAAAATATCGATTGTTTCATAAGAGAGAAGTCACTCTCTTTTGAAGATATTTTTGTTTTTGTCTTAAAGATGAAGTAAAATATGTTCAAAATCGGCTATTCATATTCGCCACAACATAATGCTATGCTCCTTGACCTCTGTCTGGAATATATTTCTGCTTTACAGTCGGGGAAGTAAATCAATACATTTTTCTTTTAAATACAAGGCTCCGATTCTCCAATCCTGGATATTAATGAGTTGTTGGGTGAGTCAGTTAATTTACAAGAGGACACGGATTGGAATCGTCCAAGTATTGCAAAATCGCTTTTGATCTAGGTGTTTAAATGTAAACAAGGCCAGGCTAGCTGCTTTTTCCATTCACATGTCGGCCAATAATGTAAATGTAGCAGTGGAATTTTCTACTTTCAGAAGCATATATAATATATATAATAATAGCAGTAATGAAATGCGGATATACTTCGATCAATTAAATTAAAGCCTTAAGAGAGCTTAAAAATTCTTCAACATATATTGAAAGCAACTCAATTTCTCGAACATTTTAATTTTCTCTGTTGCCTCCACCAAAATCTATTTATTCAAATTAGAGCAGCCTCTCCAAATTTCCCGCATAATTTCATTATTTTTTAAGACCCTCAATAAATACAAAACTCATTTAATGATAAAAGTTATGTTTGGCATTAATAAAAGACTCAAAAGCTTTCAAGGTAATTAAACATTTGTCACGCCAGCAAGACAAAGCAAATAACCAAAAAAAAATACAAAAAAAAGTGCGGCATGTCGAGGAGGCGGTCCTCGAATACGTATGTTTATGCATGTATGCAAAGGCATTCATAACATTTTTTAATGCATTTTAAAGGCACGCTTTCCGGGCGACAGGCAGGTAATGCAAAGATTATGAGCGCAAACAAAGGCACACGGAAAACAAACCGGAAAGCTTCGCGCTTTCCTTTTAAGCAGAAAGCCTATTAAAATAAATTACAGTGCAGTTTTTTTTGTTTTTTGTTTCGTTCCGCTCTGTACAAAAATTAACAGCAACAAGGAAGAAAAAAAATAAAACAAAAGAGCGACTGGGAAAAATATGGAGGAGGGGGAGATGGAGGCGAAGCAGAAGGACTACGCACTGAATAATTCATGAATGTCGTCGGCGCAAGCAAAGTATAGTGTTATATTTAATAAGCTGCGGCAAAGGGGGCGGGATTGGTCGAGTGTCGGACTGTGGACGGTGGACAGTAGCTGAAATCAGACACAAAGGGCATGACTATCAAAAATTCAAAAGTCCCGCCGCCGCCGCACTGAAATGGGAGAGCTGCCCAGCTGAAATTTTGACAAATTTCGGCTGCCTACTTTTCGGGGTCCTCGCCCGTTGCTTTAACTTAATCATTTAATAAAACTTTTATGCTGACGATGCCAACGCCGACATCGATGTCACTCCTGCCTGCCCTCCTCCACTTCAATTACTTTTGTTGCCATTTTTTTTCTTTCGCTTCTCTTCCTTTCGCCGTCGTTGTCCCTGGTGGCAGGCGAAGGACACTTATTAGCTCGCTGCTGTCCTGGCCTGTGCTTGTGCTGTCTTTTTTATTTTGGCATCTTTGCCGCCCTTTTCGCCGCGTTCTTATATTTTTAAATTATGTCAATTTCTTTTGAGTATAAAGCGCGAATATTCAGCGCATTGTCCTATGGAGCAGGATATTCCGCGGGGACACGGCGGGGTAAGGGGTACGCGGGATGTCAGCGCCGGCTGCAAAGGGTCGAGCGTTTAAGCTGATTGTGTGTTAATCGCGGTTAACTTGACGGCCGACGTCATAAAGAGGCCAAAGTTTAATTAGAGCCTGTCGCTTTCGGCAAAAACTTTTGCCATAATTATTAAGTTGCCAAAGCTGAAAGGCACTTGAAACAATGTAAATATTCAAGAAAAAACTATTTAAAAATGGAATTATTGATTCAGAAACTACTGGTATGTGGTCTAGTTGGTTAAATATAAAATGAATTTAAAAACACTTAACGCTACAAAGGCCTAGAACCTAAAACTAATTTAAAAGTTAATACTAATTACTATATTTTAACTAAGTTTTAGATTAAGCATAAGCTCCTTGTTATCTATGCTTCCATTTCAGTCAAAGTTATTCGATGACTTAAGATTTTCTTTATTTAATATAACACAGAAGTTTACTATACATTTTTTTATCAATATATATTTTGTATATTTCGATTAAATACAAGTAGCTTGTAGTTTGAGAAACATTCATAAATATTTCAATTACTTTGAACTGAAGTACACTTACCGACGTGCTGCTCTTTTTTATTTTTGTTCGCGGCCATCGTAAACTGTCAAAAATGCTACGAAATTCTCAGCATTCTGAAAAAAAAAAGAAATTCTACAAATCCTTGCCATATAAAATATGCAAATCCGACTCACTTAGCTTGGAAAATGTTTCCCCCATCGTAGTTTTCTCTGCTTATTCGCTGCGAGAATTTCGTCCCCAGTGAGACTGCGGAGAGACACACCTGAAAATAACTCAATGACTGCCACAAATTTGCCATTTTTATGTGACTCATAAATACGGGCAGCCTTCAAGGGCCCCGAGGGCTGAGGAAAGGATATCTGTCCAGGGTTAAGGAGAGAGAGTTATGCGGAAGGAGCCTACCGATGCAGGTAAATGTTGGGGAAATAAAAAAAAGCGAGCAACATCACGCATACGCACCGTGGCACTTCGTGGGCAAACATATGCAAAATCATCGGCTGAGTATTTGCATACAAATGTCATACATATGCCCCGACGAGGCTGTGCTGTGTGTGTGTGTGTGCTCGGCAAGTATTTCTGTTGCAATTTCCGGCTACTATAACCGGAAGTGAAGCTGCTCAAAAATTCATGCAACCGTAAAAGGAGCAAAGTGCGCCAATAAGCACAAGGAGAAGCGGCAACGTTCAGCAGTCGGCAGTCGGCAGTCGGCATTCTGCCGTTTGGCATTTTTTGTATTTTTTCTTGTTTTTGTTCCGACTCCCCGTCCCTTGCAATATTTTACTTTGGCGAAACACTTCTTGCATATTTCCTATCGTCGCCAGAAATCGACGGACGTCTTGCCTCCTCTTTCCCCCACAATTTGCATATAAAATATTTTGTGCGAATTACACACACAGGCGAGCATCGAGCGAGCATCAAGTGCTGGCATCGCATAAATCGCATTTGCCTCTGAGTTCTTATTGATTTACGACAGAATTTTTAATAGTTTTGGGAAATTGTTGCCGATAAATACATTCTATTTATGCATTATTGCATTTCTTGTATCATAAATTCAATGCCACACCAACTTAAATGTGATATATGGGTGTGGCAGATACATTTTGAAGTTGAATTAAATGTGTATCTCTAAGGCCATTTGCTTTTATTTTATTTATTCCCTTTGTATATGTATACGCACTGTTCTGCTCTGCTCGCCTTTATTTTATTTAAATGTAACCCGAACATTTTTTATTCGCAAATAAATCTTTCATGTCCGCAGCCCTTTGCCAGCGAAATCAATTCACTTGTGAACAGAGCGACAACCGACTGAAAGTGGAATGTTTGCCATAAGAATTGCTCGGGTTCGCGGCCATATTTAAATGGCCGGCCACTTTTTTTCAATTTGGACCTCAAACAAATCAGAGAAACGGAAATAATTAAATTTTTGGAGGCGCGCACACAACGGTGGCCGGAAAAATACAATTTTTCGCACGGTTGCCATGCAGGGGCCCGGCCCTGAAAAACCATCAGAAAAATGCATCGAGCCAGGAGGGACCTGCTGCTCCTCCTGACCCTGCTCCTGCTCCCGCTCCTGCTCGGTGTCTCCTGGTGGCACGCCGGATGCCTATGAAATGCAGCTGCTGTGTAAAATGATTTTTGCTCCCTCATTCATTAAAAAACAATTAAATGTGCGACACGCGAACTTAATTACACTTTTACGCGGCCATCGCGGATGACAACAGCAAATGATGCCAATGTCGTCTCCACGTCCCCGTCCTCATCCTGGCATCCGCCTACCATTTGTGGTTTTTAGTGCTTGCCCGTCGCGACACACTCTTCATCTTGAATATTTTATGGCCTTGCAACGGACGGAGGACCGTAGGTCCTGGACCCTGGACCCTGGACCCCGGGCCGGGGCATCAAACAATTTGTATAATCAACAATTAAAGTGCGGATCGGCTCGTGGGCACGCATTAAGTGGGCATTGTCTGGACCGACTCCTCCCCCTTGCCGCCTAAAGGGAGATATTCCAATTTGTACTCGCAGCAAATTGCAAAGTTTTGTTTTGCGGTTGTTTCCATCTTGCCCAGACTGACTGACTGCCGGACGGATGGACGGACGAATGGGAAAACCGGCTAAAGGCCTCACATTTTCGGACGGCTGTAAACTTCAATTGCGCGTTAAAAATTTCTGCGCAGCGTGTCGCTGTGTTTTTCCAGTCTTAACCCATTAAAACATTCCTCCGCCGCGGTTGTTGCCGTTCTCGTTGTTGTTGCTATTAATGGCATTAATTAAAAATTAAATTCGTTACAAGCCCGTTTAACGCCTCAACTGTCTGACTTGTTCTGTTATGGAATTTGCGTAGTAGAAAATGTGTTTGATATTCTCAATCTCAGATTTGTATTTTCCATAAGCAGAGAAATAGAGGGAGAGGGCTGATAACCCCATGATACTTTGATATCCGGGCCATATTTTAGTGACTCCTATTTGACTTTATGCCAGGCGAAATATTTCCGCTGAGTAACTTTTTTCCTAAGCAAGAATTTGAAAACAGGTCAAGCTGAAACTCCGCGATTAAATTCCCAGTTCATCCTGCGAAGCCTATAAATTTTATGTAACACACACACGCTGCAATTTACTCGTGTATTTATAAATACACTTAAATATAAACATATTATAATATAAACTTAAGTCTAAATAAACCTTCGGAAATATTATCCAAATGTATTATAAGCATATTTAAAGAGTTTTCTTGAAGATACAATTAGAATATCTATTAACTATATATAAATCAGAATCCTTAAATTCAAAAGAAGCTGTCAAAAAATATTTATTAAGTTTGTAGTCTTTACAACGAATATATTTTAGTTTTTTTTTTTAATAAATAATAAAAGGGTTACATTTACTTTAAATCAAATTCAAATACCTCTCATATAGATACATATTTGCATTATAGCTTTCCTAATTTCGCGCAGTGTGTGTATATTACAAGGATTCAAACACGCGCCGAGCGTAATCATGGCAGATGTCCATGGTGGCATGGCTCAACATTTCAGGAACCGAGAACTAAGCTTCACGGCTTTTGGTTTTTGTCAACGCAAGAAAGCCCAAAATTAAATAGAAAATAATTTGATTTATGTTGGTGTGCATGTGGCCGACAGACCATTTGAATGTGTATATGTATATACACTGACTGGCTGATTAGCCATTGTTATTTTTGAATATTTATGACTGTGGGAACGAGTAAAACAGACTCCCTGCCAGCGAGAGTAATGGGTGAACGGGGGGCAATAACCTCTCATTAATCCAATTAGACATGAGCCATCAAGCGTCACGCATACGCAGCGTGGTCCGCTTCAGCACAGCATGATTTCTGCAGCTATGTAGTTCATTAGACATCTCAGCGTCTCCTCGCTCGAACGAGACTTTTATTTATATATTTATTTATCGGACATTTATCATGAAATTACTGTAATAAGTTGGCGTGCCATGATTTATGCCACGAAATTATTTCCACTTGTTTTTCATCCCCGACGCCGCCTTTCGCTTTCAATTATGTTGAGGATTCTTTGTCCTTCGTCCTGTGTATGGATTCTCGATGATGGCATTACACGAACTGCGGTCAAATCGCACGCACGCCTGGCTCGGCAACATTTAGCTAACTGATTTGTCGCCATTCATTGAAGTTGTCATTGTTGCTCTCGAGTTGGTTTTCGGTTTTCTCTGCCATTTCAAGGATGACAAAGGAGGCGGTGGCAGCTGAAGCCACTGCTGGTAAACTGGTTTGTCTTGTTAGCGCTCTGTCCACCGACATGTGTGTGAGATTTCCGGGGCCAAGAGTTATGGTGCTAAATATATCAAGCACCAGTTTTCATGTTTTAGTTTAAGCCAGAAATTAAAGAGGAGAAGCTTTTAACGTTGCCATACTATATATTACTCTTCTACAATATTCCTTGTAGTAATACAGCAGATATATTGCAATTTTATATATATAAGAAAATATAGGTTACAGTTTGTTTAAGGCTATTTTACATTTATTGAGTTCTCCAAGGATATTTTACTTCACAAATGGAGGTCTTGGCTAATAATTAAAGTCGTCTAAGCTCCGGTTTGGAAGGCTATAAATATATTTTGATAAAGGAAAAGTAACATCCATAGAAAATTCCCTAAAAGCGTCCAAAATTTAATTTAAAATAGTTTGGGCTTAATAATTATTATTTAACATGAATTTAATTGTATCTTGATAATGCAGAATGCCTCCTTTACTTGGGCTTTTATTTACTAACTATAAAAAACTACATAAAAACACTAAATCTAATTCAAATATATAAACATAGACTTGTTTATCTCGGCCAAAAACGGAGGGTGAATTGTTCAGGTAAAATAGAAATCAATAACAGATATTCGATGTGGCTAAGAACAATCAATAAATATGTTACAAAACTAATGTGATAATAGTGATAATAATATGTACAATACATAATATAAACAACATGATTTATTAAGAATACAAATATGATATTCCCTTCACTTATCCATTGCATTTACATATATAAAACTATGGCAGTTACCACAATTTGGTTAATGTGTTGTTCCAACATATCCTTTACTATGTTGTACGAATGCCTTTCCCCTAGATAAACCATTAAAATATCGAGTAAAAAACTTGGCCATTTGTCTGATGGGCCACGGCATCGAGGAACCATTACCTGCCCCAATAAAAGCTGAGTGGGGCTGTCGCCATGTGACTGCGGTAATAACGACGGCATGAAATTCGTAGAAAAGTAAAATCAAAGCACAAAAACAGGCGGGGGGCACGATGGGAGTGACGTGGAGAACAAAGAGAGAAAAGTGCCACCGAATTGACTTAATTCCTTATTGTTGTTTTTTGGGGGGTTTTCCTATTTTCCGAATTGCACAGAGCCTACATCGGCTGAACAGCTGATTCGGTTAAAGAGCGAAAGCTTTGGGGGAGAGCAGGACACGTTCCACTTCCAGGCTCTCTCTCTCTGTGTGGATGGAGCTTAACCCACATTGCCGAGGAGGTCTGAAGCCTGGCCACCGACGAACGTCCTCTTCAGTCGTTGGAATACACTCGTGCGCCGTGGACACAAGTCGAAATCGCTCTGTCGCCGGAAATTTGCACGTGGCAGCGGTACTAAGGTCCTTTGCTCTCCGTCGTTTCCTCTCCGCGGGCGTGTGTGTCGTAGTGTCGGACTGTTACCGTGCTAGTGTGTGTGTGTGTGTGCGGCAGTAAATGTGAGCAATTGAAAATGTGTGCGTTTCAGGCAAAAGTTGTCCTTTTATCTACGCGAAATTAAAGCGAATCGACAAACACATGCGTATCCTGTGAAAATGTAAATGTAAATGTATGCCATGGCTTGAGAATCCGTTACGGAGCCGCGTCACCGTCTCCTTTTGTCTACTGCCTTGCGGCATTCCTCCATCTTTATTTATTTTATGCCGTTCTCCCGTCTCACGTTTTTGTTGCGTAGGCCAGGCGCCCACCAAGTGTTTGTAGAAATACACAAAAAAAAAAAACAAGAAAGGATGAAGAAAATATAACGTTAGCCACATCGCTCGAATTCCACTTAACGGTCATTGACGTTCGCGTTTGCTTTTTTTTTGGGAGAGCAGGACCCCATTGCATGCCTTTTATTTGTCCCGCTGAAGTACACGCCTTGCATGCAATTAGGCCCTTGTAAGTTTAATCGCCGTGGATGGAATAATTTAGCCAGGCCGAATCGGCTACGACACCGTCACCCCCAAAAAGTTAGCAAGCGGTTGTCGAAAGCATTTATTAAAAACCAATTTTCCTTTTCACTTAAATTGACATCATTTTGAATTTCTCTATTTCATTCGCTTAATAAATTAAATTAAAACATTAATTTTGCTTTACGCTTATGTGACCAATTAATGGGTTATGGAAATATGTATCCGGTTGTTGTATAAACATTTAATTTCACTATCATTAATTGAAGTATCCTGCCTGTATGGCAAATATAAATAAAAATGATTAAAATGCTTAACAGAATAACGCCAATTTTAATTTAATATTTCTGTCTATTAATATCATTCATTTTATACATTTAAGAAACACACACATTATTTATAAATGACACTCAAACTTCAGTTTATCAACAAGGAAACTTAATTTCTTTAATGGAAGTTTGTGTATTATATATATTTATCTTTAGTGTTGAATTAAGTTACTTTCAAAACGAATTTAATTGAGGGTTTGTTTAATATATGTAATATTTTCTTTTTCCAAATGAGTCTTACAAGCTAACGAGTAACTAGTATAACTTTAATTTGAACAATACAATTTATTATTACTTTTAGTTTTTTAATATAAAATGCCTACTTGCTTTCCTATATATTTTTTATTGTTTTATAATATTACTATGTATGATTGATTAGTGTATTTTTTTAATATAAAATGCCAACTTGATTAGTGTATTTTTTTAAAGCAAAATTATAAGGTGTAGTGTCATGGGTTTCATACCACTAAAATTATATTCAAAATATAAATTTATACCATACATATATTACCTGTGAATACTGCATTAAAACTGAGGCATAAATAAACGCCTTATAATCTTAATCAATATTTATTTAGTTTATTTTGTATATTTTTTTTGATAAGCTCTGATTGCAATTAAAAAAAACGCAAATTTTCGTTGATTTATTGATTTATTAATAAAATAACAAGTCAGAATATATGTGGCTTGTATTTGTCATCCAATTTATACAATTCCTGGTGTGGTCTATAATACATAAAAAGCCCGAATATAAATGAATAACAAATTTAAACGGGAGCATAAAAACTGGATTTTTTTTAAGTATAACAAATATTACAATTTTCTTGGCCTGAAAAAAATAGCAATGCAGCTTTCGTGATATCCCTTTTTAAAACTTACCCACAGGATAATCAAATATTTAAATAAAGTTATATTATTCCTTATTCAACAAATTTTAATATATATTTTTTGTATCCCTCGGATCACGGCATTGGTCTAACGGCCAGTTAATACTTGAAAATACGCATCGGATTCACATTCGTATATAAAAATGAATTCAGGCCAATGCGTTTTTCTTCACCCAGTAGTTTCGACAAAAAACCATTTCCATATGTCGCAATGCAAATAGAATGAACACCGAAAATTCCCATTTGTAAATATACAAAAAAAATATAGAAATAATAAACGAAAAAGTGAATCTTTAATAAACATGTTTGGATGGAAGTATGTAGATTAAATATATCTTACTTTTTATTTATTCGAAGCCTTGAAATAACCGAAAAACGCAACTCGGCAATTTTAAATATAAATGAAGCCCCGAATGAAAAAGGGAAATTAAACAAATAGAAATGTAGCAAACGATTCAATTTCAACAAAAGGTTCTAACAAAAAAAACGACAAGCAAACGGCGGTGAACAAAAGCAAATAAAAGCTGAACCCGTGAAAAGTGAAAGCAATTGGAAATTTGCTCCGAAAAAAAAACATGAAATAAAATGATTTGTTGGTGTGCGATATATGAAATATCAACAATTTCGGCCAAACGGTTTCCCGATAGTCCGTACAAAGGAGTGAGTGTGCGTGTGCAATTGTGTGAGCACCAACAAAAGAAATAAAAAAAAGAAAAGGGGAATAACAAATCGTGAGGGACGAAAAGGATACGCGAGCTTAAAAGAAAAGGATTTTCGACAGTCCCAGCTGACCGGAGAGGAAGCAGCAGGCCAGAGCTCCAGGATTATATTCGCACAGCAGTCAGGACAATAAAACTGCCAGTGGCCATAAAAAAAAGCAGCAGCTGTATACATGGAGGCGTGTATATAGATCGGTGACTTTTCCAAGGTAAGTCGAGCGAGCACAACGACCAAAGCTTATGTTGTCAATTCCGTAAAGCAAAGATATGTCCGAAGCAGATAATCGTGTCCCCGAGATCATCGAATGATTTACCCATCACGGTTAAAGTCTATTCGCTGCCTCAGATCAATCACATTGTTCCCCAATTTAGTCCGGGCGCTGCTGCTGCGTCAACAAAAATAAAATCAATTCAATGAAGATAAATGAGTTCAAAGTGAAACCCAAGACGACGAGCGTATATATATTATAAGCCAAGGTTTCAGACTTGGCTCGGTCTCCACTTTCACTAGCGATTGGCAGCGGTAATAAGCGATTACAATGTCGTGAATCTAAATCCGAGTCGCAACAAGGACTCCGCCACAGTCACGTGCCTCGCAGGACCACAATGCGACGCAGGTGTTGCGGGCCACGCGGATATCGATGGATATCGCCAGGCGACACGGCACATCATAGGAGTCTGGCGGCGGTGGCCATAATTTACCCCGACACCCCCCGGCGGCTGTCATAAAAAAGTTTCATCTTATTACTCATACGCACCCACGGCCAGACTCGCTCGCTCGCTCTCTCTCTGATGAGCTGGGAAATCAAATTAATCATTCTGCCAATGATTGGAATGATTTCTTCTGGCTTCCCTTATCGATTCGGATACTTGGGCCTGTCAGACACGCATCGAACCACCCAAGAAATGTACCTGAGTTGCTATTTTTAGTATACGCAGCTGTTGGCTCCCACTTTTGGTGGAAGACGGTGGGGGCGGCGACCGGGTACTTTCCGGGGAGTGGTGCATAAATTAGCGCAAATAATTATGCAGATTTTTTCGCCGTTTTTATTGCCGTGCGCAAATAAACGCCGCCAGACGACGAATGACGAGCTTGTTTTGAACTTTTGAATATTTTAACGTCTCATAATTAGACGGCGCGGCAACTTGAAAATTTTACCCTTTCATTGCTACTATATTAGTGGAGGTGAACATTTGTTGAGTGAACTTTGGCCATTAATTTTACCGAACTTTGACTTCCTTTTAACAAAAAGGAAATAACGTCTGCGTTGTCTTTAAATCTTGTGATTTGCGACTTAAAGCTTCTTATTAAAGTTCCAGGCTTCATTACTTTTCATTGGAAAATTATGATATTTAAAGGAAAGAAATTCGGTAATTAATTAAATCCTTGACTCGAGGTTTATGTCTTAATCTAGCTCAAAAAAAAACATGCATCAAAGCGCAACTACTATATATCGAGTTAGTAAGCTAATTTTTTGATATAAAGGTCGCAAAAACATGCCTATTACTAATTTAAAACGCTATGAAATATATATATTCTTTATTTAGTTAGATAACTAATTTGTATGCCATTGTCCAGTTGTTTGTTTGAGTTTCTTACGACATCTTTTACAAGTATTTGTTCTTAATTAAAATTAATGTATAACTCTAAAAAAAAGCGTCTAAATTAGCACCTGTAGTGGGAAGGAGTTATTTTTTCTCATGTTAATTATAGCCTTCATTTTCAACAGCAAGCACGATGACATGGTCAGTTCGGCTTGGTCATCATCCATTTTCTCGTACTGCATCTCTTAGTTTCCCATCACCTGCTGCGAGCAGCCATTGCTGTGGGGACAGCTCCAGTTCCCCGTGCAGGCTACCATCCCGAATTCCGCCAAAAACAGCGTCACAGCCAGTGGGATTTTTCCCCAAAAATGGCCTCCACTCCTCCGCAAGACAGCAGAGTGAGTGCTCCGTCGGTCATGCACAGTCCAATCATTCGCTGCGTCAGTGCTAGGCAGTCGTACCACAATATGAATCCGATGCAGTTCGAGCTGCGAGGGTAAATCCAACCGATTCCCATTTACCGGACCTATGCGAGAACTGCAAAAAGTTAACTACGACGGGTCCCAGGTCCATCAAGGCAATGGTCTCCTTCTCGGACACGATACTCGTCGTGGCAGTGGCCACAACTGTGCAGCGATTGAAGGCAGTCCAAAGATCCCCATGGAGCACTGGCTCGTGAATTCGGCGGTAATCAAGGCGTTGGCTATTTCGCTGAACCCATGCTGGGGCAGCTGTATGGCAGTGAGGCACCTGTATAAAAATGGAACGCTGCTTCTCCACAACCTATAGGAGTTCTGAGACTGTTTCTCATCCTCGCCTTTGCCAGGCTCTTTCTGGCCGCCCCACATGACGCGAGCCCAATTAAATTTCTGCCAAAGCAAGTCGAACTTCACTAATGGCAGATCCATCTAGCAGTTGATGGATTCATCATTAAGATATGGAGTCGAAGAGTTGGCCAAAACTGGCCGGACAACATCAGTATATTATCTTTCAACCAAATTTCCTCCAAAGTGAAGTCTGCTTTTAAATAAATTTCTTTTATTTGTATTTGTAGTTATTGTCTACAATATAATAAAAAATGTTTTATTTGGAAAGGAAATAAGGAAATTAAATAAAACAATAGTTGTAAAACTGAAGAGGATATTAAACCATTATTATTTGAAACAAATGGGGCCTTCCTTTATAATATTTGCTGTTAATTTTTAGGTATACCGATACTCAAAAAGTACATCAAGTACTAGCTCTTGAAATAAATTGTAAACTAATTCTTAGATATTAATTAAATATAACATTTTGTATATAAACTTAATTGGTAATTGTTTACCCTTTTTAAAACTAATGTAAAGGTTTTTAAACACTCTAAGGTCGTTAAAATTTAAAGAATCTCGTTTTGAATATAATTTTCTATACACTATAACTTAAGTTATATGTAAAAGCTATTTTCCCCTTTATTGAAGAACTATTTTTCCAGAACGTACATTATTAGTAACATTAGTTTAGAAATATGCTACTCAAGCATTTCTCAACAAATCTCCCCGCTGTTGGTCTTGCTTTGATATTCATCACGTTGTTTTTCCCAACGGTTAGCCCTTGGAAACCACTCGCAGTTAGCATATGCTGGTGCAGATAAAAAGAAAATGTTTTCCACAAATAAGCATGCATATCAAAATGAGCTACTTTCGCAGCTAGCAGTGCTCGCTGTGCGTACTTGAATTGTCAGCGCAGCAAACAACGAGATATCAGCAGAGTAATGCCAAAAAGGAGAACAGATGCAATGCGAAAGCTTAAAAATGCACACAAATTGCACTGGCACAGTTAAGGATGTGTAAAGTAACCTTGGGCTCTGCACGCACACACCCACACACAGATACCACAGATACTTGTGTAAACAGATACATGTGCTCAGTGTGGGCACCAGATGCACATTCTCGTTTCAGGGGTGTGGAAAATGTGCCTGTGACCTTGTTGTTGGCTTGTGTGTTCTGATGAAAATAAAATATCTCTTAAATTTAAACCATTTCCCTTGGTTTTTCCATATGGAAAGTGATTTAATATGGAAAACAGACACAATGTGGTTCAATTTCATATGCATAATTATGAACGACCAATTAGTTGTAACAGCAGGCAGAGCAAAAAATTGAATAATTCAATTATTTTTATCAATCAGGAGTTGCATTTTGAATCAATAATGAAGCAAAAAAAATTTGACGTTGATAGGAGGTTTCATACATTTTTAGTTTGTCATGTAATTTATTAAATATAATGCGATATCATTGATGAGTTTACTAGCAAACATTCACTCTTAATTATTTTCATTTTTACTAAAGGAAAAAACCAGCTGATTTTACATTTCCATACTCATATTCCTCAGCTCTTTTTTCACAATTATAAATAATTAAATATTGTTATATTTTAATCACTCCCGATTCTTTATAAATATAACAAATGAATATGCTGCCACCCTCATAAAATCCTTGAGCCGTGATTTTCTATTAAGAAAAATAGGTAGACCTTAAGTAAGCATCATATAAGCATCATATAAATATGTTCTAT
This sequence comes from Drosophila kanapiae, assembly GCA_008042475.1. Classification (NCBI taxonomy): domain Eukaryota; kingdom Metazoa; phylum Arthropoda; class Insecta; order Diptera; family Drosophilidae; genus Drosophila; species Drosophila kanapiae. Next base: position 328,996 of record VNJM01003026.1, read on the forward strand.
AATTTTGTTGTATTTAAATACTATTGCATTCTGAATGAATGCTTTAATATTATGCAAATAATATAGCCGAATAAATACATGTCGAAAAAAATGAATGGAAAAATAACAGAAAAATATACAAAACTAAAATATACTACTCTAAAATGTTTATTTAGTATTCTTTATCAGCAACAAAGATCAAGTTGAATTTACCATCTGTGTCTGTCCTTATCAAACAACAGATCTCAGAGACTATAAGACATATGGATACAACATTTGCTTTAATCTTTGTATCTTCTCCCTATTACCATTTCATTTTTGTTTTCGAAATTAGCAACGCCCACTAGCGCTCCCAAAAACACATGAATAATGTATAACAAAGTTAGTCTTTGAGATTCTTGGAAAGATAGGCGCTTAATGCCATTTGTGCTGGACGGAATCTTAGATGCACAAAGTTTTGGATACCGGAATCTCAACTGTAGATACTTTATATAGATACATTCTTGAACATACATTTCTAATATAGCATTCAAACAATTCGGCTGATTTGGCGACAAAACAAAGTTAATTAAAGTAATTGAACTAAATAAAACAAGAAAGAGTGGTTATAATTTGATTGATCCCATTACGAATTAAATCAAAAAAAACTTATTGGTGGTGTAAAAACACTTTATCCTAAATTTCATAGGAATTAAGCGATTGTTCCTGTTTAAAGATATATGATATAGTAATCCAATTTTGTAAAAATTTAAGTAATCTTTTAAGATTCTCAAAAAATTGCTATATCTCTGGGTTATGTGGCCACTATATAATATTGTCGTCCGATCTGGCCTGTTCCGACTTACAGGCTTGCTTGACTGTAATAGAAACATTATTATCTACAAAGTATTATTCAGATAGCTAAAAACCTGAGACAGAAAGACAGAAAGACAGAAGGACAGACGAACAAACAGTCAAATGGACAGACGGACAAACGGACAAACGGACAGACGGACAAACGGACAGACGGACATGACTAAAACGAGTCGATTTCTTATCAAAATTACACATACTTTGTGGCGCCAGAGGTGCTTCCTCCACTGCGAAGAAACTTTCTGATCAAAATTAGAATACCCTTTCTCTTACTACCTATGAATAGTACATTTTTATTATATCAATAAAATAAGAAATACGTTTATTTACCTTAAACCAACTGGAACTCTTCCCTTCTTTTATTAAATACTTCAAGGTACCAGTGTAGAGTGGTTGTTATCCCTAATAATACCCCCTTTTTCTCTTGAACTCACAGCACAATGAATGCCAGACATCTGACAGATCGACTTATCAACGAAGTCCTGCAGCACAGATAGTCTAAATGACAAGAAGGAAAGCACAACGATCCAGAGCCACAACCAAATAGGTGAAATAAAGTTTGAGAATAGCCTGCTAGGTAACCAAACTCGAAGATCCGCTCTGCCACGATGGGGGAAAGCCAGTTGCTACTGTTGCTGCGGCTCCTGCTGCTCCCCGCTGTCCTGCTGGGCTGGACGGGATGGGCAGAGGCCTCCACATCGGACATTTACAAGAACGCGCGGCTGGGACACCGGATCGTCCAGACGCGCTACGGCCGTCTGCACGGACTCATCCTGCCGCTGGACAGTTTCCGTTTCCTGCGATCCGTCGAGGTCTTCCTTGGAGTGCCATATGCAACGCCACCCACCAAACAGAATCGGTGAGCAATTCACATTTTTTAGTAGTTTAAATCATTAAAAAAAACGAGAAGCGAATTAAAACCCTTTTTTACTATACTATAAATATAGATTATATATACATTTTACACTTAATGAGATTAAAAGACTGCGTTTGTGAATTTAATTGTTTTGAATTAATATATTAAACTCGATGCTGACTATTAAATCTTTAATAATTGTTTACATTAAATTCAATTCCATCAACATTTAAATTATGGATTTTATATCATAAGAGTCCCTGTTTTAATCTAATAAATATTTAATATATTTTCCAAATTAGGTTTAGTCCCACGCGAGCTCCAGCGCCTTGGGACGGAATTCGCATCTCAGATAAGTACAGTCCCGTCTGTCCGCAGAGGCTGCCCAATATCCAGAATGAGACAGCGGCCCTGGAGAAGATGCCCAAGGGTCGACTGGAGTATTTAAAGAGACTGCTGCCATTCCTGGAGAACCAGTCCGAGGACTGCCTCTACTTGAATGTCTTTTCGCCGGTCAACGGTAAGTGCAGAAATAAACTTAAAGAAGTCGCTCGGGAATCCCATGAAAGTAGCCAGCCACACAATTTCGAGCACAAAAAGCTGCGCATAAATCTCATTTAAATTCAATTAATAAGGATTAATCGTACGCCACGTAATGCCAATAATTTCAACGCAAAGAAAAGCAAATGCTCACGTAACCGCTGTTCAAATCTTATCGCAAGTGCCACCCCAACTAAGCTCGCAATCCCTGGGAGAGCCGGATCCTGGGGAATCGCTAATCCGCAGCGATTCCTTCGCCGGAGTGCTGGCGGAATCCCCTTGGCACGCAAACGGAAGCGTTTAATGGGTCATGAGAGCTCTCGGGTTGCTAGCTTTTTGGCGGCGTGTGTTGAAAGGCAAAAAACGCGATATCACAAGTTTCCAAAAAAATAAATAAGAGAAATATTTGCATTATGATTTCAAGCACTGATGTACTAACAGCGTTTTGTAAACCGTTTTTCTGTACCCTGACAGCCGGAGCGAATGAGAAGAAGTTGCCAGTGATTGTGTTCATACACGGCGAGTCCTTCGAGTGGAGCAGCGGCAATCCCTACGATGGTAGTGTCCTGGCCAGCTACGGAGAAGTCGTGGTTGTGACCCTCAACTACCGGTTGGGGATCTTAGGTGAGTGACAATAAAATCTGTTTAAGTATTTAAAGAGAGATTTATTTTAACTTACATTTAAACCTGCAATTTATGATATGAAAATAAAGATACAAAATAATATCATAAGAGTTCTTTCTCAACTTAAATGTTTCTTATAAAATATGCGATTAATGTAGTAAATAAACACATTACTTTTAGCTTTAAAGATACGTTTATCTTTCTATCTCATAATTAATAAAAATATTTCCATTCCATGACAGGTTTCCTCAATGCCAATCCCAATCCCCATGCACATGCCAGGGTGGCCAATTATGGGCTGATGGATCAAATGGCCGCTCTCCACTGGATCCAGCAGAATATCCAGAAGTTTGGCGGAGATCCCAACTCAGTGACCTTGGCGGGCCACGGAACTGGGGCGGCCTGCATCAATTACCTGATGACCTCGCCAACAATGGTCCGTGGTCTTTTCCATCGAGCCATCCTCATGTCGGGCTCCGCCTATTCGTCCTGGGCCCTGGTCGAGGATCCGGTGCTGTTCGCCATCAAGCTGGCCAAGGAGGTTAACTGTACGATACCCGAGGACATTAATCGGCATCACGAACAGATTGTTGACTGTCTGCGGGATGTGCCGCTGGAGGATCTCTATACCGCAGACATTCAGGCGCCCAACTTTCTTACATCCTTCGGCCCATCGGTGAGTAGAAACAGTTTCTGTTTTCAAAGAAAATAAAAACGATTATTGAAATTATAATACTTACAAGATAAAAAAAGATTGCAATCAATATCAAACTTAATTCAAAATTGAATACTTTTTAAATGTTGCATTTTTAGCAAGAAAGAGAGGATATATAAGATTACAAAAATCTGAAAATCATTGAAATCTTAAAGACGCAGCACAAGAAGTAATTTTAAAAATTTGTGAGCAAAAGAAGTGCAAAAAATCATTACCTTTTTTAGACAAAGAAATCAGTGGTATCTGGAAAAAGACTTAGCCAAGGCAGAAATCTCTTTTAAAGACATTGATTACGTTTTTTTTTGTGCTGCTGCACTCGCTCCCTTTTGTCCGGTCCTCGCTTCAATGGACTTTATTACTTACTTACTTGGACTTCCTTCCCCTCGTGCTTGCTCCCACTACTCCTGTCATTTACTTGCGCTTCGCTCTACCATCCTCGATTTCAATTTAGGTTGATGGCGTTGTCATACGACCCGGACATTCCAATCTCGATATCGATGATTTAATGGCGCGCAACTCGAGGCGTTCGTCAGCGGACTCCGGCTTCCAGACGAACGCCGGCGGCGGCGGCGGTGGAGGCAATGGCCCCGGCGGCGGGGGCTCTGGCGGCGGCGGTGGCGGTGGCTCTGGATCGGCATTCGGCGGGGGATACTTTGGAGGAGGCGGTGCCGGCTCGGCCAGCATAAGCGGTCACTATGACGTCCTGTTTGGCGTCGTTACGGGCGAATCGATTTGGCGCTTCAGTGCCCACGACATTCAAAATGGCTTCGAGGGCGAGAGACGCGATAAAATTATCCGCACTTACGTTCGCAATGCCTACAATTATCACCTCAATGAGATATTCTATACGGTGAGTAATTTCTCTTTTTTTTCCTCTACTTTTATCTATTTTTATATATTTTTTCGTCTGCGACTCGGACCATAAATCTTGCCAATCAGATTTGGCTTCCCCTCCAAATGACTTCTTGGTGGTCTGCGCCTGTCTGGGCATCAGTTAAAGCTTAATTATAGCCCTTATCTGGCAAAGTTTTTTTTTTTCTTAAAAACTTTATAGACAGCTGCCAGATGAAAGAAATATGTTTCGGCATAGTGAATCATTTATTTGCCATGAAAAATGTCTTAAGTTACAATTTAACATGCAAATGAAGCCTCGACTCGACTTGTGACTATGCAAATCTATTCATTTTCTATTCTAAAAAGTTAAAAAAAAGTCAGACAAACCAAATCGTCCTTGAATGTTTATTTAATTTGAAGCTTGGGTGATTTTGTGGCTTACAAAAATTAGTAAAACATTTAATAAATGTTTTTGTTAGCTTTATGATTTTAATAAATAATACATCTTCAAAACTTACATTTACTAATTTTTTCTTGGGCGTTGATTCGGTCAGTACACTCAAGCACGTGCTTGGTAGGGTTAGGTGTTAGTAGGCGCAATAGGAAGTATAGGTAAAGTTTGCGAGGATATTCCCTACTGGCGTGCTGTCTAAATGATTGCTTGCATGCGTACTAAGGTTAAAGTTTTTAGTTTAGGAAAACTATCTACGTTTGAAGTTATATGGTAAATATCGTTATAATCTGTACATTAAACTCTAAAGGGTTGTATAAGATAATCTTCGGTCTGAATCCCAGGTAAAACAGCGAAAAGCAAATAGTTAATAGTTCTTTTGAACTAATTCGATGCGTTTTCTGTGGACATCATATTGTGGATTCCAAACGCAGGATCCATACTCTTAAATAGGACCAACTAATAAAGTGTTTAATGTTTTTATAACATAAGGGTCATTGGATTCCTACGAGAAGAAATTAACTTTAAGATATAACAACAAGATATAACATTTTTGTGACTTTCTTAAACTTTAAGTTGACTTCCTTACGTTAATACGATTAATTAATACGATTATAAACAATAAATGTAGGGATTTATATTAGTTTTTTTTTTGAATTGTTAAACACACAAACTAGTCGCCCTCCAAGGCCACTTCTATTATACTCCATTAGAATGATTAAACCCCTTAGAAAAGTTGCTATTTTCAATAGAGTAATTGGCTGCAAGCAAACACTTCTAGATCCCGGGCACAAACAGGCAAGAGCAACAGCAGTTGCAGCTAAAAAAAAAGTCAATTAAAATGTTGGCACTCTGTTTGAGTGTGGGTGCGTGTGTGTGTGTGCGAGTGTAATTATAATTTCACATTGCGAATGAGTAACATTCGCTACTCAAACAGACACACACACACACACATAGAAATGCTTACAGCGCAGACTGTATAAGTGTCTGTCTGCATTTCATTTTTGCGCTCATGTTTCAGGGCGGCATTTCGCAACTTTTTAACATTTTTTCACATTTATGTAGCTGCCGCCGTTGTATATATTTATTTTATGCTCTCTTACTGGCTTTTTGTTTTTATTTTCGCATTGTGCAAGCGGGCGAAATGGAAGGCAGTTAACACGCCATCGCTGCCAAAACATTAACACGCTTTATTTGGCAAATGTGTGCAAGGACATAGACGCACACACACACACACACACTCACATCTACCTACTTAAAAGCGCACAAGCAGCACTTAACCCAAATCACAGCAAACACACAGCGGAGAAAACAGAAAAGCATCCAACGACAACCGTCAACAGTCAGAGAGTCTGAAGCTGGAACTGAATCTGAATCTGAATCCGAATCCCCGTAGCTGTATCTGCAGCTGTGACTGTAGTTGTATCTGAATCTGAACCTCAGCCTTGGTCACCATTTGCCACATTAACACACACGCACCGTAAATGCGCTTCTGTAGATAAATCTGTGTGTATGCACTTAGAGAAAAGTCAGGAAAAGTTAGATTGATTTATTATTTATTTATCACAAAAGCAGAGAGAGGTAAAATAAAGTAGGAAAAACCAAAATATACAATATAATATATATATTATTAAACCCAGATTAATATATTTTTTATATAAGTCAAGCCTTCTGGCATATTATAGTAGTCTCTTAGTAGGATTCTTCCTAAGATCTCTACTAAAAACCTTTTTAAATGTTTCCAATTATTAAAATCATCTTCAAGATGTTCTTTTAATCGTAAAACCCATTTATGTTTTCCTTCAGTGTGAGTGCGAGGCGCAGATACATTCAAATATACGCACAAACATATATCAAGAAGTCGTAAATTACCAGGGCATATATCACGATTATAGCGCTTAAGTCCGCATTTATTTTACTTCATTATACTTGTGTACAACCGCAACGCAGGCCCGCTCTTCATACTTCATAAAGCTCAATTTATATATAGGTCATAGGTCGCAGGAGTGAGTGCCAGGCTTTGAACTGCTTTCAAAGGAAACCCCGAGCTAATGATGGATAATCAAAAGGCATAATCGACTGGGACTTTATAATCATATATTTATGCTGGCAAAAAATAGAAATATGAAAATCCGCAATCATTAAAATTCGTGGGGAACAAAAATCAATGTTATCCCAAAAATAGATTCACAGCTGAAATTTCATGTTAATGTATTCCACACGAGGAATTGTTTGAATCAGTTTCTGTTACATTTCTGTCTTTCATTTTTTATTTTTGTTGATAGGGGTTTTTAAATTATGCATGACATCGATTTTACAGATGCATTCTGTGGTCGTTTATTTTTCGCACACATGCTGCTAGAAATAATCATTGGGGTGGAGGACAAGTCGTCCTCCTGCTCGTTTTGCGGTGGGGAATGGCTACCGCAAACAAGGACAGCAAACAGTTGAAATCCGCTTGTAATCCACCCAGGATTTGACTTGGCACACATGCAGCCAATGCAAATCTAAAACCAGCTCTTTCAACACTCCAAAAAACAATTGAAAAGGATTAGGTTATGAAATTCCATGTTTAGTTTTAGGGATAAACAAAGCTAATAAAAATTCTTTTACAGAAATATATATTTTATAAACGTATGGTAATAAAAAGCTTCCCATTATCTTATAAACTAGTCTGTATTTCGCATAGACCTGGATATTTTGCATAGATTACATAGATTACTATACATTAATTGTTGAAAATATTCCTTAAATAAATATTTATTTATATTACAAGTCCTTCAATATAAATATGTCAGTATTTAACAGATATATTTGCTTCGTACTGAAATTAGAAAATATATTTACATATAACAGTGCTATTAGGCTTTTAGAAAACTAACCACTGACGTCTGTTTGCCTCAACCTGACTTCTATCCACTTAATTACTTACTACCTTTTATAGTTTTAAATTTAAGTAATTTCTAAGACCTGCTACATTTTTTCAAGTGTACGTACAACGTTTGCCAAAGCACTTTTAAATGGAAAAATCCCTCTTCTCTCCCCCAGATCGTCAACGAGTACACGGATTGGGATCGCACCTCGCAACATCCGATCAACACCCGGGACACGGCAGTGGCCGCCCTGTCCGATGCGCAGTTCGTGGCTCCAATTGTGCGGGCCGGCGACATCCTGGCGGCCAACTCCCCGCCACCAGTAAGCTCCTCCGCGCCCGCCGGCTCCGCGGGTGGAAATGCGGCAGCCTCCACATCGGCTGGGTCCACACAGCCCGCGGGACGGTGTTATTTCTACGTGTTCGACTACCAGACAAAAGACGGAGACTATCCCCAGCGGATGGGCACCGTGCACGGCGAGGACTTGCCCTACATCTTTGGAGCCCCGCTGGTCGATGGCTTCAGCCACTTTCCGCAAAACTACACCAAATCGGAGACGGCTCTGTCCGAGGCGGTGATGATATTCTGGACGAACTTTGCACGCACCGGGTAAGCCTTGGGTGTGTCCTAAGTGTCTCTGAGCAGTCTTAGGACACCTGCTGTCCTCTCTGCACTTTAAGCTCCACTTAAAGGTCCGACTTACACATGCTCTGAGAAGAAGTCAAGCGAACTGGGTCGTTGCGAAGGCTTCCAAAAAGTTTTGGCACACCTGCAACAAGTCCTGCATTAAAACAAGCTCTTCCTTACTTAACCGCTGTGAAAGAATATGTATTAAGATATTATTTATGAATTTTCTTTTCCCCCCCCTTAAGATAACATAAGTGTAACTGTAACCTTAACACTCTCCTTCCACTTCCAGCAATCCAAACGAACATCATCGCCAGGACTCGTCGCTGCCCGTTTCAAAGGAGCGCAACCGCTTCCGCAGCATCACCTGGGAAAATTATGATCCGCTGCATCAAAAGTATTTGGAAATAGGTGAGCCAGCAAAAACTTTTCACCCCACGCCTCGCCCTCTCGAACCTTCTTTATTTTTGTAAGAGCATTTCAAACACAAAATCTTTTCCTAAGCCCCCCAAAAGAAATGTTTGATTTGTCTGTACTTGGGCGAGTGAAAAACTATGCTAAAAGTTGAATACATTTCCACGAATCGCCTTTTCAATAAAGCAATATTTTGGGGGAGAATTTAAGGCACCCCCATCAGGGGGGGTTAACTTGTTAATATGCAAGTAGCTTTAGCTACAAGACATTTCTTATAAATCTCTCACCCCCGAAATGCCTGCAAAATGTTGTATGGCTACTTTGCCATGCAGTAAAAAGAATTCATGGAATTCATGCCAAATAAAAGCTACAAATTTACAAGAAAAAGAAACGAAGACCTAAGCACACACACAGCCAGCTGAGGAAGAAGAAAAAAAAGGGAGAATCAAATTTAATTTGAATTTTAAAGAAGGCAACGCCTGAACATGCTCAGCTTGCTAACAACAGCAAATTGAGGGGGTGGCACGGAGGGGCTGGAAAACGAGGGAGTTAACACACAAGTACTTGAACAAAATGTGAGTGGAGAACGAAAATAAGCATCGCACCGGCGACTGTCAGTATATTGAGGCAAAAGCAACAGCGACGCCACCAGGTAGATGAAGGGCAATCAAAACGCCCAGAGATTGTCGAAACATTACGTGAAGTGCGGGCAGGGGCAGGAATATACGAGGGGGAATTAAGGGGTTTTCTTTTTTTGGGTAGAGGGGCGGCCAAGGCATAAAGCTTTATGCTCGCGTTAAAATGGCACCGTTGCTTCATGTCAAATGTACGAAAATGTTATTAATTTCAAATTTTTCACACCTTTTGTGCCCGAGCGCGACAGGAACATGGCGAAAAATACACAAAGCCGATAGAAAGAGGTATATACATATTATTTGCATAATGTGGGGATTATGAAATACCCTGAATTTGGTGGAAATACAAAGCATTCCATGAAATGCAGTACGGTTAAATATTTTAGCTTATTAAATTCGTTCAAAAATTTTATTAAAAATAGGAAATAATGTTTATACCTTCAAATACATACATTAGTCTCCATAATGTTTTTATTATTATTATTATTTATGTATGTCGAAAACTAAAATACAGATAGTGTATTTATATAACTATTTAATAAAAGCCTTTTAAGTTTCACATTTAAGTTAAACTATTTTATCACCACCGAATAAAATAGGTTACGTTTTTTTCCAATCTCTCTTTGGCCGCACTAAGAATAATAGCACTAAGAGTAATAGTAAAATTACTATTACTTAAAAATGAATGGATAACTTTTACTGTAAAGAAATAAAGACTTATTATTTAAAACTAGTAAAGACTATACTACAATATTTATTTATAAATTGGTTCTGTTATTAATTCATTGTTAAATTTGTATCCTTATCCTCATACATGGGCTCTATTTTTGCTCTATTCAATTTATTTATGTATTTAAGTATACTTATAATAAAACAAACAGTCGTACTTAATATTTAAACATTCTAATAACCAGTTTTAATCACAAAAAACAAGGGACTTTAATATATTTGACTTCCCAATTTACATTCGAATGGAAATTAAATGAAATGGGATTAAAATCAATGTGAATTAAATGAATATGTCGGCGTCCTTTGGCTTTCGTTAAAATCAATCTACCCACTTGACACATAAATAAGCTGAGAGCACTCACACGGACGCACACTCTCGCACACCCTCTCCTTCCGAGGATAGCGACAGATACGCGCGCTTAACGGTTTATGAAAATTACGCACAGGTTATGGCAATGGATTCGCCTTACATTGTGCACACAAGAATGGCTTTTTTTATATATTTTTAGTCAGCCAAGAGGTACAAAAAAACTGAAAGGGGGGCAGGGCTTGCTGACACGCACTTTACGCACATGTAAGCATTGAAGGACGATACGTATCAAAAGATATGTCTGCGTTCCCCACTTCCACGCTATACTTGCTCCTTTTTGTTTGATTTTAATTGAAACGACACACAGCGACAGCTGACATTCTATACACCAGACCCGTTCGCCCACACTTTTGCTGCACTTTACATAAGCAAGTTGAAAGGATTCCGCCGTGAAGAGTTTTTATTTGATACGCCAGGAAACTGAAATCGAAATCAAATAATGTAGGGTGGGGAGGGAAGGGGAGCTTCACGCACAAAGGGATCTCCGGCACACAAAGGCAGCTGTCACACAGATGCGGCGTATACGTAATATGTGTAGTACACATCGAACTATAAGCATATCTTATGTATAAGCCGAGTATTGAAAAAGTTATGTGGCGTAAATTATGCAGCAGCCCAAGCGCGTGCAATATTTATTTCGGATTCGGATTTGCACTTGCGCGATTGATGATTGCAACAGGGGAATGATTTCGGGGTAAAAACGACCTTTTTTTAAAATTTCATATTTTCTCATGAATGCTCCCCAGCGGGCGGGTGTCGAAGGTTCAAAGGTGTGTGAAAAGCCTTCGAAAGATTCGAGCGAGAATCATTCCTCGTTCTTTTCAGATATTTATGCAGATGCATGCAGATATGGAAAAATACCTCAACCTGTTTGCCACCGACACAAGTAGGCTACGTTTTTATCCAAACTCTCCTTGGCCACACTAAGAATAAAGTGTATTATTTCCTAAATATTTATTATTAGTACTGTAGAGATAAATTACTATGGACTTTAGAAACTAACTATAACCATAAAGATATATTACTAAATACTTATTATATAAGGAAACTAAAGACTATTATTTTGTTCTGATACAAATTTCTTATTTAATTTGTATTCTTGGCTTTATTTCTATATTTTTTCTATATTTCTATATTTCTACTATATACTATATATATACTATATATACTATATCATTTATTTATGTAGTTATTTAAAAATTGTATTTTAAAACCAATTTATAGCAGGATCATATTTTAATATATATTATCTAAATAATAATAGTTTTATAAATAAATTATATATAAGTTTAATTAAAATATTTATATTTTATATATTATATATTTATTTTATTTTATAAGGCATGCATTTTGTTATAATTGTATCATTTCAATTCAAAATTTCCATATTTAGGTGTTATTTTTTCCATGATTTAAGCTATTCAATATATTTCAGCCTTTAATAACTAGTTTTCCGCAGTGTACATGGTAGGTTCTTGGCAGAAATAGCTGGGGGCATCAAAAATTAAACAGTTATGTCGCTTTCACCCCGCCAAAGTAAACAAGACATCGGGTCTGAGTACTGAGGACTGGAAATTGAGGACTAAGGACTAAGGACTATGGACTATGGGCTGGTAGCTGGGAACTGGGGACTGTAACCCGAGAAAGGAGGAGGTCTGGCCTCAATTGAGCCAAGTGTCTGTCGCTCACCTTTTTGGCATGCAAATGACTCGAAAGTGGCCCAAAAGCAACAGCAACGGCCAAATGGAATAGTTTAGCATTAGAGCTATTTGCATGCATGTTTCGTGGGCGGATGAGTGTGTGTTTTGGTATCTGTCACATGGAAATGAAAATGAAAATGAAGATGTTTACCCTTGCCTCGTCCCTTTGTTTTCCCTGTCCCCCTTAACATAGAAAAAAAAACTCCCCCACTAACCAGGGTTACTGTTTAAATTCCAGGAATGAAGCCGCGCATTAAGAATCACTTTCGGGCCCATCAACTCTCGATTTGGCTGCGTCTGATACCGGAGCTCCATCGCGCCGGGATGGAGGATGTGATAGCCAGGCACAATCTGTTCCGCAATCACGATGATATGGACCTGTACGAGGGACCCGTTAAGCCGGATCCGTTTGGCATATCAACAGCCGCTGGAAACGCCGGCTCCTCATCCTCGTCCTCGTCGTCGTCGCGCCTCCTGCTCATCGATGAGCAATTGATGATGAAGAAGGGACGCGGCCTGAATGCCTCAGCCTATTTGAACGGCATATTGGGCGGTAAGTAGCCCCAAGACAAACACACAGACATGGAATCGCATTCATACGCTGCACAGAAAGAAAAATCAATTACATTTGACTGCATTGTTTTGGGGGAAAATATGAAATATAAATGGGGCAAATACGAATTCTTAGGAGGAAGCAATGGCATATATTTTTCTTCAGAAAGAAATATACATTAAAAAAATTTAGTCCATACTTATTCCGAAAATTTGAATATCCTTATGTCGTTAGTAATTATTCTCCAGAATATATTTGTTAACTTCGAGTCTGTGTCACCTTTCTCGCTCGATTTATAGAATTATGCTTGAAAATATGCCTGAATATGATATTATAATTAAATATAATAACTTAAAATACTATTCGCGTTATTATTTTGATATTATTTTCGTTCTGTGTGACTGCGGCTTGTCACTGTCACCTAAATACCTAAAAACAACAAATAAGCCGGCACAAAACGGCAAACCGAGCCCAAAGGAATAACGCCTATCGCCTTTGTAGATTGTATTTTGGTTTCGTCCCTTTTGGGGCCTTTGTACAGTCTGCAGTTGTCGTTTAATGCGGTTGACAAAGGCCAAACCGAAAGGACACTTGACTGGCCTTTGGGTTTTTTTGGCTTATTTAATTGCAGATTCTGCAGAAACTGACAAATTAAAATAAGGGTGAGCTCAACCTTTCTTTCGATTTCAGCCTCAACACTTAGTTTGCTACTCTGTTTTGATTCGTATACCTTATTAAAAATAAAGACCCTTTAAATGTACTTTAAAATCCACGTGGCTTTATGACCTGACCTCAATTATTAAAAGGTTTGTGTAGAAAACTGTGAGATACACCTCCTGAATACTAAACAAAAGTCATCATTTTGTCATCGCTTTGTAAATGTATAAATAATTGAGACGCATTTCTCATTCCTTCCGAAAAGAATTCCTATATTTCTATTAATTAGCTTAAAGATTAAATGCAATTTAATTTAACACTTGACACACACTTATCAGTTATCAATTGTGTTCATAAAAGTATAAGTTATAATCTCATACGGTAAGAGGTGTGGATAACTTTTCTGATGTAACTAATATTCTCTATTTATTTCTATGGAATATAAAACAAAAGTAGTTCACTAACCCAAGCATTGATTAGAAAATCTCGACCCTTTTCTCTATATTATGTCTCTGTGGACCTCAATTATTTTGGCACAGTCATTCGTTTTGATTATTCATACTCGGTTATGGATGTGAACAGATGATCAAGCTAGTTGAGATGAATCCAAAGTCAAATATTTAAGATGCGCCCACAAATTTGTACGCACATGTGCGCATTTGTTTAATAACTCGACGGCAAATGAAATATATTCCACATACGCCATGTGGGGTCCCTCTCAAATAAAAGCAAATTCAAAGGAGAAAACTCTTTCTATTTATTCGGCTCGGCTCCTCTTCTTTTCGGTTTTCGGTTGTCGGATTTCTTTTTTATTTTTTTCTGGTTATTTGGTAGGTTTGTTTGTTGGAGAGTGAGCTGAAAATCAACACTTTCGGTAGCAAAGATTTCTGTTTACTCTTGGCGTTGGCCTCGGCCTAGTCAGTGTTTACTTCACTTTGTGGTCTCGCAGCAAGTTAAATTGCAGAGTTGGCATTTTTGTGGGGGGGCACAGCCTGAGCCATATCCCCAATTCTCATTCCTCATCCCCCCAAAACCCAACCCATCGCATCGCTGCCATTCTGTCCCCGGCATGACATTTCCATTTGACCCAGCCCCGAACTTGGACCTCCAGCTGGGGCTCTGGTTATTGAAATTGCGTCCGGCCCGGGATACGGTTTGGCTTTTGAATTTATATTGTGTCGAGTGCTGACTTTTGGAAATGCACTCAACTGTAATCTCTATAAGCATTAAATGTGTGTAACCTTTTTTCCCTGTCTCACCCCATCTAGCATTATTCTCCCGGCTGTGTCTGTGGCATAAATTTCTCGTTTACATTCACCAGGGGGTTGGTGGGGGAGGTAGGGGGAAAGCTGGAAGCTGTAGCTGAAAGAGGGTCTTCTGTCTAAGATGCCACAAATGTAAATAGCGCATAATTTTAATGCACTGCATGGTCCCCCTTGGCCGCCCTGCTTCGCTGCTTCGCTCAGATGGGAAGTCATTAAACCAGTTTATGTAAAACTCGTTGGCGGAAACTTTTTCAACACTTACTCTAAATTAACAGCAAACTTTTCTGCTTGTTTTTCCCCGTTTTCTTTATGTTTTTGCCATTTTTAATAAACTGTCCCCGCAGCTGTGGCGACTGCAACTGCAGCTGCCTCTGCCTCAGCCTCTGCCTTTCTCTCAAGCCCGGACGAGGAGTGAGTCCAACTCAAACATCAAATCCTTATATGGTGGGGCAGGGGAAAGCGGGGCAGTGCCTCATGGGCGTGTCCTTGTTTCATGCCATAGCAAACGCTTCGACTTACTTCCTACGACGCTGGCTTATCTCAAAGTCAAAACTAAGACAGTCAATTTCAGGCGAAACTTTCTACTTTCCCCTAGTCGAACAACTAAATGGCCTCAACCCCTCCTGTTCTATGATGTTTCCCCCTTTTTCCAAGTTGGCCAATGCAAAATGCATTAGCTCAGGGGGACTGGGTCGGGGCAACAGTGGGCGTGGCAGTCGAGAGCGCTTTTGCTGAGGAAAGTCGGGTAAATTAGAAATTATTGAAATGTTGACTTTAGATGGTCGAGAGAGATGGAGGAAGTCACATAACGATGAAAGCGAAACGCTTTCAACACAGAAATTCCAATTAAATTTACTGAAAATTATCAGACTAGCTTAAAAGTCTTAGAAGTAATAGTAGCTTAGCGGGTAGTTTCGAATACTCATTAAAGAGTTTGGAACGAGGGCACTTTCTAACGGGTTACTAAAGTGTTCCTTTTTTCGTATTAAATACAGTTAAAATTATTACAATATAACCTAAATGATCTGAATAAATCGTAAAATCAACCATATTTTCGGTCATACATTATATGAATTTCATTAGATAGTTTCTACGGAAGATGGATGATAAGAAATCCGATAAAAATAAACCAAATAATTTGGAGTTTTATTAATTTACATTAATATAAAATGCCAATAACTTATTTTTAAGTTTGTTTAAATATTTTTTAATTAATAAAGCAAAAGAAATAATTTATAAATCAACTATATATTTGAATTCAAAATCTACCAACAAAATTATTAAGTAAAAAAAAGCTCGAAACTCCATTTAATTAAAAAATAATATTTCTGACCTCTTAGAACAAGCAACCTTTAAAAACTTCTCCGATTTAATTGGTAGTCCTTCGTGGCTGTGTTCTTTAAATCTTGATTGGAGCAAAGTGCGTTCAAATTTAATCTCCCCAGTTCGGTTTTGGCAGACAAACAACTAATCTGTGACCCGAACAAACAGGACGAAACAAACGGGAACTGGCGGGCCCGAGTCCCGGAGGTAAAAGGACGACTTGCGGTGGCTAATGTAGAATGCTGATGAGAGAGTGTTGAACCACAGACAACAAATGTTCATTTCAATTAGTGCACGGGCCAGAAATGCTGCAGAACTAAATCCGGCCATCAAAACAAACTTACAACCCGGCCAGGGCTAAAAACAAAAACGTAGATGCGGTAGATAAAAGCGAACAGGGCGGCGTACACAGAGTGCACAGTGCGATGGCAAAAAGTGGAAATAGAAGATGATAAAATGCCTGAAATGCGACAAACAGCTGTCAGCTTGACAGCCGACGACGAGGAAGCCAGGCCACAAAAAAACACCCAACACTAGCTGGGAAATGTGGGTGTGCGAAATGCGGGAAAATCACAGGAGATCGGAAAGCCACCGAAAGGCCCAGAGTTGCTGGAAGGCGGAAAGCGACAGAGACCCAGTGTCATATGGACTCGACATACTTTGACATGCTTTTCATTTAAGCGTTGACTTTGCCAACTGTGCCGCCATGTCTTGTCTTCCCCGAGTTTCTCCGCTTTCCGCTGTTCGCGCCATAGCCGGCACCTCAGCCGCTGGTTATACAACTTGGCCAAAACGGGGCGACAGAAATATGCAGCTAAAAGCCAAAAAATCCACAGGGCAAACGACGGGACTTTGCCGTAAACAAAGCAACCTCAACAAAATACAAATCGAAAGACGTGCAAAACTTAAAAAAAAAAAGAACGCAGGCAACCAGTGTGGAAAACAACTTTTCCGCAAGAAGTTTCAGTCTGGTTGGCAAAGTGTTGAAGTACTTGGATTTCTGTTTTCCATGGTGATTTTTCTTGTTCGTGCTTCGACGGAATATGCAAGTATCCTCTTACGAAACGAAATTTCAATGATGGCTTAGATATACTAAAATATTCCAGAACTAAAAACTTGGAGTCATATTTCTTTGTCAAAAATATTGGCCTAACCAAATTATAGGCAAATCTAGAACAAATAATATTAGATTTCACTACAGACCTTACTTGGCTTATTACTCCTTTTTTATAAGCTTGATTGTCTACTTAATCCCTTAATTTCTATGTTTTTTGGGGACGTCAAAAGTCGACCTAGACAACCGTCGCAATGCTATTGAAAATAGGCATCGATAAGGACTCAAAAATGTTCTGAACCCGCGATCTAGAAATTGCAACAACAAATATTGAGCCTTGGGCCACAAATTCAAAGCAAGAAGAATTTCTGCAATAAGAAATAAAGTTCTGATATGTTCTTTGCACTGAAAAATTACTGAAGAAATTGATATTTCCGAATTTGAGATGTGAGATTCCCTTTTTTTTGCTGGATGCGCAGTTCCTCTTGCCGTTATATCTTGTGCCCATGCCTGCTCTAAATAATTAAGGTAGGAACATATATGAGACTAAAAGTCTTAGCCCAGCCTTTAACTCATTTTCAATCCCACTGAGTACGCTTTCAATGCCATTTATCCCATCATCAAGTTCTTTGCATCTTGCCTAAGCTTTGGTTACCAGTTTTCCAGAACAAAAAGAAAAATGGAAAAGACCAAACAAACCACAACCTCCGGCTCACACAAACACACACACACACAGTGAGAGTTAACTCTGTGCTACTTTGCCTGACCTGGATTCCGGCGAAAATGGAAATAGAAAAGAAAACCCGGCAAAAGTCGGCTCACCTGAGTTATTTGGCAAAGAGATGAAGATAACGCAACATGTGGAATGAGACTTAGCCGAAATCCTACCGAGAAAATCCTCGCCAACTCTGCTTAGCTCTCTGGAATCATTTGCATAATTCCAGCGATTTCGTTTTCGGGGAACCGGCGCAGGCCTGATTAAGCTGGGAAATGTCAAACTATCAGTGAAAATTGAAATGGTTCACTTAATAAATGCCCGAGTGTCCTTCGCAGGATGCCAGGCTCGGCTGATGCCGTTGGCCCGGCTAATATCTAATTTAAGCAAGGACATTCTAGCCTCCTCGGGCCTGTCCACAAATATTTTTCGCTTTCGTGGCACAAAAAGCTGCAAGGCGACGCCCTCTGCTCAACATTTTCGGTTTGATTTTACGGCTTAGGGTTGCTATCCGCTCCTTCTCTGCGTTCTTATTTCATTTTTCGGTTTTTTTTTCTTCCTTAGGCTGCCTTACTTTTGTTTTTGTTGGTGCTGCTTTTTCTATTTTGTGATTCCACTAATTAAAGCCACATTAAGCATTGCTTTTGGCCCCCCGCCCATTTCGGCTATCTGTCTGCCTCAAGCTGGGGCCATGTGTCCTCGTAACATAATTATCTGGGGTCCTTGAACGCATGCGGCCCTCGAAACGAACGGCAAAATTAAAATGAAAATGAAAATAAAAATAAAGAGGAATTAAAAGTAAGAGGGAATGGCTGAAAGAGAAAAATGGGGAAAATTCCAAATGCTGCACACCAACTGAAAAGTATTTGTACTTGCAAAATTAAATGCAAAATGGAGCGGAATGATAAAAAGCTTAGTGGCCAGGGTCGAATCTGCTGATGGGGGGATCACAATTTATCTGGTTATGCAATTTAGCAAAAGGGTTGCCACACACACACAGAAAGAGAGAGAGAGAGAGAGAGAGAAAAGGGTCTTAAGCATTTTCCTGAGTGAACTCAAGTGACAGGTCGAGAGTTTTTGAGTCGAGCCACTGCCTACGCCATCATGATTGATGGACAAAGCTGGAGGGAAAATTATTATGTATAGATAGGGGCTAATTCCAAATTGGATTCCCTCGCACGCCCGAATCCCCACAGAAACTTGGTGGGAGCTCACCTGATGCTTCTGCCCCGCTCTGTTAACCAATCCCGACCAAACAATCTTGAGTAAATTAAATGCCACACTTGAATGCAAATTGAAAAACCTCTCAGACAAAGCAGCAAGTGGCTGAGTGGCAGCTGCAAATCTTCACACGATTATTGACACCCGCCGTGGGTTGCCATATGCCTTATACTTTGTCTTTTATTCCCGATTATTACGAGAGATTTATTTGGGAAATATTTATGCAAAATACGTGCACAAGTCTTTAATCTTGAGCCGAGTAACTTTGGCCAAATTGCTTGATATGCAGAAAATTGAAAGGCAAAACTTTACAGACAAACAATAACACCGCAAAAAAATAAGTTGCTTTCTATTTGAATATATATACCTTTTTCTATAAAAAATTCGCAATTTTTATCATATTTTCTTCCTTAGAAAATGAATGTGCTACGTTAAGTAAATGGGTTACAAACTCTTTTTAATTTAAAACTCTCGCTTGAAAGTTACAGATATTTAAGTGGCAATCCCTGCTTATATATATCTCAGATTTGTAGCATTATTTATTAGTTATATCAAATATAGGTAGAATCTCGATAGCTTATTATGTTTAAAGGAAATAATTTAGACACAGGGAAGAAGAGAACAAATTTATTTCTGTGCAGCACACTGACACATAGCATTCGCTTTTCCACACTTGATACAAAACAATGCCAAGTGTAGGAAGCACTTGAAGCAGAGAGACATTGAGACGAGGGACTATAGAACAATGCCAAGACACTTCCAGCACAATGACAAATACATTTTCAAGGGGAGACCAGGAATAGAGACAGAGAGAGAGAGAGAGGTAGCTTCAAAGGCAACGAGAAACCCATTTGTTTTCACAGACATTTGCGCTTCCAACTCCTTGGCAAATACAATGGCGGCGTGGTGGTGCGCGAAATTTTTCACCGCCCGCATGGGAAATGGAAATAATTTTGCATTCTGGACATTTGAGACAAAGGAGCAACCAGCGAGAATGATTGTGGCATAAAACGCTTTAAGCTAGGCTAATCCTAACTCAAACTCCAACCATTACTTGGTCAAATATTGACCAAGTTTGCAGCTTAAAATTGTTTCTATGAATATTTTAAGAAAAGGATTTAACTAGAGAGAAATAATAAAACTCAGTCTTTAATTTTATCTCTTTTACTATTAAAATATTAGTATTTATTAGAGCTTAAAAGCTGTAGAAAATATTACCAAAGTGCATAAGCAAATAAGTCTCTAGGCTATTTATTTATATGAAAGATAAACATGATCGAGGTAAACTGTATATTTGTTGTGCATTGTTTTAAGCTAACATGAGCTTAGTTGCTCGGGCGGTAATTAAATGTTTCCTATTGCCTTAGGCAAGTGTGCCAATTACTAGGTGACAACAAAGCGGAATCTATTATATTTACCTTATTCACCTGAGAAGTGCCTTGAGAAATTTAAGCACACAATTTTTCCCTCCAACTGTTGGCGTTGCCCTCCACAACCCATTCGCCCCGTATGAATAATTTGGTACGGTAACGGACATTACTCATACGACCCGTGTGCACTGCCTGTCGGGACTTCCAGCGAACAAATGAACTACAGCACGAGCACGAAGATTAATATGCAACCCACTTCTTGTTCTTTTTCCCACTTGCAGTCACCACCGTCGAGCCGAACAACATGTATACGACCTGTATACCTATAGGAGGAAACTACTCGGGTGGCGGCGGTGTCTTCGCACCCACCACCCTGGCCAACGCCTCCTCGGACACTCTGGCCTCCGGTTTCGAGGCGGCCGGCTATGCGGCCTATTCCACGGCGCTCAGTGTGACAATTGCCATCGGTTGCAGCCTACTGATACTTAATGTCCTCATTTTCGCCGGTGTCTACTACCAGCGAGACAAGACGCGGCTGGAGGTGAAGACCCTGCAGAAGCAGTACCAGCAGCGTAGCCTGCACCAGCAGGTGCCCTATCCGCCCGAGCCCATCAAGCATGCCCACTACCACATGGGTCACTCGCAGAGCTCAGCCAATGTCATCGTGGATGTGGAGAGCCATCAGGATCAGGCCGGGCAGGCGGCCATGTTGCTGCAGGCTGCGGCAGCGGCCGCAGCAGCTGCTGCCAATGACGTGAAGGCACCGCCACCGCATATCTGCTCTAATACAGGTAAGGATGTGGTTGTGGGCGAGCTGCGGGGATAAGAAATTCAAGGAAAATTTGTTTTTCTTTTGAGAACAGATAATCCTAAGCTCCACTTAATATCTAAAAATAAAGTTAATCAAGTTCTAGGTAAATAAATTCACTTGTATCTCTTCTTCTCCCATCACAGGCATGCAACAGCAGCAGCAGGTGGGCGGCGGCAGCGGCGGGGCCCTGAACAACGGCGGTATTGAGGGTGGCAAGGTGACCACCGACAACATGGGCAATGTCACCTACAGCACCAGCTCCAAGCAGCAGCAGCAGCACCAACAGCAGCAGCAGCAGCAACAGCAACGCGAGCACATGCAAATCAAGGGAATGACCGGCACTCAAACCTTCGGACGCAGTGGGTCCGGCTCGGCAAGCGGTGTCGTTGGCGGTGGTGGATCCTCCTCTGGCGGCGCCTCCGTTGTGGTGTCCGGCAGCAGCGTGAGCTACAATCCCGGCATGATGACACTGCCCAAGTCGGGGGGACTGCATCATGCGGCCACTTTGAATTATGCCCGCAACACGGCCGCCTTGAACTTGGCGGGCGGCGGCACTGCGCTGGTGGACAGCCGCGGGAATGTCCTGCTCACTAGCACCGCAGTGGGTCCTGGTTCTGGCGGCGGATCCTCCGGCGGTGGCGGTGGCGGGGACTGCATGACGCTGCCAAGGAATCTCAGTTTGGCGGGTGCAGGGCGACACAATCCCACGACAGGTGAGTCTCACAAGCTAAGGGTAACTCGAGGAGGCAACAAACAGCCAAAGGAAATGCAATTGAATTGCGTTTGCAGCTTCCCAAAAGTTGCAAGTTTGTTTTCCGCTCCTTCCTTTCCCAGGACGAAGCAACAATATTGCGGCAGGCAACAATCAAGCTGAAATGTGATAAGATTTCATTTCATTATGAAGTGCTTGTTTCCCTTTCTCCGCCGCCAACGCCCAACACCCGGCAGCCGATTCTTGATTCTCCACTCGAGTCTCTGTCTCTGCACTTCTCCGAGTCTGCTTATTCGATTTCAAGCAAATGAATTCGAGATTGAAAAGCTTTTGTGAGAGTTCACACTCGGCAAGCATTGCAAATGGTAAAATACAGTTTGCATTACAATCAGGCAGAGCCTTGGATGCGGTCTGGCGGTGAGACTGTATTCGGCTTAGCTCGAAACGGAATATCGTATAATGGAAAGTAAATATAAAATCAGTTTTGAGTGGAGCATAAGATTTATGCAGGATGATAGTTTCACTTAAATCCAATACTATTTTCATTAAACTTTCAGAACAAGATAAGCTAGAAGTTTTTTATTTAATTTTATTTACGCTTTAAAGAAGTTATTATACCCAGATAATGCGAATGTCCGGATTATAAACTCCCTCACACAATTTTGGGATCAGAGATATCAGGCAGTGCGGGTAGAAACCGACCTTTAATACACTTAATATTATCTTTGCTTAAAAAGAGAAAATAATGTCCTGGAATATAATTAAAACAAGAATTAAGTATAAGAAACCCCACTTTTAGTTTGTGAAAGCTCGGCTGGATATCACTAAAATCAAACTCTTAGACATTGAATAAAAACGAATAGTGATATCTCCATCGAATAAGTTATGACAAATATCTATATAGACTTTCTTAACTCACTTTCAATGGCTGCTCTTTAAGTCCTTAAATCCAAACAATGGGTTAATGGATGACTAGAGGCTCCCCCTCCACGACTGACTGGTTGTCAGAGAAAAAAGGACGAGCATGACAGAGGAATGTTTTGGACCTGTCAGGGGGTACACCGCCCACATACACATAAATTTCCTGCTAAATCATCCCAAGCAAACGAAAATATTGCTTAATCAAATTGAATGACCTTCGTGCCCAAAGGTCTGACGTTGCAAAAAGCCAAAGGCAACAAAAAACGAGAATGTCCGCGTGAAAATTGAAATTGTTCTAATCAGCCATCGAGGAGGTTGTTTCGCCCTTGTTTTCTGCATTTTTTGTTGTATTTTTCTTTTTTTTTTTTGGCCTGCTAACACGTGTTATTGAATCATTGGAAAGGAAAAACGAAGCACCGAGAGGAAAAAGAAAGAAGAGGACCGGGAAAAACATTTACGCTTCGCTGGGGTTCAACGGACTTTTGACTTCTGACCACACAGAAACACACAGACAGCGAGGCCAGAGTCGGCCCAAAAAAAAACCGTAATCCCGGTTTGTGGACTTGGTCTGCAGCGGAAATTGTTGTACAAATTATGCTCCACTGATTGCCAGGGTTTTTAGTGTATGTTTCCACTGCTCCTGTTGGCTTCTGTTGCTTGATGAGCTGTTAAATGCGAAAGGGAGGCCCCGAACTCCGGGCTATTGACAGTTTTTCCCAGCCATCACGCAATAAAGTCGTTATGGGCCACTTCAAGAAATATACCCCCAACTAATAAATCTTCAATATAACTGGCAAATAAAATAAAGATTCGTCCTGCGATTGTATCATTCCAATGCAGTCGTTCTCCAAGTCACGACATGATTTTTATGATAAGATTTTCAATTTCAATCGCCAGACAAAACGATATAGCTCTCCCTCTCCACTCCACTCTACTATAATTCAAGGTAGTGCCGACAGTAAAACAACTCAATAGCCAGAGCCCTGAGAACCGCATTAAGCCAATAAAAAAAAATCGCATAAAACTGTTGGTTTTAGTTTAGCATAATAAAATGAAAACATTAACCGAGCCTGCGGTGCAGAATAAGTTAGGAGCGCGGTAACCCCACAATCTCTGCATGCGGAATTATGTGTATTTTATTGCGGGACCCGCAGTGGAAATCCCCCACAATCCCAACAACAACCGACCAACCGATGTCGCTGGCATATTCCAGTTCATAAATACAATTTCAGCAATCGATGGGAAATAAAACAACAATCCGATGAGCCGCTGCCGGTCAAACGAGAGGCGGCGAACAGGTCGGCGGCAAACTCCAATTGTTTTTTCTAATAACAAAACTGTTGTTTCTGTTCAATTCATCCCGGCTGAACCTGACAGATGAGGGAACTCGTTTTAATTTTACCATAAATAAATTAGGGTTGAGCGCTGAAAATACCAAACGTGCATATTTTAGCATGGGTTTGACAGTTAATTTATTCAAAAATAAAATGGTGTACAATTTTTTATATTTGTGAAATTTAAAAATAAATAACAAGCCAAAGAGAGGGTTTTCCAATTATGTTCGATGACAAAATAAATACAATACAATTATCTGTATTTAAATTAGTTAAGATATTAATTTCTCTAGATATTTTAGCTAAATATAACTAAATAAATATAAATAAAACAAATAAATTAAACCTTGAAGAACATTATCGGTATCATAACAGCATTAAATAACTTATTATCTTGGACTTTGAAGCACTACGCTTAGTACACTTAAGTGGCCCGTGCGACATCAAGCACGTGCTTGTTAGAGTTAGGTGTGAGTAGGCGCGATAGGATAAAGTATAGATAAAGTTTGCAAGATTATTTATCATTATTATTTGCCAGATTAACTACTTACGTTCTAGCATTTCTGCTAACTTAGTTAAAGTTTATAGTCCAGGAAGGCAAACGTAGATTTGCGGATATAGGGAACATATCGTTCTAATTTGCCCATAAGACTATAATGGTTTTTTTCTTTATTATCCTATTCAGTTATCTATAAAAAGACATATTTATTTTAGGAAAATGCGTGGGAATGTGGAAACAAAAATGCTACGAGCTGAAATCCAATCAATCACAAATTTGCACTCAATTTCCACTTTCAACCCACTCAAATCCAAACCTATTTTCCGAGAACCAATTTTCATAGACGAGAAATTCAAGGGAATCCAATTTTTAGCTACTTGAGCAGGTTTATGCACTTCTATTTTGTCAGCTCTCTAATTGCTGGTCGATAATGGTGAAAAGCTGAAAAATGCGGGCGCCAAAGAAGTCCGACTTGAGCCAAATTCACATTTTCATTGGATTTCATGTTGTTTGCTTGTATTTTGCATAGAATATTTTGTTGCTGATTTAATTTTACGCTCGCTAACGGAAGCGGAAATTCGTAGTGGTTAAGTGGGATGGTGGGCGTGGCACTCGGCGATGCTTTCGCTGATTATGATGATGATGATGATGATGATGAGGAAGCCGACGGCGATGCCATCAGGTGGCGACGTTGTCGGAAGTGGCGAGTGTTTCTCTGCTGGCATTTTGAGCACTCTCTGCATTATTTATAATTATTGCGAATTTTCATATAATTATGCGTGGGCGCA
This sequence comes from Drosophila kanapiae, assembly GCA_008042475.1. Classification (NCBI taxonomy): domain Eukaryota; kingdom Metazoa; phylum Arthropoda; class Insecta; order Diptera; family Drosophilidae; genus Drosophila; species Drosophila kanapiae. Next base: position 354,418 of record VNJM01003026.1, read on the forward strand.
TATTTCCAGCATCTGCCTGCCGCTCAATTTTCCACTCCATGCATATATTTTGAGTTTTCTCTTCGCTTTTTTTCCTCGGCCACCCCCCTGCCAGTTATTTATTTAAGCAGCAAATTTTTCTTGCCGCGAAGAGACTATAAATATTAAAGTCAACGGTAGTTTGTGTCTGGGCGAGAATCCTTGTGTAATTAATGTTTGTTCTGAGATTTTTGTCCGCTTAAGGCACTCAAGTGGCACATTAAACTCATTGCTGTTGTTGCTGCTGCCGTTCTTGTTTCCTTTACTTTTACTTGGCTCCTGTGTTTGCCTGACTGCCTGTGGATTATGTGAGTTTGCTGACATTGTTGAACGGCAGTTAAATGCCTCATTAGGTTAAGTTGCCTTCACTTCAATTTGTTTCCGGCTCAAGTTTTTGCCGGAATATTGGCAAAGGATTTCATAATTTAATTCGGGGCCACTTTTAGTTCGTCTTTTGTTTACTTTAATGTCTCGGGCAGGTCATATTCAAGCATGAAATTCAGTTTATTACAGCTAATTGTTTGGAATATAAAGTAAATTGAATTGAAGTTTAGTTTTAGAGTCACCGGAACTATCTTAAAATGTATTTTTATTAAGTTATATTTAAAATGTGGCCAAATCTTAAACCTATTATGTTTTAGGTGAAATAAAGGCAATAATTAATTGTAGAACGCACAAGAAGAAGGAAAATAAATGTTTGTTAATATCGAAATATACTACTTGAACTTGCAACCCTCCTTAGGCCATTTTGCAGCAAATTTTTATGAATATTTCTCTGATATTTAAATGGAATTACAAGTGTTAAAGTTTAACCTTTTTTCACCCCTCATAAATCATTTGAAAACGCTCACACTCACCCACACAGACTGGTGCTAAGCGTCCAATTTACGGACCGGCAAAGTGAATTGGAAAATGTGTTGCCAACTTTTAGGGCAATCGGAATACCCGTGTATTATGTTTGCTGAAAAAATAAAAAAAAAAAACAAGAAAAACTTTGTTTGCCAAAATTTTGATTAGAAAGAGACTTAAAACTAAGCTAGCCCAATGCATACATGAATGGGAATTGAGAACTGGGTCCGTTCAATCGATAAAAATCCTTAGTCAGCCTTTTTTTGGGGGCCTTAATCATTTTCGATACAAGTTTTTCTTTTTTTTCTTCCGATTTTGTGCAATGGGCAACAAACTCTGAGCTCTTTGAAGCCAGAGTTAAGCACTCAAAGTGAGGCTATTCCATATTTGCTCTTTTTTACCCACCGTGCCAATGTTTTCAATTTATTCAGATTTATACTTTGCATAGAGAGTTTTTGGCGGATGAGCCCAGAAATGGAGCAAAAATAAAAGAGCCGACCTCAGACAAGTGCAAAAAGAAAAAAATTGGAGAGAAAGCAAGTGAGCAGGAAAAAAAATCAACGAAATTGAGTAAAAACAATGAAGCGTAAACGATTTTTGCTGACATGTATGTGGATGGGGTGCAGCAGGACAACAAAATATAATAAAAATAAGGCAGCAAACAAAAGGCAAACGCGAGTTGCCTGTTAAGCACCCCAAACATGGCCAAAAGTATGTACAGTTGAGGTAGAAATAATAGTACTAAAAAAAGAATATATTGTATTTTATATACTGATTTTAGGACCAAATGTGTAAAACATAATATTTCTGTTCACTGGGAATAACTCTCTTAATTAATTTGATTTATTTGAAGCCAGTTGAAGTTTTAACAATTTTAAATAAATCCTTATGTCCTTCCTTATGTATTTCATTTATTTTCAAATATTTACCGAAATAACTATAAACACTTGTAGATCTTTTACTATTTATAAAAAAAAACATTTTCTTACTATAGAAACTCTCCTAAGTATTATTTGCATCATCGGGGTTATTATTACCAATATTTTTTATCATGTTATTAGTTTGGTAAACTTAAAATCGAATAATTATTTGAATAAAACCAACCAAAGGTATCAGACCTATTTTGCCGCCAACAACTGTGGGGAGTAAAAGATGATGGGCTGGTAAAATATAGACTGGGAGGAAAAAGCACCTTATCCGTGACGTGACATGATTGTCATCCACATTGTCAATGGCAGGCAACCGCAGAACAACAGTTCCCTTGGCCGCCAGGACATAAACAGCTTCATACAAATGTTATTATTGAAATTTCAGCAGGAAAAAGGCAGAAAGCGGCCGTCGAGGTGGCAGAAAGAGAGTGCAAAAAGTGTTTATCACACATACGCCGTGTGTACGCAGCAGCAGGAAGAATGACAAAAAAATGATGAAAAATCTATTTGCAAACCCAAACCCCACAGACTCTGACCATATTTTTGCGCCCATGCCCCTCTGCCATCAGCATATGTTTGCCGTTTGTCCCCGGCATTCCAAACAGAAGCGGGGCCTCGATGGAAAGAAAGAAAAGCCAACCAAACATTATTCGACGCCATCGATGCCGTCACATTGTGTGCGGTTATTCTCTCTGCACTGAAAGAAATAACGAGACCAGCTTTCTTTTTTCTCTCCGGAAAGTTGTCAATCAAAAGATCCTATTTAATAATTTAATGAATTTTTATACAGAATTCCCTTACAATATATTTTTTAATGGAATAATTCGTGGGTTTTAAATTATTTCCGCTGTGCACATGTCTCCCTATCCTGTTTGCGTTTCGCTTTCTTCGGTTTTATTATTTTCGCCTAGGCTTTGACGATTTTCCCCTAAAATGATAGACGCTTGCCAACTGCGGGCATACAAATAATACATATCCCCATACCACAACCGAGAATAGTCCCTCATCTAGAATAGTTGGCGCACTTTTTCCATTTGTCCCTTTTGTTGTTGTGCATTGCGCACATAGTTAGATAAGACAATATTATTTTATTGCCTCCGGGGGCCCGGGCTGGGAGATTTTCGGAGGAAGATTTCATATCACCCTTAGTGGTCAGTGGGGTTTCAGCCCGAGTTGCTTGCCCCAGGCAAAGGGTCACAAATAAGGAGGTTGAGCTGGGTGTTCGGTTTGGCAAAAGAATGGAGAGCCTTATAACAAAAAAAAATTCCACTTCAGTTAATGCCGGGAGTCCACGAAAAATTTACGACAATGGTTGGCTTTGAATTAGAAATTTGTTCCACAGTAAATGGCTGACAGTCTGATGGATTCTTGAGAGTATACATATATCTGAAGAGAAAGTAGTTTATGTAGGAAATTTAAGAAATTTCAAAGTTTCTCTTGTTATTATTTATAATACTTTCTCTTATTATAGTAAGTCGTCTTTCTATAGAGGCAAAAATAATTTAAGCTTATTTATGGCAAGGATTGGTTATATATAAGTTGCTATACAGAAAATACAAATTAATTGATCTATAATTTAAACTATAGCTAACTTTTAACTACACAACCCTCATAATTAAAGAAGTTCCTATAGAAACAACTTAATCATTCCGATCAGCTTTCAATAGTGAGGATAAATGATTTCATTTTTGCCGGAAGTTGAGCAACTTTTTGCCGCTACCCCATTTGTCATCAATCAATTAGAAGCGCTTCCCCTGTCAAATGTGTCAAACTATTGCATAAACTAACATTAACCCGGGCCATCTATGGCCAGCACGGGTGGCTAATAAATTTTTCAGAGCCGCCAATGCTGGGGCAAACATAAATCTACTTGGCCAGCTACTCTTACATATTTCATCGAGGCACTCCGATTGCGCCCTACTGGAGATATGTATGTATGCTCGGACTATGCTGAGTTTCATTTCCTTGGCACTTCCTTGCACACGGACATGTAATACTTTCCCTTTTCTTTTTTTTTTTTTTTAATATGCTCATTCAATTTACTTGCGCCAGTTTTCCGGCTACGGTCTACGTAGTACGTACCGACTCCCAACTCTCCCGATTGCTCCTCGATTATTGATGACATGACAAACAAGGTACGATTTCCGCCCGGCTCGCAAAGGAAGAAGTTCGAGAATCATTTTTCTTTCGGCTCGATTGTATTTGTATGCGCATTAACTTCATTTTGCAATCATGCGCGCCATAAATCCAATTTAATTGTGCTGCTCCCTCACACAGCGCACAGATACAAATGCGAAAACACACGCATGAGCTGCTTGAGTGCACGGCGGCGTATACTTAATTTTTGCTCGTTCGTGCGCTCAATTCCGCTTCCTCGCAACTTCTAACTCAATGCTAAATAGAAGCACATAAATTTCCGGCACCACCGTCCTGCCGTCCGTCTCTCTCCCCCTCCCCAGCGATATCCGGTTTGATTTCTTCGAATTGCATTTTGAAAAATAGATTTTTTATACTGTTGCTTTCAGCTCGACCCCACCTTTGTCTACCTGGCCGCCTGGCTGCTATCTATCCTCCTTTGATTTACTACGCACAATTTCGTGTACCTTTCGCAGGACCCGGTCCAGTTCGAGTGGCTCGTTGTGATTTATGTTTGATTGAAATGCTCTAAATTGTATGCTAATCTGGACTTTGACACAAACCTCATTTGTTGTTTGGCCCGCCGCCGCTGCCACTGCTGTTGCTGTTGCTGTTGCTATTGTTGCAGCAATCGCATTTAAATGTTGTGCTGGCATTTGGCAGTTTGCTTAAGCGTTTGCTAATTTGAAAACCATTTCGGTCTCAGGCTGCTATCAAGGGGTTGCCTGCCCCCAACGCTTATTCGTATCATTTGTCAGGCTTTTGGGTTTTCGACTTGATATCGACACAATTAGGTTTGCCTGGGGATTGGGGGCGAGAATTCCAACGAATCTGTTGTGGGCAATTGAACTGTTAATTGCTTCGAAATGTTTTGCAGATCTCTAAATATTTTCCAGATATTTTGGTAATAAATAGCTGATTAGTAGATGGATTGGACTACGATTGAGATTTGCGATCAATTAAAACAGGAATACCCTAGGTTTCAAGACAGTGTAAGAGTATGCAAGAGATTTTGCAAAATGTATTTATATGACTTTTATGAATAATATGGTTTCAGATTGACTTACATCTGTGAACCGCACGGCCCTAATACGCGTGGGTACAAGTATTCTCTGCCTGCCGTCTGCCAGCACATGCACACTATTATCGTTCCAGCGACTTCGGCAAAGGTCTTCGAGCACAGCATTAGTGCTCTTCATAGCTAGTTTGCAAGATACTTTATTAAATTTCTAACTAACAAATATGAAATGTCTGCCTCCGTCAGGCAACTGACTTAGACGTACTCTCTTGCCACCAAGATCCCTTCCTATTGCTAAATGGAAATCAAAGAAGCATACTTTTGTCATTAGTGACTGAAATATCTCAAAGCACTTAAGAATTCAACATGAAAGAAATAAAAGGAATAATCCCCTATTAAGTGCCTAAATGCCGAATAAACTCCAATCTGAAATGCAATGCCATTGGTTACTTAAACCCATGGCAATCACGTTGCATTCGTCGTGAGTTAATTTGATGGCAGACATTAAGTGCAGCTGCTTGGGCGCGTTACTTCACTATCTCAGGGCCATAAATTCAAACAGAGCCCTTTCCCGCCAATTTCCTGTCGCATGCGCTGCTAAGTATACTATATAATTTTTTTCTTTTTCATAAATCCCACAACTGTCAACTGGGGGGAACGGAAACGGCTAAAATTCAGCAATAAATTGGCGTGAGTGAGTTAGAGAGAGAGTGGAGCATGCTTCATTAATGCGACAACCGTGGCACCCTGCCCCCACCCCCTTTCTCCGCGACCCTTAACCTCTTACCCTTTATCCCCGGACCACGTAACCCGTGTACCCCACACACAAACAGGACAGCACAATTGGCTGCACTTGTGTGTCCACTTAGTTGGGCGAGCAAAACCCACAATATCCACATGGCCGAGTGGTTGCACTCACGGCCCACCCTTAACCGACCCCTTAACCCTTCCCCTTAACCCTTCCCACACCGACCACTCCGCAATGGCTCTTCATGTCCGTGTGGTTAAGTGAGCTCCGTGCGGCTGGCAGTTCTGTTTTATTTCCCCCTTTTTTGAGTTATGCGCGGCATTTCCGGTCTTGTCATTTCATACTAATCAACATCCGTTGAGCGGAATTTCGGCCGAGCATTTTCAACTGCATTATTTCGCGGACTGTAGCCCACGGGGGTAGCCCCGATATTCGGGGTAATATTTTCTAGGCTGCGTTATACGCATTTGTTGCAACATTTGCATTGTAATTGCAACTGTGCGTATAAGTGATGTGCATATAAATTAGATTTGCTTCGCTGCGGGTTGTCGGTTGGGCAAAAACTTCCAACTGTGGAAATTGAAAATTTATTGCACAACACGAGGTGGCTGGCCAGCGCACAGTGGGGGAGCGAGGGCGGCGTACGGTCTCCGTTCGGTTTGGTCCGGCTTTTATTACAAATTACGCATACGCACCGTTGTTAATTTCATATTCATAAATGATGGCCGCACTCCTTGGGGAAATTGCATGAAGCACTTCAGCTTTGTGGTCCCTTTTCCACAGGTCCCCGTCTGTGCCTGCGTTTTTCGGTGTATTTTTTGTTAACAAAAGCAACAACAACAAGAAAAAATGGTTAAATTATGCCTCAGTTGAGGCCATGGTCGACTTTGATCTCCGTCCTCCAAGCGAAATCTCGTGGCAAATCTCCGGCCCGGCTCTACTCTAACTAGCCAAAAGCTGGCCAGCATAATCCGGTACATTTGACTCTGAATGCTCTCTTAGGTCCAGTCCATTTGGCCACTTGACTTGCGCCAAAAGGGGCTGGCCATCAAATCCCCAGAAAGTCCAAGCCATAAACATAAAAACAGAAAAGGGCACAGCGCTCTACTGCTCGCTGGCCCGCTTTACCATCGAGTACTTTGTTGAATTAAACCTCTAATTAGTGAAAGCTGTTTTTGGCCGGGATTAAAGGTTGCCCAGGGACATCTTGAATGACTAATGAAAATTTCTTTGAATTTTTTAAAGATTTACGTCTTAGAAAGGGCGACTCTGAGAATTCGAGGCCAGCATGATTAAAAATGTTTCTGTTGGGAGCTTAGGGAAAGCAGAAAGGGATTCCAAGCTCCTGGGATGAAAATGATAAGCGGATGGTATGGATCTGCAAAATGAATATAGGTGTAATGCGGAGCTTAAGTGGAGCCAAGGAATAAGGTTCTTAAACTCTTGGGAAATTACAAAAGCAGTTAAATGAGAAATATTTTATTCTGGTTTGACTTTAAAAAATTAATTTCAAATGTCAGTTATATTTGAATTAAATTTACTTTTCTAAGTGAACAAATAATTCACATATTCCAGAGATAAATTGAAAGGAAATTGTTGATCTGGAAATAAGGAAAATTTTTCCAATTAAGTTTTACTTGAAAAGGTATTATATCAATCTTAAAATATATTTGAAGCTAACGATATAATTGTGTACAAACAATTTAAAGTTAAAAAATAAATTTTGAGCTTTAAAAAATAATATTATATAATGGTAACTCTTATATAATTAAAACTAGCATTTTTACTATTTCTTTATTAATTTAAAATATGCTTACCCCGACAATTTTTTATATAGTTTGTTTAACAGCTTACAAAGATTCATGGATATATCAAATCATTTAATAGGCACCATGCAAAGGGGACTTTAATCTCCATTATATAAATATTTCGAATATCTCTATTGTCTCTGAAAATTACTTTGGTTTTCACATTCACACTGTTTTTTTTATGCTTTCGCTTAAAAATTTACAAGTTTCTATGAAATTGAAGAACTCATTGAGAAGTAAATGCCTTTTTCTGTATGATATTAAATCCTATTTACAAAAGAATAAAAATAATTGACACGTTAGTCTATTGAAGTTTATTTCACATCATCAGTTCATCAATAACTTAATAATTCCAAAAATTCCAAAATTCTTTTCTGCCGGATAATCCTATTTATACACTTTAAAGCTCAATTCTAATTCAATTGGACCTAGATATTATTAACAACAAGTAGTACTCCCCCGGAACCAAAGCAGCAAAGACTAATTTGATTAAACTGCTTCCGGATGAACTCACCTCTCAAGTACGAACTGCGTAAAATTCCTTATGCGTTGCAGACTTATTGCTTAATCGCAGCCAGGACTTGCAGTCACCAACTTGAGTTTTTATTGCGCCAGCCGGCGTTCCTTTCGAAGGAGTTGCCTCGCTTAATGCCGACTCACCAATAAAACTGCATTGTGTCTGTGGAAGCAAGGCAAACAAATTAGTTCTGCCCAGACACACACACACACAGGAACAGGCGAAGGACCTCCCAAACACACAAACAATGCAGCCTCGGAGGGAGGGGGCATCGAAATATTAGACGCGTCAATAGCTCTGCACATTTTGCGCTTTTGCATTTCGAAGGCAATCGAGGCGACAAGTTGAACGACATCGAAATGTGGAAAAGGGGAATCCCCCCACACGCTTCCCCATTTACATTGCCAATTCAATGGAACAAAAAGTGCAGCCAAACTCGCTCCACTCTCTCTCTTTTCCGACGACGACGAGAATGAGGATGACGGCGGCGATGTCGCCTGTGGATGAAATGGGAATGTGTGTTTAATGGTTGACATTGTTGTTTACAAATTGACTTTTTGTTGCTGCCGCTTCTGCTCGTCAATAAACATTTGCCTGATAATATGCCAACATATGCATAACGTACATAAGTAGCTTACATCCTCCAACCACCGACCTGCCACTGCCTTTCTACAGAGAGGGAAATTAAGATCCTTTGGTTCAAACTACAATAAAATAATAGTTTTGGTTGTGCTATAAAGAAATAGTTAATATAAAATTAAAGCTGTTTAATAGTTGATATTTTTTAGCTACATTTTTGTAGTTTTCCTATAGACATCTACAAATTTGGGAGTATTTTTGAATTACTATTTAAAGGTTTATTAATATAACTACGCATTAAAATTCTCTTGGCTGTGGTTATTCCTCATGGCCCATCCCTATAGCTTTAATTACCATTAGTTACCTTTAATATTGATAATAAATGATGATTTTTTTCTCGTTGTGCAGCAGAACTTCAGCAATATCAACAGCAACAGCAGTCGAGCAAACATCAGGCCAACGGTGCTGTCCTCACTGGAATGCAATCGCACCACATACGCGGACCACGCCCCCCGCTCCGCACCGCCTCCTCAACGACCACCAACAGTAGCAGCAATAACTCAGCAATGGGTGTGGCCGTGGGCGGCGGGGGCGTTGGAGGTGCTGGTGGCAATATGCTCCTCGATCAAACGCCTTCCGGCGGCAGTAGCAGCAGCGGCGTAAGCAGTGCGCCCAGCTCCTCGAAGGGCCACCACACCCACTCGCACTCGCATGCCGCCCACCTAGTGCACTCGCACGGCGAGGGCATGGTCCTGACCTCCGCCTCGCCCGTCGGTGTCCAGCAGCACCAACACCAGCAGCAGCATCCACAGCAGCAGCAGCAGCAACAGCAGCAAGTGCCTCAGGCGGCCATAGACGAGATGCGCGTCTGATAGGTATCGGTCTTTGAGTTGGACTTATAGTCATCAACGGGGTGAGTCCTATACTTTCTACTTAGAGTAAGGATTCTCCAGATCGACAGAAATGTGTTTGAGATCAAGAGAAAGCTCTGGAGATTCTATAGTAATTTTGCAGATTAAAACGAAGTAGTTAACATTTTTTTTTTGATTTTCTTTGACATTTATTAATTTTTTTAAATGATTATGAAATATTTTTTGAATGGTATATAGGTATTAAGTTTTTCAATAATATCTATAAGTTTTTGGTTGAAAAATATGCATGTTCTAAATGTATTATTTAGAAAGAGCTCTTTTGACAAGATCCAGTTCTGGGTTGGATCCTGAAGGAATCAATCATGGGTGCAATGTCCAAGAAGTCTATCTTCTTGTAACCACTTGTACCACTGTCCCTATATCCCATCTATACCCCATCAACTTGAGGGTGGTAAGGTAAGTGTGACGTTTTTGGAAGTGGACTTGAAGTTGACAAACCGATTGAAGTTGTCTCGGTGTACATTATATTCATACATTCTGAGGGAACAATTAAAACCAAACAATTAAAATCATTTTCTTGGAATCTATCAATTCGAACCTATCAATTGTTTTCAGTAAGAGCCCGCTCTTAACTATCTTCCTCACTAACTTTAAACTTTTTATTTAAAAGTCAAGCAATATTATTTATGTTTAAAAGAATGCAGATTTTGTTTAATTTTTCCTTAAGATTTTTCTTAAGAGATTAGTTAATTATTCAACTCACGTAAATTATGTATCTCCTCTTCGCTGATTTTTACTTTTCTTTCTTCATCATCCCCAACTTCTTGTCCCTCATCATCCTTCATATCCTCATTCTTTTTAAAAGGTAACGGACTCAAGGGATTCTGGGTGAACTCATACGTACTTTTTGCAAACGAATTTATTTTCGCATATTCATACACATAATGTTTATTATTCATTTCGCGTATTACAGCAGATTCTTACACAATTCTTTGGTTTAATATTTGGGGAGCCACGTGGAGCTCAAGGTGGTCGGTGGTCAAGCCTTTTCCAAGGCGATTTATTATTATATGGTTACGAGTATGTGTATTGCAAAGAGGCATTAAATCGAAACTGAAAGCGAGGGCCAATATCTCTTCAAATTTGGCCAATACCCTTTAAAACTCAAAACACTTTAAAATATAGTGCCCAGCACTGCTGCTGCCTACAGAAAAATGCTGCAAACATGCTGAACCCTTCACAGGGCAAAAAAGAACAAGCAAAGGTCGTGGCGAGATATCCAAAAAAAAAAAAAAGTAGAATAAAATATTTGCGCACACAGACTCTGATCAAAAATAACAAACGGCATGTCAAACATGCGGCAGCAAAAAATGCTGCCTCTTTATTTGATAAAATAAAAAGCAAAAAAAAATAAATATGCATGAAAAACACGAAGCATAGCCGAGTTCATGGTTCAAGGTGGACTCAAATGTCGCAGTCACTGGCATGGAAAAATGCCAAAGAGTGGGCGGCCAAATACCAAAAAGAGAGAGCGCTTTAATGGAGACCAAAAAGCAGCAAGAAATGCCGAATAAAATATAGGTAGTAATACCAGGGCAAAAGCGAATGAAATTGTAAACGAAATTAAAACTGGAGCCACCAGGGCAGGCCATAACAAGTGGCAAGGTGCAAGGCAATTTGCGGCATGCAACTTGAAACCGAGCGCTCAACTAATTTATGAGCCCAGTGCCGGACTCTGGAAATTCGAGCTAAACCAAATTAAAACTGCAGTGTGGCCAACAAACAAAAAAATTGGTAATTGCATTAACTGAAACTCAGCTGTGACGCAAAAAAAAAAACCTCACACTTAGTTTGCTGTCAACTCAAAGGAAAACTTGAAAACGGAATCATAAAGTTGATAAACAACAAAAGTTTAAGCTTGAAAACAGTGGCTCAAGCAAGTAAAATTTGGCTAGGAGAATTATAAAGATTATTAAAAGAGAAAAGCATTTAATAAGAGATTTATTTTAGCTGCATTTCATTTGTTATTTAGACTTATTAAAAGCTCCTGAAAAACAATTGGTTTCCTTCTTTATAGAAAGTTATATTTAAATTAAATGTTCTCTCAAATATAGCAGCTTTAATATTGTTATTATGGTAAAAAGTATATATTTATTACTCATATCCTGTACAACAGGATTTATTCTTCATTACAAATTCTTTAAATTTAAATATAATTGAGGATAATTTATTTATCGCCTTCTCAATACTGCTATGCTTCGTAATTGTCGGGATAACAGTATTTGTTTTTCCATATTTAAATCCTTAACATATATTTGATTTAATATAAATCGCCTTCAATAGGAGCCTGCCTTAAAAAGATCCAGCCACCTAAAGGGCATTTTATCAGCTACTTTTGCTGGCCACTTGCAGGCACTTGTAATGTGGGTGTGTGGGCATGTTTGTGTGGGTCAGGACACTATTTCACCTGGCATACAATTAAATTTGCATTTCTTTCCTTTTTGTTTAACCCACGATGCCCGGGCAGCCTCCGCCTTGGATTCCTTAACTTTTAGCTGATTAACATTTCTGCGCCGTGCTCTTGGCCCTGTGGAAATGCAATTTTCCCTTCCAGCCAAAGTGAAAGGGGGCCCAGGGCAAATGGCAACTTTTATGTAAATTTACACCCACTCACATTCACACACACAAGCACACATTGGCGCAGGGCACACACACCCGGACAAGGGGGCGTGTCGAAGTGTATATGTGTTAAAAGCGCAATAAACATTAATTTCACATTCTTTTTCCTTGAGCCACTCCACTTTGGGTCCTTATACTTTGTTTAAGTTCTTCCCTCTTCAGTGTATTTTTTGCACTTGTTTAAATTATGATCAAAAGATTGTTGCGTTTCCGACAAAGAAGAAAAACGGGAAAATGAGATGAAACAAACAAGTTTGAGGTGGAAAATCCGAACATTTTCTGTGATGGTACTTCTGAAGAAAAAGATACTGAAAATTAAGGAATCTTTAAGTTTATTACGAGTACAACCGTGAAGGATGGCAGAAAATAGATATATATCGATATTGTGTTGATATTTAATGCAAGGTAGAATGTATAAATCGGAATCCAACTCATGTGTATTCTGCTTGTTATAAAAGATAAATAAATTAAATTAAATTAATAATGATATTCTCAAGATAAATGCTATATTGTTCTATGATATTATGAGCGCGATATGTGAGATCAATATTTTATAACTTTTTCTCTCGATATTCATATGTCCATCCCTAAGAGCCGGCTTCTACCCTCTTAGACGAAGTGCCTGATAACTATCCCTGAAGGGATACCCACCAGATAATCTTATTTAAAGCAAATATATTAGATCTGAACGTGAAAGAATAGCACAGTTTGGTGCAGTGATTTTAATTATCGAATATGGCTGTATAGCACATTATTGTGCTGTAAGGCGCAATAACAGAGTTGCTCTCTTATTCATCTTTCCTTATCTTGTTTTTCAAAAACGGAAGAGATTTGCTAAAGTCCCTGCCAGTGCTATCTTTCTACACGATAGCACACCAAATTTTTGTATCTGATTGCAAAATTTAGGCAGTTAATATTAGAGAAACTTGAGCCTTGAGCAAATCTGTCAGTTACTCACATTAAATCACTGAATACATTTTTGGAATTTATTAGGCCAGCATTTCCATTTAAATTTGGTAGGTAAACAATTGAAATTTTCTTGTTTGCGTTTGCAACTCAATTGATGTGCTCATCCAACACATTACTAATAGATTAAGTCAACAAATGGATGAAAATGCTTATATATCTCATCGATTCCCGGCTGCACTTATAATATCATCAACTGCGGTTTCCTTGGCCTGCCATCTGTTGTGATTAGTTGGGAAATTATTTTGGAAACTGAATATTTACTGCGGCCTGCGGGGCTGACAAGTTTGCTGTCGAGAAATGCGGGGAGAAGTTTTGAAAATTGTGTGTTTAAATTACTCGACAACGTACACAGTATAGAAGAGAGGCACATGTGAGTTTGAAACCCTGGTGAACCAAATGTGCTGTGTAATTAGCGCAAAACTTTCAAGTTGCACCAAGCCCCAGAGAGTTCAGAGTTAAGTGGATATGGAATTAGAAGCAGGATCCGTGCATTATACGGTTGGCGTAGTTTAATGAATGTGCCCTCGGCAATGTCCCTGAAAATATCTATTCAATTATATGTTGAAAATATGGATTTAAAAAGACAAGGTGTTAATTATCTATTTATGCATTTAATAGGAGCTTATCTTTCTATGATTAAAATATAATCAATAAGCCAATAACAAAGATAATTAATAATAATAAATACTTCAGAAATAGAATCACAAGCCTTTGTCATTCATTGTAATAATTATTACAGAATATTTTTTCACTAAGAAACTTACATACAAGAATTAATTGTAATAAAATATAATCCTTGAATATATTAAATATTTAAAATAATAAATAATAAAATAACTAAGAAAATATGTCTTTGCTGAAAAGCTTTGAAGATTTTTTAATGTTATTTATCCCCTTTTCTCCTTAACCAGAATCCCTAAGTTTAATTAGTGAACCAGCTCATTGTAGTCATGGGGATTTATTCCTATAAATCTTAAACTGAAGTTAATTATAATTACATCCAGTCGAGTGTTTTTCTCCTACTTTTCTGTATTTATTTAAATGAGCTTTTGAACCTGGCCAAGTTTCCGACACTTGACTGATGTTTATTGTTTCTTTAAGAATTCAAGTAGAGTCAGTTTCTTCCCTTCCGCGCCCTGCCAAGCCATTTGGGCCCTCTCGAGCAGGCCAAGATATGCAAAGTGGCTGCACAAACATGCGCGTAATACGTTAATGATGGTCTCTGCATTCTCCCACCACTGTTCGTCCTGCCCCACCCGTAACATGCACACATTGTAGCCGCGATTTGCATTACGCGCATTACTCAGTTCCCCCATTTTGACGGGGCTTTCACGACTTCTTCCCTTTTAGTTTCGGTATCTTGCGAGGAGAAAGTCTAAGCTGCATTCGCCCCCTGTAACCACTTGCATCCCCCCACGCCACCCTGTCCATCATCGCCACTCCAGTCAACAATCTGCGCCAAATTGTGCGCTCAACTGTGCAGCATACCCCCTTTAACCCTTGCTCGGGAGCCCGCAGTCTAACAAGCCGCCCCCTGCTGGCCAAAGAGCTGGCAAAACAAAAGGCAGCCGCGCATTTTTCGCAGCTGCACTTTACTTTGCACTTTTCGCTTTCTTTGCATAAATTCTCGCCATCCCGAGTTTACTGTACTGCAAAAATGGGCACGCATAGAGCGAAAAAGAAAGAAAACAAAATTGGTGGAAAGGTGTCAAGCGGCCAGACGAGAAGATACCCTCGAATAAATGTATAAAATGCTTTGAAATAATTAAATGGATTTAATAGAAGAAGCTTGTAACCCATTAGAGCTTTGGCAGGATCAATTCTACAACTGGACCGTATACTTTTTACTTTTATACATTTTTTAACAGGAATAAATATTCATTAAACAAAATTAAGCAACTTAATAATTACTTTGAATTAGAGATGGCGGAAAAAATCGATATATGAGTAGATACTGTATCGATAATTGATGACAAGATTGCCTATAAATCGGAATTTTATCGCTGCGATAAATCGATATTAATGGCGATAATTTTCGATATCTCATAATTCGATTTATCAAGCTTTTTAGGAATTGCGTGATATTGAACGTGATTATTTCAATTTTTCGCTGTACATCCCTAGTCTGTGTTCACTATGCAGAGGCTTTGTTTAATAGCTTAGCTAATATGTATATTGGTTTAATCCGCTTAATTATTTTTTAATAAAGCCACATATTCTCCATCAATAAAACAATTCCTGATATAGAAAAAGCTTATCAAGAGATAAACCGAATAAATTCTGACTGCCAAGATCAGAAAATCATGTTCTTTATTTCAATCTCCATCCATAAGTTACTGCTGGTATACCCCCCATCGTTCTCACTAATCGGTACAAAAACACAAACAGCCGTAGTTGAAGAAAAAGTTGAGGAACAGAACGCTAAAAAAACGAAATGAAGGAAAAAAGAAGCTGAATAAATATGGCGTGCAGCTGCTGCAGAAGATTTCCCGCTGAATTTTAAACTAAACACAAAAGCATAATGGAAAAATGGAAAAAATAGAAAGCGCCAACAGAGCGCAATGAAGTGTGCGGCCCCGAGAAAGGCGCAACATCAACGAATCCGCGACCAAATGGAGCCGAGCTCCCGATAGGACAGATATGGAAGGTCTGGCGATATAGCGCGGCCAACTGAGTGGCACTGATGCATGCTGCACTTTTAGCCTGCACAACTGCCGTAAATGCTGATAGCAGGGGTAAATCATGGGTGAAACTGTAAGGAATGGTGTGATAGAAAACGGTTGAAGAAAATCGACTTTATTCCGATCTCGGAAAGTTCTCCATAGCTATAATCAATGGCGTACGATAGAGCTAGAAAAACATCAATATTTAAGGCAGAGCCGAGGAAAACATCGATGTTTGAGGCCGATATATCGATGCTTACATCGGAAACCTCCATACTTTTCCACCTATAGCTCACGGGAAATTTTTTCCCTATAATCGTCTTAATTCCTCTGAATTCGTTTTAAAATTAATGTATTTAACCTTGTATATCTTCTGCATATTTATTTTGTTATATTTTTATTGAAATGTATTTATTTTTGATTTAACTGCAAACTTTTTATAACCATATTTATTTACTTTGCATTAAAAATACGTTTTAAAGTATGTCAGCAGTTAAATCCCATTAATTTTAACCCACAAATCATGAATATTTATGAGATTAGTCTTAATGTGCTACAATTTGATTAACCTATCATTAAATTTTTTTATTCTATTTTTCAATTATTTAATATTTGATTTATTAGAGCCAAGTAAATACTTTGCGAGGACTTTAATCTGCAACCGCAAAATCTCTCTCCATATTGCAGCTCCATAGAAACACTGCGAGCGGAAACGCCCGAGGAATTCTATGCACCGAAACGGGCGGATGATGACGGCCAACTCAATGGGACACCAGCCGATGTGGATGCTGCTGCAGCTGTTGTGGCAGCAGGAGCGGTAAAGGGAGGAGGAGGACCCAGTGGTGACCACAAGCAGCGCCAACTGAAGAAGCAGCTGCGTTTCAAGCGGGAGATGCATGCCCTCGCGCTGGAGGGCGGCGACGTGGCCAGGGGCTACTGCTCCTGCGATGAGCAGTGGACCAACTCCTCCTCGCCGACGTCCACCACGACGTCGGCAACCATGTCGCCGACACTGCCAGCGACCGGAAGTGATGGCAGTGGCAACGGGCGCTACGCAACCGGAAACGGCAGCGGCAGCGGGATCGTTAAAATGGCGGCGGCGGGGAAGCGGGGCGGCAGGCTCAAGCAGCAGCACCATGTGCGCTTCTCCGACGAGAAGAACTTCTCGGATTGAGGATAAAAACCAACTACTAGACTGCACCTAATCTCTGTTTAGTCATAGGCTAATTCCCCGACAGAAGGGGGGAAATCAAACAAATCATCAGAAAACCAAACAAGTTGCATTAAATTCCGTAGCTAAACGTAATCAGTAAGGAACCTGTACATATAGTTCGAGAATGTTAGTTAAATATCTGTGTTTAGTTGCTCGATAGATCTGTTGTGAACTACATATATATATATATATACGCATATATATAAATATATATGGATATAATCAAGCTAACGATACATACAATTCGTCAGATAAGTGTAGCACAAATGCATTTTTTCCACTCATCAACAAATCGAGAGCAAACATTGATTGAATTTGTTGATTACCGAATTCTGTTAGCGGCAGTGTAAATACTCTAGTCAAAATAAACATAAAATGTGGTATTATTTACTTAAAGTAAAAATATGCAAAAAGGGGAAGAAGCAGAAATCACTAAAATAACAAAAACAAAAGTCGCTCAAAATAGATAAGATCAACTAACACACAAACGGAAGCATAATTGAAAGCAAATAAATAATTTATTATTTAATTATCGCTCTAAGGATGAAGCATACAAATGTGACGCTTTTTTCTGTGTACAAAGCTAAAGAAAACCAAAATGCGATTCATTTCACGATGATTTTTAACCACATTTCCATTTGAATAATAAACAGCACACCTGAGAATCGCTGCGTTAACGCAACAGGTCAATTGTTATTCTATAATTCTGAATAATATTCCGAAACTAAGTAAATATTCGTTACAACTTTATGCCATAAAAAAATATAATTTTTCAACAACCATTTCATTTATAATAAAAGACTTACCTCAACCTAACAAAAACTGCCAATTTATCAACTCATTTATTGCACAAAATATGTATTTTTCGATTATTTATTTTACAATCTTCTCTTCCATTTTATTTGTAAAATCGTTCCGATCAAACCACATGGAAAGCGTCGCCAAGAAAAGCACAGACAAAATATAAAATATTTGTACTTTTAAGAACAAAATTTATAATCGTCTAGTTTACATTATGAAGAAAAATCGAATTGCAGAAAACACATAAACTAAATTAAGTGATTAATATGAAATAAAATTAAACTAAACAAAATATAAACAAACCGTAAAAAACTAAAAACAATAAAAACTAAAATAAAAATTAAAGAAATACCTAATTGGGGATTTTTATTAAAATGGTGAATGGTCATGTTTGAATGGATTGCTCTCTTATCTATAAGATTCCTTAAAACGATAAGTCTGGTCTCACTACAACCTCTTTCTGTCAAAATACTTCTACAAAAAAAAAATTACATTCATCTGCATTCGTAATATTTTTGTGAAGTTTTCGTTTGTGCTCTGGCAAACACACCCGTTTTCGACGACTCCCTATTACAATATTTTTGGCCCTTCAAGATGGATCTTTACGGGATTCTTTCGTGGCACCAATTAGCTCAGATGTTTTCTGACCACTTCACAAAATTCGAAAGGTAAGTAACACTCTTAGTTTTCCTATTGCCAAGCACACCTTATATTTAAAGGAGAATTCCGATTCCTATTTCTGTGTGGCCGGCAAAGAGATTCCTATATATATTTTTGTTCGTTTGTATGTGCATTCTTTCCTATTCCTTACCCTGCAGCACGTGTCATCAACAATTCGATAAAAATCAAAAGGTCATCAACAAAATGTAGGTGTTGTTGATGAATCATGGATGACAGTCCATACAAATTACATATGAAATTGACATAGGCTGTCATCAGTGACAGTGACATTCGTCATACTTATTGGCGGTGGTAACATGTGACATTGCATATATTGGCAGATGGTAATTTAAAATGTTCTTTATAGAAATTATAAACAAAATCTGCACCTTCTAATATAAGCCAACGTCTTTTTCCTTTTTAAATAATGTTGGTTGGTTGAAAATATAAATATTTCCTTAAGAATATAGAATTAATGAATAAGAACTAATTATTATTTAGTTAGAACCAAGATTTATTTCATTTCCGTCCAAATCAAGCTTTCCAATATGAAAAGAAGTAGGTCAAAGCATAAATCAAAAGCAAAAGCGGGTCATAAAGCGGACTCTACGAAAATTATTCCAAAGTCCTTTAACGAAAAATCGCCATTTATGAACTTTTGGCATGCCTGTGCTAACAGCTAATAAAGACTTTAAGACCCCAGTGAACCCGATCTAACCCAGAGGATTTCTGGAATCATTTCATTTTAAATGCTTTTCCTTTATGTGAAGAATTTTCGTTCTGCAATTTTAATGGCTCAAATTTTTATGGCAGCCAGCAACGGTTATTAAATCAAGTTTTATGTCTGGCCAGCAATATGGCTGAAAAAGACCTCGGTGCGAGGGTAGTGCCGCGGGGCGAAAGTTTACTAAGTTCAGCACGGAATATTCAAGGTTCTTCGGGAATTAATTTATATTGTGGAGCTCAGTTTCTGGCAGCAGAGAAAACATCAAATATGTAGCCACCAAGGCACTTCCCTAAACCGCCGCCCTATCTGGTCTTGAAGCTTGTTGATGTTTGGCGAAAACTATTCCAATTAAGTTACCAAAAAAAAAAAAAAAAAAAAACGAAAGCAAAGAATGGCGGAAAATAGAAAATGAAAGCTAAAAATGCCCGCTGGTCATTTTGTAACTCCTTTGTAGACGAACTCGTCCTCCGCTTCCCCCCTTTTCCAGTACGGTTTGTTTGTTTTGTTTGATGTGTGTTCCTGGCAACATTACGCTAGTTGTTGCTGCAGTTTTGCCCAGTTTTTCACTCCTTTCGAAAAGCCAAAGTTTTTAGCGCAATTTTCATTATTTAAAATGTGTTGGTAAACGGGTGAGCCTGTGTGTGTGTGTGGGAGCATCTAAAAAGAACAGCGAGCATAATTAATTTAAAATTAAAAACACACTTTACATTTGTTGAATCACTTTGATTAAATGTCAAGTTTTCAGAGCGCTGTTAGGGTTTCTTTTTTGTTTACTTTTATAATTTATTTTGTAATGCGACTAGAAGTAATTAAATTTTTCAATTTATCTTTTTTTATGTATTATAACATTAAATTTATATTAAAAACTATCTGTTTAGCTTCGAAAAGGGCGGCTAAAAGTATTAAAGCAACAGTAATGAGTACAGTTAGCGCAAAACTCTCAATGTAATTATTGAGCTTGACAAAAAGGGATTATAGCTTTGTATTTAAGTTATTTTTAAACATTCCTACTGTTTTTATTATTTTGTTTTTAAAAAGAAGCACAAAAAAATAAAAACAAAAGAAACCTGAGATTAAACTGGGAACCTTTCTCCAGCTAGCAGGTTCAGAGATCTTTAGGTGCTTTAGGGTCTACCTTAAATTGAGTTGTTCAAGGCTGCACTTAAACCATTTAATAACAAAAAAAAGATAGATATAGGGTTCCTAGTCTAATGTTTTAAGTGCAAAGTCCTTAGCATCATCTTTTAATTACAAGGCATCTGCAATAAGTATTCCTTCACACTGAACTAAAGCTCTCTTAGCCATTAGCCACCATTTTACCCCAGAGGAAACTCCATCAGAATTCCCACCCTATATTGCAGTCACCGCATATCCTCCCTCCTTTCAACCACAACTTGCCGTAATGTCGGTTTTGAAGTGAATATACGTTTTTAATGTTTGCTTTTTATTACAAACTAAATGGGAAAAATGTGTTGGCCAAGAGAGTTGGGCGCCGGGGTCGGTGTGGGGTGCTCTGAAGGGGTCAGGGGTATCTTTCCTTGACACTTGCTACCTTTTTTATTATAAATGTTTTATAGCGGAGAATTTCACAAATTACTTTTTGTGCAGCTCCTCCAGTCAGTCACAAACACACACATGCGGACATTAAAACATGATGACAGGTGTAGCAAATTAGGATTATTATTTTAAATACCAAAAGCTAACGCCATCTCCCTTCCGCTGTTATATTTTTAATGCTTATTAATGCATAAAGCGAACTGCTAAATTTTTATGACAAATTTCAAAATGATTTTTATTAAAGTTTGGACATATTTGTATAATTACAAAGTTTATCTTGATGGTAATGCACAAGTAATAGCATTTTTATTATTTTCTGGAGAAATAATAAAAAAAAGGAAGAATATTTTGATATATACAAAAATAATTGTATAATTTGTAAAAACAATTTTTAGATGAATCCTATAATTTTTTTGTACAAAAGGGAATATATATCGACGCTTATAGGCGAGTTATGAAATTCCGTATGTACGACAAGGGAGTTTCTCGATATTTGCTTTTTCACGTAGGAAAAATGTAAATATATTGCATTTTAAAAATATTTTTAAAAAAATATGTATACATATTTGTTTAACAAGAAAGAAAGCTATGTCAGAGAAGCTGCAGATTAGCAGTTTTTAATTTAACTCGGTAATTTCTCTGATATCTTCCTCTTACAGACATATCTATATTACCCTTTAAGCAGGGCAATATAATAACTAAACCTGGAACTAAAGCTAGAAGCATTATGAGCAAAAAATCGTGAAATCGTTACTCATCTTCAAATTATATGGGCATTGCTTTAAAGACATACAAAGAATATTGTGGTATTCATATTTTTAGTCAATCAACTAAATGAAAAACTCATTTTTATTGATAGACTCGATCCCGAGTTATTTATTTGGAAATTACATTTTAAAGAGAAGACGAAAATTCTTAATAATAATACATTATAAGACATAAGTCTTAGATTGACTCCCATCAGCCAAGTATTTTCCATTTACACCCATTCCTATAAGCATTTTAACTTTTGCAAAATGTCTTGCAATCATTTACTCTAAAATCAGGGCAGGCACTGGAATTTTCCTTCCAAGCAACCGCATCAATTAATTAATTGGAGCCTAATGTATTTTGGGCCTTCGACTCGACTCACAGCATGCACTTTTCGGCTCATTAAACTTGAAGTGTTAAATTCTCGTTGGCTAATCCCGAAAGCGAAGTGGGGCCCGTCCTCGCTCAGTCTTGACTGCTCATAAAAGTCTAAAGTTATGGCAATAATAGCTACAGCAACAGAAGGTAAAACAATTTGTTTTTGCGCCGTCGTGTGGGAGGCAACACATTTATATGTTTTCCCACGGTTAACACGACGTATGCGTAATTTATGTCGCTCCCCGGCGCAGGTGCTCCGGTCACATAGCGCGGTTTTAATATTTCTAAAGTTCCGGCGCAAATTTGATGAATGTTAGCACTTTTTACGTTAATTCCATTCGACCGGATCTCATTTGGCTCCGTCTGTGCCTACTTAAGATAGTGCATTCATAAACAAAGTGCGATTTACATTTTTATAAGCATTTTACGATACACCTGTGATATTCAACTACGAAATACACCTCTCGGTGCATAGAGGCACCATTTGAATTTTTTCATTACAAAACTAACGACAATTGTTATTACACGTTTTCTAAAGGGTACGAGAATTAAGTTTTTAAATAAATTGATTAAAAGAAGCTGCCAACGTGTATATGCGATCTTCTAAGCTCTCCAATTTACAAAGACGGGTATGTTTTAGAAATATGGGATCAAGTTCTTCCATCTCCCTATCTCATTTCTCTTTCAGTTTAAAAATGCAAGATCGTCCAATAATTTTCAGTTTTTGGAGTTTATATTATTTTCCAACTTCTTTAAAAATATCATTTTGAATTCAATCATTATATATTCGTGCTTAAAGGTCAGATTTCATATGCATAACCCCTAATATTGTATAATTGTTTCACTTTCCGAAACCATCATGGGTTTTTAGTCCGGCATATTCATGAATTATAATAAACTTTAAATACAATTTCTTAAGCGGTGGTGGAAGGAATTTTATGACCATTATGTTAAAAAAACTTTATACACATCATTAGTTCTTCCTATCTTAGCGTATGGATCCTGCGTTTGGAATCAACAGTATGAATCCACAAAAAAGTGTCAGTTGAAAATAACTTTTTACTTTTCGCTCTATGCGGTTTTAACTGGGATGCAGACCGAAGATTACTATCTTGTACAAGTAGACTTCTGCTACTATATATTTTTTCGATGGTTAATTGTTTTTTTTTTGCCATATTACTGATTTCTTTGCTAGAAGTAAACGTTAATAAGCATTATTTGCGAAACTTTGGACCGTAGTCTTGTTACAAAATAAAAAAAAATCTCCACTAAGAATAAAACAAGCAAAAATTAACAGTGTCTGCTGTTTCTGAGTTTGTCTAGCAATAAAACTTTAATAAAAAATCCGATTTAACGGAAAAAAGGGAAACCGCAGTACTGCTTACACTGCTTTCTCAATGGTTTTTACTTGCTGCACTGCTTGTAAATTTGCAAAACCAAAGCAGTGCAACAGCATAGACATGAACCAAGGGATTAACAACGTGATTTGCTTTTCCATGTTTTTCACCCCATTCAGTTACTAATATCTATTGAAAAGAATAATTCAATTAATATATTTTGCTATAATAAAACAACCTGAACTAAAACAAATTAAAGCTGTGTTTTGATATAATAATTTTTTGCTAATCGGGGCATGTAGCCATCTCAAGAAATATTTATGGTATCGATAGTGTCATCGATGTTGTTGGAGCTTACCTCGAACATGGCCAGCGACGAACATGGTCCCTCGAGAGAGGAGAGCAGTGTAGTCAAGTTAGCTAATTTCTGGTCAGATCCGGCTATTTTGCATGACCCAAGACTGGATGCCACTCAATTTAGCAGGCCGCTGTTATTTTAGCTATTTCACAAATAGAAACGACAATGAACTGAAAACGTACACATAGTGCAGCTAACGATACAGAATACAACCATTAGCTTCCTGTTAACTATGTATAGGATACCCAGTTCAGAGACTTTATTATATTCGATTTAACAAACAATTATAAGCATTTTACACTAACTGCATGTGCCGCATTAACGGTGGCACAGATAGCACAGACTTTTAAATTGTGCTATGTATATGAATTTATTTATATATAGCTACTAAATAAATAATAATAACAATTAATATTATATAAATTTATTTTAAGATAATATATATCGGATATTTTGAATTTATAAACGTGTAGCTATTTTTCGCTATTTTGGTGGGTCTGTTCAGCTATAAATGACGACCGATAGTTGGCAACACTGGAGGAGAGAAGAATTACTCTCCGACCCCATCGCTGTCCCACTCTCTGGTTCTCTCGGATTTTGAGAGCGCCCAATCGGCAGCCATCGGGTGGGTTCGGTCTCGTTCAAACCTATAAATACAAGTGCAAGCGAGCCATTCGTAAAAAAAGATTTCAACAAAAACAACGTCACGTACCGCTCCGCCGCCGGAAAACGGAAAAAAGCGTAAAAACTGAACAGGGATTTAAAACAAAATAAACGGAAATTAATAAAAAGCCAGATTTTTCGCTGTTCTCAATTTCTTTCCGCCATTTGACTCTGAAAATAGCCAGATTGACGGTAACTGGCAACACTGCCGCACAGCTCTCATCCCAACGTTGGCGGACGTGTCGCGGATGTTTGAAGTTGGATTGTTCTTGTGTTCCCACCAGAAACATAATAATAATACATAACTGCGGCGGTTGATCTCTTTTAGTGAATAAAACGGTTGGTTTTTAAATACTACAACGAAAAGCAACGGAATTTCATTTTAATACAATGCACACACCAGCACACACTCACATGTGTGGGTGGGAAGACTAAGAAACTAACTTTCTGAATAAGTTGGGAGTAGATTTTGGACAAATATTTAATTGATTGAATCCGAAATAATAACAACAACAATCAAAAATCGAATCGAAAATGCGCGTGTGATAAAAAAAGGGGGAATTGGGAGGCAGAGAGAGGGAGAGAGAGCATTACACACACACGCACGGTGACGTCGACGCGCAGTCTGTTTTGCTGGGCTGTGAGCAGTGTTGCCAACCCGCAAAAAAAGGCCGAAAATTCCAATTAAATAATTGATGTTATCAAATCAGAATTGTAATATCTGAAGAGACGTTTGCAAACCCTTGCATTTGCATACATATTGTACCAATTCGGCTTATTGGCATTGGCGCTCTTCTGCTGAGTTGGCAACACTGTCACAAGAGCGCAAGGCAGCAGCCAACAAGAGCGGAGCGGAGTGCGCGCGAGAGAGAGACACATGCAAGCGCTCATTTCAATTTTCCTCAATGAATGAACACTTTTCACGGTTTTCGGTTCGTCGGTTCGCGTTTTCCACAGTCGTGCGTTGTTTTGCTCGTGGAAAAGTTGTAAAGCCCCAGCCAAATACCAATACATAATATATACATAACATTTATTTGCAGTGCATGTGTGCAGAGCAGCGCGGGAGAGCCAGAACGCGAGAGAGCTGTTAAATAATTTTTAAAGTGTTTGTGTTTTTAACGTGTACAAAAAATATATATTCTATGCTTTTTGCATAACAAAAACAAAATAAACGAGAAGTAACGAAAGAAAAACGCTCACACGCACACACATACGTACGGACGGACGGACGGACTACGTCAATAAGCTAAAAAGGTAAGCGCAAATTCTTTTACCCCATGTTGTGTGCGCTCGCCAATTGGAAAATTTCTTATTTCACCTCTCCCTCCCTCTCTCTCTTCCCTTGCCCTGGCTCGCTCTTACACTTGCTTTTACGTTGTTGGCAAGCAGCGCTTCATTCATTTCCACAAACAGCCACACATACCAGCACACCCCCGCTCTGCTCTCTCACTCTCTCTCGCTCTGTCTCTCCCGTTGGTAACTAGTGTGACCATATGCATTTGTTGTAGCTGGTCAGGCCAGTGTTTTTTGTTTTCGCTCAAGAAATTCTATTCTGCTTTTGTCAAGCTCTGTTTAAGGCTAAAACAGAAAAAAAAACTTCAGCAACAATGCTCATCAACATTTGCACATCATATTGTTCATAAATAACACAACAAAAAGGGGCAAAACAATGGCTCATAGAATTTACAGAGGTGTGCGAGTGCGTGTGCCGGTGTGTGTGTGTGCATTCTTTATCATTGATATGTTAAATGTGAAATGTTGAAATTCAAATTAAATTTTGTGCTTTTGTAAACAATGGAGTGCGAAGCGGCTACTGAAATTTTTAAAAAGAGATAAAAGTTACTGGTTTTGGACGCTTTCATTAGGGAAACCATGAAGATGGTTGACATGCGAATTGGTTAACAACAAATGAGTTAATAAAATGTTACTGCACTGTGAAAAATGACCAGATACTTGTTATATGCCCGCATTTTAAAGGAAAAACACACCAAAAATTTAGTGTACCTGTATTATATTACTATAGTAAATCAAATACAAAATATATTTGTCATTACTATTATTTAAATTAAATGGAATACGATCCTTTTTTTTTTGCGAGTGCATGGGCTGTTACCAACTGAAGTTTACCGCCTCCATACTCTCCGCCACCCCAGCACACACTCACACATACTCTCTTGCATTCTGACTGGTCGATCATCGATGTATTGGTGTAATTAGCAACCAAACTCTCGCTGGCAACTGCATCGCACACGAGATTCGAGTGCTGTGTAGCTTTTGTTATTGTTTCAGCGCTCTCTCTACCTTTCTTTCTCTCTCGCTCTGTGCCATCCCCACCCCCACCCATTTATAGTTCGCCTGTCTAATTTACATTTGAATGTGCGTGAGCGCGCATTTGTTGATAATTATCAGCAAATTACTAGACGCACTTAGCGCAGCAACAACATCAATGTGAAAAGTAATGCATACACACTGTGTTGCGAGTACAGTGGGCACTCTAGGAGTAAATTTTTAGTAGAAATTGGATGAACTAAAACTATTCCGTTTTTAAGTACAGTACAAGCTGAAAGTAAATATAAAATAAAACAAAAACAGTTTAATTGCTTTTTAATATTGTTATAGTCCACTGTTAACACATTGAAATGTCAAAATGACATTTCTGGGAGTAAGAAATACTTATATAATTTTATCCTCTTGATATATTGCGTAACAACTTTCCAATAATTAGAATATAGCTATTTACCTACAAAAAAATACAAAATTATGACAGGTTGGTCGCATTAGGGCTTGGTTCACGTTCTGTGCATATTTTGCGTGTGCCGGTAGAGGTCAGGCAGAGAAATTAGCTGACAGCACGTCAAAACTTTGTGCCCCACTTCTATATATCCATTATATTAATTGAAAAAGACTTTTACTTAACTTTTAACATTTTGTCTGAATAACAAACTATACTTCTGCAGAAATATAACTGGTTTATACATTCCAAACGACCACTGTACTACTATTAGCGTTTATACATCACAAAGGCGTGTTCAACTGACATTTACAATGTAGATTTCACTCCTTTTGCTGGCCTCAACAATTGTTTGTTTTTAGTATATATTTTCTATAATTATTTTATTGTCAATCGCTCATACGGGTTGGTAATTTTTCATTATAATTAATCAACGGTAAGAACTTTTTGTTGCTAATTGGCAAACAGTTCTGTGAATTAATCCAAACACCAGTATAGAAATAAACCCGTTGCTATGTGTACGACTTTGGGGCTGAACGAGTATATATTGTATTGTATACTATATATAATGACAATCCAACTTTGGTGGCAAAAACTTAGTAATTCAGTCTCACGCACACACACACACACATGGATAAAAACGCGCACGCCGATTGTTTATTAATTTATTTTATTTGTACAAATTTGGTTTATCGTTAGCGGCAAATGTTTCTTTTTTCATTTTTATTATTAACTTCATGATTCGAGGCATGGCACGTTTTTTCATGCCTAGTTATTTTTTGTATCGTACTTTATTGCAATGTTGGTGTTGTTGGTAGTTGGTGTGCGTGTGTGCGCCTTTTATGGCCAGGACAATGAGCCAATTTTGGTATTGAAGCTAGTTTCTCAATTAGGCCAGTGCACTGAAAGAAGTGTGGTTGACTAATGGTATGTAATTTTCAACGTTAATAAGGAAGTTGTGTCACGTAGTAGATATTGCTAGATATGTATTCTTTTGCATCATTTATTTTCAACATCTGCCTTCATTTAATTGTCATTAGTCTCTAGCCCTAAGCCTAATTCCACAGAAATCTGGCAAGAACCTTGAAGAAATCATCTTCTAGTTTGACTAGGAAAATCCCATTTACAAGATATATGTATGTATGTATCTCAAGATCTTTTGTTTACATGACAAAAACAACAACCTAGAAGAGAACCATTAAAAAACTGAATTAAGCCACAAAAGCTGCAAACAACAAACAACAGACCAAACTTCAATAACAATCCATCAAAAAGTTGAAATTGCCCAAAATCCAAGACAAAACGAGATCATGTTGAGCATTAAAAATTGCCAGACAGAAGGGCAGGCAGGCAGGCAGATACATAGATCCCAACCAAGCAGTCATGCCCGGATCGAAATATAAACAGAAAATGAAAAGAAAAGCATTTGTAATGGATGGTCTTAAAAGTTCTGTATGTTGCCGATGTTGCCTCTGAAAGGGCCTCCAATGAATTGAAGTCTTTATTCAGGCATATGGCCACAGTCTACATAACACCAGAAATGGGGGGACCAACATCCAGTCGAGTACATAAATCCGATATTAGGAAAGCCCTGTCCTTTATTTTAATATATTATATTTAATTGGTCAAATCTTAATTTTAAATGTATTCTGTTCTTGGTGATATTTAATTGAATATGAATACTATTTGTAATAAAGAAATATTATAGTTTTGTTACAAATTTCCCAAAACTTCGATACATTTCTTAACTATTGACAAGTGTATAAATCTTTAGATCTTTATAGTTTTATAGGATCCATTTTAGAGCTATTATTTATCACTCCATTTTGATTTTTATATTTCCATAGGATCCATTTCAGAGCTATTATTCATTACTCCCTCTATCGAAAGTATTGGAATTCCAAAACTTTATCTCTAGCTACTGAATTCTGGTTGTGAAGCTTCTGCTGGGCGTTCTTCACACACACATATGTATTTCTGTTGCACTGGGGGGCTTCTTCTGCTTGCTCTTCTTCTTTGGTCTGCAGGCTGCACAGATGACGATCGTCCGCGAAACGGCGATATATAGTACATATACTATATATGAATGTATATATACAGTGAGCATTAGCTGCAAAGAGTGTGTGGGGCAAAATACGAGGAAAGAACTGAGGAAAAAAAAACGAACGATAAGGCAGGCAGGCAGAGAAGACGACGTCGCGTTGTCAGCCAGACATGGCGTATACGCAGTGTTGTACGCGGTAGATTCGGTGGCATCTGTGTGAGTGGGTTGTACTACCATGTACGTGTGTGTGTGTGTGTACTACGGTTTAAGACCAGTAGCTGTCTGACGGCTTGATATTGTCGTTGTTGTTGTTTGTTTCTTCTCTCTTTATTTGTTTTATGCTGGGTTTTTGTTCGATTTTCATCGTTGTACTTTTTGAAGTTCAAGAATATGAAAGAGAAGCAGAAGAAGGAGGTAGAGTTGCGTCAGTATGCGAGAGAGAGAGAGAGCGAAAGGGGCCTTATAGAGTCTCGTTTGGCGTCTGCTTCTCACTCAGTCCGGCCGCCTCTCTTTCTAGCCCCCTTGGCGGTTTTGTTGTTATAATGTCTTCGTCTTCAGAAATGCACACACACGAGCGCGTGCTTAGGTGGAGTATCTGTGTATGTAAGCCGAACCGGTTTCCATGTTGCGTTGACTGTTGTTGTTGTTGTTGTGTATCTTGTAGTACGTCTTGCAGACTCGCCCCTCAGCATTCTACAAATACAAATACTATAAACTCGAGTTGTAGTACAACTTCTTATGGCATCCAGTTGTGGAGTCTGCAAGCATATTTCTCGCGCGGAGTTTCTTGCCTTTTTACACTGTGAACCGCAGCAAGAGTTCAGTGCGTCTAGCACGCTATATATCTACATATGGTTGTATATATGTACAGACATACCACTGCTATATTTCTTATGTTGATAAAAACAAAAAATCAACACAAAAGAAAACTTAAGTGAATCAGCCAGTAAGTTCGATATGCTCTGGGCTTTCTGAAAGGATAAATTATGATTCAATGGACATTATCTTAATATTAATTCTTAAAACATTCTTTAAGCAACGTTAGAGTTCTATGAAATTTATTCTGAGTTTTTAATGATTAATGAATTTCAAACTCTTGCAATACAAATTTAATTTCTTAGTAAAAAAAATTCACAGAAAACAAGATTTGCTTTTCAATTGTTGGTCATTGATGCCGTCACGAAGCACGTGTTAGTAGGTGCGATAGGAGAATCTATAGGTAAAGAATGCAGGGTAATAAACTAACTGGCGTGCTACCTGAATGTTTGCTGCATTCTTACTAAGTTGGTTAAGATTAGAGGTTTTAGTTAAGAAAGGCTATCTTCGTTGGAGGTTATTGGGTACATGTCGTTAAGATTTGCACAAATTTGTGAAGAAATTTGTAAAATTCCTTTAATTTTATGTATTTCTGTTTAAACAAGTTTTTATTGTAAGATGATTTTTAAATGCAATGTTAAATCAAGACAACAAACAAGATAATGTATTAAATATAAATAAAAGATATGTTTTTAAATAGATCATTTCGGTTTAAAATTGTTCCTAATCTTAAACTAAGTTAGTTTTTATACATTACTTCTTCTGTATCCTGTATGTTGCTAAGAAATGAAGATGAACTACATACATTATTTTTAAACTAAAATTAACAATGCATATTTCTGTCTTATTATTTTTTATACATATACATATGTATATATATATATATATATACTTGTTTTTTTTAATACGATGACTAAATCGGTGATAAATTTCCATTTCACTTCCCAACCTTAAATCCACTATTGATTCGCCTCAACTCACTCAATCTCGGGCTCCTCCGTCCGACCGTCTGACCTTAATCCGCACCTGTATTCCACTTTTGGTATTTCATCTGCCAACCGGGCAAAGAGTACAAAAAAAAAAAACACAGAAAAAAGGTCCAAAAACATGCGTTTGCCCCTCCGTGGGTTTACGGCTGCTGCTGTTGCTGGTGGTTGCCGTCGTCAACGTTTTCGGGATCATTAATTACGTCTGCTGGGTCTCTGTTTCCCCTGCCCCTTCGGATTCTGCCGAAGAACCGGAATGTTCAAGAAGGAAACAAGAAGTTGTCTTTGAAACTCTCCGATTTGTATTTGCTTCGGTTGGCTCGCACCGAATCAAGCTTCAAGCTTCAAACTTCTTTTTCGTTTTCCTCTTTTTTTTTCTGATCCATCTAACGTTCATGTTTCATATTAGAATTTCGTATTGTGTGAGCTGCTGACTGTGATAATAATGGGTTTAAATATGAATCGAGGGAAGTGGTGAGGGGGGACACCGCTTGAACTGGTTTTTATTAACTATAAAAATAATACCTTCCGTTGATATACTGCTCGGATTTGCATTTTCCCCTGCCTCCTGTTCGTAGTAATCAATTGGGCTCCACCTCCTTCGACATCTTGGATGAGTAAGCCGTTTTTGTCTCCATTAGTGTTTCTTGTGTTACTCATCACATAACCCTCTCTCTGTATATATTCCCCGAATTACCCGAGAATTATGCGCAAAGCTTTCGGTTTCTGTGAAAAAAAAAAATCGTACGACAATTCCAATTCAAATTCGATGCGATAGCGCTTATCCTGTATTTTAAAACAAGTTCCAAATAAGCCGGCAAAATGTTTGTTTGTTGGCCCCAACAATGGCACACACGGGGTAAAACAACATAAATTGTGGTATTTATACTAAAAAAATATTCCCGAAACCGGTTACTCAAATCTATGCTGTAATAAAAAAAACCACAAACAAACCGGAAAAAATTTTTGGTTTTTTGTTTTGTATGTGCACCGCTCTAAATGCTGCTGTCTCGGGGGCTACCGTTCCAGTCTCAGTTTCAGAACCGGCCTATGGAGCCGCCGAATCAAGATCAAACCAGATATATTTCGTAGCTTTTACTTTTCTGCAAATAAATATTCTCATTATTTACAATTATTACTCAATATATCATAATAAATTAAACCGCTTGGCAAGACTAATGATTTACTTATTAAAAACGTTTTTTTTTTTGTACAAATAAAATCTAGAAAAATCATGAAAATGACATTTACAAAACCTGAAAAATGTACTACGTACTCAAAAATAAAAGAACTAAATTGAATTTTTTTTACCACAGTAGCAGTAAGAAAAGCTTAGCTTAAAAAATTGTTAAATGTATTTTTGAAATGCAAAATCGTTGACGAGGTAAACATGGAGAGTGCTATACTTATCAACCCATACACCCATCCAGCCATAATCAAAATGAAGAGGTGAAAAGAAGCAGAAAGGAAACAGACACACATACACTCGGCAAACGCTGATAAGTCAATATGTAATTTAAATTTTTGTATTTTAATAATGATAAGCCGGCAAAGTCCCAAACGTACATACATACACGTGTATGGGGTGTTGTATGGAACGGGCATTTTTATTGATTCCCATCAGTCAGTCGGGCAGTTTGTCAGTTTGTCAGTTGGTCAAACAGTCGCCTCGCCAACTGGAATCGCTATCAGTTGTGTCAGGCATTAATACTTTTATATTGATACCGACTTTCGAGTATGTATGTGACGAGGAAAGTGTATTTGCTTCGTGCTTCCCGTTGAATATCACACATCGAGAGCAGATGCAGATGTTAGGACTCAAATACAATTGCCAGCACACGGATACACATAATATTTCCATGTCATTTTATTTATATTATATCATTTTGACGAACACATATCCACCAGTTTTCCTAAGAATTTGTTTATTTTGTTCTCGCTCTCTCTCTCTACGAATATCTAAAAGTAATGCATCATAGATAGGTTAGACACATACCAATATATACATATATAGATAGACAGACATTCTCCAACTAAGCAAACAACAAAACAGGCAAACGATGAATTCATTCTTAATGAAAAAACACACACTTGTGCATCTGCGGCTGCTTGTCGGTGTATTTGTTAACAACAAAAGCAAAGAGCAACAAAAAAAAAATAAAGCAAAATTTTTATCTGCTTTTGTGGCGAAATGAATGAAAAGGCAATTTCGCTATAAAATTTATTACTTTCGGGGTGTTTTGTGTAGTTTCTAGTTGAATACATTTTAAAGTGTTTCGGTTTGTTGGCATCTGATGATGAAAATGATCAAACAGCTTTAGCAGGCAATAATAAATTATACTTTGCAACTTTATTTCCCTATTTTATGTGAATGAATGGATAAATGTTAATAGCATATAAACTAATCAATTGTAAATGTTTTGGGGAAAGAAGGAACGTTATTTTATTATTTATTTTAAAGAATAAGAATAAGAATAAGAACCTTTTGTAAGCGAGTTTTTCTTTCCCTCTAGTGCTCTTTTAGCTTCATTTTGATCAGAGTATTTCTGGTGAAAATCTGACAAAATCTGGTTTCAATATAAATCATAAAAATGTTCTTAACTCAGTTATGAAATCTCCACACAGTTGCCAACACAGTGTGTTCTTGATTTTTGTTTAATTGTTATTGTTCCGGTGATCATCAGCTATGCGTTTTTTTCTGCACGTTAAAGTTAATACTTTTAAGCCGTTTCCTTGGCAGACTTGTGCGTGCTGCCCCCTCAATAAAGAGTCGTCGAAAAAACAAAAATTTTTTGCGTACACGTTTCTAGACTGCGTGAAGTTAAGGGGGGCCTAGATAATCTATATAGTTATTACTCACGGCACGTCACAACAAATATAAATAAAATACCAGAAAAGGAACACAGAGAAAAGCTAGCTCGAATGCGAAACAAAGCGAAACGAAAACTAAACTCGAAATTAAGATATGCTAAAAAGTCAGAAAGAAACTCTTGGTTGATTATAACTGATAGCGGTGGGGGCTGGGCGGCATTGCGGGTTACAGATGTCTGTATTATATATATATCTATATATATTATTCTGTTTGACTCGTAAACTTGTTGACAGCAACTTTTGTATGCCAGTGTTTGTAGTTATTTTTTTTTTTTTGGGTGCTATTGCTGCTTGCGAATCGGCTGTTATTCTATCTTCATGTGTTTAGGTATATATACGTATATATATATTCGTAAAGGTGTGTGGGCTGAGGGGCAGTGCAAACTGGAGGGGTTTGGTGTTGGGGTTGTAATTTGTATTCAGCGTTTTACTCTTTTTTTTTGCCGTTGCTGATATGGCATTATAACCATTATATTGTGTCGTTTCTTTACCCATATCACACACTATTAAAAGCTAACTTATAAATACAAACAAGCATACGAGTACAGTGCGTTTCATGTATGTTCTATAAGACATAAGTCTTTTCAATCTCGACTAAGCCATCGGTTTCTAAAAGTGTAAGACGATACATGATCAAATATAATAGAAACTTTAAAACTAAGGCTTACATTAAATATAAATTCCGAAATTATTTTAAACATATTCAGTTAAATATGGGCTTATTTGAAGCAGTTTTAATGGATCTAATAATTATTTATGTGGCTTTATGTTTATAATAAAAAGTTTAAGAAAGAATTGTTTGATTTACCTCGTTTGATTTAAAATTTTGTTTGGCACTGTTTAGCTATATAGTCTCGGGGTCTCTGATTAATCTTAACTCGTCTGGCGGTCGGTTGCTGCGACGCTCCGATCGTTTATTCGCTGGTTGATTGGTTGCTCTGTCCGTCAGCTAGACGGTATGTCAGGCGGTCAGTCAGTCAGTCAGTTAGTCAGTCAGTCAGTTCAGTCAGTCTGTACGCGTCATGTCATTCATTTGCCATTTCAAGTGCTATACACACTCATGATTGTGTTATACGAACTGGGAATATCTATATAGGAGAGCGCTCAGTGTAGTTTTGTGTGCACTGAATGCCGGCTGTTTGCCTGTGACTGTCTATGTGCACATTCATTTGTACGAGTGTATTCCGTAATAAGCTTAAAAGTGTAGCTATTGCTGGCGGAGCGTTTGCTATTCATTAATGAGTTGTTTAGCTGTCAACTGTCGGTTGTCATGCTCAATCCATTTTGTGTATACCGATTGTATGGATCTGGTGCGGATACATGTGTGCACTATAATGGATATCATTATTAATTTTCATTATACAAACGACTTGTATCATTATTAGAGCTACAGGAACCAAAGCAGCTGAATTTCAATGATATTTTAAGTGTTATTGGGCAGTCAGTTGGCTCAAATTAGTTGAGGAACTTTTTAGATATATTTCCACATTCTTTTACGTAATTCTAAACCATGTTTGGCTTAAATTGAATTCATTTTTAAATACCAAAAAATTGGGCTGGCTATCCACAATCCACCATACATTTGTTTACGTTTTCTGGCCGCCTGCTGATTTCAATTAATCTCAAAATCGTAATCACAAGTGGGAGCAGGTGTGTGATATAGCTTTGGGTTGCCTGGGTCGATTTCTCCCAGGCTGTAGGTTATAAAATTATCGTGCCATACACTCGCAAGAACTTCATCCGTCAAGTGGGCCCATAAATCAAGTCATAAATTGTTCAATATCAAGACAAAATCATGTCAACTTAAACTCCGAACTATAAACAATGATGGCAGGGAAGAGTTATGACGTTTACATATTTTATATGTACTTTATTTTATTTAAGTTTCCCCTCATTAGTTTTTAATTTAGTTATAAAATACCGTCTTGGGTTGTTCTACTTTTTGCTTTTTCGTATGCGAGCTTTAATGATGTTTCCCCATTAGATTGATTAAAATATATCATTAGAGAGCACTTTGAAAATTGTGTTCAAAGATTTTTTCTTAGATCAATGTTCCCCTGTGCTGTGATTCCCCTTTCCACTTAACCGAGCCCCTCGATACAGTCTCTGGGCTACCTGTTAAATTGTAAGGTAAATAATCCACATGAGGCACACTTTTGAGTAAACTACCAAATTACACACAGCCCCCTCGGCCCGCCGCCGATTTTCCACTCAAAAAGCAAATAAACCTGAGTGCGCCCTCTCCCTTTCCTTTATTCGATTTTAGTGGTATTTGTGGTTCGTGCTGCCAATGTACGGTAGCCCCACCATTGCATCGCAGCTTGCCTTAATACTTTGGTCCCTGAACTTCTTATTAGAGGCTGTTCGAACTGCATATTAGGGATTACATCGAAGGTATAACCTCAGATTATAAACTGCTATACTTTCTAGTGCAAAATATTTAAAAATATAAGTCACAGATGCTCTTATTTGTTAAATAATATTATAGTTTGACAACTTCTATCCTTAAACTTATATATTTTTGTACAATCCTTTAATAGAACCAAATTATCACCATTTGCAAAGATTGTGTTATGTAGATTCTTAATTTCCAAGATCTTAAAGGGTATTTCGTAGTCGCACCCCCTCAAGACTTTATCTTAACACTCACCTGTTTATGTAATGCTCACGAAATTCACTTAAGTAAAAGCGTCAGTAAATACTAAAACAGAAAAGCCAGAAGGAAAGACGAACCGAAAAAAAAAAACAAAACAAAACTGTGGAATGAAGAACAAGTGTAGCATTTGTTAGATACTTTTCTTTACATTTCTTTCCACTTCTTTTCGAGCGCTTGAAAATAATATTTCTTCTTTTGTTTGTTTTTTTACTTAGGTATTATTCAAGCTTTAATGGCCAAGAGAGATACAGATATAACAGTGGCCATATGCGTATGTGAGTGTGTGCCAGTCCGGCTGTATTTGTATCTCAAAGTTTGTTGTGTATCTATAGTAAACAAATGCGCGTAAAAGATAAACATGCACGTAAGAACGGCGGGCCAGCGAAAAATTGGCTCGAAAGAATGGACTGTGGTTGTGAAAAGAGCGAGAACATAATGGAACCGATGGCACAAAGGGGCAGCGGAGGACCTGGCAGAGACATCGTTAGCGTTGTTGCCCGATCCATTCCCATTCCCATCCCAAACCCGTCCAATCCAATCCAAAACAAACTGAAACGAACCCCGCTGTCAGCTGCCTATAGAGATGTGTACATGCTCCATGTGGGTGTGCGGGAAATTGTTGGGTGGTGTGGTGTGTATTATAAGGACTATTCCACCACACACACACGCGTTTGCGTAAAAATTCTTTTGGTCTCGCGCGTAAATAGTAAAAAAGAAAATCGAGAATGAGTGTTGAGGGAATATATATTGTTCTCTTCCCCTACAATTCCACAATATACAGCTGTGGTCAAGAATGTAACACTTGTGATTCAAGGAAGTTGAGTCTGAGATGGAAACAGAGCCATCCCGAAGCAGTCCTGGAGTCAAGCATTTGTTATTTCGAGACTAATTAAGTTCGTTTTTAGATCGATTTAGTCATTTTGCAATTGGATTTATTTATATTTTAGAATAGTGTCACGAATACGTTAAAATTTCCACATTGTATTTGTGTGAAAACAAAGCGAAGTTGGTTTCGTGAGTAGATAGTACAAAAATACAGCTATAACGTTTTGTAATATTGAAAAGAAATATATTTCTTCTAAAAAAATACTAAATTTACCCATTGCTTGATGTTTATATTCGGTGCATTCTGTACGCGTGCTGGTAGAGGCCAGAGAAATTACTCGATGGCTTATATAATTTTCCATTTACTTAAATTTTACTCGATCTAGATTTGATTTTTATTAATTTTTAACATTTTACGTGCACCTCAATAACACAAGGCTAAGAATTCGATTACGATATTCCAAATTTCGAGTTAGTTGTCCTATTATGTGTACCTTAACTGTACATATGTGTTTTATACCTTTTTATATATGTACATATAGCTCCACATATACAATTTGTTGCTATTTCGCCCCACAAGCATCTTCAAAGAAGAAGACGAGGGTTACGATTCTTGTCTGGATTTTATATTCATTTATGTGCAATTTTTATTGTATGAATTTCGCTGTTGGTTTTCGTTTATTTATATTGTGATTTTCTCTCACTAAATTGATTTGTTTGTGTACAAGGAGCTCTCAAACCGGTTGCAGATAGATATTTTCTGCTTTCATTGTTTTGTTTACTTTTTATTTTCCTGCAGACCAACAGGACTTGTAGGTGGGTCGGTTTTTCGTATTGGTCCGAAAGTAAAGGGTTTGCTGAGTTGGAGTTTATCGGTACTGAATTGCAATACATTCCAGAAAACATTATGAAAGTGCATTCATGGATATTGGTATTGCTTATGTGGTAACTAACAAGTCAACATTTGACCTGATATGAACGCATTCATTGCTTATTTGCTTGCTAACTTATTAATAAACATTTCTTATCTTAAAGGAATTTCTTGCTTTGCATATTAATACCATTCTTTGTTGATTGTTCCTTAAATGTTTAAAAGGAATTCCGATTTTTCTCGTGGTGATTGGTTCTTATCTGAATTAGCCCTCCCCAGGGAGACTTCTCCGACAGGAACTCAAGGGAACCCAAAGAAAACGGGTGCTTGCCTGACTTAAATACCAATCGGATCACTTCAATTATGCGACATCGCCCGATAAACCACACAAAAGAAATAACAATATAAATAATTACGTATATGTATATTCGAGCAGTGTACGGTGGACGAGTAGTACGTGTGCACATTGCCAATCTATAAGTAGAAGATGAATATATAACGCCAACATACAACACGTTTTGTTCATTTTTAATTAATGAAACTTATTTCGAGCTGCCAGCCGACGAGACACAGACAAAAAAAAGGCATCAAAATCGAACAAAACAAAATGAACTAAGAAACTAATGAAAAGAAAACATGGCGAAAGGATGGTTCCAACTCTTAGACTGTGAAATACCCTGCCACAGAAATTTCCGACTTCTCATATCTCTTGGTGATTCCGAGAAAACTTTAATATATTCCCAGCACTGGAAATTCTTTATAGTTAACTCACAACCCTCTATATTAATAAATGTTACGCTGTAATTAAAATACAAGTTACATCAGTAGACGAGAGAGTGAATTTCCGATATAATATGGTTTTTTAATGAATAATATCACACTTAAAAAATAGCCATTACATTTAATATAAAGTCTTCTGATATATGTCAGCAAGTTATGTTGGAAAGAAATATATTGCAAAGTCGGTTTTACCTAGATTGCTGCCATAATTGAAATGCCTCTATATTCCCTTTACTCACATGAGGACAAGTTGGTCTGTGTTTTGTCTGTCGTCTGTTCCTATATAGGCATCACATCTATACCTATATCTGCTTTTATTTTTCCGCATAAGCACGCACACACAGAACCTGGCATATCGGCTGATGGTCTCTATACCTATACCTACCCATATCAACCATATTTTATCTCTGCTCCAGTAACAGGAGAGCCAAAATCAATTTTGTGGGCTTCCATTCTAACACCAAATCGAATAATCAGGTATTTTATATATATATATATATATATATATATATATATATATATATATATATATATAAAAAGAGCAACCACAGAGACCTCGATAAGGCTCGAACAGGCGAGTAACAAATGGCCGAAAAAAAATAAAAATATTTAGCTACTCAGGGCCCGGCCAACAGGCGTACAATTTTTTCATTCATGCGCTAATCGTTCGTTTCTTATAAAGCTTTGACTGTGTGCTTGTATCTACACACCCGAACGTAGTACGGGTTTATATGGCCGATAAAAATATATATTTACACACTTTGGTACGCTCCACACGCGTCAATGCGGCGGCCTCCCTCCCGCTGTCCCCCAAATCCCTAAAAACACACCACCCATGCACCTGCCAGCCCGAAGCTCTCGAAAGGAAACATATAAATACACTTGTATACGAAATTCGAACGGTTTAAACACATTTTAATGCTGCGTAAATAAAGCAAACAATCTGAACCATCCACGTGCTTTCTTTCAGCGCCCGCCGCTCCTCGCGTCGGCATCTCCTTCGACAAACTATATTTATGAGGAAAATAAATATTTTCATTATAGATCTACTATGTGTATGCATATATTTTGGGGATTATTTTTGCGATTATTTGGCGATGCCGGAAAAAAAGTGTGGTTCTCGATGAGTACCCATTTTGTTGGGTGATTTTTACGTGATTAAGTTAGTGTTATGGTGGGTTAAGGATAAATCCTATCGATCAAAATCCATTTGACGTAAATGCAACAGAGAGTTTATGTATATTTCTAAATTGTCACAGCGTATGCAGCTATAAATCTATGTTTAGATCCACATTATTAATTTTATTGAATACTACTAATTGGCTATAACTTGGTTATTTTTGTTTGAATATCCATTTAAAAATTTACGAGCATCTCTGCACACTCCTTTGAACATTAACTAGACCAAAATTTATAGATTTTGATATACAAATTAAATAAAAACAGATATGATAACGAATAATATGAATTCGCTTTTATTTTTTCAAATTTCGATAAGCAT
Organism: Drosophila kanapiae; assembly: GCA_008042475.1. Lineage (NCBI taxonomy): Eukaryota > Metazoa > Arthropoda > Insecta > Diptera > Drosophilidae > Drosophila > Drosophila kanapiae. The sequence continues at coordinate 394,728 of VNJM01003026.1, forward strand.
GATTCCATGGCTTTATTTCTATTTTACCCACAAAATATACATATACACAGAAAGAGGTACAAATACTTAAAGCCCATAAACTCTTCACCGATTTTGTGTGTATTTTGTTTACTTTCAATTTGCGTAGCGACTTTAATTTGCAGAGGTAATTCTCACTCAGGCGACAAGCAAACTTGGCTGACTGAATAAAAAAAAAAAAAAAGAACGCCGAAAATTTGCACACATGAGAAACGATAGTTTGCGGCTCTCGAAAGTTATTAATTCGCTGGCGCCACTCAATCAGCCAGCAATGGCAAGAACAACACCGAAGGCGTCGTGCTGTCGCCATCAGTCAAAGTTCTTGTTTGATTTACATGTTTATCTTTATCGGCTTCGTGGCTCTGAGTGTGCTATGTGTGTGCTATGTGTTGTGGAATAAATTATACAACAAATATTCCAACATTCATGCAATCTCTCTAGCCTAGCCTAGCCTTAGCTGAACTTGGTTGTTTGTTCCCAATGCCGCCTTTTTGGTCAAATTAAGTTGTGTTAAGTTTCACACATAAACGATACGAGCAACAGCTGCTTTATATGCAAAAGCAAAAGCAAAAGCGAACAAAATTTGGCCAAATACTCGTACAAAACTCTCCCGCCCTGTAATTAAAAGCCACAAAAGGCAAAAATGTTTTTATGTGAATTTCTTGGAAATCCAGCCATTCAAACTGTTCACACAACCATATCAATAAAAAGCGACCTTTAAAAGTATTTTTTTTTATATATATATTTATCATTGGCGCCGCCTGAATTTGTCCCCAAATGGAAAGGGGAGAATAACGTTATTATTAGTCTTACTTACTCAGGGTATGTTTGCCCATAGATTACCTAGAACCACAGCTGCATATTTATAAATTAAGTCAACAACATTCTTTCTGAATTTCCAAATGATTAATATCTATTTCTTTCTTTTTTTTTAGGTAATGTACTTTTCCAGTTCGATGGAGCTTAAACTGGAGTTTGTTTAATAGAATCGAAGGGTAAATTTAAAGGAAATCAAGAAATATATTGGATATTGCATATATATCTAAATATTATATGCATATGGGCGAGCTTTTTATTCGTCATTTGTTGCCTACTATGTCGCCTATCGCGCCTACTAACACCTATCCCTAACAAGCACGTGCTTGGTGTTGCAAGGGCCACTTGAGAGTACTGAACGTAGTGCATCAAAGTCCAAGATAATAGTATGTTAATTATATTGAAAAGCTATAAAGCTACTAAACTGAAATCATACATACAACCTGCATTCAAATGTTTGTTGGTGAACATTTTAATTTTACTGATAGATAGATTATTTTGTTTTAGAGTCTAGAATCTAGACCCTAAGTTCATCTATAAGCAGGGAATGCATACCAATTAAAATATAGTATGTAGCTACTGATATGATATGTTGCCTCTCGGTGAACTTCGGCCATTACACGGGCACGTTTCTTATATGCACAACCTTGATTTTCCAAGCTCATTTTTTGTCGCCTTTTTTTAAGGTCTTGTCATCATTTTTCATTTTTTCACATGCATCAACAAAATGCACTTTATGTGGCATTTTATTTTGTTTCTTTCTTCTCTCTTTATTGTGTGTATATTATTATTATTTCTTTTTTTTGCTGCCCAACCTAATCAGTTACAAAAGCAAGCGACAGAGACGTGCTTGGGTTTGTCGTGATTGCACTTTTAATTTACTACGGTCGTAGTAGTAGTACGAAGCGTTTGCCCCTCCGATGCAATATAGTCGCATAAGCATATACTCGTACGATATTGCACACAAATCCGTGAATATATGTATGTAAATATAAACCGGCCGGCCCACGCATGCACATGGGTCGGTCGGTCGGTTGCCAAGTCGGGCCCCGAGTCCGATCCTACTACGGCCTACACTAAAAGCGTTGTTCTCTACTTTGACACGATTCCCGGCGACCCTCGCCTGCGTGGGCTGATTGGGGGGGATCGAGGGGAGTGGCAGTGGGGTTGGGCTTAGATTCAATGAAATTAATTAATGAGTGGCTTGTCCCAAAAGCGTGGGTCGTTTCTCTACTCTTTGTTTATTATTATTATTACCGTATAAACAGTGAAGTCTCTACTGTGTGCACCTTGATAAATCTAAACTATTATTTAATATAGAGTGTTTAAAAATAAAGAGAATTATATATTTACTTATATTTAAAATTATAAACATTTAAAAGAACTATGAATATTAATAGTATTAATAGTACTGGCTAGATATAACAAGAAAATATCTAAACAACTTCTTAGTGTTGCACAACCAACAAAAATACATATTTAACTCTAAATGTGGCCATATTTAACCTCAAATGTGGCCGCACTGGTGCTTTATTTACATTCTGAGCATATTGTGAGTGTAGGGTCCTGGCAGGGAATTTTAAACACAATTGCAGCAGTGAAACAGGCAACGAAGCCCAGTTCCTAAGAAACTTAAATAATATTTTAACAGATATGTCTGCTCACTTATCCAAATACAGATTGTACAGTTCCCTCTATCGAGTAATTCCTGTATGGTTTTCTTTTTCTTTCTTGGCGCCTACTAGCAGAAGCTCAGTGGATTTTCGCGTAGGCGTATTTTTTGGACTCAAGTTTATTGTTTTCACTTATCGTCTTGCGAAAAGGGTCTTAAAAGCTTTGATTGTAAAATACAACTAATTTAACATGTCAAAACGATCAAGCGAGATCCGGCACGATTATAAAACTGATTATGAAACGTAAAAGATAATGTCTGTCTTTATTTTATATGTGTTATCGATGTGTACACAAAATTATTTGTAGTATTTTATTGAAGGAGTTCGTACAGAAAGAACAATGTATATACTGTTAAAAAACTGAACTTGTTTTGCCAGGTAATAAATCCTTAAGTGAACCTATTCAATTGAAAGGAAACAATTTCTCCAGGCAATAAATCCAGCGATTTAATGCTTTATTTAGTATTCTTATCCTCATTTTCATTGGAACAACCCACTCAAATATAATCAGATTTCTCCCAAAAAGCCCTTTTACCAATCTCAAATTGATTTTATTATCTTGATGCCGACCCACACACCTAAATCGATTTCCAATCACTTGAGTTTCCACTAATTGTGAAATCCGAAATAAAACAAAGGAAACTGGCCAACACCGAGACGTAGAGATTTCTTGGATATTGACTAAGCTTGAGAGGCAGGGCAGGGGCGCAGCCGAGGGGAGCTGTTGAAATCCCCGCCTCGAGCGGAAAGCTGAACTACGCACCTAAATGACTGACTCAGCCACCTGCCGAACAAGTTGGTAGCAGCTTATGAAAATCAAAGCGTGCCATGAGTCAAGTCAAGACGCAATCCGGAGAGCGAACTATAATGTCAGGAGCATTACATGCACAGAGAAAAATGTATGTCATGAGTTTGGTAGCAGCAGCGATTTTTACCTGGCGACTTTAAACCAACCTACGACCTTTCAGCTGGTGTGTCTCTGACATTATCCTTTTTGTTCGCACTCTCCTGTTTGCACAAGGCAAAAATAAACAGAACCTGGAGAGGGACCAGACGAAAACAAAAACCTCAAATATGTTACAGCTTGGGTTGGGTCAAGGCTTAGAGGCCCTCATATTTGTTTAGGCCTTTTGGTCAATCAACGAAAAAGGAGAGAAAATGAACTTGCCATGTTTAAATAAATAATTTTCGAGGTATATTTTTGGGTTACCCTCGGGCATTAGGCTGTCCAAAAACACCGTAGCTCAAAAAAAAAGGCAGTAAGCCAATTACCAAGGCGGCAGAAGGGGGATCGGTGAAACTGTGTGGCCATTTTGGGATTTCAAATTGAATGGAAGTTGAGGTTGCAGTTCAAACGGTAATAGTCGCTTAGACAACATTCAAATTAATAGAATCTTAAAGTCATTTGGGTATTCGAAAACAATTTTAAGTAAACAGAATTTAAAAGGCATCTAAACACTCCATGCATTCCAAATAATTTCATTACGTCCTTGAAAATATTTAATTTCAGTTAAATTATTTTGAGAAGCTTTTCACTGTTTGCTGCCGGCTTCAATGATGTATTCATGGTGCATGTTTATTCAGCTTATTCATTATATTCGCGGCGACTCTGCTTTCAATGCCCCGTGCTCCGATCTGAAATTTGAGATAAGCCACAAGCAATTAGTGGCTGTATAAACAGACAGCAGCATCGTCTCCACATTGTGGTCAAGTAAATAGAGTGACAAGCCCGCGACTACAACTACAAGCCGTCCGAATGCCTTCAATTTTGGTTTATTTATTTATACTCGTGTACATATTTCCTTGTCGTGCCTGCATGAAGGGTCCAACTGGGGTCTTACCTTTCCACCAGCCAGCCAGCCCCTCTTCTAGGTAGAGATAACATGGAATGGAAATATGTATAACCGGGAGTGGGAATGGGATTTGGTTTGGAATTGGGAGATTGGGAGATTGGAAACGAAAAAAGGGCCAGACACGATGCGACATACACACGCATTTTGCTAAGTGGTGTCAAATATTTACATGATATTATATTTCGATTTTCTATTTACCTTAACACGAGTTCACTTTTGACACTCAATTGTGCAGAACGTGTTCTCAGTGCCCTCGGATCGTTTAGTACAATACTGTAAATTATTCAACATTTTAAACTTATTAGATTACGTAAATTCAATATAAAACGGAAAATAGTCGTATATAAAAAGTATTGGTAAACGTGGTGCATGCAAATACAATTGAAATAAAGCTTAAAAAATATATATCTTTAAAGAAAATGTATATTCTTTCTAGATACTTTAAAGTTTATTTTATATCGAATTAAAGGTAGCTCAACCTAAGTTTATAACAGTGGTGGGCGTCTGACAGATTCGCAAGTCAGCAAGTTTCTCTGCCCGGGCTCTGCCTACACCGATAGTGTATGAGTTTGCATGGCAAAGACAACACAATCTTACTCACACAAATGCATCTAACGTGTTGATGAATGCGTGTGGCAACAGCTGGATTACTGTAAATATTTCAAACTAAACTTCCAATTAAAAGAGTTTTATTTATACATCAAAATCGTGGCTTTATAAAGTGGCACATGCTCTGCTGACCCAAATAAGAGTTAATACGTATTTATCCAGGATCTCTGCTTTCAAGAGTTCCACTTTCACCGAAGGACGTTTGTTTTTCCCTCGCTGGCGGTTCATTATTTATATACTGAACTCTTGGTATTTATAGTTAATTAAGGTGTTTTAGGTGGCGCCTGTTGAAGCCAATTACTTTGAGCCAAACTTGGCCAGCTTAGCTGCTGCCGTTGACCAGCACTCATCCGATGCCAACGCCACCCTTCAACACACGATTCCAGCTACTGGCCCCGGGGTGAAAAGGTGAGGCACATGGCGCAAAGGGAATCGGTTTGGGAAGAGCGAGGAAAAGCCACTTAGCCAGCAGCTGACGCACATAAAACTCTCGCTCGCCGTGGCAGAGTGGGTGGCAGCGGGCATCCTTGAGATTGCCCATGCTCATCGCCGTGCCAGCGCACGTTCCGAGCTGGGAAATCTTCCCTCGGCCAGTAGGCAAATGAATTTTCCTTTTCCCAGATTTTCTTTCCTTCGTTTTTCAGTCGGTTTGAGTAAATCAATTTGAGGCAGGCCCCGTGTTATGTTAAGAAACGACTACAAAAGTGTTGTTCACAGTTCATTCCTCCCCCATCCAATAAGGATGATGAGGATGGAGTCCTGGCCTGCCTTTGACACTTTTAGCCATAATAGTTTGCCCTGAAAGCCGGTCCCCTAATCATTGCTCCTTGCATCCGCCGTCGCCTTGCCTTCTTCTGCTTTAGTTAGGCAAAAGAAAAACTGAATTCTAAAGATTTTCTCCCCTATGTTATTTTTCTTCCCTTGATGGTTTTTGATATACATTTTGCGGAGGCAGGCTCTCTATGCACTTGCTGCGGAAAAAGGGTTACTAACAGAGGGCTGGCGACTGTCAAAGAATATTTAAAAATAGGGACAGATTCTAGAAGAAAGGGAAATTCCATCCAATTGCAGAAAAATAATAATAAGAATAACTGAACAACCAGAAGTGATGTACTAAAATGAAAATCGAATATTTAAACATTAAAATACATTAGTTCTTAGTACAAGGGGAAGTAGGCAATAAATTAAACCTAAGCGTTTTAAAAACATGTTAAAGGTTTGGCATTTTTTCAAAACCGAAACCAATGGGGAATTTAAAAATATATTACGTCTAATCCGAAGCCAATAAGCACCCCAATTTCCCCACTCAATGGCCAAGTTGGTTTGCCAACAGTTTTACCAACAAACTTTTATCACTTTACTAAACTGGCCACAACTTCTCTGGCCCAGAGACAGAGTTATCGAGACAAACTTTTGCTTTAGCCTCATTAGCGTTGTTAGTTGGCCAAAAGTTGATAAAGTTAAACGCGGGCGTATGCGTTACCTAGTTTTTCACAACTATGGCTTAAAAATGTTTCTTTATATTGATTTAACATTATTTCTTAATAGGGTGTAAGCGAATATCTTGCTTTTGAGAGGGATAATTTGAACGAATCCAATTATTAAATATTTTAATAAAGCTCAGGTTGCAGTCAAAAGTGGAAGTCTCTTATCGTCGGCTGTTTTTGCAAATAAAACCTTCAACTTGAGCATTCCAGAGCTATCTTTTATTAAATGAATCACAGACAAAATCTAGCCTTATTTTTCCTTGGTTAAAGAGCATTACCGCAAAGCTATTTATAGACATTAATATCTTCTCTTATTCTAATAACTTAAATTAATAAATATTGCATTTTAACTGGGTGCAAAATTAGCATTGTAAAGACAACCGCCTACATGTATTTATATACAGTATATCTATATATAAACAGTCTATATATAAACAGTCATATTCCAAATATATTTGCAATCTCACGCATTTATAACAATGAAATCACAATACTGAAAGGCACTCAAACAGCACCAGAATTTGCATTTAGAGCTCAATCAAATGCATTTTTCATAGGACAAAAACAAATACACTACCGCACACACACACACACACTGTGAGCCTATGTATATATATTTGCATTTTTTATGCATTTTATCAATGTATTCTCACTGTTTTCTGCTTTCATAAATATTTGATACTGAAAGTTGCATAAGAGTGGCAAAAATGCAGCTCTTAACTGAATAAAAAAAAATCAGAACGACATATACAGGGTCGCCATCTTGATTGACGTTTCGACAAAACATTTCCACAATCGGAGGCGTGAGACTGTGTGGAAATCAAGAATTATAAAGCACACTTCTGCCACCAACCATCGTATAATAGACATCGATTTCAAATTACGTCTATTATTATTATTAAAGGTTTTCCGAGGTACCACGGGATACATGGGAACGTTCTCAACTGATGTTGTTTGCCGGCCTCATTGTGGTTACGCTCTCATTTGAATTTTAAATTCAATTTGTAATCAAGTCATTAAGTTGGGTGTGTTTGAGAATGGGTATTGTATCGGCCAGAATGCTTATCGAAGGTGTTTCTTGCAAGTGTCGGTAATTAATTCGATTGCGATTACGATGAATATGTACCATTTATGTCGATGTAAAGTAGGTCATCGGTTTCTCTTACACCGTTCAGTACCGTTTCGAAAAACGATTTATAAATATGTCAGTATCTCCAATATATGATATTCTTTTATATCGATTACTTTATGGTGCACAATCTGACTGACAACTAATGGTTTATTGTGGATTTTTTAGACAGAAGGCTTAGAGCCCGGCATTTGGATTGATTTATTCGTTATTTATGATTTTTTCCATAGAATTTTGATTATTCGTGATATGGATTTAAAATTTCACAGGAACTTTTAACGATCCTAAATAAAGCTTAAATGGCGAAAATCGGTGGGGCAACAATGTTGTGTGCGTGCGTCCTCCTAAGCCAAGTATATTTTATTTTTGTTTCTTACCCACTCCCTAGCCAAAACACAAATAAACAAAAAGTTGGAAAAACAAATTCGGTTTGAGGCAGGCGTTGACTTAGGCACAGTTCCAATTTCTTTGTGGGCAACCGAGAGCTATTGACACGAACGAGAGATGCCGACGCCCGTAGCTTTTTCACATTTTTTCTTCTATTTTTTATTTTTGTTCCATTCGCAATCCATCCTTAAACAGTAGTCGGGCATAAAGCCCAAAGCTTTGGCTGTTTATTCTTTTGAACACACTTTTTTGTTTATTTTGATACTTTTTTTTTGTGCCTAACTCTTTGCTCATGCGCCTCATCGCCCCTACTTCTGAGTTCTTAGCTCTACTTATCATCAACACGCAGAGAAAAGTTTGGATTTTTGAAGGGGTATTTTTATTTTCAAGATTCAGGTCTAGTTAGGTTCTGTCCACATATTAGGTAATAACCTAGGGGGAGTGGATGGGGCCTAGGACAATGAATACGTAATCATTTTATTTTTAAGCATATTTAGAACAAATGTATTTTAAAAAATATTTATATATAATATATATATATATAATATAATAATAATATATATAATATAATATATTTTTTAGGATTTTTTACTTATAATTACGTTACATAGTGGTGTTCTCTCAATGATTAGTCTTGAAAATCAAAAATCATCTTGAAAGTCAAAAATCATCAAAAACGGGACAACGTAGTAAATGAACAGCTCATTAGTTATACATTTTATACTCAATTTTTCTTAGTATATCCATCTTAGTATTTCAGTTGAATTATTTTATTTCAATAAGCGTCAATTGTCATCGACTATTTTATACTTGAAACATTAGTTACAAATATACGTGGGAGTAATTTTTTACTCAAAAAGAAGATTATCAATTATTTTGTTCCGTGCACCATCATCCTCTTCGGCAGCGTCAGCGATGTCGGCATATTGCATTGAAATTTGCAACACATTCCACTTTGTTGGCTCTTTGGCTACCGTTTGACGTTTGAGTTGAGATGGGGGTTGAGGATAAAGACTGTTGAAGGGGGCAGACAAGAAGAAAGAAGTCCCGCAAAAAAACAAAATGATTTAATGCAAATTTTATGCGCCATACTTTTCCTCAACAGGCTGAGCTCCTCGGGGTCTCCGTTCCGCCGCGTCATGTATATAATCATGATCGCGATCATGATCATCAACGGTTGTCATTGTTTGTCAACCCAAAACGATGGCAATATTATAATACATTTTGCAATGGGGTTTCGAATTCTCCCCCCTTTATTGCTTATTTACATTGCAGTAGAGAACACTTTTCTGTAATTGAAGTTGGCGTCTGTTTGCATTGAAAATATTTTCATTTCGTTAACTGTTTGAAACAATGTTGAAAGAGTAGAGTTTGATTTTGAAAATCGTTAGGTTTCTATCTCACAAGTATTGTATTTTTATTTATATACAAATAACAACTTTTTTAATTCCTTCATAACCCTTATCTTATATAGGAAATAAGTTTCTTCACGTAGGTAACCACTTACATGCACACACTTCATGTGGCAATATATGTATGTACATACACTTCACTCAATGATAAGTTCACTGATCTTTCACACACACACAGATAGTAGGGTTTCATATGAAGTGCAATGTATTTTAAGTACTAAATTGTTTCTTAACTGCAATTAGCTGGAAACACCAGACGACACAACGACAAACAGCAGCAGCAATTGCAACTGCAACTGCACTGCTGCTGCTGCTGCTGCTGATGATGATGATGGCCAGAAAGAATTCTTGGGCTGAGTTCTCTGGCGCTAGACTCGGCAACAATTTTAATTAGTCTGCGAGGCTACGGAAAACTTTTCACTACATTGGCAAATTAATCGAAGACCATTAAAGCCAATTAAAAGACGGCTTTTAAATGAGCAAGAAAAAACGCTTTGTCTTACAAAAGGCGCCAAAATGCAGTTCTCATTGTGGCTATTAAGAACGTAAGCCCGTCTGGTTACCGTTAAAGTCGTATTCCTATCTTGGTTAATTATTTTTTATTCGTTTATTGTGCGCACATAAGTTAGGATACTGAAAACGAGGATGTCAATAAAGAGCAATGTAATTTCCGTAATTCAATGCATTATCTGTTTTATTAGACGATATTACGAGACTATCAGGAAATGTACTATTTAAATGTAATAATATGTACATATGTAATAATAACATGCATTCATACATATTTATTATGTAATATAACCTATAAAATCTCTCATTATAAATTTATAAATCTTATACATTTTACATTTCTATATAACGGACGGAGGTATGGCGGACAGACAAACTTACAGACAGATGCTCGCACAGACGGAAAACAGATTAACGAAAAGACAGACGGACATGGCTAGATTAACTCGTCTGGTGATGCTGATCAAGAAAATATATTTATTCTTTATGGGGTCGGAAATGAAACCCTGCAAGGCTATAAAATATCACCGTTACGGACAAAACTTAAAATTGCTTATTTTACAACTGATTACATAAGGGAAGTGCAAGAGTTTCCTTATTGAAAATTTGGCTTGTTAAAAGTTTGACACTCTGGCTTCGGCTCTCTGGCTTGTACAGAATTCGCCTCGTCATCTTATCGCGGGGGCCGCCACTGCAATCAGTAGTCGCCGCCCGCGTTGCTCCACATTTATTTCGAGTCCAAAGAAGGAACAAAAATAAGGGGAAAAGTAAAAAAAAAAACGAAAAATAAAAATAAGACATTTTTACTGCCTGGGCTGGCGTTCTTCTTCTGGCTTCAACATTTTCGCGCGTTTCGCGTTGCCAGGCAGACTGCATGGTAATGGTATTAGCATTGGTATTGGTAAAGGCATAGGGCCTTCGTGGGGCAGGGAATCACTCGCACAACTGCAGCAAACTCATCGGTTGCACGGCCGTTTACAACTCAGCGAGCGAGCGAGGCAACGAAGGAACTCGACCCCCATTGCCTTGCCCTCGTCAGCATCCAGTATTTAGCATTCAACATCCAACCTCCAGAGTCCCAGCATCCCGCTGCAGCCTTTTCATTCTTCTCCACGGCATTCTTATTTTTTCATAGTGCATTGCAACAGCAACAACCGCATAAGCTCAAGCACAGCGCATACAAATAATTTACGCCATGCTAAGGCGAAAAGCTAAAAATGAGTAAAGCCTGCAAATACACACACACATACAGTCTTGTACTGACAATGAGTAGAGGTCACAGGCGAGACCACAAGTGTAGGTCTCTGATAATAATTGATAAACATTTTATTTAAGACCGTTTTATAAATTACCGAGTAGTTTTTCTTATTATACCAAAAGAATAGTGGAATAAATAAGGAAAATAATATGTGTACATAAGGAAAATCATTTTTCGTTCAATTAGGCCAGTGATATAGTTACATAAGAGAGCTTTTTACAAATTTCAAGTATTAAACGCATTCATTTAATTATGTAATGCTGCAGTTACCGTTTTATTATTGCATACCTCTCAGGGTTCGATTCACTTGGTTTTTTTTTTTTGCTATCAAAATTTTGGTTTGTTTTGTTTATACTCCCAAACCTGTATATATAATAAACATAATATAAAATGTAACCAATACAAAAATTTGTTCCCTTAAAATAATAACAACTTTTGGAAATTTTTCGCCAAAACGTTTGCCACATTCTTGAAAAATAAATGCATTGTGTCTTAATTCAATTGAAGCATGTCTATTTTCTTGGCCTCTAGTGTTTAGCACTGTTACACGCTCCAATGTAAAATCATCCTCCGCCGTTTTTGCTCTTGTTGTTGCTGCAGCGCACTGCATTGATGCGTGCCCGTGTGTGGGTACGCAAGCTTATGTGTTTGTGTGTCTGAGTGAGTGCTAAAGAGTGTGTGGTTCATGTGTAAGGAAAGAGGAAGGCAGGCGAGTGCACGAGTTGTTTGCATTTACTCTACGCAAATGAGCGGCATTCGGCGTTTCTCATTCTCTGATTTTCCTGAAGAGAGGCGGAGAGAATGGGCGGTGGGTGGCTCCGGGAGAAGAGGAGCATATCCCTGCGCACAACTCACTCTCACTTGATGCTGCTGCTGCTGCTGCATTATTTTGTTGTTGCCAGCTTTGAATGACTAAGAGCGCTTGCTGTTCTTATTTTCTTCTTTTTTTTTCGTGTTGATTTGGAGAATGGGCGAAGGACTGTTGACGAGTTGGCAACAGCATAAAAATTCACAGAAAATCACAGCAAACAAATTCACAACGCTAACTGCACTCCCCCGCACCCGCTCTCTCGCTCTTTCACTCGAGTGGGGTTACTGACATTGCAGCAGCCGGTAGCGACGTCGACAGAGCAGCAGCCTCTGCGTGTGTACCGTTGCTAAGTGCAATGAGTGAGCGAGAGATGGAGAGGGCGAGAGGGAGCTTCAATATCGGATGGAGTGAGTTAAGGAAAGAGTGAGTGCGACATTAACTTTCTGCGTGGCTTTTTCGTTTCGCTCTCTCGTCTACTCCCGTTTGTTCTACACTTTTCGTTTCGTTTTCGATTTGGCGCCAAAACAAATGACCGTTAGGGTTCAAGGAACTCTCTTCTAATTACGATGCACTCTTCATACACATATGTATATCCATAACAAATGCACTATACTACAGCTCACCGGCTGTCCCCCTCGCACGCAGTTTTTGCATTCAATTTAGCACGACTGCATTGAGATCGATCGCGTGAGTGTGTGTATGTGTACACAGGAAAAAAAAGCACAAAGATTTATAAAATCTAAAACCATGTGGAGTATTATAAATATGTATATTCCGTGAGCAACATACATTCTGGGATTAACAACAATCTATATATGTATGTTTCAAAAATGCTACCATACGACCAATAAATAAACCAATAAATAAACCCTTAATACGAAATAAGAAGGGATAAGCACACTTTTCTCACTCTGCATAATTTATTTTTTGGTGTATCATAAAACTGAGTATGCCAATTAACAACAGCAGTCTACGATAACTAACAACAATAACAATGCCTGGCTACAAAAGCAACAACAATAGCAACGAAGTGCAATGAGAGCACAAGAAATTGACATGCATGCCAAATGCAGTTGCTGAACCACATCATAAAAAGCAGCAACAATAGCAATAATAAAGACAATGCAGATGAAAATGATGGCAATTGAAACAGACAGACAGACACACACACACATGTGCCAGCTAAAAATTGTTGAAATTTTGGCAATGGAGTCTAGAATAAATAGATAACAACTGTACTAATGCTCACATTGCACTGCTGCAAGGTTTCCTATACAAATTTTTCTTCTCTTTTTCCATTTTCCGTTTAGTAGCCAGTTAAGAGCACGTTTGTAAATGCCATTGTTTGCCCATTTACACAGCTAAATGTGCACACAAAAGTTAATCATCAATGAAGGATTAGGAAGGTTTATTTATCCAAAAGGGGTAACATTTCAGAGGAATATTAACACAAGTTCAGGTTGGCCTACTGTAGGGAACCCAGGCAATTCCTATCACCAAACCTGATCAAATGTACAATTATTTTTGTGATTAAGTTAATGGGTTTCAAGAACAACTCATAAGATAGGATTTTTACTACATTTCCATACAATTTTACTGGCTTTTACCGACCGGCGACTGTCAGAAGCTGTGAATAGCAAACACACTTCGGATTTTCCCGGCAATCCCAGATAAAGTTGGGATATGGCTAGATTTACTTAGGCACGCATCGGTGGCAACTTGGTCGCCCTGCTCCCTCGCGTGCTCTTTCCCTCCAGAATACACGCCTCATGCTGCAACGCATGAACAAATATAGAAGATATGCAGTTATTTACATAAAAGCTTTATAAATATGTGCATAAGCTTGCCACTGCTGCCACGGTGCTGTGTGCGTGTGCTGTAGGGGTGTAAATGGTGTGTGGCAACACGAGCATGTGTCCAACTAATCGCAAAGTCTGATCCTGAGATTCCGCTTCATCTTCAGCTTACTGCCATTCTGTGGACGCACTTTCTTCATTCCGGGAAAAGCCGTCAATTACACTGAGAATACATATTAAATATTGCTTTTATGTTCTTTGAAAATTTTTGTAAAAGTTTTAGCCTAAAATTAAGCAAAATTAAAAGGAGACTAAATACTTCAGTTTTTTATTTTTTTATTTTATAATATATGTATGTATATTTGACTACTTAACTAATTCGAATCAATATACTCATACAATTATAAAAGAATATTTTAGATACTAAATTGTGGTTTTATTTATTTTATTTATTTTTCATAAATCATGTCCCAAATATTATGCCAGTTCACCCACAGATCGTTCGTCACTAGACAAGTACAGCTATTCCAATTTAACCACAAATTCTTATCAATATATTAAAATTTATTGTTTTTGTAATCCTTGGTAATTGCTTAACCGCTGTAATGTAGTCATCAGTTAATAATCATCATGAAGAAATTCATATATGTAACTATAGATGTAAGAACTATCTGAAATATTTTGAAATACAACATTTGACATTTTTCAGACACATTTTTAAGAAATATTTTTATTATTTTATTATTTTTCATATATTGGCCAATTTCTTTATTTTAACATAGAGCTACCAACTTTGTAGACAACATTCATATGTGTTGTGCGCAGATAAATTTTGTTTCTAAGTTTGAGTATAACTTAGTATGTATTTACTGTGTTTTTAAAGTATTTACTTTATTTATAAAGTAAATGTCTATGAAATACCTTTGTGCTGTGAAATTTTGATAAAATCTAATGATAAACATGGAAGTTATTAACCAATAACGTGTATAACCTGAACTTCTTCTGCAACATCAACATTTCTGTTGGCAGCACCAATGGGAGTTGCTCAACATGCTCATAGCTACATTTATTTTTATTTGCGTGTTGCCCAACATGTTACTAGCAACATTTTTCTTCAGAAGTCAACACTTATATTCCTACTTAAGGAAAGTTTCCGAAATTTTGGTATATTTTCTTCGAATTTAAATATTTTTTTTACTGTGTATGGTAGCATTTTCCACGTTCGCCCCGAACAACTAACTAACTGTACCAGACGCCGTGTCTGCCACCTTTCAGCGATTTCCTCTCGCCTCCCCCCAAAGCCCCTTTTCAGCGCCGCCCTTGTGGACTTTTCCTAACAATTGCAAGTTGCTGGTAGCATGCGGCAGCCTAGCAACCGAAACTGAAAACCCGACTGCAAAGTCCCGGCGGCCACAGTAATGAAAAGCAAAGTTGTAAAAAAGCAAGCTAAAAGAAAATAGAAAAAAATGTTAGCGGGAAAGCGGGGGGAAATAAAGCAATCATTGCACTTGTCCCGGACTGTAGCAGCAGCAGTATGGCCAAGGCTGTAGCTTTTTTTTTCATTCATTCGTATGTGTGAGAGTGTGAGTTTGTGTGTCTGTGCGGGTGTTGCTCGCCCACAAAGGGCGTGGCATTCATTTCCCGCAATTACGCCTACACACAGGGATAACGGGATAGGGATATAGAGATGTACATAGGTGCAGATGCAGAAGCAGATGGATGGAAAGATGTTGTTTCTGCTGCACAGAGCGATGTGGCAACTCTGGCTTACAACTACCACCCTCGACGTATACGTAACATGCCCAGAAGTATGCAACATCGTTGGGTGCATCAAAGTCTGATGAAATGAAAGGTGGGAAAAAGCAGGTAGAGGTGACTTTTATTGGGTTTATAAGAAATATTTCAGTATTTTATAATAACTATGGGAATAAAAGATGTAAAAACATCAAGATTTAACTTGTTAAAATTAACAAATATTTCTATAAAGCCTGCACACGATTCAAATGCAATAGTATACTTAAGGTTAGTCTTGCTTTTGATTATCTAGAAAGCAATGAAGATTGTTTTTGCCAATTAGTAACTAATTAGCTGACCAAGTTAATAGGGAACCCCTATGCTCAACGGCATAAAATGTACCATCCATCTTTTAGTCGTAATGAGCTTAATAAGTTCCTTTACAAATCCCCGTTGCCATGTGAATGCTTATGCCGCAAGGAGCTTAACCCCAACGTACCACTACTTAATCCTTCGTTGCCTCGTCGGCCCTACAAAGTTCATCCTCTATATTTTTGTTTGTGTATTTGTGGGTTTGCAGATGATTTTGACTTTTTGTGAAACTGTACGTCCGTCTGTCTGCGCTTGGCTCTGCCATAAAATGTGTTTCGAGTGTCACTTGCATTTGTACTCTTTTTTTTTGTACCAGCGAAACCGAGTCAAGCCAACCCAAACCACTGGACGTCTGTGCAAATTAAACTGTTTCCGTTGTCGTCATCTGGCCAACACACTCTCTCTCTCTCTGGCTTGCAGTTGCCACAGCGCAGACGGCGTTATAGTTGGGCGAGATTGAATTTTATTGCCGGCTAACGGCTGCCGGCGGCGCCTGTGGATCGTGGCAGGATGTCAGGGTTGTCAGGGATGCGGATTACACTAATTATGAAATGACATCGACAACGGCGTCGTTGATTTTAATGGTTTTCTGTTGTCAACTTAATTAACGAATGTTCTCGCCTCTCTCGGTTGCAGGAAGGATGATGCTGATGTCACCGCCGTTGCAGTAGCAACGCCCGCTGAAGGAAACCCAGTTCCAGTCCCCAACCCAGCCCCAATCCCATCCAGAACAAGCCACACACATGTTGCTGCCACAACAAAGATGCTCAGTGCTGCGAATGCGACTGCAACAACGACACATGCAGCAGCAGCAGCCGCGATTGCCCCAGCCGAGACTTATGTCATAACAAACAAACACCAGCAACACCCGCAACAGCAACAGCAGCAACAACAAGTCTTTGTTGTTGCCGCCAACAAAATGGTGATACCAGCAACGGGAGCAACAATCGCCGGTATACCAACAGCAACAACAACAGCAGCCGCCGAATCAACAGCAACACAGCAGCAGCAGCAACAACAACAACATCAACAGCAGCATCAGCAGCAGCAGCAGCAGCAGCATGTCTTGTTCCAGCCGCACCTACAAACAACAGCAACAGCAGCAACCAGCACACCTCAGCAACAGCCACAACAGCAACCACCTCAGCCGCGTCAGCATCCCAAGAAGCGAAAATTCGATCCAGCCGAGCTGGACAAGCCAGAGCAGCATCCCCAGCATCCTCAGCATCCTCAGCATACCCAGCAGCAGCAGCAACTGAGCGTGCAGAAGCAGCAGAAACCCGCCGATACCAATGGCAATAGCGATGGCCTGGCCAACGGCAATGTTGCTGCTGTGCAGCAACATCAGCTGCATCGCATGATCGTGAGTTGCGGTGCAGGCGCCAGCAACAGCAACAGCGGCAGCAGCAGCAGTAGCAGCACCAACGATAACAAGCAGCAACATCAGCAGCAGCAACGTATTATCATTGCATCCCCGCTGCTACATGCCATCGGTACTTACAAGCAACATGTTGCAGGCAGTAGCAGCAACAATAGTCACGCAGCCACAATCAATCATCAGCAACGCACACACACGCCCACAACTGCCGTCTACTATCAACAACAACAACAACAACAGCAACCACGTTTTAGCTTTAACTCACACAATCAGCAACATGTACAGGAACAACACCAGCAGCAACAGCAGCAGCAGCAGCAGCAATCCCTGCTCGATCTCAGCGAGTGGAACAACACACGTGTCCTAGCCAAAACCCAAAACCACTATGCCCCCGGGATTATTCGGCAAGTGCAGGAGGCCAGTCCCGACTCAATACTCGTGGAATTCGATTCCGCCGATTTGGGGCTGCTGCTATATCCGGATGTGCTGCACCAGGGCCGCAACCTTGTGATACTCGATGCCAGCCCGCCCATGGCGGATGTAAGTAGAGCGAAATGAGTGTAGCTTCGTCCTTTTTCTCATACTAATGGAGTTTTCCAATCCTTTTTCCCCCAATTAGATTACGCTGGACGCCCGTGTCTGTGTGCGGCAGCGGATGGAAGGGCGTGGCTCCGGCAGCTTCGTCTACGTAGAAGGCGTTATAACGGACATCAATCAGGCCACGAAGCAATATAGCGTGCAGCTGATCGGCGACGAATTGGTAAGGATTCAGTTATTTACTGGTAGTCAGGGATGCCACAGAAATGTCTAAGAATAAGTTTGATTAGGCAAACAATGCAATGATGAGTAAATAAAACTTAGAAACCTTTTTCCTAACTAATTACAAGTAATTACAAATAATACGAACAGTAAAGAAGTTTATAAGACAAAATATAAGATCGGAAAGTTTATAATCTATTTCTTAAAATCTTTTGGCTGTTTTTTGCACAGTTGAAATCTGGAACTCGCCTGATTTGATTCCTTTTAATCGAATTTACTTATATTTCAATTTTAATTAGTTTAAAATAAACATCGATTTCAGTGGCGCCCCTGTACTAATATTATTATTTACTTTGATATCCAAAAAAAGAAAGGGGCTGTCCATATATTACATAATAACCTAGGGGGAGGGTGGGTGTCAGCGAAATGATTTTGTTGGAACATTGGGGTGTGTTGCGGTCTAGAACAATATATTTTAAAACAATTTTTTTAATAATACGTGATCACAGAAAAGGGGGTCATTTAATGATTACTCTTGATTATATAGGGTGGGAGATTGTTCAAAAACACCCAAAATTTGATAACGTTATATATGGACAGCCCCTAAAAGCCCTTCTTATGAAAATTAATATCTGATATCATATATCACTTAGCTAAATAATTCCTATATTTCATCTGTGTCCTCTTAGGCCACCACCAAGGTTGTGCGTCGTGCTGATCTCCGACTCCTTCAGCCTCCCTGGTGGGATGAGCTCAACGAACTGACACCTTCGGGTGGAGCAACTGCCCCGTCATCGGGTGGCAAGCGAAAGGTGTCGTCTGGCGGAGCAGCTGTTGGCGAGGCGATGACCGTGCCTAGTGGCAACATTGTGTACCCCAAGGCGGCTACCGGGGCGCCGCTGACCTTTGTGGCCACACGTTACGACGGCAAGCTGCCCACGGCACCACCCACGCCCACCCACCAGCAGCCGCACCAGCAAACCCTTGTGAAACAAGAAGAGTATTATCGGACTACGGCCACGTCGCCGTTCCAGACGCGTCCCCCGATAGCCGGCCTGGCACACGGAGCCGAGCAGGCGTCGCAGTCGCAGTCGCTCCCCCATCCTCAGCAGACCAATGGCCTGCCGGACATCGTGATCTCCCCGGGCAGCAATGGGCAGCACCTCAAGATGCAGCAACAGCAGCAGCAACAGTCGTCGAGGGGCTACGACGACTACGACTCGGATGATGAGCTGAAGCGGGTCGGCATCGGATACTCGCCAGCGGCTGGCGACCTGGACACGGAGAAGATGAGCACCTGCAGCAAGCGGAGCAGCATGCAAAGCCGCGGCAGCACGTCCAGTCTACTCGACCAGAGGCTCACACCACGATCTCATCCAGCAACCCCAAGGTGAGAGGTCCTTTTACTTTCATATTATAATGGAGAAGAAGCTTCCAATATAGACCCTTTGGTATTAACCAGCAGTAACATCCACAGATCTCAGGCCACCACGCCGCATCGCTTCAAGAAGGGCGACATTGTGGAGTCGGAGTCCGGCGTGCGCAAGAAGTACAATGGGAAGCAGTGGCGCCGCCTGTGCATGCTCTGCATGAAGGAATCTCAGCGGCGCGGCTTCTGCTCGCGACACCTTAACCAGAAGGGTAACAACAGCACTCTGCCCTCGTCCACCGGTTCGGGTCGTTTGCTGAGGTAAGCTACAGTTTCCTTTCTTAATATATTAACAGAAATCTTAACAGAAATGGCTTAAGATATTTAGAATCAAAAAAGATATCAATAAAATTTAACAAGAAGTTTTTCTACATTTCTAATTGTTTTGTTCTTTAGTAATATTGTTTTTAAATAATAAAAAAGAAAGCAGATTACTTGTCAAATATTAAATATACCGCTGCAGGGTATATTATTATTAATCAAAAGCTTGTACTGTATTCAAGAAGATATACTGGCAATCATTGGTGTGAATATCATTTAGAGGAAAGGAATCTTAACTTCGTGAAACCCAACACTGGATATATGATATATATGATATAGTCGTTTCAGTTTGAATCAGATATCCTACAAAATGACCGGAGAAGATGGAAATATATTGACAAACAAGAAATTTACAATTTGTTCCTTAAAATTTACCGATTGTTCCTAAGACAGCTATAAGATATAGAAGTCTGATCCGACATATCACAGCCAGCGATGAAAATATGACTTTTTGGAAGGTTTTATCCAGATATCTTAAAAAGTGAAAGACTAGTTTGCGTATAAACTAGCAGACGGACAGAAGGACATGTCTAGATTTACTGGACTATTGATGTTGTTTAAAAATATATACATATAAATTAATTTGCAGTGGCAGATATACATTCTTTTTAAAAATGAATATCAGAACTAATTGGATTTTATCCAATAAAATTTTTAAAAATTGTATTTGTGTATTTATACAATTTTTAAGCATTCAAACACACTAATATGTTATTCCTATGTCATATCTACATAATAAGGGTCAGTAGGACGATTTCCTAGTCCTTTTTTATTTGATTTTTAAAGTTTTGATTGAATTTTCACTTACCTGTGATTCGGACTCTTATATTACATCTTTTAGTGACAGCCGATCGAGCAGTAAGACGCAGATCGACGAAGACACATCGCGCGACTCGGAGACGTCGCCCAACTACCGGGTCAAGGGTCGCTACGACCAGGAGGAGACCGATGCGGCCGCCATGCTGGGTAAGTAACCTTTCTATCGCCTTCCAGCCCTCACACCTCTTGACTCTTTATGATCCCGGGGAGAGGGCATCATAAATGCGTCTCGGATTCCGTTCAGAAATTTATTCATAGTTTGCGGCAATTCACTTCAAGGCTGGCCCTAGACCTGTGGCCGTCCCTTTCTCCCGTGTCCAGCGCCAGCTTAACCGTTAATCCCTCTCGGTTCGCACAATTAGAGGGACAAGGGCAAGCAGAGTATACTGATCCGTTTTCCATAGCTTCGCTTTGGCTTCTTTCACGGCGCTTCCAGAAATATTTCTTTGATTTCGGTTCGGCGCAGAAGAACCTTCTGAGCACCCTACCTCTCGCCTTGCCGCGCCTTACCTTTATTCCCCTGCACCGTTCTTTCCCATAAAAGTATTCCTTTGGAATGCAGAAGAAACGAACTTCTTTCATTCAGAGCAGAACCGGATTTCTTGCGTACTGGAAAAACTGTTGTTAAAAGGCCAATAAAAGCCAGGCCTAAAATAAAGGGCCGCCTTCTCGAACTCCTCCTTTTCGACATTAAATTCGCATTAATACAGAGCTTTGTTTTGTGGCTTAAAATGTGCATGCATACATATATGTATGTATATTTTATATTTTAGTCTCAGAACTTGAAATCCGTTTTTGATAAAAAGATGATCGTTTTATGATCTTTTAAAATTTTTAATTAACAGACGGAATGATATAGAAATGTAGGTATAGCTAGATCGCAATGATAATGAATTCTTTTCCAGAGGGATTCTTTCAAAATTAGAGTACCGCACTTGGCTCAGTCGTCGCGACTCGAACCTTTCTATCGGCCCTTGTTTTCTGGTTCGATGCATTTCCAATTCACCATAAAATGCATATCATAAAGTTTTATTGTGGCTGCGCCGCGTCGTTCTTTCTGTTTTCCCTCTGCCCGCTCCCTCTGTCCACCTTCGCCCGTCCATTTTTCACACACCTCAACAAAGGTCGTTTGTCCGTCCGTCGATCCGTCAGCCGCTTTTCTTGAAAGGTGTCGCTGCAGCGGCGTAGAGGTCGTGTCCGATTCCGATTTCGATCCCGAAAACGAATCAAGGGTTCCATTGTCTGCCTCTGCCTCTCTCATCCCACTAGCATCTCTCCCCCTCTCCCACACACCGTCGGCCACTTGAGAGTGTGACCGCAGCGTGATTTACACGCCAGACGCAGCGACGTCGACCGAGGCAGTAACAGCGACAGCGGTGCAGCAGAGGCAGAAGGAGATGCTTAAACAGCGGCGTATGCTGCATTTTATCAAGGGGGATTTTCATGACAATATTTCCATTTGGATTTTATTTGATAAATATCAATTAATTATTTAGAAAAAAGGGTTCGACATATTATAAAAGCTTCAATAGGGAAAATGTACATTATCACTTAAAATATTGATTGTATAGGGGGGAAGGTACATAGATTAAGATGGGCAAAAATATATATGTACATATGTACATGTTTGTACATAATGCAGCTGTTAATTTATACGGTAAAAAAATTTGTTGTTTTTTTTGGTGTCTTAAAAGGCACTTAAGTGACCCCCTCGCGCGCCTCTGCGGTATACGCATTCCTAAGCACCTGCAGAAGGTATGAGACGCAATGATCGCTCTGGCAGAGGCGTCGGCAGAGCCACTTGAAACGAAACAAAGCGAGAGCAGCGGCGCCGACAGAGGCAGCGTGCGAAGCGCAACAGATTCTTTTCTTTTATTCTGCTCTTTTCTTGTTATTTGCCTTGCCCTGCCTTTGATTCGTTTTTACCTAAACAAAAATGCACTTGAGAGCGGCCACGCACACATACTCGCACGCGCTCGCTGGCTCACCGACACGGCAGGTAAACAAACATGGCGAGCGGCCCAGAGAGCGTGGAGAGCGCCCAAGACCGAGAATGGGCGAGAGAGCAACGGCGCTCGCTCGATTTATGCTGCTGACGTCGCTGCCCTTGGCTGAACGTCGGCGCTGGCTCATCGGCGATTGCCGCATTTATGCTGAGAAGTGGGAACTGTCAAGAGCACCGAGCAAAGAACCAAAGAAACCGCACCAAAACCGAATAAACCGAAGAAAAGACCAAGCAAAGCAAAGCAAGGCAAAGCGAATGTGACAACGACGGCAGAAAAAGGCAGAGCAGAGCAGAGTGAGGGAGCGAGCGAGCGAGAGATTTCCGTGGAAATGCTCTAGAGGAGCGACGGACGTCATGAATGCGTTCCAGGACTTTGAGCTGGGTGCCAAACTTTACCTACAGTGCTTATGTAATGCCAACGATCGGGAGAGAGAGCGAGAGCTTATGGCCAGAGCAGGACAGGACTTAATCACTTACCTTTGTTTTTTTTCTCCCCTTTTCCAGTGTCACTGAGCAGCTCCCGATCCGCCACGCCTTCGTACGCATCGCCGGTGAACCACGCCGGAGCCTCTCCGCTAAATGCCATCGCCCACTCGCCGGTCAATGTGTCGGCCACTCACAGGCAGAACTTTTTCACGCCCATCGCCAACCAGTCGCAGCAATCCCAGCAGCAGCAGCAGCAGCAGCAGCAACCGGTGGCCACTGTTTCCCTGGAGGCCAAGTGGAAGGCGACACCCAGTCCGGTACTCTACAACGCCAACAATAATGGCAGCGCCAGCAATAACAACAACAATAACAATGGCTGGGAGTCGAGCAGCAACAACACAGGAGGAGCAGGAGCGGGTGGAGCACCACCTGGCACGCAGCAGCCATTGCCGCCGCAAACGACGCCGGTGTCGTTGGTTATGCATGCACCGCCACCGCACCACCAAGTGCAACAGCAGCAGCCACATCAGCTCCACCAGCCGCCACCGCCTCCACCTGCCGCTCACCTCAACGCTAGCCTGCCAGCGCCAGCAGCTCCGCACAGCAGCATGGGCCATGCGACCAGCGTCATACGCATCTCCACCAGTCAGCACCAGCACCAGCCGCAGCAGCAGCAGCCGCAGCAGCAACATCCCCATGTGGTAGTGTCCGGCGGTCAGACGTTTCATCCGGTGATCGTAGACGCCTCGCAGCTGACGGTGCAGGCCATGCCGGCCACCACGGTTTCATTTCATCAGCCAAACACGCCCACCACCTCACCAGCCGTGACAGTAGCACCCTTGGGCCAGGATAAGGTGTTGCCAAAAAATGGTAAGCCATATCCATAAATATATCGTAATTTTGTTTTAAGTTTATGAGATAACATTTAGAAGAGCTTAGCGCCACACGTACCTAACTTAATATTCTCGTTCAACCTTTGATTTTCAAGGCTACAATGCGCATAGCCATCCCTGGTTTAAGCTGCTGCCGCAGATGCCGCCCATGACCAAGCCGCCGCCAGTGTCGGCCGTCCAAGCCAACACCACTTCGGCCAGCAGCTACAGCGTTGTGATGATGCAGCAGCAACACCAACAGCAGCAACATCAGCAGCACCAGCTACAGCAGCCGCCATCGCCGCAGGTGCCGCTGAATCACAATAATAACCATCTGATTGTGCCCGCTCCAATGTGCTCGCCGGGCAAGCCGCTCGACTGCTCGATGAACGATGCTAAAGCAGCGGCAGCAGCAGCCGCAGCAGCCAGCCATCAGCATCAGCAGCAGCAGCAACAGGAGGAGCAGCTTGAAGAGCAGCTGGACGATGATGTGTTCGAGTCAACTGCCACCACGAGCAGCAGTAGCAACAAGAAGCCAGTTGCAGCCATGCGACTGGCCACCTACAATAGCAACATTCGTAAGCTGGAGGAGTGCCATGATGCGAGCGATGGAGCAGCAGGTGCGCCAGTCACCTCGGCTGCCAAGAGAAGGAGTCAATCCCTAAGTGCCCTGCAACAACAACAACAACAGCAGCAGCAGCAGCAACAGCAACAGCAGCAGGCAGGAGCAGCGGCTGGACAGCCGGCAAACAAGAAGATCCGACGACCAATGAACGCCTTCATGATATTCTCGAAGAAGCACCGCAAGATGGTGCACAAGAAGCACCCGAATCAGGATAACCGAACCGTTAGCAAGATTCTGGGTGAGTGGTGGTATGCCCTGAAGCCAGAGCAGAAGGCGCAATACCATGAGCTGGCCAGCTCCGTGAAGGATGCACATTTCAAGCTGCATCCGGAATGGAAATGGTGCTCCAAGGACCGCCGCAAATCCTCCACTTCAACGGTCGCCACAGGGGGCAAGGCTGGTGGAGCAGCCGGAGCGGGAGATGCCAAGCAGCGCCTGGTCTCGGTGGATGGCTCCGATTCCCTGGAGCATGACATGTGCCCCTCGACACCGGGTGGCAGCGGTAGCTGCGGCGGCCAGGGCATCTCCTCTGATCTCCAGGGCGACATTATACCGCTGACCATCGACAACTATAACAGCACCTGCGATGAAGCGCCAACCACCATCACGCTGAAGGGCAATGGCAAACTCTTGAAGAACGAGTTGCCCTCGGACGAGGATGAGCAGATGCTGGTTGTTGAGGAGGAACCGGCGCAGCATAAGCCCGCTAAGAAGCTGGACTTGCATTGCCGGGAGCGAGTAAACGATTCGGACATGGACGAGTCGCCCTACGACTATCGCAAGCAGCAGACAGAGGCAGATCAGGTAAGAATACCAAATTATATATTATAAAATAATATATCCGATTATTATAACATGCCTTTAATTTATTCTTAGCGTTCGGCTGAAGAGCCCAATACGTCCGGTGCCAACGGCCAGGCCATGAGCGCATCGCTGTCCAGCGGAAGCGGAGCAGAGCGCGAGATCACACTCAAACCCAAGGCCATCAAGGCTCATCCGGTGCTGGAGAGCACCATTCTGCCATACCCCCAGATGTCCATCTACACGCAGTACACTAGTCCCAAGAATCCAATCGGTGTAACACCATTCCAACCCACAGGCGAGCATACCACCGCTTATCAGCATCGTGACATCCCATGCTAATGCGTTCAATTCGTTCGTTCTTTTTTGATCTTTGCAGGCGGCGCCTTTAAGTCAATGCCAATTAGCCCCAAGGGCAGCGGCAGCGGCAAGCCAGAGGATGCTGCAGGCCTGCAGTCACATATCAAGCAGGAGGACATCAAGCAGGAGCCACCGTCGCCCTACAAGCTGAATGGCAGTGGATCGGTCTCGGCAGCTGGAGGAGGCGGAGGCGTGCTCAGCGCTCATCCACCCAGTAGCGGCAGTGTCTTTAACTTTAATGTGCCAACAGCGACGGCTTTGAGTCAGAAGCAGTTCCACTATCACATGCATCATCCCCATCGCAGTCCTACTGACTTGAGAGGTGAGTAAACGGGAGCTTAAAAAATTGGGTTTACGAAAATATCACGAGAGGGAACGTTGTTGAACATTGTTGAAACGTTGTTGAAACATTGAGACTATTGTAGATGGATCTGCAATTAAAAGACATGATATTAGTTAACTCGTGACATTAAATATGTGAAATGAAGATAACAAACTTAAATCATCCTTACAACAGTCTTAATGTTGATGAAAATAATAAGAGGGAACGTTGCTGTGTGTTGGTGAAACATTGAGATTGTTGTAAATGAAAGTTATATCCAAATTATATACAAAAATTAAACTACAGCAGCTTAACAATTAAATTAAACTAAAAAAGATATAAAATCATCTTTACAACAGTTTTAATGTTCAAAAACACCATAATTTCATTTTTTATTATCCTTATGCCTTTAAGAATACTCCCCTTAGTTTGTTTATAATTTATTACACACGTAATTAGTATATAATTTCTTTTATTCTTAATTATAAGTTTATTTAGTGTTGGCATTATTTCTACTATGATTTGTTGCTGTTCGCCGTTTGGTTTTTGTTTACATAGTGCTAGGCGCTAGCTCATATTTTGTTTAATTAGAGTTGAGTTGAAGCCAAATACCTAAAATTGGAGAGAATCGGATATTGGAAATTTTCAAGCACTTGCACCACCCATCGCCTTCACCCCCTAGGTCCACACTGTTTGCATTTTTTATCAATCGCGACTTCATCAAAGCAAAGTTTTTCCCACGAAAGCCTTTTGCATAACATAACCATCTTTCTCTCTCTGTTTCTCTCACTCTTTCTTCTCACACGATTAACACCCACCACCCCACCCACATGATCTTGATCTTAAACTTCCTTTCTCGCGCTGTCATTTTCGTCACCCCACCATAAATCTCACTCTAAAAACAACCGAAAACCCAGAGCCAGAAACGAACAAAGCAGCCAATCTGAAGCCAGTGGAGGATACTACCAACGGAGGCGAGGTCGCTGCCACGGAGGATGACGGAGAAGCGGGCGATGAGGATGGTGTTGAAGAAGAAGAAGATGACGGGGAGGAAGATGATGATGAGGATGACGATGAGGACGAGGACGATGAGCAGTTCATGCAGGAGCTGGACAGTGTCAATGCCAGCGCCGGTTTCGATGACTTTGTCCCCTACGCCCCCATGCCCAAGGTCGTGATTACACCAACAGCTACACCAACACCGCCGCCAACACTGGCGGCTACCATTGTGACGCCCATCAAGCGAAAGCAGTTTACCATTGTGCGATCTTTAACCCCGCTGCAGCCGGCCACCTCGCCGCACCAGCAGCTGAAGCATTTGCATCAGCGACGCGTAGAGACGCCGCCGACAGTCATAACACGCGTGCCCACACCCACCATCAATCACTTCACCATCATAAGAACGCAGCAGCAGCATACCCCCCACTCACATCAGCATCCACATCCACACAACACTCCGCCACCATTGTTTTTCAAGCAGAAGAAGGTTCAGAGTGCATCCTCCACTACATCCTCCTCAGCGACAGCTCAGGCCAGTAACGAAGTCCCTAATAAGTTTTCCAATTTTCCAACACTCCAACACCAACAACCGACAACAACAACAACAACATCAACAACATGCAATACTAACAACAATGCCACGCCCATCATACGCAAATTGCTGACCCTGCAAGATGGCGGCAACAACAAGGGCACCGGCCGAGCTGCTATCCTGTACGATGCCTTGGTCCTGGACACGTTGCATGGCCAGGACGAAGAGGGTGACGACAACGATGAGGCAGACGGCGAACGGGATGAAGAGCTTAAGATGGCGACAGGCAAAGATGACAGGCAGCAGGTGGCAACCAGCCAACCGGCAACGATGCTCCTCATCACCGATGTCAACTCGTACAACCAGCAACATGTCGGCGGCACCACAGCCACCACCGTGTCAACTGGAGCAGCCACCCTACGACCCGTGTCCTTCATTAGCATCAATGCCTGCAATAAGATCTGCACGTTGCCAGCCAATGCTCGTATCCTGACGGCAGCCACAGCGACCGCGTCTACATCGGCAACAGCGGTCACCAGTCAGTCGGGAGCCACTCTTACGGTGCTAACCAAGGCGACCACAAATCATAGTAGTAGTAATGCCAACGAACTAAGCAAAGTAGCTGCCAAAGTAGCTACTTCTGTGGCCACCAGCAGCAGCAGCAGCAGTGGCGACACAACAATTGTCATGATTAACTCAGCCCCAACTCCCTCCTTAACCTCCAATTCCAACTCTTGTTCTGCAGCTGCACATCAGGCTTGTGTGCCATCGTCGCCGGCAGGCATGGGACTGGGACATGCGGCTAACATAGCCACGCCCCCGGCATCGGCGCCGGCCCAGATCATGACAGGGGGGCCAGCGGCAGGCCAAAAGATGTTCTTCGCCATGAGTAATCCGGTAAGCAGAAGAAAAGGGTCCTTGGGGGGTCTGTCTATACATTACGTAATCACATTTTTGTTAGTTTTTGACCAACTCCCCGCTATATAATCAAGACTACATTCAGAGAACCCCCTTTCCAATTCAGTAATAAAGCAAACATTTTATAAATAATGAAAACATAATCATTTCGCTGACCGCCTTCATCTCCCTAGGTAATTACGTTATATATGGACAGCCTCTTGCCTCAAAATAAACTCTAACTTAACTCTTAAACTAATAGTATTTCTTTTTACACATTTAGTACTCAATGCTGCAACGGCATACGCCGGGAACCCCCAGTCTGGAACAGCTCCAACTGGACGCCTTTCCGCCGGGCAATTACATCTTCAAGAACCACAACGGCATGGCCTCTCTGCCGCCGCCCGTTAGTGCCCAGCCCACGATGCTGATGCACGGCTACACGCCCAGTCACAGCGCCGAGCCGCCGGCCAGCTCACCCTCATACAAGTCGATGCCCTCCACACCCAAGTCGGCCACATATCTGATGAGTGCGCCGCCCCTGGAACGGGGGTGTATGGAAGGAGGCGGAGCCGGAACGAGTGGCGGCGATGAGAGCGACATGGATGCTGATGGCCAGCAGTTCATTTTGGCTCCAACCCCGGCGCAGCTGGGACGAGCGCCCCTGCAGCGGCGCAAGAATCTATGTAAGTCAAAGATTACCTTGATAAATTTCTCATTTAAACCTAATGATCGATTCTTTCTTGCAGCGCAAAGCAAGTCGGAGAATAATGTGTCCTTTGGCGGAAATTTGGGGGCCAGCAATGGTCAGCACATTAGCCGCAAGCTGCACTCACCCACAATGATGGAGGCCTCGTCGCCGATCATTGGCCATGTGAACAGCAGCAGCCTCAGCTCGGCACTGCCCACGCCCACATCCTCGACCACGACGCCCAATAGCGATGAGCAACTGCCTCTCTCACCAAACACTAGCAACAGCAACAGCACCAACAACAACAACCAGCAGCCCAAATCACCGATGAAGGGTGCACCGGGATCAGCAGCAGCGGCCGCCCTCAAAAAGAAGAACGATGAAATGAACAAGTAAGCGGAAGTTACATAAACCTGTTCCAGTTTCCACTCCATTAACATATACGGCTTTTCCTTGTTTAAAATTCCATTTATAAAGTTTCTCTTTGGTCCCTTTTATTCCCAAATGCTGTAATCTGGACACTCTTGACAAATGCGATTCCTTTGTCTGAGTTTGGCTCATAGGAGACCAAGGGACATTAATAGATTGTGTATGTCCTTTCGGACAAAATGACTAAAATCAATTCTTATTCGAACGTTACTCCCTGCCTTCTTCCTGTCGCATTTCAGCGTTTCATAGCCAAAGAATTTACCCCTAGAACGAACCTTAATTAGTTTAACTATAAAACAATTATCATTTTTGCAATTTACTTGTATTTTTTATCAAATGGCAAGTGGAAAGTTTCTGTGATGTTTCGTTCGGAATTTAACGGAGGGAAATTCAAATCCGTGTGGATTTTTCGGAAGTGAAAGTGAAACTATAACAGATCGCGGAAATAATATCCATGTAGATTTTTCGTAAGGGGGAACTGGAACAGGCCTGATAATGTGTTTTATTTATAAATTTTATTTCAATGCATCATCTTTTCCAACAAAAACAGCAGCGTACTCAAGCAGGTGGACTTTGAGAAGAAATACAAGGCCCTGCCGCAGTTCCAGCCGGAGGATTGTCAGTCTCCCAGTGCCATTGCTGTGCCCTCATCGCCGCGCGTTTATGGCACAAATTATCGCAAGAAGAACACTGCACCGCCGCCAATGCAGAAGCTACGTGAGTTCAGGATTTAAAGTGCTTTCATTTAGCCTCTTAAAGCTATAGCTTTCCGATTTAAATGCAATTTGCAGTGAGCGAGGACGATTCCATTGACGAACCCGCTTCGGCACCGCCCACCACAACGCAGCGTTTCTTTGGCCCCGACTTTACCAACGAGCTGAAAGGTAAGTCTAGTTCCCAAACTCTGCGAATACTTCTCTAAATCAAACTTCTGTCTTGGCCACCTTTTTGAGATATATAAATATATTTTTTGGGAGAGTATCAAGTTTGATTTTCAATACGAAGAGAAGTTTTGACCTCATACATGTGCCTTAACTTTTACACGTTCTTAATGAAGATGAACGCCTTGCAGAGCTGGAGAGTTCCGATCAGACTGGCCGCTCGCCACGAACGCCCAAGACACCGCTTCAGAGCGCCCGGTCTGATGCCAGCGAGAAGGGACATCGTAAGGTGCTAGAGACGCGCCGTCATCTGGTCATGCAGCTGTTTGCCGTGCACGGTAACTTCCCCACTGCTCAGGCCACCATAGCCTTTCAGGTGAGCTCCCTTTGGTTTTTCTTTTCTGACCTTTGAACTGTAGAAATAATGCGAATTTCTTTGCTTCTTGAACAGACCAAGCACAAGGATGTCTTTCCGCGCAAGCAAGATCTGCAGCTAAAGATACGCGAGGTGCGTCAGAAGCTGCTGGGCCAGGCATCCTGCACTCCACACTCGGCTGGACCCAATACGCCGTCCGACTCCAACTCGTCGTCGACCACGTTGAGCGCCAGCAGCGCCGGCCTGAATGTGCAGGCAGCCAACGCTCCTCCGAGTGCGACAGGTAATTATCTAACAAAAGATGAAGCATCTTCGAAGCATTTCGAAAAGGTTGTTTTTTATTTTGAACGCATTTTGCGTATTTTTATTTTGAATTTATGTTTTTAATTTACCTTTAATTTCTCCATGAAAACATTTTCTAGATGTTTTTCAATATTACTAAACGGCAGGTCAACAGCAACAACATCAGCAGTCGGAGCAGCCCCATCCTTTCAGCAAAGCAACCGAATCTGATGGCAAGTACAAGTAAGGGGACCTTCAGGAGAAGCCAACGGGACAGGACGAAACGGACAGAAAAAGATACAGATGGTTAGCTGCAAGTGACCAAATTACTTAAGAATAGTAAGCGATTCGACAGGAACAACAATTGCAGCAACACACAGACTCACACAGAACCCACATGAAATGAGATACAACTTGGCTTTGGCTCGTCATGCATCAGATGCATGGTTAACTAGTTTTTATTATTAATTGCAAGGTAACGAGTAGCGAGTAGCGAGCAGAGAGCAGCGAGCGACGAGAGAGAGATTTGTAGGTAAACGGAGAAGAAGAAAAGGAAAATTACAAATTTTAAATTACAATAGGGATACAATATAAACATAATACGTACACAAGTCAAGTTATTTGTGAGTATATGATGAGAAACTGATTACGAATGAATTTATTAAGCAGCTTAATAAATCAGGAGCAGGAACCTTTGAAGATAATTGGAACTTTTGAAGCACACACACACACACACACATGAAGTACAGTAAAAAGAAAACAAGAAAATGAGAAAAGAAAACATAACATACATAACGGAAACATTGTATGCTTAGGTTTTAATTTACAGGCAAAAAACTAACAAAATTGAAGAGCTAACAAAGAGAGTCGGAAATAGAGGTTAAGCTTTAACTTAAATTGCACATTAATTTTTGAAGTGTATCAAGCACAAGCAAAGAATTGTATAAAAAAACAAAAACAAAAAAAAACCAACAAACAGTAAGAAACTTGAAATGAACACTGTGTAGTTATATTGTATATTTAGTCATAACATTTTAAAAGTGAACAAATCTCCACAAAAACACACATCTTTTAATGCTTTTAAACTGTTTGCTTTCGTTCTCAACACTTAAGAGAACGAAACCTTTTTAAATTGTATGTACATTTCCTTTAATTTGCTTTTTACACTGTTGTCTAATTGAATTATAATTTATATATAGTTTTATTATTGATTGATATACTTTAGCTTAGCCTGTTTTTAAATTGTACACACACCGAAAAATAAACTTCGAATGAGAAATTAATTGGAAAACAATTTATTACCGATGAAGAAATAAGAGAATGCGATAACCAACTGTCTTCCACTGTTGCTGCAATGTACTATTTAATATTTTTGAAATATTTCGGTTGAATTAAATTTAGTTACGAATGGTTTTAAGTCTAATGCTAAATTGTCTTTTCACTGTGAATTGTTAATTATTGAATGTTGTCGCTGAGTTAATTATATATTTTCCCACCTCTACGTCATCCCGAAGAAGCAACAGTTGCAAACCCATAAAAAATGATGAATATGCTCACATACAAGCAGAATACACTCGTAACGGAAATAACCTAGTAAATCAACAAGTAATAGCTAAACAATATCCATATTATAGTTATTACAATTATTTCAAATACGCAATATTTACCATCATCATACAATCCAATCATCAAAACGGAACATGTGAGTTAAGAATGCCGCTTCCATTCAGTTCCAAGTTCAAGCTGGACGCGCTGCAATCATAGAAATTAAAAAGAAATAAGAAATTTGTAAAATTTAAATCAACACTCACCTAGCCGCTTACAATTTGTTTTTACATTTTGTGTTTAATATTAAATTTAATCATAGTTTCTGTACCATGTTTAGTTCTTAATTACCTACTAGTTATTTGTATTAATTAGTGAACAAACGAAATTTGATATGATAAAAAGCAAAAGATCGTAATCTGTAGTGTGTTAATGTTAAAAGAAAAAAAAAATGAAAAAACGCTAATAAAAGCAGAAAAATAAAACCAAGTTTATAAGCAAATTTTAACCAAGCGTGTGAACTTAATTGTAGCGGAGGCACCGCAGAGTCTCTCACTTTATTTCCAACACATCCCCCACAACAAGCTAACTTGTGCCAATGACAAAGCTTATAGAATAATATTTAAATAGAGATCGAAACCAAGTAGAAATGCCCCGAGCAAATAATGCTAAGTAAAACATACATATTTGTCAATTAGGTAATAATGTGCAGACGAAAAACATAAACTTTTTCACTTGTACTAAGTTTGAAAACTTGCATCAGATCAATTTATCTGCAAGAACAAAACGGCAACAATTTTTGGCAAATCTACCTTTCGGACAATGAAAATTAAAAACAGAAAATGGAAATGAACAGGAAAACACTCAAAGCAACAACTTTTGGCAATTACAAGAACGAGAAACAACAACCAAAAAAAAAAGGGAAACAAACTCAGTAAGAAAACAAAAAATACACAACAAAAATGGCGTTTCGGATACAAAATTCTAAAATTCAGGTAATACAAAGAAAACAAAAATACAGATAGTGTTGTATAATGTTAAAGACAATTTTTGAACAAAGTAAGAGTAAACAAAAAAAAAAAAAAGAGGAGAACTATTTAGCTATTTATACAAAACGAGGCCGGTGAGTAAAATTTGCGAGAACTTGTAAAATTTATAAGGTGCTTTTATAAACAAATATTTGATAGAGGGACGTGAAGATCAGCGAAAGGGCCTACTCCTCCCACATTAATATATATACAACATATATACATACATCTATTTTTGTCAGAAGAAGGCATTAACTGTATTTTAAAATGC
This sequence comes from Drosophila kanapiae, assembly GCA_008042475.1. Classification (NCBI taxonomy): domain Eukaryota; kingdom Metazoa; phylum Arthropoda; class Insecta; order Diptera; family Drosophilidae; genus Drosophila; species Drosophila kanapiae. The sequence continues at coordinate 428,641 of VNJM01003026.1, forward strand.
TTTTAAATGGTGGAGAATTTAGAAACGAAAAACCCCCAGAATGGGTACAAAACTCTCGAGATTTAGTTGTGAGCGATTCGCACATTTTGACGATAAAGGCGGAGAAGGCGTGTGTTTTCTATAGTTTTTAATCGAGGAGGGCCTTTTAAATCGTAGCTGAACCCTCCTCAAAACATAGAGCTAAATATATGTATATCTACATAAAAATATGATTGATGACATCTCTAGTGGCAATCCAAGTTACACAATCTTGTTTGCGGTTTGTTTAGTTAATTGTTAAAAGATAAACGGAAACCAAGAATTACTCTTAAGTCAATGATTGATTGCACAATTCGAAAGTTATGACGCGGTATTTGAGTTTGTAGTGAAATTAACAAACTTCTCGTTTGCGATTGACTTAAAAGGCTTTGTAAAATAACAGAAAACATACAAACTTATGATACATATATATATATACAAACTTATTTCTGAAGTTAACTAATAAGCCAGTTATTGTGAAACGTATTTTGTAAGCCACGGAACACTTAAGACAAATTACGAATATTACAATACAATATACAAATGCAAACATATACAGGATAGTGTAACAAATACAAATACAAGAACAAAATATCTAATTATTGAAATGTGCAAATCTCATCTGATCGATTGTAAAGAAAACGTCGGAGACAATAATGGCTTTCATTTAATTACTTGCCTAATTAGTTGCTCCCTCTAGGGACAAAGAAAGCCCTCGTCTCTGACCTAGACGACAAACGGTCCTCACCATCAATCCGCATTAAACACAAACTCACACTTGAAAGACACCCATATAAATGTATAAATAAATATATACGATGATAAAATTATTGAATAAAAGAAAAATATACATTCATAATCTTTGAAGTAACGAGCATTTATTGATTACGTGTATAATTTTCCATCTGAGATCAGGGAGGATCTAATTTCTATGATTTACAGCTATTTAAAGCAGCGGTGCCCAATGCCAGGACTCCGCAAGAAATATAAAAAAGGAAAGGAAAAAACAAATTATTTCCATGTTCGTCGGGCAACATATAATTATTAAAATCTTGAGTGAGCAACGTCAAATCATATTTACAGCTTCCCTTACGCCAAATTTCAGTGACATTGTTGTTGTAAAATTTCGCAGATCGATTAAAACTAGCGATAATCATTTGGGACATATGGCTGGCTTCTTCCAATTCAGACGTTCGAAACAGGGATGGGCACGAAATATAACGGGAAGAGCGACTGCAACGTGTAGCCGTCATGAGCCGTCACGATTATAAATCCGAACTTTACCGATTTTTACCTTGATATTTTAGTTTCTTCTAATACCTTTATGAATATTTCCCTTTAGGTACTTTTCATATTACAGAATGAAATAGTTTCATCCATAAAATGCTTGAACTTCATATCCTTCTTAGGATAATATAATAGAACTCTATTCCTACTATCGATAGTGGGGTATTAAAATACTTGGGATTTGTAATAATATATAAATAACATAAATAATTTATTAAGATTAAGCATAGTTGATCGCTTGGCCCCCGTAAATGAGAATCGATGTGATAATCAAGCCGTCCCCGCCACTTCCACTGGCACCTCCTGGATAATACTCCTGGCAGAGGAGAGTACACTGATATCGGCACAGTTTACAAATGTCTCCTGAGCCCCGCAACCCATGGCGCCCGAGCCATCCTCACAGACGCCCCAATTGTTGCCCGCCGTATATGTCCATCGGAGGACGCAGTGAATGCAGTTGAGATCAGTGGGCAGTTGCACTGTCAGCAGAATTTCTCCAGTGGTTGTGTTGATGTTGTATTTCTGGGTGCCATCGGCAAAGTTTAAGGGATGCTGGTCGAAGCACTCCTCCGACTCACTGCCATTTTCATCCAGATCGCATATGTGGAACCGGAAGTAGCCCAGATGATTGGCAGTGATCTTAACGGTAATTTCAGCTTCTGTCACGCCGTTGTAGGACTTGACGATCACTCCACTGCCATATTTGCCGCCCAGCTCGTTGGGACGCGGTTGCTCCAAGCTCCAGTCATCGCCACACAGTCCGCAGCGACCATCGTTTTCGGTTTGTTTCTAGGGGAGAGAATTTATCTTATATAATGGAGAGCTCAAGGCGATGTGCTGTAAAGCTTACCCAGAAGCCACCGCAATACAATCCGTTGTCATCATAATTGGCTGGTGCCGAAGAGTCGTAACGCCAGCGCGAGGATCTTCCCACAGGACTCAACATCATGCCGTGGGCGTCTAGCTCTTGCACCAGGTAGAAGGCACCCAGGCAAATAATCAGAATCACCTCGAAGGATTTCATTTTGCTTTCACTTTCACTTTTTTTTTGATCCGAGGTGCCATGGTGGAAGGCTTATATAGTTCCATATTCCCAGTCCTTATCAGTTGCCAGGCTGTTTATGCTTGTTTTTGATTTTTCGTCAAATAACTGTGAATTGTTCTTATCGCATTTAATCTTCACTCTTTTTTTATGATTATTAGTAGTTGAAATTTTGGGGAATTGGTAGTATCTGGCCTGGGAATTGGGCAAAACACCTCAGTATGACACATATAAACAATACCTCTAATGGTCGGTAATTGAATCATTCTAACTTCATAGACTTTGTTTATGGGACTCTTAATGCTTAACCCATCAATGCCATTTTGATAAGAGTTCATTGCTTAGGAATAATTCTTCAGCCTTCAAGTTAAACTTGTTAACCAAGGTTGCAACGTTTCAAGTGCATAGTGCGAGTAGAAACTTTATTTTTGAAGGAACTGTCAAAGCTTAAGTAATTGCAGTTATCGCGTATTACGGTGAGGTATTATAAATAAATTAAAAATCACTTTACCTTCAGGGCGTCGATTCAAAATTATATTTTGGAGATGGTTCGGCTTTTTTTACCATAGTACATATTGTGCGAATGTGCACTACCAAAAAAATAATATGAATTAAGGAAGGATTACAAGCCATAATTAAAGACAAGGTTACATTAATGAAAAAAGAAAAGCAACACGAAAAAATTAATTAATCAATTTCAATTTCATCAATACTCATTTTTTTCAAACATTTTTTTGTTAAAAAAAAAAATAAAATTGACGTAAACGCAAAAGTTAAACTGTGTTCTTTCTTTAAATACTTATTTTTAGTGAAATTTAGGAAATGAAAAAGTTTAATAAATATTACTTAACTTTAAAGCAAATATAGAACTTAAATGTAATTGAAAAAAATTATTTTCTTAATTACATTTATAATAGCGTTAAGCTTAAACATTTTCATACATATATCTTGGCCTTAGAACATCGATGTTTAACCGCTTCTAAAGGTGATTCTGGCCCAACCAGCCGGTCAAACTGGCAAACTGAAACTTCGACTCTAAAACCTTTTCGTATCTAGCAAGCGACCGAGGCTCTAAAACTGTCGCATTACCGACGTGGCCTAACCCCAGGCGATTTCTTTATTCAGCTTTCAGGCAGCTTTCTCCAGGAGGGCATGCTACGTTTTGCCTTTATATTTAAATTTAAATCATTTTAAATCAAATTTAAAATTTCATACTTCCTTTTGGCGCCGAAACTTGAGTTTTGTTCTTTACCAAAACTTTTCTGATTCGATTGTTAATCGATTGGTTCTTCTTCTATCAATAATTTATCAGTCATGAGCTTCAAACATAGCAGATGTTGTTGCGGATTATTATTATTTTATATTATAATTTATATTATATTATAAATATATGTAGTAGAAAACATGCAGAAAAGTAGATGAAAATATGTATAAGAAAATTCAAGCAAATTAAAGCAACAAATTCGAAGCAAAAAATATGTTTTGTATTTTTAATTTAATATCTAAAAGTAAACATTTTTATTTTAAAGCAACGACAAAGAAAATGATTTTTGTGTAATATAAATAAACTTATTTAAATTTTGCATTATTGAGGAAGTTTTTTTTTATATTCTGATAATAGTGATAGTTAGTTTTTTTTTTATTTCCAGCGTTTCTATTGTAGCCCGATCTGACTAGATCTGACTAGACATACTAGATCGAATCGGCTGATGATATTGATATGTCATACTTCATAGAACACCCTGGAAGGCTGTAGAAATATGTCTGACGTGGGCCTAATGTTTTAATAAGATTGTGAAGTAGAAATCTTCCTAGACATACATATGTATGACAGATGTAAACTTTTTAAGGATTAGAACTTCTAAGCGAATTACACGCTATCATTTATTTGATATGTAAGTTGTGCCCAATAAATTCACAGATATTATTAATAATAATGCTATGTCAGTGATGAAAAATTCAAGGAAATGTGTTAAAGATTGTCATTGTGAATGCAAACATGAATCCCTTGTTATTGATCCAATATCAGCGTGTAAACACCCTGAAGTCATTAGTCCTTCATCCTCAAAGACGTCATCTTACACAAAAATAAACCATCAATTATTATTTGTAATGTTCCGAGTTTTATTTAACTTTGGCTGACTGACTATTTGGCTTTAATAAATTTCAGTCTTAAGAGGCAGTTCCTTGAGTTGCAGACTTGTTTCTTAGACAACCTCGATGGGAGCCACGGGCTCGCCGCCACTGACCAACTCCTTGACCAGGTTGCGACCCCAGTCGATCCTTACATCGGCGCAGTTCTTAAAGGTTTCCTGGGGACCACAGCCCAAGGCTCCGTAGCCGGATTCGTCGCAGACGCCCCAGTTGTTGGCTGAAAAACAAAAACAACTCCATCAATTTCCGGTGAATCCAAAAACCATGGCCAACACTTACCACCGACATAGGTCCAGCGGAGGACGCAGTGTTCGCAGGTGAGTCCAGAAGGCAGAATAGCGGTCACATCAAACTCGCCAGCCTGGGAGCCAATATTCAATCTGTTGCTGCCATCGGGGAATCGCAGAGTGTTCTGGTTAAAGCAGTCCTCCGACTCGCTGCCGTAGGCATCCAGGTTGCACAGATGGAACTCAAAGTATCCAAGGTGGTTAGTGGTGATCTTTACGCCAATGGTAATGGCATTGCCTGCCGAGTAGCTCCTGGTCACCACGCCGGCACCGCCGATGCTGCCTCCGATCTCATTGGCACGGGGCTGGCCATCCGAAAAGTTGTCGCCGCACAGACCACAGCGACCACCGTTGTTAGACTGGGTCTGTGGATGTCAATGAAAAGGCGGATTAAATTTTGTTTTTCATGAAGATATGGATTTTGTCAGGCTATATTGGTAGGACAACATTTATAGGACTAGTTAAAGTGAGTAATTGTGCTTTGACTGCTAAATATGCCTTTGATCTATGGCAGACGCACTCCATAAATGTTTTCCGTTCCTTATAATTCCCAACTGCACCTTTGTTTCAGGAGAGTCGCTTATGTTAATGGTTCTAACCTGAAGCGGAGATGCCCACGCCGATTACTCGCGTGCTCTAGACTTTCGATCCTTTATACTAATGAGCTCCACTCAGTTATTTAAGAATAAAATAATCAAATGTTATCTCCATAAATTTCATGTTGATTTAGTTATCTTATTTGTAAATTAGAACAAACAACGTACAGAAACAAAAGAAACAAATACTATAATGCCGCAGAAAACTATCTGTTCTGATTCTCTCAGAGCAAAGCATTATAATGTAATTGCTGTTTAGGAGCACCCATAGACTCACAGATGAGGGATACCTAGTATTAGTTCTGTAGAAGCTCACAGCATGTTATGTATTTTGTTCTACTAATAATCTATGAATGAATATTACGAAAATGACCTTATTTTTATCAAATCAAACATAAAATGTGTTTATTCTATGCTGATAAACAAAGCTTGATTCAAGATAAAGCAAGAAAAAACGACATATTGTCAACATTTTACGAAACTTATTTGTTAGAACCTAAAATCCGGGTTTGTTCTTAAGTCAAAAATACATATTTTTAACCCCAATTTTTTCTATCTTGAATATAATGAAGAAATCCTTCACTCACATACAATCCACCGCAGAAGAGTTCATTGTCGTTCCAGTTCTGTGGAGCGGAGCCATCGTAGCGCCAACGGGACGACCGGCTGGGTGGGGACAGCATCATGCCGTGGGCATCGATCTGCTGCAGACCAATGGCCAACAGGAGGGTCACGCTGAGGAGGTACTTCATGGCGAAGGTATCGGTTTCGCTTTCACTTTCACAATGCCTTTTCGACGCTCGTCATCGGATTTATATTTGCTCCTGTCCGACTTATCATCGCGATTCGATTTGATTGGATTCAAGAGTTTTACAATAGCTCTCAGGGTGATAACGCACCGTGATAACACTCAGTAAAAATAATATGTATAAATAATAACAATTGCACTCTTGGTCCTGATCGAAATCCGCAGAACTAACACTCTAGATAACCTCCCCGGATAATAATCTTTGAATGGCCTAGTAAAATATTCATAAAAATGTCGAGCGCCAAGAATGCCACCACATACAGGTGGTAAGTGCCTTGAATAGATATTGCTAGCCCCCTAATCATTTTCGTGCAATCTTAAGTCCACTTATTGAATTAACGGATCTCAAGTATTCCGCTTCGAGTATTTGTTTTGGATTAACAGCTTATCAGACTCCGATGTACGATTTCATTAAATTCTTTCCATTCAATGAATCATTAATGAAAGGTACAAGCCCAAGACTTTATAGTTTGGCATGAAGTTATTTCATGTCTTCATTGGAATATCATCTTTTTTTGAAGACCCACTTTTCATTCATTGATGTATTTATTTTTATAGGTTTATCAGGAAATTATTAAATAATATTTAGTTCTATAATGCTTTCTATAATATTTTCCAGTTGTCAAATGGTTTTCAGCCGAAAAGTATTCAATAATTCATTTGCCGAAAAAGCAAATTTGTTGAACCATTCACTTATCTCAACGAAAAGATTATCACTGTGGACGGCCGTCGACGTAGTAATCTTGTATTTGGTTTTCTTCCTTATTACCATTGGAATGTTTTCATTTTGTTTTTGTATTAAATAACTAGGTATACTTCAATGCATAGTATTTCATTAAAAAAATGTATTTAATTAACAGATGGTACTTATTTTAGTATGCAAATTCAAAATATAATGTTAAAGATAAAGTTAAACTGAATATACTTTATGAGATCGGAGATGCTTCCTTCTGCCTGTTACATATGTACATTCTCGGTTGGCATAAAGCTATAATACCTTATGGGTAGGTAGAAGAGCCTCTAAGTTGAGACGAGCCCTTTTTGATCACCCTCTCGCTACCGGGTAAAAATATTTTTAATTAGGATTTTACTCCGAGTTTTCAGTCAGAAAAATCATCATATTTCGTTTAAAAAAAGGTGTAATTTAAGTTACACAAGAAAGAGAGTGCAAATGTGTAATTATCAGTTGTTTTGGTATTTATACACTCCTGTCCACAATTATTTACACCTATCAAAACCTATTCGACTTTCGTTAGAGAATGAGAAAACATAATAAAACATAATAGATAGAAATAATATATTTCGAAATTTTGAACAAATAGTTGTGCACAAAGTGTGATATTCTGATCTCGTTTTGCATAGCAAAAACAAAGTTGCACTACTTTCAAATAATTTCAATTTTTTATTAATTTATTTAAACAAGTTTTATCGATTTTTCACTAACTATAGGGCGACAATATATTGGTTCTTAAATTTCGGCACAGAGAATTTAAATTAAATTTTTAAAGAATTTATTAGAATAGAGTAATTTAAATTTTTATTAAATTTAAATACTAAATACATTAGTATGCATAAAATAATTATACATATTAATTTAGTTACAAATTTTCCTAAGAGCCTTATTAATAGATCTTCTGAAGCATGACCATAACTATTTCAGAAGAAAAGCAAAAAAATAGAGAACTCCAAAGTAAAATCTGATATATTACTTTTTACAATCGAAATCGATGTAAATGTGATTTCGCATTTTTGCTTATTAGAAGTTTTAAAGTTTTCGCTATGTCAGTTCATTCATAACTTAACAAAGCAAAGCGATTTCGAAGCGGAAAACCGCCCATTCAGGATATGTTCCCATAGTTTATTAGCTACTCAAGTGACTTAGAGGATTTGACAATTAAACTCAGATATCATAAAAACAATATGTCTTTAGAAACTTGGTATGTTTATAGCGAAACACTAGAGATTGATTATACTACTTGGAAATCTACCCGGTTTACATAGAACTCGACAGTAGTTAACAAAAAATTATATGAGTTAAATATTATGCGTTAAATATTCGCATGTATACTGATTGTATTTGAAAAATATTCTTTTATTTCCAAAGATTCTAAGCCCTTTTATAAAACTGTCAAGTGCAGTTGGCGTTTCTAAAATTGAAATTGAAAATTGCACCTTAAAATATATTTAGATCTTGATGGTTTTAATTCTTATTGAAGTTATTCTGTCATAAGTTGTAAATATATATAGGTCGCAATATACATTTTTGTCTTTGAGAATTTTTATTAACCTATATTCCATATTTATTTTAATTTTTTGTTATATAATTGTGTTGTATTTTTATTGTATTGTGTATTTATAAAATGTCCGTAGTGGACAATCATTAAATGGGATGAGTAATACTTACTTATTTATGATTTGGTCCCAGGGGAAGGCAAAAAGATTGGTACAAAGTAGCCTTCTGGTCCATTCGCTGTTGTCAAGCAGATTTATCGCCAGGTTATTGGGGTGGTAGTGGAGTTTTTTTACGACCCGCTGCTGCTTCTTTCTGCTTTTTAAACAGGGGAAGCCGAGGACGCACAATTCAATGCCATAAGTCCAGATTGTCCTGATGATCGCCTTATATGTCAGCAGCTTTGATGACTTTGGTAGCTGCGCTTCTTCAGCATGTGGGGTCTCCATATGAGCCTCCTTTCAATTGTGATTCCATGATATTTCGGAGTAGCTACCTCTGAGATTGTGACGTCGTTGAGACTGAGTGGAAGGCAGTTGCCGTGGCTGAAAGAGAATGTGGTGGCGGTGGACTTAAAGCTGTTAACGGTGATATTCCACCTTTATATTCATTGTTAACACATTCAAATTGCTTTCAAAGAAAAAATCTACGAGGTATTTTAAATTAAAATCTTTAGAGATCCTTAAATTGGAACGAACTGTTCGTCATTCCTTTACAAACGGAATTGTTATGCATTTCCGCATTTCCCTCTGCAGTTTGAACATGTCTTGACGAGTCAAGCTTAATTATGAGCTTCCGTGTTATTCAACAAATTTTTACATCTGACTTGCAGTTAAAATCAGGACTTGAGCTACTTAAATACAATTAAACTTAATGTAATTAATTAGTTAATGTAAATCTCCACGGCAAGTGAGGGCGACTGTTCAGGAGAAGCTCCCACGACTGTTTCAGATGAAATGGATTTTAATACTTTGCCACGCTTACAAAGTAAATCAGACAAAATGGAAATATTTATAATTATATTTTATTGATTAGGTTTCTTCAATTATTACGATTTGTATTTTATATTCAGACTAGGTAAAATTGAACTCTTTAACGGTTATGCTTGGAATTTGAATAATAGTATTGGACAATGCCCGAGGCTGGTAATCCAGCTTTAATCAGTGTGGCAAGACGATGAATCTAGCGATGGCAGCAAGAAAGCTAAATACTTAAGAATTAAAAAAGCGTCATTTTAGGTAAGAGAAAGATATTTGTTCCGGCTATTATACGGAAGGTACGGTAACTTGAAATAAAATGATTATAAAAAGAATTCTGTTTAGTAAAACGAAAAATCAAGCCTTTTGAAACTCCGTCATTAAATCTTTGGTAATTGACAAAACAATGTTTCACTACCTTCAAATAATTTCTATGTTTATTAATATAATTTAATTAGTTGTATCGATATTAGCTTAATTTGCGAAAGAAAATAATAGATTAGAATAGAGTAATATATTCACATTAAATATAAATACTAAATACACAAATTACAATGCATAAAATAATTGTGCATATAAATTTAATTAACAATTTTCCTAAGCGCCTTATTAATAGTTTTTACATAAAATAATTGTGCATATTAATTTAGCTACCAATTTTCCTAAGCGCCTTATTAATAGTTGACTTCCCCTTTTATTGATTTCGATCTTCTGAAGCATGACCATAAATATTTCAAAAGAAAAACAGCAAAATAGAGAACTCCGATGACTATAAAATAAAAGGCGTAAACAGTAAACTGTTGGAAGACATCCAGATTCAGATTGGCATTCTCCGACACGACCACAAATGTCATGATGACCTGCAGGATGAGGCCCACAAAGGTGTTGAACCCGAAAACCAGGGCGAAGCTGTCCTCGAGCAAGCTGCTGGCCAATTCAGAACTGCAATTTCAAAGAACTGTTGAAACTTTCCACTAAGATCAATGGGATTCAAAGACTGACCTGGCCACCGTTATGGTAAAGGCGAACAAGGCGCCATAAAGCACATAGCCCAAGTAGGATAGGTATATATTGGAGGTCCAGCAGGCCAGAAGGACGGATCCACCTTCAAGGACTGAAAGCAGGGCCATCGAGAGCATGCTGGTGCTGGTGCTGAGACGTCCGGCGTGGAAGTATCCAGCCAGAAGAGCGAAAACAGCACTTAGGAGGGTCAGAGCAGCGTCTACAGCTCCGTTCCAAAGAATCTGCAGAAGAAACCTCTAGAATCAAATCTCCTACGGACAACTGTCTTGTTCTACTCACTGTTGGCTCGTTCTCGAAGGACTTCCACACCACCTGCATGTAGGTGGTAACCTGGAGAAACCCCGCCAGACTCATGGCATACCATAAGCTCCACTGCACCACCAAGGAATTGGTGTAGGCACTGCGGAAATGTGACCAAAGGAGCTGCAAGGCTTGGACACTCTTATTTGGGTTGGCTGTCACCTCTGGCTTAGCCTGCTCAGGACACTTCTCAAGGCCACCTGTATCGGGTGTGATCTCATCCTTAATAGCTTCAGTTCGATTGTGAAAGTACACGCTTTTGTCCACCTTGGGCAGGAAAAAGGCCCACAGAAGTGCCACGACTTGAGCTGCAGATTGAGTACAATGAATTAGTGAATCAAATATGAACATTGAACTCTTCGATGAGCGACCTACAGCTGACGGTAATGTAGAATAGTTGCTTGAAGTTCATCCAATCCATGCCAATAATGAGCTGCGCCAAAAGTCCAGCCACCAGTTTTCCCACAAACATGGCCGCCCGGGTGTGCGATGTAACCCTTGGATAGTACTTCTTGTCCACCTGGGCATAGATGTAGGAGTAGTAGGCAACCTCGGCCGCCTGGTAGAAGCCATAGAATACCTCCACCGATTGCAGCCCCGTCAGAGTACTGGTCCAGATCAGCGTGCTCCAAATGAAGATTCCAGTCAGGGCGTTCGCAATGATCACGGGCTTATATCTGTTCCAAAATGATAATGCAACGGATTACGTGAATATAATGATTGCCTACCTGAGCAAGTCGGTTATGAGGAAGACGAATATGAGGAGGGCCAGGTAGGAGTAGGTGCCCACTGGGTAGACGGAGCGATTTACCTCGTCCTGGGTGACGTGGTACCACTCGCCCATCAGGATCTCCGCGTGATAGGGCTCCGAGGGCCGCAGTTCCCGCAGGAAACCGAATACGCAGAGCACACACGATACCTTCAGCCAAGACTCCATCCCGCTTCGGCTGTCGTCTTAAATCTAATCGCTATATTTACAATAACCGGGCGATAGTGCTCTGACTCGCGATGTCTGACGGCGTGTGGAGAGCTTCGTTCGGTCAGCTATTAAAATAATTGTGCATTCTTGCGAGGGCTTAGCAGGGTTAGTCCCCGAGTATAGAGATTTAGCTTCGACGCTTGTAATCAGCGCAACGCTAGACGCAATTCACAATTTACGAGCTCGGAGAGATCTCCCATGGGCGGACTTCCAAAGCGATAGAACCGAGAAGTATCCGCTTACCGGCATTGGGCATGGTCACGATCTTGATTGCGCTACTCTCTCGACTGCCGCAATTCCCACTCCATCATGTTGGCCATACAAATAATCGGCTAATTAGACTATTAAAACAGCACTTAAGTGGATATGTGTGGAAATTCTCACCGTGTCTTACGGGGCTGCCTTGTTTATTCTTAGTGTTCCAATACCTATTAATGGAACATGCATATCTGGACTGATTAGTTAAGAATATGCGATAGCCAGCTTATAAATAGTAACTAATTTACAGGCATCCATTCTGTATAAACCCTAGATGGGCACGTAGTTGCACTTTCGACTCTCACTGCTCTTTCCGTAATGTTTTTTGTTTTTCGTGAAGAAATAGAACAAAAATCTGGCAAAAATGTACGAATTCCTCGAAACAAAGCTTGAGTCTGGGGTTAAACAAAGGAAACTGAAAGCAACTACAATTTATAAAGGTAATTGTTTCTTTGATGAGTAAAAGAGTTGTGATATGTTCTTTAGAAGTCCTTTTTTTGACGGACACGAGAGAAAATTCATTTTAAGATCAGAATTTGGCACTATATTTTAAATTTTCCCTTTGCATTCCCTTTGCTCGCATATTTTTCATGGCTTATGAGACATGACTGCGATTGTGGTAATGATTGTTCTTTTCTATGTATCGCTGCGAACCTACTCTTCCTGTTTTATTTCGTGCCCAGGCCTGATATGAACACGATTCCCCTGGGCAAGCAACTGTGACTAAAGTAGACTAAAGATAGTCTACCTTAAACCTATCAAAAGCTTAGTTTTCATAAGCTCGATTAGTTCGACACACCCCAAACACTTCCCCAAGCACTTCATTATCTTGATATATAACTCTGGTTGCCCTGTCCTTATCCTTATTAAGTAACGAAGTGCTGTGATTTAAAAGATTTGATAATAAAACACGGCGACTATACTAAAAATTGGTATCTTTATTTCGACGCCCTTAAGACTGATTGTGCACTCTATAAATGGAAATCTGTACTGTTTACTTGGAACTCGGCAAACAGATTGCAGATAACGATGAGATGAGTTAACTCTTCCGGGAATACAATAAACCATCGCATGAATACTATCTGAGAGTATTCCAAAGTAGGAACATGTGTTTTCTTTTTAAGTTACAAACCGGCAACTTTAAGTACTGCCTAAATGCATCCGAAAATCACTCTAAAGAGTTTTCCAGCGTTTCGCTTTCGGTGCCACGGCACCAGAGCCACTCCACCAGCACGGATATCAGATACAGGACACCAACGCCAATGAAATAAAAAGCGTACGCCGTGTACTGACCCACAGGATCGAGTTTAAAGCCCGTGACGAAGGTCATGGTTAAGAAAGACTGAAAGATGAGGGCCACCAACGTGTTGAAGCCAAAGACTAGCCCGAAGATATCGTCCTCCAAGTGTCTGGCCACTTCAGCACTGCAAGGATGTCAACGAATGAATTAAATGTGACTTAGCCTCAAATAGCAATGTGCTTACCTGGCCAACGTGATGGTAAAGCCATAAAGACCGCCGAATAACACGAATCCCGCATACGACCAGTAAATGTCCTTCGTCCAGCAGCAGATAAGTACACAGCCGCCCTCTACGGCGGACAAGAAGACCATGATTAGGAGGGATGTGCGAGGCTTGAGGCGCCCAGTGTGTAGATAACCGGCGGCCAAGGCACTGAGAGCCGCCAGTGCAGTCAATACAGCATCGACGGCTCCATTCCATGCGATTAGCGGCTCCGGCTCGATCACTTTCCACAGAACCTGCACGTAGTAGGTGACTTGGAGGTAGCCAGCCAATCCGATGGCATACCACAGACTCCACTGTACGACGCGGGGATTTGTGTAGGCAGTGCGGGTATGTTCCCATATTAAAATTAGAGCTCGAGGCTGCTTGGGAGTAACTTTCTGGTGCTGAACGACGGCCACATCCAGGCTGTCTTCGCCGGGCAGCTGCGTTGTCTGTTCCATGTCAGTGGTAATCTGCTCTCGGTGGAAGTACAGGCTTTTCTCCACTTTGGGGAGGCCAAAAGCCCACAGCATGGCAATTATTTGAGCTAAAATGGGGTTTTAATATTTCAATTACCAACATTTAGAGCTCAGAATGAATCTTACTTACTGCCTAGTGTTATGTAGTTCAGCTGCTTGTAGTCCATTAATTCCAGATAAAGCATCAGCTGGGATGTGATCCCGGAAACCAGTTTGCCAGCAAACATGGCTGCGCGGGTGTGCGACGTGACCCTAGGATAGTACTTCTTGTCCACTTTGGCATAGATATAGGTATAGTATGCCACCTCGGCGGCCATGTAGGTGCCATAGAAGAACTCCAGAATCTGTAGCGACAGCAGGCTAGTGGTCCAGATGAGCATGCTCCAGATAATCACCCCGGTGGCCCCAATGGTGATTATAAGGGGTTTGTATCTGTTAAGGGAATTAATTATATCTTGAAATTAAATAAATGTATTTTGGAAACATATTCACGCCATAAAACATTATTATTCTTGATTAGCATTCCCAGACAAGTAGATCTAGCCATGTTTGTCCGTTTGTTTGTCCGCCTGTCCGTTTTTTGTTCGTTACTTGCATACTATCCTCTCTGTTCTTGATTTATCTGATTTAAGTCTAAACGGGCCAGATCGAACGTTGCTTTCAATTTAATCAAAATCCCTTGAATAAATCATCAATAGGAACGATGGGTCAAAAAGAGAATCTAGGCAATCAACAAAACTTTGGTGATTTTACAAAGAAATATATTATTTTTATATCTATAACTGTTAGTTTTTTTTTTAATTTGAAAAAATATATTGATTCCCAATAATCTAATTGCAAACTGCAAGCGTATACAAAATTCGTCGCCCCGAGCTTAGCTTTCTATCTTGTTCAAGCAGGAGATCTGGAATTTTCTTAATAAACCAAGGGTTTTAAGTGAAAACAAAACGGAAACCTATACTAACTATACACTAAGTTAACATCAACATTTTTCTTTAAGAGGGAACTTAATACCCAACACGTGGAGAACTAGAAATCAATCGTTTATATTGGTTTACCTTAGGAAATCGGTTATCAGGAACACAAAGACCAACTGCACCAAATACGAATAGGTGCCCACCGGGTAAACATCTTGCATGAGCTGCACTTAACGACATCGAATTATTTTAGATGACCTAAGCTAATTAACTCGTTAACACTCACCTGGTCGTTTGTTATATTTCGCCAAGGGCCCAGCAGGTACTCTGTGACGTACGGCTCCGAAGGGCGGATCTCACGAACGCATCCGAAGACGCACAGCAGACACGAGATCTTCAGCCACTCCTTCATCTTGCGGATTGTGTAACGGTCAAGCGGTTTCTAACGTGACGCGACGATCAAGTGCACGCTGTGACGTAGCGTAAGGGGGAGCGCCAAAATCGGTTGCCGGTAGCGCTGGCGTTGTGCATTCACATTTAGAGATGGGTAACCCTAATATATGGCTGGCCTGGGATTCACGAACAATCTGGTGTATCAGGCCATGGTCGTCGGGTGCTCAATCTAATCTCTGGACTCCGCGGATTCAAAAATTATCACTTCGGAGCGAGCACCTCGTTATATTTACACAGAAATCGCTGTTCCAACGATTGTTAGATAATTAAGAATTTATTAATATGGCTATTGCAGGCACGACCGGCCCGCGACACTCGCGTTTACCTTTTGAATGTCAGAAGTGAGCATTAACCCAAGTGTGTGGACTCACTCTCCCACAGGTGGATCGGGCTCTCGATTCTCCAAACACCCTACACGTGTTCTCCCGCGTACACAAATGATTGGTACTTCCACTGCCAATGGGGCGATGTTATCGATTTGTCGCCAGCACAAACACTTTTGCGCCCAATAAATATTTATTTACCTAATGCGGCAGCCGCAATTGAAATCAATTGACTTCCGAGCCATAAATAAATTCGATTTTGTGTTGTTGCCGGCTGTTGTTACGTCACACCGACAACAACTACTACGCAGCATCTGTTCGCACGAAAACATTCGAGATGGTTGGCAACGCGGGGAACAGCTGTTCTCACCTGACTGCCATTTGCGTACATTTCGAAACAAAAACAATTTATATAAATAATAACAATTGTGCGAAAAAAAACAGATTTTAATTGTTTGAAAACACACCCATGAATGGGGCAAAAACTTTATTCTGCTTTCACGGTCTTTCACGGAACTATGTATGTACTATGTATTTAGTTCAAATCTAAGCTTTAGATATTTCACTTTCGTATTTATTTAGTTAAGAACTTTAAGATCTTTCTGAATAAAAAAGAGTATCCCTAACAAAATTAAGTAATTGTACAAGAATTAAAGTATATAAGGAATGGTAGTTTCCTTATTCTAAAACTATACTAGACCATACTCGAAATTGTATAAAGTTCTTCAATTATATTCCTTTGAACTTGTTCTCTTTTAATATAATTAGTCATCAAATCTAAATAAAATTAAAAGTGTTTGAATAATCCTCTAATAGTTAAGATTCTTGTACAATTCGACCAGAAATTCTTGAAACACCTTGGCATAAATGTAGTAAATAAGCACTTTGTTTATTGTAAAAAATACACGTTTATTTAGCGCGCTCAATTTTAAAATTAGTAATGTGTTGAATGTGGTACAGAATATTCGGTATTGTTCGTATGCGTTTAACAAATAGATTTAGAGGGGAAACGTTGGCTATTTACACAAACAGATGACACGCGGAAAAGCACTTGCTTTTCCCTTACGTACAATTTGACGGAGACTGACTGACTGACTGACTATGAGCTAAAATTGGCCACATTTGCGGAAAGTTAGAAAGTGTACATGTAAAAAACTCTTAACAGCAACATTGAGGTTAGACTCTCTCCGCTCTCCCGTGCGTTTCACGTGGGCGTCCTTCGGCTCACCCTACTGCTGGGCAATGGGCGTGGCCACGGGCGGGGCGGCAGCGGCGGGGTTCGTGGGATCGGCCTCTACCGTTACGAATTCAATGGAGGCGGAGTTGATGCAGTAGCGCTTGCGCGTCGGCTTCGGTCCATCCTCGAAGACGTGGCCCATGTGGGCGGAGCAGCGGGCGCAGCGGACCTCGGTGCGTATGCGTTCTGGATGTGCGATTAGTAGTAGAATATTACCCCCTTTTTATTTGCATTTTTTGCCATATTGTGAGATTAGATTTGCATACGTTTCGGTTTTTTTGTTGTTGTAGTTTGTTTGTTGTAGCGCAGTTTTGTTTCACATTTTTTACAATATTTTTTGGATTTTTTTTTGTTTTGCAAGGTTAATTCAACGTTTTTGTTGGTAAACAAATTAACAGAAAATATATTTTGCAAAATGGGTGAAAATGAAAAGCGGAGAGATTGGAGAGTGTAGAGACAGGGGCAAAGCGAAGAAGTAACGGCAAATAAATGTGAGTGCAGCGTAGAGCGAAAAGGGGAGGCGAAGATGGGGGAAGAAAGAGAGAGCGAGAGAGAGACAGTGCAACGGAGAACGAGCAAAAGAATAAAGAATGGACGGCGGCAGTTGACAAATGAAATGAAATCACGAAAAAAAAATCAAGCGAAAAAACATGACGAATCAGAATTTGAGTTGTATTTCCACATTAAGGGTGTACATAATATTTTGGTTAATTAAGCATTTTATGCATTGTGTGTGTTTCGTGTTACAATTTAAGTTTGATGAGTTTGTGTGAGCGTGTATTTGTGTGTGGTTTTTGTTAGCAAAACAAACCCCCAAAGAACGTTTACAGGCGTACATTTAGTGTTTTTTTTTTTGTTTTTTGATTCGGAAGCGAGTTAAAAAAAGAGAAATAGAAAATATACGAAAATACACATTATTCGGTTTGCTTAAGACACTCTAAATAGTTTAATGGATATAATGGTGGATTCGGTAGTATTCGGGTTATGTTATTGGCAAATCATTTGGGCATGAGTAGGAAACAACGAAAGCAAAAAATGTAAGCAAAATAATAAAAATAACCAAGTTACAACACCAGCAAATAAAAATATGTTTGTATAAATAAAATAAATAATCGAACAAACTACACACAACATATGCACAGACACACACATAATAATGGCCCTGCCCCCAAAAATAAATCCAACTGACCTTGGATCGATCGTGATCGAAATGGGAAATGGGGAAATATGAAATAAGCTCACATGGGGTGCCAGAGAGAAAGAGAGCGAGAGACAAACCCAAAAAAAAGAGAGAGCAGAGTGATGACAGTGTGACAGTAAACCGAAAAGCACAGAAAAACCAAATAAAGGAAACTCTTACGCGGATCCTGTCCTTGCCTTAACTTAATCTATATTCAAACAGGTAAACGCCTACTAACTGTGTAAATCTTTGTTAACATACATTAGTTTCTAATACATTTCGATGGGAATGCCAAGTAAGCTGAATAACCAAAAAACCAAAGCCAGAAATTGTTATTTTCTTTCCATAAACTCTTACAAAACGGCTAAACAGGTAACAACAGTATCGTGGGGGTATTCAGGGGTGCCACGGAATTCGCAACGGATTTAAAATTAACATAAATTGCAACATAGCTTAAACAAACAGGCAATTTTACTCCGAATTTAGGAACTAAATATTTCATACTTTTCAATAGACTTACAAATTCCCAGCAATTTCTGTGGCACCCCTGGACTTTAAGGGTTTGAAACCGAAAGAGTAGATTGGGATGAAAGAAATGCCAACATAAAGTAGTTAAATTACAATTTCAAATTGATCTTAGACTGATCTACAACACTAATCTCTCACTCCTCCGTTCCGTAATACATTTTCAAACATCGTTCTTGTACAAGCTTCGTTCTGTTTTCGCATAATAAACTCCTATAAAATATCTAAGTATCCTCCTGTCGATCCCGACAAAAGTAAAAGTGTCTTCGTATAGAAATCTAACTGCTCTGAATCTCTTTGTGTAGTGTGGTATTTCCTCCAGGTCTCTGTGTATAGAGCTCAAGTCCCTCCAGCTGCAGTATCCTCCCAGGGGGCTAGCGGGCAGATCGATCATTATTTCTTGGATGAGACCGCCGGTGGATCCGCTTTCGATGGCGCCGGAGCACTCTTCACAAAGTCGATCGACGCAGAATTGATGCAGAAGCGGCGGTGCTTGGGCGGCGGTCCGTCGTCGAAGACGTGGCCCATGTGGGCGGAGCACCGGGAGCAGCGCACCTCGGTGCGCACCATGCCTAGCGTTTTCGAAATGACTACTGTTGATTTAATCGGGGTTAACAGTGTGATATTCGTGTGCGGGCGGATAAATTGTTTTTTTTTTTTTTTTTTTTGGGCAAGAGTTTTGCGGAATGAGATTCGTATTTTCAGTTTAGTTTTTTTGGGGGGGGAGATAAAATTCGAGAAAGTCAGGCGGGATAGAAGAGGTGGATAAGAGAACACAATACTCGGTTAGGAATTAATTTTAGTCGCTTCTCCTCGCTTAGTTGCACATTCAGGTGCTGCCACTGCAGCGGGAACACTCACAACAAGGCACAACCAACGCAACAAGACTAGACAGGTAAAGGCAACAACGGCACAACGGCAACAACACAGCAAGGCCAACGGCACAACTACAGTGAACTCTGGGCAACGCGCACCACATGTACCATGGAACAAGTTCAGGTTCAAGTTCACATCCAAGTTCAAATCAAATATCAAGACCAAACAAAGCAAAAAAAACAACGAATTAACACAAGGCAACACAATTAGCACAAGACAGATATAGGATATTTTGCAATTTATGGATTTTCCTACTTCATTTCTACTACGTTGATATAAGCCTTAATTGCTGAACTATGTAAGTATTAGAAGCAGTGGTGCCCAGAGCCCTGACTCGCGAGTTATCTAATTTATATGCCTGATCTTTACGTACGCTTTTTTTAGTTTAGTTTGCAGAGATGATTAACTATTTCTTTCTCATATTTAGCCACTTGTTTCTAGTGTTCGCCACAGCCCCGGCTCTCGAGTCTAGTCTGTCCGTTCTCTGCTGGCACCGATAGTATAAGCGTTCGTATTGCATCCGCAAAGAAGCTCGGGACAGCTTGGTCTTACTCAAACAAATGCAAAATCAACTTGTAAATGTATTGCCTGGACACCACTGATTTACAGTACAAGTATTAGTCATTACCAACAAGTTATTTAATAATGAAAACTCTGGAATATTTACTGTCAATACTAATCATCAAAAAATCAAGATATTGTAACTATTAAATACTGAGATAGATTAAACATAAATAAACAAATACTATACTGTTTTTTTTATATAATTGAAAAGTGCACTTAAGGCTTTTGTAAACGTAGTAGATATTTTCGGGTTCGTTATTTAAAGACTACTAGTACTATTTTATGACTGCACATATTTACATATGAAATAACTACACACGTTATTGGTTCGTCCTAGGATGGTTTTAGCAAAGACTGCTATTAAGCAAGATAAGTAGCGACCATAGTTCAAAGCTTTAGAGCTTGGATGGAATAGTCGATTGGCGCTACTTATCTTATATTGTCTTTGGTTTTAGTTTCTCCTCAGTTAAAGTTATAATTTCATCCTTAAGTTTTGATTTTGGTGCGGCAACGAAACAGCAACTCAAATAAAACAGAACTCAAAACGTTTTGCAACTAACAACTACGAGTGCCGAACAATTTCTAGGACCACCTTGTGGATGGTCCAATGGGAGGAGTGCCACGTGGGCTTAACGCACCTGGAATGCTGGCGTCGCGGTGCAGCGTAACCTTGCCCTTGTCGAGGACATCGTTGAAGGCCGGCCAGCCGCAGCCGGAGTCGTATTTGGTGTCCGAGCTGAACAGGTCCTGGTGGCACACGATGCACTGGTACATGCCCTTCTCGTAGTGCTTGTTGTAACAGCCTGCGTTGTTGGTTGGAAACACAATACGTTATTGAAGGATTTAGTTAGCTTCACCTAAATAAGTATGTTTAAGGTATTTTCTTTGGGGGGGCTGGGGAGGAGGCACACCTGTGAATGGGCGCTCGGTGCCAGCCTCCTGTGTAACCTGATACTGCAGCGGTGTCAGGCGCTTGCGCAGCTCCTCCTTGTTCACGGTAACCTTTTCGCTCTTATTCTCCATACTCTTCGCCGGGTTGTTGTTGCTTTGACGTGAATCTGAAACATAATACCTTATTAGTGTTCAGTTTTGTGGTTGGGTGTATGTGCATTTTTCTTCAACCGCCCCCGCTCACCACTAGTTGGGTAATGGGAAATTGAGTAATTATGGCTGGGAGGTCTCGCTTGTTGCCAAGCTTCTGTAGGATTTTTTCCCTAATCTCTAACTTATCAGTGGAACTTTCAACTAAGCCCTGGGCAATCATAATTTGTTAATTTAAATGCCATCTATTCGCCTACAAACGATAAGAAATGGGTGGTGCGGTCTATCAACAATGAGTTGCATAAAATGTATATTCAAAACCACAATATCATCTTATTTTGGTAAATATGCGATTAAAGTCATAAACCAGATGAAAATAACTTGTTTTAATCACTTAACTTAATCACTTTATAGTTTAAACAGTAAACAGTAGTAATTGGTGTTTGGTGAATTACAGAAACTCAAAAAAAGAACACTAAGTTGAAATCAGTGTTGCCACTTTGCGGAAAGAATGTCTTTTGTATTGTAGGATCTTCTAATTTAAGAAAAAGTGTGCAAAGCAGGATTAACTTTGAACCCTTTAAGTACATATATACATTTATATTTATTCTTACCCTGTATTACATGTGCACTGTCTGAAAACAGGATTTAAATGGATCCTGAAAACCGAATAGAATTCCACTGCTTGGAATTTAGGTCACAACGAAAATATTTTGAGCTCTTAGTGTTCTAGAATTCAATATTTGAAGTGAAAAACATGGTGCCTGTTTGAAAGTTTTTTTACTTGGTAATTCTGTTTACTGATTGTAGGAAGTGATAGCTTAAGTTAAATATTTCCAAAATAAATTAACTTAGATAGACGGAATAGATTTCTGCAATACATTTTTCAGAAAACAAACCAGATTACGTTTGGTTTTTTTAAGGAAGTCTGAGAGTTTATGGGCGAATGTAAGCTCTCCACTAAAGAATTCAGATGCTTGTTCTCTCCGACCTAGATTATCCACTCAAAATTGATGGCCAATTCGGCAGGGTATATCCTCCCACACAGCAACAAAGCAGACGAAGTTGTACAAAACCGTGGAGCTAATTGGGCAAGGTGTAAACAGATTGGTTAAGTGCAGTCGAAGAGGCACAGGCAACAAATCGAGTGGGGAAACGCATCGGGCCAAAAATAAATTAACTATGCCCGCTGCCGCCGACAATAAAACAAAGTGGCGCCCAAAGTAAACACACAAAAGTTGGGGGAATCGTATCTGAGGGGGAATAGTGATCAGGGGATGCACCTTTTATTTTAGTTTTATTTCTTTTTCGAGAGCAATAATAGAAAACCACCGAAGTGTGTCGCGGGCAATTAATTAAAGACAAATGAATTAATTTCGAGAAAACGGCGAAAATAAAATTGAATCGCGCTGAAAATAGCGGAGGGAAATTGCGTTCATAAAGAATGCAAACGAGGCAGCAATTTGAACTAGAAATTGTGTCTAAAATTAGAAGTTTGCCAATCGATTGATGGGAAACTCAACAAATGGAATCCATTGTTTTGAATGAATGCGGCGGGACCACACCCACAGGTGGAGCGTTGCCCCTTTCAACGATTCAACTTTTTATTCCCTATAACGGGGTATTGTCAGTTTTATATTATTTTTAACATTTTTTTTTTATTATTTTGAATAATTTAGAAAAGAGCAGAATCTGAACATTATAGGTCATAAGCTCAGCTCCTTGAGGTCTACAGAAACCAAAAGGATGTGCCGATGTGAAGAATTTTAGTTTTGGCTTTCCCGGAACTTTGTGTTTGACTGACTTTCGGTCCTCCAAGCTTAACATGCGATGCCCAACCCTGCTCTATGTTAAGCGTATGCAACTATCACTACTTTATCTACTTGATGAGCATTTTTAAAGTCTTAAATATTTATGTTAATTTGTAGCTTTAGAATAGTGGTCCGAATTTCCCTGCTGGCGCTCTTCCGACACACGTACGCTATAAACATTCGTTGGACTAGGGCATAGATCTTCAAGTATGCTATCGGCGAATTTAAACACAAGATTAGTGATGACCCATTGCCCATTTAAGACCCCTATTACCATATTGTAGCTAAATCTAGCCGTCTCTAGCGTTAAATAGCTTTTTTCATAGTCATAGCTGTACTTCAAGCCGATTATTGTTGCCGTTTTTTGTTCTCATCTCTAAGCACTTCATTCAATTTTTGACACATACAAATGCAAACTTTTTTTATTGGTAGTAAAGTTAAGTAAAAAAAATTCCCTAAATCCCTGAAAATGTTTGTCAAAGTTGTGTTTATTGATTTTGCATAACTTGTTTGTTTTTTTCTTTTCTTTTATGTCATAACTATAGAAAGCAAATAGTAGGGACTGCAGTACTGACCGCGCCTGGGTTAATTTGAGAAGAGCATACTGATGTCGACTGTCTGCCCTCCGCCGTTTTCACCTGTCACTCACCTGCATAGCAGCGGCTAGATGGAAAGGCGGCGGCGGCAAGTGCGAAATTTCGAGTGCGCCGCAGTGCGTGGCGAGAAAGTGAAAACATTTTTCAAGTCCCCTTTAGTTTTCGGCAAATGCAAGGTGACAACTGCACTTGGCACTGCCAATTCGCCACTAGCTTGTTATTCAATCAAAACGGCGGAGCGTGGTTAGCGAGGAAAGCGCTGAAAAGCACGGGAAAAACGGCGGAAAGTCAACCCACGCGAACTAATATTTATGCAATGCCCGTCCCGTTGACACTTCCGTCTTTATTTCTATTATTTCGTTCTATTTTCGTTTAGCTTGTTGTGCTTATGCGCTTGGCTTGCCCGACTCTGTGTGTGCGAGTTTGTGTGTGTGCGGTTGGGCTGCAGGGAGAAAGCGCATTAGAGAGAAAGCCGTGGCTGCTCAATTGCACGCTCATTAAAAGAAAATTGTCTGGCGCTCGCTCAGTTTCCCAAGTTCTCGGCTCCAATGTCAGTCCAAGCCATCGCACACACTCCCACACACACACACACAATAGACAAACTAAAGCACGCACAACACACACATTTTCCCACACTTAGCGCGGTGGCGTGTCCTTGGGTTTCCCTGGAAGCTTCTCACCTGCTGAAAACTGCCTGAATTGGTGCTGCGCCTGTTTTGCTTCTATTTTTGGCCTTTTGTTTATGAATCGAAGCGTGCTCTCGGTGCTAAAAAGAAGCGCGCGTCGCAATGTTACGCAGCGGTGGAAAATCAAAAACTAATATAAAAAAGCCAACAAACAGCTGACCATGAAAAGTAGCCTTCCCCCCAGCCCCAAAACTATCGATAGTGGCAATATCGAGTTTTTAAGTGGCTTTCCACTGCACTGCCTTTTTTGACGATAGTTTATGAAAATCCGGAATGAATATGAAATGATTTTTTCCACTAGGCCCACACAGCATTTTGCATTTTTATTCAACTGACTTTTGATAGTTTTGATATGGCGTGCAAATAAATTTTCAATCATCTTTGAAAATATTATTAGCTAACCTATACTTATTTTTTATCTTTTAAGCGATCTAAATGAAAAAGAATCGTACATGGTAGCAATATTTTTACAATAACAATCAGCAATCTACAAATTACCATGTATGTTTTTATGCAACTATATCCCCTCAAAAAGAATAAATAGACAGAAATAATTTTCAAACCAAAGGATCCTACTGAAAAAAATCCAAAAATAGCGGTGGTACGATCTCTGAAAATTCTCCCAGGTACCGGATAGCACTAATTCATCGATAGATTCACAGCTGACGGTCCGCGTTGCCAACCACAGGGAAGTCAGACGACTGGAAGGTGCTGCAGTCTGGCAACGCGGTCTGACTTTGTTGTGCTCACCGAATTTCGAGCTCTGCGAAATTGTTTATCAGTATTAGAAAACCAACAAAGGCCAGTAAAGAACTGAGGCTGCTTGTGTCGCACAACCGAATTCGGACGCCAATTGCACTGCCAAAATACTCATTATGTGCTGAGCCGTCCAGCAGGCGCTAGTTAAGAGCAAACCGACCACACGCAGAGAGGGCGTCAACTGTCAGTAGTAGTGGGGGTGGAACCCAAAGAAGAAAGAAAACGAAAGAAAGGCCAGGAAAGCAACTCATATCCAACTAATTAGCGAATTTACGGCCCCAAGCAGCATGAGCAACCACAGATACCACCACGGGGGCAACTACATGCATCCCCGCATGTCCTATCCTCCACATCACTTCACCTACGTCTCGTCGTGCGTCAAGTACATGATCTTCCTGCTGAACTTCCTCTTCTGGCTCTTTGGCGGCCTGCTCCTGGCCATCGGCGTGTACGCCTTCATGGACAAGCTGAAGGATGGCAATGGGTGGGTGCGCCTGGACACGGTCTACGATGTGATGTTTAACATTTCGCTGGTGATGATTATTGCGGGCATTGTCGTGTTTGTGGTCAGCTTTGCCGGCTGCTTGGGCGCCCTGCGCGAGAACACCTGCCTCCTGAAGTTCTACTCGATGTGCCTGCTCATGTTCTTCATCATGGAGATGGCGCTGGCCATTATCTGCTTCGTGTTCCCGCAGTACATGAACTCGTTTCTGGAGTACCAGTTCACGGACAAGATCATCCACTCTTACCGCGACGACTCCGACCTGCAGAACTTCATAGACTTTGCCCAGCAAGAGTTCAAGTGCTGTGGGTTAAGCAATGCCGGCTACCAGGACTGGAGTGAGTATCCTTGGGACTAGGTTCAAGCCTGATGAGTGTGTCTAAACTCCTTCCCTTTGAGCAGGCAAGAACGAGTACTTCAACTGCTCCTCGCCGTCGGTGGAGAAGTGCGGCGTACCCTACAGCTGCTGCATTAATGCCACCGACATTAGTTCCGGCTTGGTGAACATAATGTGCGGCTATGGCGTGCAGGAGCGTTCGGTGGCCGCCGCCAGCAAACGCATTTGGACCAGCGGCTGCATTGAGATCGTTCGCGTTTGGGTGGAGCGCAACCTCTATGTGATTGCGGGCGTGGCTCTTGGCATCGCCCTGCTGCAGCTGTTCGTTATCTATTTGGCCAAGACCCTGGAGGGCCAGATCGATTTGCAGAAGTCGCGCTGGTCGTGAGTGCCATGCCACCATCCGTACTTGTACGGATACCCACCCTGCGAAGACGACCCCTACTACAACTCGCGGATGTGAGGCGGGCGAGCTGTGCTGGTCCTGGCCGTGCTCAAATAGTTTCCAATCGAATACCCATACTCCTAGATCAATCCATAGCTCTCCCTGGCACAACCCCCTCTTGTTCTATTCTGTGTTCCCGAATCAGTCTTACAATCGTATCGATACTCTCTAGGCTAAGTAAGAATATTTATACTCCATATATATATATGTATGAAACTGCAAGTCGCAGCAGCTCGAGCTCTGTATGTTTTTAACGGCAGCGTTTGATGCTTAGTCACGAGGAAAATCGGAACAAATTTAACGTTTTACCCAAGTAAATATATGCAATATCGTACTATTTAAAAGACACTTGTATATAAGCTAGCAAGTTCCATAAGAAATATGCATTTAAAATGAAATTTATATATATTTAAACGACGAAACCAAAACTGCATGCACGTTTGTTAAACACAACAACATAACTAGACTTATTAGACATTTTAAGTATCTGTGTGCGAACCTTGTTGTAATGCGTACTCAAATACAGACATTCTATATGTGTAGGCATGACTTTTCCATCGGGGGCGTCTAAAGGGGAATCGCTTGAGGTCTTAAATCTAGTTCAGTTTACCAAAATCATATTTTTAATATATATAATATATATATATATAATTATATGGACACCAAGCACGTGCTTGTTAGGGTTATGTGTGAGTATTAAAGTTAAAGAATAAGAGGAAAAGAAACTACTGGCTGCCTGATTGTTCGCTTACTAAGTTGGTTATGATGAAAGTTTATAGTTTAGGAAAGCTAAACCTTGGTTTGAGATTAAAGGTAAAGAGTATCTAGTAGTTCTACTCGGTACGTGGAAATTAAGCTGTCCTAACGAGTCAGTACTCTAAGGATAAGGTTATAGATGAAGGTTATACCTAGGATAGTTCAATGGTTCGATAAGGAAAGTTAATGAGAAGAGGGTAACCATTGGTTTAAGTCCCAGTTAAAACCTCGATGCGTTTCCTGTCCAAAGTCTTAACAATTAACATTTGCCTTACTGGATTGAAGGTGTTTAATTTTACCGGACATTGAGAAAGTATGCATTTTATATTCTATATTCTATATTATATTAAATAATCTATATTCTTTTCTCTATAATATTAATTCAATATTATTTATTCTATATTCTTTATTTTTTATTCTTTTTTCTTTATTAATTATTTTATATTCGAGATTATATCTTCTATATTCTATATTATATTAAATATTCTATTTTCTTTCACACAATACCAAATAAGGAACACAATTATCTTTATTCTTTTCCCTATAATCTTAATTCAATATTATTTATTCCATATTCTTTGATTTTTCTTTATTCATTATTCTATATTCTAGATTATATCTTCTATATTCTATATTATATTCAATATTATCTATTCTTTCCCCTATAATACACAAAACAATAAGGAACACAATTCTCTTTATTCTTTTCTCTATAATCTTAATTCAATAATATTTATTCCATATTCTTTATTCTTTCTTTTTTCTTTATTCATTATTCTATATTCTAATTTATAGAAGACTATATTCTATATTATATTCAATATTCTATATTCTTTCCCCCACAATCACAAATAAGGCACACAATAGTTAAGTTAACAGATTACGCATATTTATTTTGTTGTATTGTAACGTTCGCCGAGATATAAAAAGAAATATGCGTTTTATATATTCTAATTTCGTTAGCCATCGCCAAATATTATTCAAGATCATCCATAATTGCACCCGATGCGTCTTGCATTGCCTTAGCACCTTCAAGCTGCTGTTGTCCCGCGTTCATTGGCAAGGATATGGGGGGACAGTCGTTTAGGTCCGGCATTTGATGTCCGAACTCTTGCATTTTAGCCATCAGCTTTTCGAATACATGAGGTGGAAGGGAGGCCTGCAGCACCTGGAGCATGCAGCCAGGCTGGCCGCACAGAACGATGGCATTGGCCAAATGCTCAACACCGCGGTCGAGGTCTCCGTTAGCGATC
This sequence comes from Drosophila kanapiae, assembly GCA_008042475.1. Lineage (NCBI taxonomy): Eukaryota > Metazoa > Arthropoda > Insecta > Diptera > Drosophilidae > Drosophila > Drosophila kanapiae. The sequence goes on from VNJM01003026.1 coordinate 456,845, forward strand.
AGATTTTCACCCTGCTGGACCTCTCGGATGAAGCATCTTTCCATAGCTTCGTGTTCTCTTAGATTTGGAAATTCAGGCCTGACAGTGGCAGCTATTCTATTGCGGCGACGACGCTCACGGACGTTCTTCTTGTAGTCCTGGTCATTGCGGCGCTTGTGATCAAAGTAGATGCAGTATGCGACGAATCCAGCCACTCCCGCTGCTAACACAATTGCCGTTTTGTTCATTTCAATAATATTACGAAAATTCTATCTGCTTCAAAGTGTAGCTTATTTTAGAGTGTAACACGCTTTACACAAAATGAAAATGTAATGAAAATTTTCAAGTCAATACGACGACGGCAATTTATGAAGTTGTTTGCATAACTACTACGATGGTTTAGAGATGTTAAAAGCACTTCGAAACTTTATACTTTATTGTTCTTAAAACTGTGTTTCGAAAGTCTGAATTTATCTAAATATAAATATCTATATTTTCTAATACTTATTCGCAGATTTTCATTACCGATAAAAACTTGTTAAGACACAATTTAAATTTACAATATATATTTAATTAACAACATTCATGTTGTCAAACATTATTGGTATTTTTAAATTGATAGTAAGAAGTTTATATACATAGTTCTAAAACAAAATACGTTTGGCTTTTTAATTTTAAGGGCTTTTTCTTATTCGATAGTTTAAAAAATATCCTATGAATGCCATCTTCTTTGGTTAAAAGTTGTTAACTTATCATTAAAAACAACCATTATTTTCCTTAAAAACTTTAATAACCTTTTTCATTTTCTTGGCCCAACTACTCATTATAAAATCTTTAAATTTACCTAACAATATATCTCATTATATCACAAAAACCAAAACATCTTTCTTTTTAAAAAATTTCAAAAAATTGTCAAATTTTTGATGTTTTACGATGGTATACATATTGAGTAAATATCGTGGTCACAGCAAATAGATTTAGGTTGGATTTGTGGAGAAAAATGTCCCCTATTTCTTTTAAGTGCTAAGAATAACTTATTAACAAGTTTTCTCATGAAATTTTCATTGAAAAAACCTCATTTTAAGGGCCAGACTAGATGTAACACCCTAATTATCCCTACTAGCGATCACAGTCGCCTTATAAACACAACAAAGCCACCTTTTTGGGCAAATTAGTTTGACGAAAAACTTGTTTTAATCCACTAACTAACATATCACGATTGCATACAAAATATACATACATAGCGTATGCAAATGTTCCACAGCAGGTGAAGGATGTCCGGTTTGAGCTTAGCCTTGGTTATGGGAGAACCTGATTATTCAAATAATTTGTATGGCGAAATGATATTTTTAAACGTTATAATCTAGAACAATTCATCGAACTTTGAGACTGCTAACCTCAATATGCAAAGGCAGATAAGCCAGCTTATCAAATTATGAAGTTGAATGGCTAAACACAATGTAAGTACATGCGTCTTGAGTGAAAACGGGACCCCCAATAGAGATAGTATTACATATACAATCGGTGTTTATTATTCTATAAAAAAAGGGAAAATGAAATACAATCCTCCTCTTCAGTATTTGATAATGGAGCGAATGCTTTCGCCCTTGTGCATCAGCTCAAAGGCCTCGTTGATCTCGGCCAGAGGCAGCTCGTGGGTTATGAACTCATCCACCAGCAAATCCTTCTTCAGATAGTCCTCCACCAGTTTGGGCACATCCGATACGGACCGCCAGCCGCCAAAAGCAGATCCCTTCCAGACACGACCCACCACCAGCTGGAAGGGTCGCGTTGAGATCTCCTGACCAGCGCCGGCCACACCGATAACAACAGAGGTGCCCCAGCCCTTGTGGGTGGCCTCCAGGGCTGCCCTCATGGTGTTCACATTGCCAATGCACTCGAAGGTGTAATCGAAGCCGCCGTCGGTCAAGTCGATCAAATAGTTCTGAATGGCTCCCTTGTCGGCCACATCCTTGGGGTTAACAAAGTCGGTGAAGCCGAATTTCTTGGCCAACTCGAACTTGTCGGGGTTGATGTCGATGCCGTAGATCTTGCCGGCGCCGGCCTTCTTGCAGCCCAAGCCAACGGCCAGGCCAACGGCACCCAAGCCCCAAACAGCGCAATTACTGCCAGGCGTAACCTATAAAGATAAGTTAATTAATTTGAATAATTAGTAAACAGCATTACGTAATAAAGTTACCAGAAAAAATCATAAGAAGGGAAGACTTAAGTTAGGGAAAGAAAATCCCAATCAAAACCCACCTTGGCTGTGTTCAGAGCGGCTCCATAGCCCGTGGAGATGCCGCATCCCAGCAGGCACACCTTCTCCAGCGGCGCCTTCTCGTTGACCTTGGTCAGCGAAATGTCCGCCACCACCGTGTACTCCGCAAAAGTGGAGGTTCCCATGAAATGGAATAGCTGCTGGCCCTTGCAGGAGAGACGGGAAGTGCCCTCGGGCATGACACCGGCGCCCTGAGTCAGCCGGATCTTCTGGCAGAGATTCGTCTTGCCGCTCTTGCAGAACTTGCACTCGTCGCACTGGGGAATGTACAGGGCAATGACATGGTCGCCGACCTTGAATTTGGTCACGCCCTCGCCGACGCTTTCCACAATGCCAGCGCCCTCGTGGCCGAGAACCACTGGGAACAGGCCCTCGGGATCGGCACCGCTCAGCGTGAAGGCGTCTGTGTGACAGACGCCCGTTGCCGTAAGCTTGATGCGCACCTGTGGGAAATTGGGGGAAATAAATCAGCTTATCGCAAACCAATATCCGCAGCGCACACAACTTACCTCATGGGCTTTGGGCGGCGCCACCTCAATGTCCTCGATGACCAGCGGCTTCTTGGCCTCCCAAGCGACGGCCGCCTTGCATGTGATTACCTGTAGTCGAGGTGTGTTTGCTTGAGTGTTTCTAATAATTAGTATTCCTCCGGGTCAACTTACCTTGCCTTCTGTAGCCGACATCTTGCTGGGGAATTGTAGTGGAAAAGTTTCGCGACAAGATCAAGTGGCGAATAAAGAGCGAGGAGAGCAACTGGCGATAACGAGGAGGAGGCGGGAAAAGGCCGGCCCGCAGTGTGACCAGAACGCGATCGTTAAATTACGTCAAAAAGCTTAGCTATTTTTTTATATTTGGCTTGAAAACGAAACTTAATAGAATTGAAATTTATATGTAAATATCAGCATCATCAGGCGAGTCAATTTAGCCTTGTCCTTGTCTCTTTATGACACAACAGATCTCAGGACGTGCTCTTCTACAAAAATCATATAGAAAATTTGTATCCTTTAATTTCTATATCTGTAAGATAATAATTTCAGTATAAGAATAATAATAAATTATGTGTTAAATTAAATGTTAAACGTGGGAAATATTTGACAATAAACTTGCAACACCAACTAGAGCAGTACATTTTTTATATTTCCTAGTTTCTGAAATCATAATTATTATTATACCATTGCTGGTTATTATCTTATTTATTTCTCAATATATTCGTATATAACTTATATGTATATGTACGTTAGTATTTACAATTTTATCTGAATATTTTGAAGTCGATCAAAATATAACGATTTAGGCACGATCGCTTGATATGTATAAGAAGCTAGAGTCACTAAGAGTTTAGTGTTTCTAATAATAAATGTTTTTTTTTACACCTCCAGTAGGGTTTCTTCGATCGATTGTTAATTTATTCGAATTAATCCAACTGGAAACTACAATGGTATTACACTTTTGGCTACAAAACTTACCTTCCTTTTTAGTTTTTTTTTAAATCTTACGTCTGTCGGTTCTAACCTTAAGCTTAACTTAATTTTATTTAATTAGGTCTGTCTGTTCTAAGCTTAAGCTTAACCAAATTACCTTTAATTTAAGCATACATGTAGCTCTGCGTTCCGTATATCATACAACCGGGCCACACTCGACTACAGCTTTCATACTTGTTTTTAAAGTGAATTTTGCTTTATATAAAAAAAAATTCATAAAATTATAATTATTTTTGGATTCGTTTGAAAAAATTCAAATTCTGCTTTAATTTAATTTAATTTATTTCAAATAAGCTTTAATTTAATAAAGTGGGCATTATAGGGTTAATACCTAAATCGAAAATAGTTGACACTTGCATGCGTATGTGTACACATGCATACATCTATACATATGTAGCCGAGCCAAGAAGCGCAGCTAACTTCACTCTGCCAAAGTCAGCTGTTTCTACTGGAATACTGTTATTCTTCAAAGTTAATGCAGCGAGCAAACTAGAAACTAATATAATTAAAAAATGATATTATAATAAAAAACAACACTTTCAGTTAACAATAATGATTTTCTAAATAAAAACTTAATTGTACTTAAACATCAGCTGTTGTTGTGACCACAATTATTGCATTTTCAAGCTAAACATGGACAAGGCGCAGGCGCCAAATTTCTTGTAAACATTGCCCGCCCAACCCAAAATGCAACAAAAAGCGCCAATGAACGCAAAATCAGCACAAGGACGTGCCAACACAAGCCAGGAAAAATCAATAACAACACAGCCGCGAAGCGACAAAGGCCGGAAGTGCACTTTTTTTGCATTACTGCTCGTTAAGTAACTCCGGGAATGCAGTAAAAACGTGAATTGTAGCCAGAAAGTGATGTAGACTTCTGAATAAGGATTGAGCTCTGAAAAAAAGCACAAAAATGGTGGGCAAGGGATCCAGCGGCCTGGGCGTGGACACAAACACGGGCAGCAAGGAACGCCCTGTTTTCATTCCGCCTCGGAAACGTCAACAAACCAAGTCGGAGGCCAAGAAACAGAACTATGTGGACCATATTGTCAGTGTGCAGGTTGGTAAAATTGTTAATGATTATTAAAAATATAAAAAAAAACACATTTTTCACACCGCCATTTATTATTGCGCAGCAAAACCGACCCAAGCTGTCGCCCTCGAATCCGGGGCTCGAGGAGGAGCTCCGCAAATCAAAGCTCATTATCAAGAACAAGCAGCCACTGCCGCAGCTTCCGGGTGAACTGGGCGTTCCCAGTGCCCAGGACACCCTGGCCAGCACCCACTCGGCCAGCTCGGCGCAGCATAGCCAGAAGTCTGCCCGGTCGGCCAGCAATCTCAATGAGCTGCAGAACTTCGAGTCCATCTCGCAGGGCACCAAGTCCACGTCGCAGCGGCACGAGAGCAGCACCGTGACACCAAGCAGCTGCTGCTACTCGGAGAGCAGCCTGGACGCCAAGCTGAGCAAGTCACACGACTGCCTGAGCAACCGCTCCTCCTCCAAGAAGCGGGTTAACATCCGTACTTCCGATCTGCCGGGGCAGGCGCGCAATCAGCGCTCCTCACCGGAGATTGCCAACTACGAGGACCTGGAGTCCGGGGAGACGAGTGTCCTGAACACCTACGACCAGAGCCTGGAGCGTGGCTATCAGGCGCGAAAGGAGGGCGGCGGCGGCGGCGGCAACTACCTGACCATGACGGGCACAATTAAGCGGGGCCGCAAGAAGGGCCAGTCCGTGGATCTGCAGATCAACATTAGTCGCGAGGAGCTGGAGCAGCTGAATGCCCACGCGATGGCCAGCGATGCGCAGAAGGGCGGCAGCTTGTGCTGCACCTGCAGCTGCGGCACCGGACTCCACATCCTGCTCATATCGCTGATGTGCCTGCCCTTCGTGACGGTCATCTCGGCGGTGTACTCCTTTTACATTGGCACGCTCACCTGGTACAACATGTTTAACTACTATTGCGAGGAGCGGACTTACCTTCACAAGATCCTTGTGACGCCGCTCCTGTTCGTGGCCTATCCGCTGGCCATTGTCCTGTGCACCTTCGGGCTGGGCATCTACTCCGGGGTGCGCCAGCTAAGCCTGCAGTACAGCAGCTGGGTGAACGACATTACGGACATCGAGAAGGGCTTCTATGGCTGGCTGTGCGGCTTCCTGCATATGCCCGACTGCAGTCCCTACGAGGTGGTCATCCTCACCGATATCTGTGTGGCGCCACAGGATCCGCAGCGGCTGCACATCAATAAGCCGCGCCAGGAGCTGTCCATGTAGGATGTTTGGCCTCAGTTTCGTTAGCGGCCCCCTTGGATTTTCGACCATAAGTGTGATATAAAGACGTAATTGCATTTTGTGCAGTGCAGTGCAGGCAGGAGTAAGATCGACACAATAAGTTTCCTTTGGCCAAATTTGTTCCTTTTACATTGACATAATCGTATGTCTGCAATTGCAGCTTTAGAGAACAGAAATAAACTATATATATATCGAAGCCACAAAACATAATCCAAGCCCTAGAGAGTCTAGCATTTAAGTTAAGAGAAATCTAACACTCGCACAGCGCCTAAAAAGAGAAGATAAAACCTCTTTGGGGTTCGGCAAACCGAATCTGATATAACCTTGCAAATGCTAAGTAACTATAGTCACTGAAGAATAAATTGCTCAATCGTTGTAAGCCACAGATTTAATTTTTTGTCTGAACGATAGATTTACAAAATCCCCTTTACAATCAGATATAAAAACAACCGAACTAATTTTGCAAATTACAAAACAATTTACTCAGTATTCCGACTAATAATTTGGAAACTGCTATCTCTGATTTGACAATTTTATTCTTTATATTAACTAAAATTCCATTCATTATTATTTCGGCCCGTTTGCAAGGTTTATATATAAACACAGTTAACTGTTGTAGTTTGGCACTAGCCTGCAACTTGAAACTTCGCTTTCCTTTCAAACTTAAAGCCAAATTTAAAAAGAAAACATATAAGAGAAACGTAAATATCGAACTAAAATCGCATTTACAGATTTTGCATTTATGTATCTTCAGAGTGAACTAAACGAAAAGAGCAGCCAACGTAAATGCGCAGTTGTCGTGATGGAAACTTTTTCTTAGTTTTAAGCAAACATTTTTTATTTCTACGTCAATAAAAATAAAAAACAGCAGCAAAGCCACACATCTATATACATGAATATCTATATAAGCGAACGTTTTTAAAATAGAAATTCTATATGTTAAGAACCCGAATATCAAACACTTATTGAAATGAATATATTAGCCGGAGAAATAAAGCCAATAAAACTATATAGCAAACACAAACAAACCTGTTATTCTTATTGCGGCGACCTGTTACTTGTTCTATTATTTGCATAAATATTTGTTTATTTTTTTCAATTAAACTCAAACAGCGTCCACACACTGAGAAATCAAGTGATAACGTAATGGATATGAACACGTGTGTACACTTAAATTAAATTCAGTTAAAAGATAGTAGAGTAGAGCACAGGATTTTATATAGTTTTTAATTAAGAAATCACAGTTTTTAATTTAAACTTTTAAGCTCCTTAAAGCAGATAGAAGGTACTTTAAATATTAGAAAATAATTTGTTTAATAGGGTTTGTGAACTAATTCTTTGCAAAATTTAAAATATCATTGAAATTAATTTTTAAGTTTAATTTTTCATAACTAATATATGATTTATTTAAGTTTTTTTTTTAAATAATATTGTAAGGGAGAATAATAACAACAATTATGAATTTAAAGAAAACATATTTCAGCATTAAACTTAACACCACATTAAATATTAAAATATTAAAACCATAATTGTTATAAATTATAAGTTTTAAGCCAATGTCTGTATTTTGCAATGATTTGATTGTCAATCTGTACCTTTATTGATCAATATTAACAATTGAAACCGTGCATTTACACAACATACAGGGGTGCCCAGGAAATCGCAGAGGATTTGAAGTCAATGGATGATAGTTTGCCGAATTCTACACTAAATTTGAACCTTAATATTTAATTGTATATTTTTAGACACGCTTTTAGCTGATTATTGTGTATTCCAGTAAAATATCATATATTATTAAGGTTTAATAGTAGTTTTTTCAACAATGCTTGCAATTAAAATCACAGCCCGAAAATTCTTAGTGTATAAAAAGATAAACCTTAAACAATAGAAGATTTAACCAGAAGTTTTGTAAGAACTTTGTTGATTAATATTAACTATGAAAACAATGAATTTACAAAACACACAGGGGTGCCCAGGAAATCGCTGAGGATCAATGCGATTTTGCACTGATTTTCTAATTTTCTTTTTAAATTCTTTTATTGCTAACTTTTAAGTATATTTTTAGGTACTTTAACAAACAATATCTAATTTTTTAGTGGTTTAAAAGTAGTTCTTTAAACTTTATTAAAAAAAAAAATAAATAAGAGCCAAAATTATAATCTAGTCCCGAAAATTGTCAGTGTATGGAAACAGAAAGAGAGGCAGTCTTTCAGAGAGCGAGAGGCAAAGAGCTTTTTTACTTGACTCTTGTTTTTGCCGGCACGAACGCCCACAACAAATATGTAAGCAAGAATCTAGCAGTAAATAAAAACCAGCTGTTCTCGAGTGCCTATGTTAACAAAAGAGAGAGCAGCAACAAATTACAGGAGAGAGCGAATATAAAGAACGGGAAGGGGCTCGTCGCTCGCGATAAATACTATAATTAGGAACACAACAAAAATCCTGAAGGCGTTATTTTTGTGTAAAATCAATTCAATTTGCATGCAATGCAATAATAAGTGCACATAATTTAGACATTATTCAGAAGTCCCGATTAACCGATTATAACTGTAGTGCGCTTGATCAAAAACACGCACATAAATCCGTAAATAAGCAAATTTGAATATATTCATATGTATATGTACATGCGGACACTACTATAATTACCAACTTGCCAGCACAGCAATCAAACGGATCGGATACTGAACTCAGTTCCAAATCGGCCTTTAAAGCGAGCGGACGACGCCAGTGCAAAGGAATAAATATTAAACCAGCGGTAAACATGGCAACGGACAACCTAACAGCTGTTCTCCACGGCATCGAGGACCTGCGACTGGTGAGTCCGGAACCGGAAATAATTTGGGGAACTGTTTGACAACCATTAATTCACTTCCTGCAGGAGCAACGTCCCATTCCGGAAATCGCCGACGATGGTAAGCTAATGTATTCAAGGATACATTATAAATAAAATAGAAATAAAATTAATTAATTGGAACTCCTAGAAAATACTATTAGAATAAAAAAGACTTCTTGCTTTAACGGCAAAGAGTACGAGTTTTTTTAATTCACTTTAATACAAGTTTCCACCGCAAATATTTAAATTCAAGATGTCAAGTACTTATATTAAGATTTTTTGTTCAATGAAACAACTTCTCTTGTCACTTTTACTAAAGTAGTTATAATTTATAACTTATACAATTAATATTACAACAAACAAGACTTTGACGTGCTTTAACGGATTGGAATAAATTATTTTATAATTAATTTCAATTTAATAAAAGTTGTCAACGCTGCAAATACTTAAATTCATGAATATGCCAAGAACTTAATGGCCTCAATTACAATATTTCGATAGAGCAAATGACTTGCTTGAATGATTTATCATGTTAGTAATATTGAATATATCAAAATTATTACTGCTAATACAATATAGATAAGCTACACTTGGAAAAAAAATTTATCTTTGGTATTTTGGGAAACCGCCAAGCCCCAAAAATAGTTTAACTTGAGTTCGAGAGTATATTATGATAAAATGGTGGACATTTTCTTAAGAAATTAAAAAAAAACTGTTTAAAAAGTCAAACTTTTCTCAAATCTAAAGTAGAAAATTGTTTGCTTATTAATATTTAAAAATAAAAATGTGTTCCATTATATATTTTAAATTTTCTATCTTATGGAATTATTTTTGATGACAATATTAGATTGAAAAATGTTTAAAATTCCGAGAAATTTGAAGTTTAGGCAACTTTGAGGTCTAGACTGAATTTTATCCACATAAATCCATTTTCGGTTATACGCCAGATCAACACACACTGATTATTTTGTGTAGCAAGGTATCATCATCAGTAGGCATTTTGTCTATTTGGTTCTATATTTTTTTAGTGGGATTTGGTATATCCAGTTTCGAAGTCTCTTATACAGTTTTTCTCTGTGTATATTACAGAGGCATTCTCTTTATGATAACGTCAAATGAATATATCATAGTCTATTTAATTAAGCTTATAGATAATAATAGTACAGGCACATAGACATCATAAATTTAGAAATACAATAATTAAGCGAGGGACACCATAAATAAAATTTTTGATTTGAAACAACAGAAAAACGGTCAAAAAGTATGAAAAAGTAGTACACTAAATTTGAACCTAAATATTTAATTATATATATTTTTAGACCCGCCTTTAGCTGATTATTGTGTATTCCAGTAAAATATCTTATATGATTAAGGTTTAATAGTAGTTTTTACAAGAAAGAAAATATAATAAATGCATTATTATTAGTATTATTATTATTATTATTATTACATATCCTCGGAGTTATCTATTTATAATTTTCTATATCATTCAGAGGTGCTGCTGGCCATGGACAGCGTGGGCATCTGCGGCTCTGATGTGCACTACCTTGCCAACGGTCGCATCGGCGACTTTGTGCTGACCAAGCCGATGGTTATTGGCCACGAGGCCGCTGGTGTGGTGGCCAAGCTGGGCAAGAAGGTGACCAATCTAAAGGTGGGCGATCGCGTGGCCATTGAGCCGGGAGTGCCATGCCGCTACTGCGATCATTGCAAGGGAGGCCAGTACAACCTGTGCGCCGGCATGGTCTTCTGCGCCACTCCGCCCTATGATGGCAATCTGACAAGGTACTACAAGCATGCCGCGGACTTCTGCTTCAAGCTGCCGGATCACGTATCCATGGAGGAGGGTGCTCTCTTGGAGCCGCTTTCAGTGGGCGTGCATGCTTGCCGTCGCGCTGGCGTGGGCTTGGGTTCCAAGGTGCTCATCCTGGGCGCTGGTCCCATTGGTTTAGTCACCTTACTGGTAAGAGATTGCCACATTCTACTGCTAAATGGATTTTATGAGCTTGAGTTTCCTCAATTAGGCCGCCCAATCCATGGGCGCTTCGGAGATTCTGATCACCGACCTGGTGCAGCAGCGTCTGGACGTGGCCAAGGAGCTGGGAGCCACGCACACATTGCTCCTGCAGCGGGATCAGCCCGCCGAGGAGACCGTCAAGGTGGTGCACCAGACAATGAGCGAGGTGCCGGACAAGGCCATCGATTGCTGTGGAGCTGAGAGCAGCGCCCGATTGGCCATCTTTGTAAGGAAAAAAACCGAGTGTAAAGATTTGGTTCTAACGACTTTCTTGTATTTTCCAGGCCACACGCTCCGGCGGAGTTGTGGTTGTGGTGGGCATGGGAGCTCCAGAGGTGAAGCTGCCGCTGATCAATGCCTTGGCCCGCGAGATCGACATCCGAGGCGTGTTTCGTTATTGCAATGAGTGAGTTTTCAAACGCGGATTTGGAGGCTCTAAAAATGCTGATTATTTTATGTCCTCAGCTACGCTGCTGCCTTGGCTTTGGTGGCCTCTGGCAAGGTGAATGTGAAGCGGCTGGTGACGCACCATTTCGACATCACGGAGACGGCTCAGGCATTCGAGACCTCCCGCCGCGGCACTGGCGGGGCCATCAAGGTCATGATCCATGTCCAGCCGCGGGACACCAACAACCCAGTAAAATTCTAAAAATATATAGACCCTTATCTTTAAACATAGCTGTGCGTAATTTGTTGGACAAACATGGCTAGACATCGTGCATTTCTGGGGACAGTCGTTAAAAATGAATATAAAAAAGCACTAAAATTATCAAACTTTGCTTAATACAAATACTGGACGTACTCCAGAGCCTCTTCTGGTCCCCTGGGCTCCGCCTTGGCATCATAGTCCTTCAATTCCGGCTTCCTGTTGGCAGCAATGTGCCGTAAATATTGTCGTGTGCTCTCCGACATTATATTCAGCTTGATGTCCCAGCCATCGCGACTAGGCGAGGAGAGAATGGTGGAGCCGTGGCAGCTGACCATTTGCTGCCACCTGGCAGTGAAGTCCACGCCCAGGTAATTGTTTGCCTTGTCCACGACCACAATGGGAAGATTCTCGCCCGCCAAGAGGCGGACCAGCTTTCGCAGCCTCCGCTGCTGAAAGGTCCAGTAGAAGCTGGCGGGATCGTAGAGCACAATCAGCATGTCGCCGGTTCTCTGCTCGCACAGCTCCAAGAAATTCCTTGGCGGGGAGTCCTGTGCGGATGAAGGTCCCAGGACCACGGCCCGGAAGAGCTGATCATACAGTAGCTGTTCGCAGAACTCCTTCAAGTATTTGTGGCTGACCAGCTTGTGCATTTCGTAGACGCGACCTTGGCAGTCCCTGCCGTAGATCCGCGGGGGCAGGCCTTTCCGGTAGCTGCCAAAGTTCTCAGCATCTAGGTTCACGTTGAACTCACCGATGGTGGAGATTTCCCGCAAGCCGAACTGAATTCGGTCGGCGTACTCCTCAGCAAGTTGATCGAGTAACTTCAGCCAAGGTACATTGGAATCCACGAGATTGTGGCCGAGTTTAGTCAGAAAATGAAAGGCCACCACCTGTGGGCCATGCGGGGTGAGCTTATTTTCCACTGAGTCTTCGCCTTCAGTCAGTTTCTTTTGTGGTTTTCCCCTCAGCAGACAGGGAACTAAGTTCTTGTCGAGAGAATAGGTCTTGGCAAGAGCCATTGCTGGCGGGAAACTATATAGTTACTCCGCAAATAACAACACATTTTTATTAACTGGCCAATTTCACAACACAAAATAAAAGCTAAAAACTTAAAGCTTTCGTTAACATTGTTTACCTTTAAGTTTCAACTGTTAGCTTAACAGCATTTGGCGCTATTTGTAAACTTTAAAGGTAAGATACATGAATGAATTTTATTGTCAAATAAAACCACCTCCTAGCTAGGTGAGGGAAAAGTAACGATAGCAACTTCAATTTTTAAAATTTCGGATATTACATTTTGTGATGAATGAAAGTAAAATTAACAAAAACTCTACAAACTGAAACATACATATTATTACGATCTTAAATGAATTATTTCATATCACTAACACCACAAATTGGTATTTTTTGTAAGCTATTTAAATATAACATTAATATACAAGCTTCAGATTTTAAAATTCATTTAATTAAAGGCAATAAATGTATAATCTTAATAAATAATAACCACGAATTGTACCTCTTCTGAAAGAATGCATGCCAGAAATTAACTTTTAATATTGACTAAATGAATATAGATCTAAAGAATGATAATAGAGATAATTTAAATTACAAAGAATATAACTAGTTTATTATTTGACAAGCTGGTAGAATAATTTAGCTTAAAGACTAGATATTTTAAAGCTGTTAAGAAACTAGTTATATTATTTGAAATTTATTATTTAATCATCACAAATTATGATATCAGACATTCTGGCAGATGAAGATGTTATCGTCACTATTATCTGCCTTCGTTAAGAGGTGTTTTTGTTTGATTGAATATTTTTTAAACGGAGCGTTTCGAGATCTTCAGCTCCAACAACTCCAAGTAAGAAAAAATTGCCTTTTGCACTTTCCCCCTCATTTTTCCTAAAACCATTGATTTTTCCAAGATAAAACTAGGCACAGCCTTTTCCTAAATCGATATATTTTGATTGGTATAATCGATTGGACAATCGTAAACTGATATTCAATTTTGCGGGTTAATTTTGGACATAGTTACCGTGCGCACACTCTCGGTGCTCATCGTCACTACGTGAATCGCCCTCCACATTAATTTCAATTCCAATTAAAAAAGACAATAGCTTATAGTAACTAATCAAACTATGTGTGATGTAGTCAAGTTTTATTAAAGTCCCTGAATGCTTACATTTAATAAAAATAGTTAAATAACAAAACCATCAGTTTTTCTCTGTTCTGTAGAGTCAACAAAAGGATAATTATTATTATTAAAAATATGGATTTGATGTAGTTTTTCTGTTTTTTTTCGTCTAATTTCCTACAAACTAAACATATTTGTAAACTTAATTGGTGCGCAAATTGTGTTTGTGTTGCGATAGTGCGCGCTGGCCAAGACAATTGGTCTAAGATAAACAGAAGCCCGTTCACATAACCGAAAACTAATCAACAGCTATGCCTATGCCCTTAATATTATCCATAAATATGTATATAAATACATATATGTATATAAAAATAGAAAATACGGTGTAGATTCTGTCTGGTAGCACCTGCGTGCCCCACTGGGCTGTATGGACGCCTCTGAAACTTCGACCTAGAAGCGCACCTGCTTGAGCTTGTCGTAAATGCTGAAGTACAGGGCCGTCGTCATGCTTGACTTGAGGAGTGTGGGGGCCACGCCCTTGTACAAGCCCCGCACGCCCTCCTGCCGCACGGTGAGCCGCAAGCAATCCCAGACTCCGTTGCACTGCAGCGTCTGCCCGAAGGTCTGGCGGTTCGACTCGAAGCCCTGTATCTGCAGCCGCTTCTTGATCAGATCGAAGGGGTAGACGATCGTCTTGGACAGCATGCCCGAGGAGGCGCCCAGGCCCAGCAGCGTCCATGTGGGCAGCTGGCTGCGATCACCCACCTCCATGAAGACGCACGCCCAGTCGCTGAACAGGCGATAGGCCATAAAGTTGGTGCCCATCAGCGGTGTGATCTGTAGCAGGGCGGAGGACAGGCCGCGGTACATGCCACGCGGTCCCTCATGCCGCACAATCGCCGACACAGCCCGCGTTGCGTTCCGATAGCCCTTACTCGTGTCCTGCGCAATCAGTCGGGTGCGAATCACATCCAGGGGCGTGGATATTATCACCGCTGCTCCACCGGCCGCGGCGCCGCACAAGAAGTTGGACAGATGCGGGTGATCCGCCAGATGCTTGGTCTGCTTGGCCACCAGGCTCAACTGCTCGTACGTCCAGAACTGGCAGATGCCGTACATGATGCTCAGCACCTGGGCGGGATTGTGGCCCTTCCAGAAGGCCAGCAGTCCCTCCTCCCGGTAAATTGTCTTCACCGCTTGCCCAATGGATGTGTACTTGGAGGTCAGGGCGCCCGATGATCTTCCCTCCTTGCCCAGCGGCTCCACCTGCAACTGGAAGCGGATCTTGAGCACGTCCAGCGGCTGGCAGGTGGAGCGTGTGATGGCAGCCGATAGACCGCCGGCCAGCATTTGATGGAGTTGCTCCCGGGTGCTGTGCTTGCGGCGCGGAACGGGCGCGGGAGTGGTGGTGCTGCTGCTGCTGGTGCTGGTGGCTGTTGCGCTGCCAGAGCCTGTGGTTGCCGCCATGTCTGTGTCGGAGCTGCTTTGGTTTCGCTTTCGGTGTGCGTATGTTTGCTCGTGCGGATTTCACTTTTATTGCTGCGACTGCCAACTCTTCAATGGCATTTCTGTAAAAAAGTGAAGAAAACCAAACAGGCCGGGAAGGCAACGTTATTACAGTCGAAAATCGATAGATAAAACTAGTAATTAAATATTATTTGGAGGGGATTCAAGCAAAGTCAGACTTCAAATCAAAATAGACTGGATTTTCTGATGACAATGCAGTCAGAAATTTCTGAGTAACTTTGAAGGCAAGAATGATATTTTGATGATATTTTTAGGCAAAAGTCTAACGATTTCTAATAACTTTTCAAGACCTCTTTGGCCTGAAAAGGTTTCAAAATATCTGCCTCTCGGCATCTATGGAAGAGGCTTCTATTACAGAGGCTTGCCTGTAGCTTTCATTCAAAGCGTTTTAGAGGTGCGGCCGGGCGCAAACTCCGAATTGTTTACGCATTCATCAACTTGATGGCCAAATTGATGTGTAAAAATGCGTAGACAACGCTGAAGGAGAAGGTGGCGGGTGTACCAAGTGGAGTGCAATGAGGAAGATGGAACTTAGTGTCATGCTCGACGGAGCGTGGGTATGTCGCCGCGATTACTTCACTATTATCTCTGCGTCGCCGAAGCGGCGCGCAAATTCGCCAAGCACCCAAAATAGATTCCAGGTTCAGATACAGGCCATGCATTGATGGGACAACGTACGACGACGACTTACTGACAAAAATGTCTGGGGGGTATTCGGGTTTATCAGCGATTTCACTTTTTCCCGCTGCCAACGGCCGCTTTTGTTGTCCGATGCTCCGTTGTTCGCCTGACCGTTGTCCACTTCCAGTTCGAATTCCACTTCCAATTCGAATTCCACTTCCAATTCCAATTCCGATGCTGCTGCCCAGATAAAAGAGACAAAGCCGTTCGAGGCATATACTTGAGATAATGATCGGAACGATCCCTTCGGCGGCAGTGTAGCGGAGCGGGAACTTACCTGGAGCAGATGCGTCCGTTCGCGGGCAGATTGCAGCAGTTACTGCGGCGGCGACGCTTCTTCATTACAGGCAGAGGCCGTGGATTGCGTCAAAACTTTCTTTTCGCCAGGCATCCGCTGTCGCTGCTCCGCCGACTCTGTGTGTGTGTGTGTGCGAGTGGCTTGTAATAGTAGTTGGTGAGATGCCGTTGCAGTTATGTTGGCCACTTCCACTTCCACAAACTGGTTTTCCTCGCAGTGCTTGATCCCACAACAGCAACAACAACAAAACAAACAGAATTACGTCGCCAAGTGCACGCCACCAGCTGTTTGAGCCGCTGGAGATGAGCTTTCCAAACTACGATGCCTGCTATCGACTATCGGCACAAGCTATCGAAACTAGCTATAAAAAAGCTAATTTATTGTTGTAAATAGCCATAAATAAATACTGAAACTAATTCTGATTTAAATACATTGAAAGTTAAACAGAAAAGTGTTTTTATGTTTGGCTACGTTTGTACTTGAATAATTTTAAAACCAAAAATAGCGAGCGACTTGAAGAATTTCTAACTCTTAACATTGTATTTTGAACTCGGTGGCATCCCAGAGCTTACCGTCCGTTAACACTGACGATTTGGCTTGAGATTTCAAATGTGATTTTGTGGAATAAACTTTTAAAAT
The DNA here is from genome assembly GCA_008042475.1 of Drosophila kanapiae. NCBI lineage: Eukaryota > Metazoa > Arthropoda > Insecta > Diptera > Drosophilidae > Drosophila > Drosophila kanapiae. The sequence goes on from VNJM01003026.1 coordinate 473,661, forward strand.
TTTAAATACCTATTTTTCTCAAAAAATTAATTTTCCTGGTGAATTTAATTAAATCTCGAAAGCTCAAAATGAATTCTGACATGCTTTATATTCGTATAAAATATATATCTTGGTAAATGCGATTCAGTGTAGAAAATCGTCATAGTTTTTGTATCAGTTCGTTTAGTTTGTAAAACACTATAATATACATTTTCTGTCATAAAATTTATTTCATAATAATACTACAATAATATAATATTCGACATAATTCGTAGTCCCTTGAGCCACATCACTCAGTATGCCTAAGATAGTTATAACTACTATATATATATTTTTATATCTTCTAAATTTCGAAGAAGGCAGCTGCCATAAGCACGTCGCTGCCACTTAGGCGCGCTTTTAATTTTATTCAAACTGTGGCTTGAAGTTTGGAAAACAAAATGATAAATTTTGAGGGTCCTATTTCCAGCCAATACCGCCCGTGTGAGCTCCGGCTGGAGCACTGGGAGTGGGCTTATAGTCCGGTGGAATGCTAAAGCCAAGCACCTCAAAATTGCCACTTGGAGGAGCTGCAGCAGCAGCAGCCGCAGGTGGATTTGTCGGATATGGTGGCGATTTGTGTGCGGCCTGTGGCACTGGATTCGGTGAAAAGTGGACAGGCGGCGCAGGTGGTGTATCCTCCGCCTTGGGATAAAGACTGGGCAGTGGAGCTGTGGCTCCTCCTCCATTAGTGCCGAATCCAGGCTTATTGTCGAAGGGATAGACGGCATATCGAGGCTTAAATGTGTTGGACTCGAATGTCTCGTCACTAACGTCTTCTTGGAAGATGGGTGTACCTAGAGATTAGATTTATGTAAATAAATTTTGATCTTTTATCCGATTTTTCCCCTTGGTTACAGCTCTCACCTGGATAGGAGTTTCCATTGGCCTGGGACTTGTCCGCCTGGCCGGGTCCCTTATCCCCGGCGCTACCCAACAGCGGGACCGTGCCAATCGTCAGCGGGAAGTCCAACACCAGATCTCCTCCGCCGTGCAGCTTGAAGGTCTTGGCAATAAAACGGAGTGTGTAGCTGACCCGTATGGGATCCCTTTCACCTTGGCTAGTGGGCGTTGTTGGTGGCACCACTAGGAACTCATCAAACTGTGCCTTGTTGTGCTTCAGCACCTCACCGCAGTGCTTGTCCGCCACCCTCGTTTCGGTGACCTTGAGCTGCTCCTTCACTCCCGAGGAGTTGGCACGATATGAGACATTCTTGAGCAGACGTACCTTCACATCCATACATTGGACATCCGACTGGTTGTCCAGCAGCAAATGAAAGTGGATTTTCTGGCCGGGCACGTAGGCCGAATATGTGGTGCTCACGTCCATGACCATGGGCTTGTTGGCACCCAAGAACGAGCCCCACCAAAAGCTCTTTGACTCCAGGCGCTTCAAGGGTTCCTTTGCGGGGAATATTACATAAATTTTAAAGGGGTTTTCTTTATAATCTGGTATCACTTACTGCGTACTCCGGCCGCTTGTTCAGATCGTGGGGCAGGATCACAGAAAAGCACTGCTTGAAGGTGTTGTTGTAGCGTACGGAGCGATCTATGGTCAGGGTGACCTCGTGCTTGATCTGACCGTGGGCGCCATTGAAGGAGGTGGGCGCATTGGGCGGAATGGTGGCCCGAAAGGGGAAGACATACTTGCCCGTGGGCAGCTCCAGCTGAGAGCCACCGTTCTGGCCGTAAACATACTGGTCTGTGCTGTAGTAGACCTGCGTAGTGGTGTGGGTCACCAGGGACTTGGCAGTCTTTCCATCCTCGCCCAGCCGCTCCTCGCTCTCCTGCCAGCGCGTCTCCCCATAGCCGTTGACGGTTATAAAGATCGCTGCAATTGAGTTAATTTCTCTGTACTCTGGCTGGTATGTAATTCAATTATGCATTTACTTTAATTGTATTTGACCTTAGGCTTTTTGTGCGCCTCTTAGTGTGGGTATTGTATCGGAAAATGGATTCGGAAGCGACACAAAAAGCATTCGTTAATCCACAAACAATAATTCCGAGAATAAAATATGATCTAAACAAAACGAACAAAGGCACATACATAATAAAGCTATGTATTCCGAATGGTTGATACACTTAGAAAGAATAAAGGTAGACCACATATTTAAGTTGGTTTTAAAGCGTTTAACTATTTATTTATGTATACTATTTTATTCCTAATAGTGTCTTAAGTATCTGAGCACAAAACTGTCTTAAATCCAGAAGATTTTGTAAAGTAATTAAAGCCTAGTCTAACTACGATATATTGCCTAGAAAATGCTATCAAATACAAATAAAATTTGCTTCCTAATGGGATTTCTGACAAACCAAAGTCGCCTCAAATTACCTTCTTTCGGTTCGTTCTATATGAAACCCTAGATATGAGTGACTACTGGCTGACCAGTAAACAGAATCAAATGCCTAATAATATAAACAGCGGCCGCAATTTCAAAACAAAACTAGTTTTTCAGACGCTATCAGATATCCGAAGCCAGCCAAGCGGGCACATGTGCGTTGTATATAAAGCATATATACATTTAGACCTGACAAACAGATCTACCGGCAACTATAACAAAGGAATCGGACAACAAATACACACCGACAATATTAATGACGACGCCAGCTACGCAACGAAAGTGGGGATGGGAACTCTGATACAAGAGGGAAGGGAGACCATGACGTCATGGTCGCGGAATCATTAAGAATACTGCGTCTTCCGCATGGCCACTTACATCGAATGGTTTTTGGACGCTCCGTAACCAGTTCCGCGGTCCCAGAGATGACCTGACCCGACTGGTATACACCCAGCGGGTTACTGTCGAAGGCGAAGGTCACTTTGCTGCTCATCTCCAGGATAGTTTTCCTCTTCCTTTGTTTGTTTTATTGATAGTGTCAGGACGTGCCGTTCGCCTGGGTTCGAATGGAATGGTATGGGGGGTATATTGGGGTCTGTAAGTCTCTTGTCGGGGGCGTCTCCAACTCGCGAGCACCGAACGCGAGCAGCTTCGACTTAATACTGAATTCTCGAAAGCCAGCTGCGAACTTTGATAGCGATTTCACGTGCGTGAGAGTATTTGAGCGGAAGTTGTGGAAGTAGAAAGGGGAAGCACACGAAAAATGAAATGGAGTTTGTGCACAAGGGTGGGGTGTCACAGGAATTGCTGTGGCTGGATGAAATCAGATAAAAGAATACCCCAAACTCTGTAATAAATTATGAAATTAAGAGGGAAAACATGTTTTCTTTCTTCTTAAAATAGCGGTCGCTCTCTCTTCTAGCAGAGCCGGGTTTCTTTATTCTCTTGTGTTTTCGCTCAATTGTAATAGAAGAGCAAAATTACGAAGCGCTCTCTTAGAGGAAGGCTAAACTTTGGACGCTACTGAGTATAACTTCTAAGTTATTGTTGCTACTTTGCTTTTTTTAATGGCAGGAAAAGCGTGGAAAAGAGAGAGAGATCTTTCCGAAGAGCAAGCGGTCTTAAGAAAGCGCCATTGGAAAGAATCGAACTGAGCGGTTTTTGAGTTAATTCGATTCTGTGTTTCCTCGAATCCCCAGTCAACAGATGAAATAGGACTCCCTTTTGTAAAGATATCCTAGGCAAATATACATATATTGTTTTAATATATGTAAGTGTCAATCGACAATTGTCCTTAAAAAATATCTTATTAAGTGTGGCTCCCAGAGCAAACACAAATCTTTCAATAATTACATTTGTTCTTAATTTATTCTGCTAACATTTTTGTCGATTCGCTTACTTAGCTAATGTACATCGTCCTTTAGTTACGCTACGATTGCAGCCTTTAGGTATGTAAGTTGGTTCTGAAAGTAACAAAGAAACTAATTTAAACACTTCGTCTTCTTCTTTTCAATGTCTTTATGCTGCCGGGCCATTCCCTTTCCATTTATTTTCCATTTACAATATCAAATCCTCTTTCTTTCGAGGATGAACGCATCACCTGATTAAAAGGAACGTCGCCTGTTGCATCCTATATGGTTTATTTGTATTATTGATTGTTGCCTGTCTTCCAATATTTTTCTTTCTTTCTTTTACTCCGCAGCTTTAATTGGTGGGCCCAACGAATTCCGCTGGAGTGCTAAGTCCATCCAAACTGTACGCACAGTTGTAAATTTGAAAGCAATAACCGGTTAGTTAGTTTGTTAGTTCATAAATGCAAAATAATGTATTTTAGAACGATTTAAACTTTAAACCTTTTGTCAAACCATAACATTTCAAAATAACCGCTGCTGTTAGCCTCTTAGGTGGCAACTCTGTGCAACAGCTGATTATGCTATCGGCCCACCGCTCTCGCGGTTATCGGAAGCAAGCAAAAGTTGGAGAGCGCGAGCTCCAACTACAACAAAAGCATAACGCGCTTGGATCTCGTAAATTTATAAGAAATTTAATTATTCAACTCGTCAGCGGCGTCCGCAGTAATCGAATTAAATTAATCAAGGCGTGCGGCAAATCATTCTGAGGCCGAAGGCCGCTGCAGTTAATAAATAGACCAAGTGACAAAACCAAAGGCACGGCAAAAAGCTCCCACTCCTCGCCGCGCTGTGTGTGTAGTAAATTGCCGTGGTATGGTTACGTGCGTGTGTGTGTGTTGGTAATACTATTCTGCATATAGTCCAAGGTGGAGCGAGGGCGGAGAGTGAGGAGTGCTGCAGTGCATCGTTTCTATGTTGCGACAATTTTGATGACGGAATTATTTTTGGATAATTGTTTGATGCGATCGCCATTAGCGTTGAAAGCAGCAGCAGAATGGAGAGCGAGCGGTTGCGAATCACTCTGGACAGCGCCGAGCGTGTATACTTCGCCGGCGACATAATCCGCGGCGAGATATGGATGAACGTAAACAAGCGCACGAAGATACGCGGTAAGTATCCGGCTTAAAACGTACTCAGATATGTATGTACATAGGTGATTTCCCCCGAAGCCCAGCTTGCATCATCCGTGACTCAGGCCGCAGCTTGGTCAGCATTTTGTCCATTGTTCGCTTGACGGCCAGCTGGACTTTCGTTGCGTTCCCATTCGCATAAACAAAGAGCTTCTGTTAGTTCAGCAAGAGCACAGCGGCCATTTTATGGTCCACCGCCACCCTTCCTCCACCCGAATGCTGAGATTCTTTCTCGCAAATTCCTTCAGTTGCCTTTTGCACTTGCCTTTCATTCATCGATAAGCATTCAATTGCCGCACTCGAACAATTGTAATTGCAACTGCATTTGCCTTCGTTTGTTCGCTCTTTTTCTTTCTCTTTCTCGAGCGCTGGCATTTGTTTCAGGAAATGCCAAACGCACTTACGGGTGCGAGCGAGTGAGAGGGAGGGTCTGTACGAAGAGCTGCCTCTGCCTGTTTTACTCCCTTGCCGATGGAGTGCCGAAAATGCCGTAATATTGGCCCAAGTCAAAAGTCAGGTCTCTGAGAGGTGAGAGAGCGCGCTCTCACCACAGTGGAGGCCAAGAAAGAGGCAAGCACTTCGTGAGCGGGGGGGTTCATAGGAGTGTCATTCAACTGAAACTGAAAACTAGGTGATCTAAATTGTTAGGGGCATATTTAAATTTACTTCCGTTGTTGTTTATGCATTAAAAAGGAATTCTATAACATATCATCTGTTAGCAAGACCCGTATAAATATAAAATAACTTTATCACAAATTAGAATTAGTCATTTAGAAATTTTTGATACTACACATTAGAGGCAAAAATAATACATAGATACATAGATAGATGCCGAAATTAAATTAAAAATAAACTAACAATACCTGTCCCAATTGTTTGACATCCACTGTAATTTCAAGCGCCTCTCTGTTGTGATTTATCAGTGTACAGGTGTGCATGAGAGCTTGCCAGCAGCTGTTCATGTGTGTGTTTGAAAGAGAGCATAATAGGTTGTGGCCAGAGAGCGCCACACTATCCCGCATCTTTCGGGTTCTTGTGCGCTACGCGGTGGAGCAAAGGGTATTTTAGTGAATGTGTCATCAGGTGAAGCCCAAGTGTCCGTTCCATATCACGCATTGAGCCAAGTGTTCGTGGACTAAAAATAGATGCCCAGCCGGTCCGTAAACTGCCCCAAAGTCAAAGTATCCCTTTACGTTATCAGCGTACAATAAACGCGATTTATTATCAGAGCACAGACTACGAGTACAAAAATGTGTTTATACAAAAAAGGGGAGCTGCACAGCAATTGAATGAGGGGAATGCTTTGTGAAAAAAGGAATATATGTCATGACGGCAGCTGTCCCGTCGTATGGCTTCGCAATTACATTAATTATAGGCACCCTCTATCCTTCGGCCTTCGGACCGCCCACAAACATACATATTACATACGTACACGCGTATATATATCTAAATATGTTATGCACTTAATTGAACACAGCAGTTGATCATTATTTTGTGCACAAAGGTTGAAATTCCAGGCGGTAACGCCCATTTACTTATTGACTTTGTCCTTGAGGAAGCGCTCCACACGAGGCCAGATCTCCTTGGTCTTGCGTCCGGAAAATGTTGTGACCAGACCGTGCTGTTCATACCAGGCCACCACTGGACTCATCAGTTCATCGTAGAGCTGAAGGCGCTTGGCCACCACTTCCGGCTTGTCGTCCTCCCGTTGGGTCAGCGGTTCGCCCGTAATATCGTCCTTGCCGGGCACCTTTGGATCGTGGAAGCCTATGTTGTATACCCTTCCTGAGGGCGCATGAATCCAGCGATCCTTCACGCGGTCGATGATCACATCGTGTGGAACGTTTAGCGTGATCACGGCATCGATCTGCTCGCGGGCAGCCAGCGCCTCCGCTTGGGCGGTATTGCGCGGGAATCCATCTAGGATGTAAGACTTGTTGCCCACCTCTGTGATTCGCCCAAGCATAGTCTTAGTCACGATATCATCCGGCACCAGCTGGCCGGAGGCAATATACTGCTGAGCGCGTTTGCCCAGATCCGTGTTCTTCAGGATGTTCTGGCGCAAAATATCGCCCGTAGAGATGTGTAGGAAGCCAAATGTCTTGACAATCAGCTCAGAAATGGTTCCCTTTCCCGAGCCAGGAGCTCCGATTATCACAGTTCGGAATATTTTTGTATACATATTTATGCTATATTCCTTCTACCTTATTTGAGCTGCAAAATACAAACGGGATAGAAAAGAAGGTTAAAAAATGAGGAAGTTATGCAAAGGTTAATAACTGATATAAGAAAGTAAAACCTACAAATAGGGCCAAACTTAATTATGTTGTTGACCATTTTCGCAAATCTTTACGGGTTAAGATAAGATAAGATTATAAAAATGTTTGGTACACAATCGTAACCTTCAGTTCCCCTGAGTTCCGCTCGATACAGCGATACCCATAAAACCAGCACTATTACTGTTGATTAAAGTCAATAACATTTCAAGCCATATTCTTTGTAGGCATTTTTCCATTTAAGTCAAATTTAAGAAATATAAATCACAGTATTGTTCCAAATTTTTAGAACGTTATTTTTTTGTTCTTAAATTAAGTTTTATCAGATAATAATAATTGTTGTAACGGTTCCTTTAGCCGAGCACTCACTGTACTTTACGCATTACAAGGCAGAACAAATTCAATAGAAGATATCTGCCCACATACTATCGGTATCTATTACCAGTTATAAAGTTATAACGGTAAAACACTTGTCAACCTGTTGTCACACTTTTTCGCGATAATTGCGAAGCACCGTAAATCAGTCGCAAGACATTCGCCATATGCGTGGCCATATGCCGCATGGCAACAAGTGTACCGCACTCGCCCGAGAGCGACAACAACAACAACAACAACAGAAACGAAAACAGAAGCAAGCGTGGCTTTTCGGTTTTTATGTTCTTTGTCTTCTTATAACCAGATTGTTGTTGTCGCGCTTATCGTCCAAAGTCCAAACGGAAAATTATGGAATATTGGTTCAATGTCGCACGTGTGCTTTTATCCCTGTTATGCACTTTTGCAATTCACTTGGCCAATGCACTTTTAAACGCTTGTTTTGTTATGTAAATTAGCAGCTCGTATAATTGCACTCTTCAACACACTTACACGACACTTGGGTGTTGGGGAAATTTCGGGTGTTTGCCAGACTTGTTCTTGTCCTCCGTCCGTATCGCGGTATCAATTCTCGCCCGCGTACTAATTGTGCGATAACTGGTCGTCGGCGTTAATATTCTAATTCCGTGCCCGCGCCACTTCCCCCGCAGCTGATGCTTTCGCTGTTTGTGGCTCCGCTGCTGCCGGCTGGCGAATTTCAAATGAAACAAGCCATTATAGCGGCGTGTGTGTTTGCCTTGCCTCTGCTTGTTTAGCTTCCAGGTTTCTCCCTCTCACTCCTACGAGCCCCAAACTGACAGCCGGTCGCTCGTGTAGTTCGGCTTTGCTCTCTCGCTCTTTAGTCCCAACTGCAGTGTCTGCTGTCTATCCCCATACTCTCACTCGCAGGGCTCTCCGCTCTCGAGTGCTCACCGTCTCTCTCTCTCTCTCTCGCATGAATGAATGCAGTTTGGACTTCGGATTTGAAATATTTTTACTATGTGAAATATGCCGGACATCTGGAAAATTAAATTATTGTAGTTTTGCGGTCTGTAGTGTGTTTTGAATTTTCAACATTTAATGACAATAATTTCAGCTTGCATCGGGTTTTTGAAGAAATTTCAGAGTTAATTGAAATGTTCAAGAAACCGCTATAGTCATAATTCTAAAAAGTCTTCAGGAATATGATAAAGAGCTCTATTTGTTGTTGACTAAAGTTAGTTGATTAAACATTTACTTGTAGCTTTAATAATGATTAATTTCTTACTTTTCAGTTGTTGCTCTTTTAACCAAAAACTAATTTGTTCTTATGTCGCCCTTATTTGATAAAAAGCAAACTATTTTTTTATATACCCTTGCAGAGGTTATAATAATTGTATAATGATATTTGCAACCCTGTAAAGGAGACATGTCCGATCCCATAAAGTATTATGGATCAGCACCACCAGCCGATTCGATCTAGCCATGTCCGTCTGTCTGTTCTTCAGTTTCTATGCAAACTAGTCTCTCTGAAATGTTTGTCTTAGTTTTATTATATATATATACCTATTATATATACATATTATATGTATATAACTATGTCAGGACTGAACCGAGATCGGATCACTATATAATATAGCTGCCAAAGGAACAAAGCGGTCAGATTGCGTATTTTGTATATATTTAAAGATATACAAATGAAAATATGGAGTTTATGCTTCTTATAAATATATATATGATATATTATATGATTATAACAGATTTTTAATTCCGTGCAAATCGGAGTACGATTTCATATAGCTGCTATAGGAACTATCGGACTAAATTGATATATTCTCGAAGGATTTAACAACTTTAGCTCCGCCCGAAGATTGCTTTTCTTACTTGGTCTTTGAATGTTTTTACTTGAAGCTAAAGCATTTTTTAGCAGTAAGCTGCTATGAGATCTTTATGAGTTCCCGATGAGTCTGAATATTGTTTCAATCATTTTGCAAGGTTATTAATGTGTTTCTTGTAAACAAATCAAGAGATTATACATAAAGGTTTACAATACCTTACTTTTAATATTAATCTTAACGCGATTTAATATTAAAATTATTATTATTTAGAATATGTCTTTCAAATAATTAAAAGGATTTCTTTGATAAAACAGAGATGAGAAGATAAAATGAGAGTTAATCTGAATATAAAAAAGTGTTTTACTTTCTTCAACTTACCCATTTAGTAAACTGAAAAGGTTCACAAGAGAAAAACCCGTAAAAAACGAAATATTCAATTTGAAAACAGTCCTGAAAGGTACTAGAAAACGTATACGTATTTAGTAGACTCTGGAGCATGGAGGTCATGCCGAAATCTCGCTTCGAAAGCATCTTTATTGAGGAGTTAGTAGCATTACATTTCTTATGTGGTGCATCTCACAAATTTGAATTTGAAAATCAAATGTAAGTTATATAAAAGTAAGGAAACTTATAGCACGCCATGTTCCTGTCGAAGAGTTCGTAAAGAGCCTACTCCTTGACCTCCTTGGAGGCCTCTATAATACCCTGCTTGCGCTCCTTTTGATGATCCTTAATCATCTCGTCCACCTGCTTGATAGTGGGCTCACCACCTGCGTCCCTTCTTCCAGCATTCCTTGCACCATCTGCGATTTTCTCCGGTCCACTATCCTCCGCCTTGCCATTTGGTTCCACGATCCTTGAAGCACTACGCCTATCATGATTATACCAGGAGTACTTGCTGCGAGTCCAGCCGCGTCCACGTCCTCTACCGCGCGGCGGGTAACGTGCCTGAAAGCGACGGGGACTATAGCTGCGTGATCGAGAGCGACTCCGCGAGCGAGTGCGGCGATAGCGAGCGGTCGGCGAGGGTGTGCGACGGGGCACAAATGGTGATGGTGTCCGGCGAGTCATAAAAGGCGACGGTGAGCGTCGTTGTCCGAAGTTTGTCATTGATCGTTTGCGTTGTACTGATCGCGAACGGGAGCGCCGATTGTGGCGGTTGACAAAGCGATTAGAACCTCTGCCAAAGCGATTGCCAAAGCGTGGCGAGCGGGACCGGGAGCGGCTGCGCGAACGCGAGCGCGAAAAGCTGCGGCGCCTGTGCGATCGCGATCTAGTCCTCGACGGGGATCTGGAGACAGATCGCGAGTCACGGCGATTGCTTCGGCGCCGTACACTTTTTCCGCGGCGACGAGATCGCGACGGACTCCGCGAGCGGCTGCGCGAGCTACTCTTCCGCCCGACGCCATCTCTTAATTGTTCCGCTGGCGTTGCCAGTCGCAACAGTCCGAATTTGTCCATTTGCAGCGGTCGCTTTTTGAGCTGAAAGGAGAGTTTACGCTCCGGGGCCGGCTCCGGCGGCTTCTTTTGCTCCTGATGATGCCTGAATGCCGGCGGTGCATGGTCGCTGGCGACGGAGGCTGCATGTCGGGATGTGCTGGGTCCCATGAAGTCGAAGTGAGTCCGCTTCTCCGAAGCCGATATCTTTTTCATTGGTGGTGGAGCAGGCGGGGGTGAGTCACCACCGGCATTCCGCTGGCTGAGATAATCCTTGATCTTGGCCTTGAGATCCTCTTCGCCCGCGGCGCTGTTCATTAGCCTAAAAAGCAAAACAAATAAGGGGTAATAAATCCAAATCGCATGAGGTTTATCCATATTTACACCACATATGAGCACTGAGTGATGGCTTACAAATAGACTCGCGAGCTCTGCTAACAACGGAGGAGCTAGTCTAACCGTATGGGCACCACTGCTTAGAACCCGTTGTCGTAAAACGGTCTACATTTCATGTGGGGTGTAAATACAGCTAAGGATTAACTCAAAATTCCCGGTACATACTTGTCTTGACTATCGGAGTGCGGATTAGGCGAGGGGGGTTCACAAAATATTTAAACTGTTGTGCTAGATGCATCTTTAGCTGAAAAACACTCACCTGAAGGCCTCATGAAAGTCCAATTTTTTAAGTATCTCCATGGTATCCACAGACTTTGCCCTGGATCTTCTCTTCTTCCTATCCTTCTTTTTCTTGCCCTTCTTTTTGGCCTTCTTGTGCTTGCTGGCCTCGCGCAATAGCTTCCTTACACTAGACATGGTCTCATCCTCGTCCAGCCGAAACTCGTTGGCCTTCTGGGCGTCTATGACGTCCAATTTCTCCTCTCCCGGCGACTGAATTGCGCCTTGGGCAAAAAAAGGCTGACATAGGTTGACTTTGGCCTTGGCAGCTAAAAATAAGAATAGGTTAGACGTGGGAAAATGAAGACGAAAACTACTATTGGTGGATCAGTGCAGCACTGATCCGACCTGTACTCACCCTGATCCTCGCTTTCACTTTCACTGGCACTCGAGGAGCTGGACTCATCGGAGGAGTGGCCGTCGCCGGTAAGATTGATTACCTCGGCGCTTAGTCTATGCTTACCGTCTCCACTTTCCCCACAGGGGACCACAGGTGGTGGCGGCCGCTGCAGAGCGTCCAGGGATTGCCGGGCCTCTTCGTGTTGCGGCAACAGATTCAGACAGTCGCCATAGGCCTTAATGGCCTCGGGTATGCGGTTCTCCTCCTCGTAGCTGCGACCCAGAGCCACCAGGGTCTCGCCCATGTACTTGCGCGCATTCACGTGATACTTGTTCAAATTCAGCGCCTTCTCAAAGTCCTGCAGTCCCTTGAGGAAGCTGCCGCGGTTCGCGTAGAGAGCACCGCGGGCCACCAGGCCCTCAACATTGCGCGGATCAATGTTTAGAGCTTTGTTAAGGCACTGAAACGCCTCGACTTGCTGGCCGTTCTTAAAGTGCTCAATGCCATCAGCCACGGAGCTGATAAATGGTAGGTGTTGGGTGTGCGAAGGGGTGTGCAAATGATGGAATGGAATACATAGTCTCTTAAGGCTGAAGATTCTACTTACCGGAAGGCCCATTGGGAAGCCTGCTTCTGGCGCAGTTCCGCCGCGCTCTCCGCCTCTGGGAAGCCAGCCTTTAAGTGGCTTATCAGTGACAAATTCTCATTGGGCTGCAAGCCACTCAGTTGGAACAGCAAATCGTAGTTGGGATTCTCGAAGGCCAGCGCAGAAGTAAGCTCATCTTCGTAGTGCACCGTCGAAGGGTGCTCGCGGTTGTGGATGTTTCTGTGGCAGAAGAGAGTATTTTTGCATTTATGGCTGCATTTGTCGGCCTGCCATTACCTGTAATACTTGGGCAGCTCGCTAATCTCGCAAAGACCCAACTTCAAGTCCGGTGACTTGTTGTACATGCCGATCATGTTCAGAGAGAGTCGCTCCGTTTCCGCGGATATGTTACAGATCTCACACCGCAGTATATCATTCACGGCAAAGCTGCGCTGGACTCCTTGCTTGTCCAAGGGCAAGGGACCCCAGTAGTCCTGCGGGATGATGGCCTAGAAAAGCGTAAGCATTAAGAAATGTCAAAATAGGGCTAGGGCTTTATATATTTACCTTGATGGGTATATCAGCCAGGTAAGCGTGCACAGGGTCAGCAGTGCACAGTGGCTTGACCACCAGCCTGTTACCTGGGGCTAGCTTCAACACCATGGTGTATATGATGCCGCCTTGTTTCAGGGCATCCAAGCGATGCGCCCACGCCTTCCTCTTGTCCTTCACCGCGTGGAAAAACTCAAAGGGTGGCTGCTGGACCAGACAATTGTTGGCTAAAGGAGAATTGTGCATAAGATGTGATTATTAAATAAACTTTTTCGAAAGACTGCATCCCTACCTTGCGTCAGTACCGAATCCTCCATAACGTTCGCTACAAGCAGGCGATCGTACAGATCCGTGGCCTTCCGTGCCAGAAACTGGTGCATCTTGAGGCGCTTGGCCCGCTCCTGGAAGGTGAAGTACTTCTGCCGCTCCTGGTAGACGCTGTAGTTCACCTGGGTCAGGCCCATCAGCCGCAGGTCGTCCACGCCCCGCTCGTCATCCCAGATCTTCTGCAGCGGCTGCCCATGGTAGCCGAGCGCATGGCCGATGTACTCGGAATTCATATCGCCAACTCCACGTGCTCCTCCTCTCTACACCATTGAAAATTCCCTCAATGGGCGTCCTCTTGCAAAGCGCACTGGCAAAAAATTCTGCCAGAGAAATTGCGACGCCGGTTTGTGCGAAATCAATATGCCGAGACTACGCCTTTGAACACTTCGAATGCGGTATATCGGGAGCACTTCCTATTTTCCTTGTTTGATGCACCGCTCTTTATTTTCGTCGGAAATTAAATTCGAAGAATTTATTTTGCGTTTTTTGTTTTTGTTGGGCTTGTATCAGTGTTCGCTGAAAAGAACACTGCAGTCAACTGGACGGGCTAATGGTTAGCCCAGATTCGGCAGGTATGATTTGTTTAGGCAGGAAAACAGAAAAGGAAAAGCCATTCAACCATTCCAAATTGATAAAGTTAAATAAATGCAAGACAGTAATAAGAAAATAGCAGAGTACCCACCAGATTTTCTGTGCATAACGCCAACACTCACTAAAATTCGGAGCGGATCACGCCTTACGCCGCAGTTGGTCACACTAAAATAGCAAAACGGCCCTCAAAACATTTCGCGCTGCCGTACTATTCGAGAAAAACTGCCGGTACTGAAGATTTTTTCATCAGTTAATTAAACAACGACAACAAGATAACAAAACCGCTTTTGACGTAAAGGGTGTCAGGTTGGAGCTTGCGTGATAGTATCAATAGCGTTTTGGTTCCTCCACGGCAGCTGGACACACTTAAACAGAAACGTTATTCCATTGTAAGCATTTCCAATGTGGCAAGCAGTGCGAAACAATGTACAAACAATGTTAAATGTAAAGTAAAAGTATTTGTAAATGTAGAATCCCAAAGTCCGTTTATAGCTATATATTCTTTATCCAGATCGGGATTGCAATCGTTTAGAGCCAACAAATTATTAAAACAAAGTTAATTTATGTAATGAAATTAAATAAAATTAAATAAATGGTAATTTTTTACTTTCAAATTAGCAATGTTTACATAAAGCCTTTCAGAATCATTGTCGACCCAACCCAAATTCCTGATATCTGCTGTGGTGTCGATGTCTTAATAGATATTTGAATAAAACCAAATTTTTCATACAGTGTTTCGAATATTAAATAATATTTAGTGCCATTTATTTGAATAAATTACACGAAAAAATAACAATACAGTTCCACTGGCACTAATTTCTAGGGGCGGAAGTGTTTCATAGCTATGCTCAGTATTTTTAAATATAAATATATTAAATACTTTAACACAGCAGTGGGCACGACGTTAAGTTAAATTTCGGCGATCCATGAAACTTTACTAAAACAATGCCACTGAATTTTCGAGCTAAAGATGCGCAAATTGAATTGATGCCGGTCTCTTCAGGTTGCAATAACAATTGTTAACCAACCTTAAAAAAGTACTAATTTAATAATCTAATAACTAACTAATTATCTCTCTTTACAGCGATCAAGGTGCAGGTGACTGGCAAAGGGAAGTGCAAATGGATGGAGATCCTGCGCAAAAACTCCAACAACAATGAGTACTCCCGCAGCCTCTTCTACACCAGCAAGGAGGTGTACGAGCACAGCGAGACGGCGCTGCCGGACTTCGAGCCGCGTGGCCTTGAACTGTCGCCCGGCGAGCACACTTTCATCTTCGAGGTGGCCCTGGGTCGCCAGCTCCCCTCAAGCTTCAAGGGCAGCTATGGCGGCATCAAGTACAAGATGCGCGTGCTCATCCAGCGACCGTGGACATTCGACGAGCGGCACACCATCCCCTTCACCGTGGTGAAGCACATGCCGTTGCAACCGTCGCATCGCAGTATTCCCAGTCCGCTGGAGAAGCAGGTGACCAAGACGATCAGCTTGTTCGGCACGCGACCGATCACTTTGGTTGCCCTTTTGCCGGAGGATTTCGCTGTGCGAGGAGAGCCGCTGAGGATCTGCGCCACTGTGATCAACAACAGCACCACCGCCGTGGAGAAGCTGCGGTTTAGTGTCCTCCAGTACGTCACCTACTACAGCCATGTCCCGCTGCGGGTCCAGAAGGTGGAGTGCATAGCGGTGGCCACCAAGGAAACGGGTTCGGTGCAGAAGAAGAGCGAGCGTAGCTTTGCCCACGAACTGCTCATGCCGGAGGGAGCTCAGCCCACGGATGAGCAGATGAGCGGGGTTATCACCATTGTCTACGAGCTGCGTGTGGAAGCGGTGCTGCGGGGCTTCTTTAAGAACTTGGTACTGAATCTTCCGTTTAAGGTGTACTCGCAGGACACCTCCAACCGACAGGGATCCCTGCGTCCGCCGCCGCCACCGCGCCCAAACGATGGGCCACCCGGACCGGATGTAGGCTCCGGCAATCCCTTCGAGCCTGCTCTGCCTGTATATCCTTCGCTGGACTCTTCCATTGGCTCGCCATCGCACTCCTCGCAGTTCAGCGAGTGCAGCTCCATTAACTCCATAACATCGGACTCCTCGGCGGCCACTCTAAGTCCCGCTGTGGGCGACGGTGTCGGTGCCGGGGGCTTGGAGCTGTCCTACACCTCGGGCTCGCAGTCTTCGCAGTTCGGCAGCCCCTCGGCCAGGACCAGCTTGCGTAGCTCTAACGTGCCCTACATGCCGTACTCGTCCAGCCCGCTGATGGTGCAGTCATATCCGCCGCCCCACCTGCCCGCATATCCGCTGCCAGAGTCGCCGCAGTACTCCCTACTCGCCCTGACACCACCACCGAACGGACCTCAAGCCGCACCCGCACCAACCGCCGGTGGTGGAGGAGGAGTGGCGCCGGGCTACAGCCAGCTGCCATCCACCTCGGCATCCTCTTCATTTTTGCAAGCCCGTCAGCCGCCTGGAGTCCATGAGTTGCGTAAGTTTCAAGGAATACTTTATAATACTTGCTTATAATTTAATTAGTTAACTTTACATATAATTTAATTTATATTATTATAATATTATTATTATTATTATTACTATATATAATTATTTCCTGATCTTTTTTCAGCACCATCCTACGAAGAACTGTTTGGTCTGGCCAATGCCCCGCCTGGAACTCCAAAATAGAAATAATTGAATGTTCGGAGCAGCAGTCACCCAGTTACGTCCAAGCTTTGCCTAGACATAGAGCTTCAGGTTTACTTTATAGTGTTATAGAGTATCAAAAAATATCGAATATATATCTAAGGCCGCCAACGCTTTGATGCACAAACTCTATGCAATGTGTGCACAAATCATTTCGTTTATTATCAATCTAGAAATACTTTTTTTTTGTTGATCCGGCTATAGTCTCTAATCAAATGTATTTATTAATATGTTCTTAATTGGTTTTCTTGCTAAATTGCGAATTTGTTTCTGAAACAAGAGAAGTAGCACAAATGTTCTTTGACATTTTTAATACAATTTCATATCATATCTGGATGATTAATTTCATTAAAAGCTTTATTAAGACAGGAATATGTGGAAGAATATTTTGGAACTGAAAATTCAATTAATTTCACTGACAACTTTATATAATTGACAATAATTCTATGATTCTTCAGTTAAACAAAATTAAACTTATTTATAGCCGGAATCTCGAAAGGTCTGTTAGTTAGTTAGCTTGTTGGAGTCAAGTAGATAGAAACCCTGGCGAATACTATTGTAAAACCAATGACAATATAATAATAAGATGCGTAACGCACATGCATTATATTGCCAGAAGCTATCGTTTTTTCTGCTACAGAAATTAGTGTTTGCAGAAATTTGAGAGCGTGAAAATAAATATAAAAAGAGATTTCAAATGCAACAAAATCGTAAGGCCTTATGCATCTTATTATTATATGGTCTCTGGTAAAAGCAACTATGAAACAAACATCTTATGAACTCACTATAACTACGTATACATATTATATCCGAACAAATTCTAAATGAATTTATATTTAACGTTCATACAATGTGTACTAATTTATTTACAACAAAGAAAGCCATTTAAGGCAAACTTTGTATAATCTGTCTTCGGTTCCACTTAAGTTATAAAATTACTTTGAATGCCGAGCCTCCCCAGACAGCCAACAACTTTCTGCATTTTTAAGAATCGAATCTTGCGAATTACTCACGAGTATTTATCGTCTAAGTCTCGCTATCACCATAACCCGAAACATACTTTAACCCCACCTATTTATGAAACATTTATTTATTTTTGTACATTTTGTACGTCCATCTCCAAAGGCTCTGATGAAAATGGTTTACAGACTTAATATCTCAATGAAAATCTATACCAAAACAGGTCTAACATAACTATTTATTTCTCTCACTGGATTTTACGTTTAGTATTTAAGTACTTAAGCACGAATCTAATGTGATTCTTCCTAGCCAGAAGAATCAATGAATCAATAAGCTTTAGTGCCTCTGTATGATGAATGAACAACTCGAATGGTTATCGTTATCGAGATTTGATGTATCGATAAACAATTTTTATACACATATTACCGACATAGTAGGTCATCGTTCGGAAGCAATGCATACTTTTAGTTTTAAGTGCACAAATGCAAATTATGTACGATCAAAGGATTTCGTTTAAGGTGCTTTACAAATCACTATTTTTGGATACCAATTTTTTGTGTTTTCTTTGAATTTAGTGCTCGTAACTAAAGTTCAATATATAATTTACATAAACGATGAAACGAATAAAATGTTAATGAAATCATAAAGCATTCGTGTGTCAATGGTAACAAGGGTTAAGTGGGGTTTACCAAAGACAATATAATAATAAGATCCGTATTGCTATATTTGTATTGGTATCGCATAAATATAACGAGTTGCAGTGTTTGCAATAAAGAAAGTAAGTAAGACTCATCAAACTTCTAATTTATTTACTCTAATCCCTTCGATATGCTTATGCCAACGTTTTTTCCATCCTCGAATCATACCAAGTTTGTCACCTGTTGACATCGATGTTCGTCCGGAGCGCTCCAAGTCATCAACACATTCTCGACCATCTTTGAAGTCTTTTAACCCTTATTAACATTTTTCTGCGACATGGTAGAATCACCAAAGTCCTTCCAAAACATCCTCAACCCAGGGTCAGTCCTGACAACAAGAAAATAAGAACTAACTCGAAATGTTAGGCCCGCGATGTTTATATTGAAAATTCACCTAACTTCTTGCCCACAGTAGTATTATAGATATTATTAAGGAAGAGAGAACGGCCTAGAACCATTTTTGCTTTATTTTTAATGCGAAATTTCAGTGGCATTATTTTTGTAAAGATTCAAATCTGAGCAACGACCTTCTGGGACAAACTATTCATAATTTTGTAATAAAATAATTATAATGAGTCAGTTGGGATCATAAGCATTCCCTGCTCCTATAAAATACATAGTTCCCCAAATTGTTAAAGCAGGTCATGCTGGAACCTCCACAGTAAGCAGAAACCCCCCAAAAACACTCAATACTAGCCCCAGCAAGTAAGCAGGCACCCCTAAAAAAAATGTACACAAGCGCACTTCTTGTACGTGTTAAATTACAATTTCAAGTGCTTGAAGGAAAGTGCGTTGCTGTCGCCCACGCAGCTAGCTGTGTCTGCTGGACAGGGAGTCCTGGTGGCCAAGGCACCGGACCAGGTGGGCCGGTGAACGTGTGCGGCTTTTCTAACAAGTAACGGAAGTGTTAAGTCAGCTGTAATTGTTTTCTTTCATATTTTTCCAGTTGCCGCTGTTGAGGGCGACAATTTAGTTCGCCCGCCGGCCCTGGGGGGAATCAGAGTCACCATAAATTATACTCCGTATGGCGATGGGGCTACCGCCCGCCGCATGAAAGGCATACATAAACAAAATTGTTAAATAATAGCGACATTTAGCGGAAGTGTAGTGCCAGCCGCATTCTGCAAAACTTCAGCACGCGCGACAAACGATCGCAGTCCCTTTTCTTGGCGCCCTCCTATTCCCGAGCCCCATTTGCCTCATTATTTCCGCGACTCATTCCCCCATTTCCATTTCGTCAAATTATAGAGGTGCTAGAAGCCAACTCCGCTCACCCCAGTTTCAGTGTACTTAAATGTCTTAATCGCTGTTGGGTTTAACTTCTATTTGACTTTCCAGTGGGGGTGGCAGGTTAATGATTTGTTGACCATTCCGAGGACGGGGCGGTGCAATTTGGGGCTTTGCTTTTCGGCATTGAACGTGCCACTAACCGATATTAAGTATGCGCCATGTGTGCCGCTGTCGTAGCCCTGAAACGGATATACGGATTGATAAACACGTATGTAGATGGAAGTAATTTAAGCTTGTGTTCATATATATTTTTATGTGCTCACCGAGAGAGCATGCAAGGGGGGTTGGTTAGATGGAGGACCCTGATAGATACTCGAATGTGTGTAAAGCTCACGAGGACTCAAAGAAGGTAATTCTAAAAAAACGGTAAAAATCATTTTTAAAGTATAATGTTAACCTTTAATTTTAAAGTAATATCTTAGGGGCTATCCAGACATTACGTTTTTGATGATTTTTGAACTCCCCACCCTATATAATTAATATTAATTATAAATGCACACCCTCGAATATAACTACGTAAGTATAAAATAATATTATATATAAATTAAATAATTATATAATCGTATTCTGAATAATATTAAAAAATCATCATCTTTTATTTTTATTTTGATAGACTTCCCCTTACCATAGGTGATTACGAAATATATGGACAGCTTAGTCACTATTTTTTAAGACACTTTTTAAAATGTATCTGTTAATCCTTAAATTAATTAACTCAAATAATTTTGATTGAGTGTTACATTTTTTGATTTTTTTTACTGAAGCCATAGGAATTTAGAAAATCTAGGATGTATATCGAATATTTATTATCGCACATCCATACATATGCCGCAAGTTAAAATATCACTCTATATATCGACCTATGCGTCAAGTATTAAAACACAGATTAACGATATCTCGATATTTGTGACCATCCCTAGAAAGGAACTTTCATTTCTCGTGCAGTCGCAATAGATTGACCTATCAAAAACTTGCGACACACATATGGCAAAAGGCGCACACTGATCGAGTTTATATTAAAACTCGAGAACATGTGCCGGCTAAATCTCAACTCCATCTCCCATCCACACCTCAACCTTTTCAGGAGCCCCTCAAAAACCAGAGACAGCTGCTTCTCCATCGAACGGCTGGGAATTAGTTTATTCCTCTGCCCAAGCGGAGACAGAGGCAGGAAAAAAAATAAGAAGAGTCGAAGGAAGCCCAAAGAGGATGTTAAAAAGGCTGGGCATATGGCCTAATGCCAAATAACCAAATCAAAACTAATCAAGCAGAAGTTACTGCAACTGCCGCACACAGCTAGCAGGTGGCATCCGACTTTTACGGGGTTCGATGACGGGGTGACTTGGCGCAGGGATGACGGCCTGGCGGGATGTCCTGGCCACAGTGAAAATGGTTTTAAATTGCTGCCTGATTGTCTTTCAAGTTGGCCCACACTTGTGGCGCAGCAACCTTCTCGACTGTGACTGAAATTTAATCAAGCGTTGAAATTTTTGCACGTACGTATTCCTATTCCTATTTCTATTTCTATTTCTATTTCTATCATATTCAATGGCCGCTCCAATTTCTGGCTTTTGCTGCTGCCCCCGCTGCTGTCCGCAGAAAACTCTTGGTCACATGTGCGACTCTGTCCGTTGTGGTCACAGTGGGTTCTCGGCTCCTCCTTCCCGCTTCCAATCCCTTGGATTCGCCCCACTTGTGTGAATGGTTCCAAAACGAGCTCTGCGTTCGTTTTGGGGCAACAGTTGCCAAAGACTGTGACCTTCTTCTGCTCCATGGCCCCATCCGCCACCCTACTAGCTTGTATTTTTTGTGTTTTTTTTTTTTTTGGTGGTAGTTGGCTTGGCCGCTTCATTAAGCTTTTTTGTTGCCTGGCAGCAAGCTGTGACGGATTCGAGGAGGAACTGGAGTTTGTTTTTGTGCGGGGCTCTTATATAGGGATTCCCTTGGAGGGCGGTTGGTCATGCGATAATTAACGGGAAAGTTTGATTCACAAGAACTCTAACCTAATTTTGTATTTAGAAGTATTTACACAGGGTTTAGAAATATAAGAACTTATATGTGCTATTAAGGGGAGAATTTAGCTTCGATTTGCAGTTGTTATAATTATTATTATTTATTAATTATAATTCTACTTATTTTTAGATATCCTTTATGGTTAATACCTCGTCTAAGTCATGAATGTCTTAAATGCAATCTCCATATAATCCCACAAAACTTGTACTTATCGTGTTCTTATCCTAACAAGTAGTCCCTAAGATTAAAAAGTTGAACTGATAGGAAGAGTGGCACAGTACCCTGTGTAGTCTTTATATATTAGTGATAAAATAATATATGTTTTATAATGGATAATATAGTGACACAATTTTCTAAATAATTTATAATCATTTATCCTTATGCTATACGTAATGGTTTTCATAAATATTTATTAGAGTGCGTTTCGACTGTCGCAATACAATTTGTCAACCATCGATGTAGCAACATCTTGACTTTGTTTTAATATCAATTTGCCACAGTTGTTGGCCTCCACGTGATGTTCATTTTTCTGTGCAATTTGATTGCAGGCCACCTCCCCTGCCCGCCTAACAATCACCCCCGAACCCAAACAACCCTGTGGCACGCACACCCTCCCATACACACACTCACAATATGTTGCAATTTCTGTTAATTTCGTTATTGAGACACGTTCGCACGAACTGCGGGCGGGCACAGCTTGCAAAAGAATTCCCTCTGCGGTGCCGGAGATGAACTGCAGCGGACAGCGGACTCGGGACGGAGAGGAATGTGCAGTGGAGTCAAGTTGCCGGACTAAACTTCGGTCGGTCCGGCTGATTGATGCCGGACGGAGGGAGGCTAGGGATGGATTAGGAGGGAAGCTGCTCGATTGGCAAAAGAAGCCACAGCAAAAGCTTGCGGTGTGTGCATATAATTTGATATGCCGGCGAGCTAAAAATGGGCAGAAAAGAAATCCTTTGGCTCCTCCTACCACAAATTTCCAGTGGCCCGAAGGCCACAACAAAGAGACCGGCTGCGGAGCAATTTATGAGCGTTTAAGCAGCCGTCGTGTTATTCAAGCAAATCAACTGGCTCGCTTTGGCAATTAATATTGCATTTCATAAACTATGCCCATTTGAGTGTAAAATAGTTGAAAACCATTGAATAAACCTGTGGTTGGGAAATTTTTAGGCATTTAATAAAGAAAGCTTTGAGTTTAAACTTTAAAGTACAATTTAATAATGCCTAAAATCGAGTATCTAAGTCCATAGTTAGCTGAAAGTCTTGTTTCTATTTTTGGTTTATTAAGATGGTACTTGGTAATAAAAAATTAAATAATAATATTCGGATACGAAATATCATCCGATAGTAATTAAAAATGAAATTTACTCTCTTTACTCTTTTAACGTGAGGAAAAAATGACGATCATAGTAATATGTTGATTAGGTTTCTAAGAAATAACTATAATTAGCATAGAATCTTACGTATTCTCAATCTAAACATATTTTTTTAAGGTCATAAAGCTAGTACGTTATTTACAAAATAATATAATAATGTTCTGAAAGGAAATATCATCCTATAGTAATAAAAAAAAGTAATTAGAAGCTTATTAATATGTTACTTAATAAGTTGATCAGGCATTTAAGTTTAACTATAGCCAGCCTTATTTGTTTTTAATCTAATACCCCATTTTTTCTATAACAAATTTTATAATATTGTTCTAAAAAAGCAAATATCATTCGATACTAAGCAGAAAAGAAATGAAAAACATCCTGTATGAAAAAACAATAAGTATGTATTTATTTATTTATTTATGGTATCCAATAATAGTATTTATAATTAACTATTCATTACATTCTTAGAGTTAATGGTTGAAAAATTACAAAACAGAAGTGTGCTTCAAATTATTGTTATTCTTTTCAATAGTTTCAAGATATTATACATGTTTCGATTGACATACATTATATTTAGTAAATTTAATCAATTTCTAAACAGCCAAAAAAAAAATGTATAATTATTTGAGCTCTTTGAGCCATGTTTATGCTTAATTCCCCTAACAAAATAATGCATATTTCCCCACTGGACTTTTAATTGACAATTAAAACACTTTTGGCTGTGACTAGCATAACATAACATTTTCTTTGATGATGTAACATTTGAAATAAACAAGAGCTGCACTTTTTTGCGAACGCGGCTGGGTCCGTGTGTGCGCTCAGTCAATAAATATACAATTAATGTGCAAAAATCAACATAATCAAATTACGACGGTTTGATTGGTTAAATTGAATTTATAATGATGGCCGAACCGTTTTCGCTGTCGGATAATCAGTTTAGCATTGTAATGCCAGCAAGTATCTGTGGCTCAATTCAAATTGTGCGCTAAACCAGAAACAAGCACAAAAAACACGCCGAACGAAATGTATGCAAATAAGTAAAGCATTTATATGCATTAACACTTTAATCTGTGACAGGGCTGATTTTACACGCTCAATTGAATTAAAGATATTTGCTGAAAACAAATTTCGAGCAAAAAAGGAATTGCAATATTTATGTAATGATCGCCCCGCAACAAATTCGTATTTATCGCAGTTAACTTGTGGAAAATGTTAACATTTAATCAAATCAAAACAAGCTAACAAACCCAAAACCCATACCTGATCAAAGCCAAGCTGCAAAAAAAGCCAATAAATATTTGATTGCTTTTTATGGCTGAAAAAAGAACGGGAAATGCAAATAAAAGTAAATAAAAACATATGCATATAATTAGTAGCAAACTAAAAATTTGATTTAACCAGCAAAACTTAACGAGGAAATGGAAACGAAATGGAATTAAAATCAATTCAGCACTTGCACCGTGAAATTAAACTGAACAAAATACAGTGAAAAGGTATAAAAGCAGGACTTTAAATTCAATAAATAGTTACATTTAGTTTAGTCTTTAAATAGATTTAATTTTTTATTTCAAGCTTTCAAAAAGACAGAAATAATTATATAATTTTTAACTGCTTATATAATTCTTCTGTAAAAAAACAAAGAGGAAATATTTACCAAAGTGACTTGCAACTTAGTAGAAAATATGTACCTCATTTTTGGTTAAGTTTGTTGAACAGAAATTTCAGAGAATAAATTGGTTAAGTAGGAATTCCGTGCTCGGCCGCAGGACGACAAACGAAGGTGGATGTCGAGAGCTCTGGCAGAGACAAGTAAATCAAATTAAACTGGAATGTTCCGGTATGCAAGGCTATGACAAAATACTTTCCTTTCCCCCATCCTGCCCGGCGACACCCACAAGGATTGTCCAAGGCACTGGACGCCGGCCACATTCCTGCGGCTACTGTCCTGTGTCGCCATCTTCCCGGCAAATATCCAAATTAATAAAATACAAATATTCACAGTGCCGGGCGTAAGTTAACCAACAGGACGACCAGTTGATTAGTCTGCCTTGACAATGCCAAGGATTTTTCACATTCCATGTGCAAATTGATTCAATTATTGGCATTTAATTAAATGCAAATAGGACTGGCCCCACCTGTCCCGCCCAGGCTTAAGCGAGGGTCTATGTCCCCCCTTCTGTGGCCGCCAGTTTTAAGAACTTCATTAAAATGCCAGCCGCCGACGTCCACACAGAGCTGGAAACCAAAACCAAATATTTCGTTCATTTCATTTTGTCAAATTTAAATGCCCCTTGACAAAAGCTTCTGCCGCTCACACCCACACTCATCGGAATGGATCCCGAGGAGCAGGTACATACTGAAAAAAATGTACTCCGAAATTGCCAAAAAATGTGGAGGTTCCTACATTTTAAACACATAAGGAATAATTTCGTAACTTTTACTTGACTTTTGGTTATATTATCTTGTTGTGATATTTTATTCTTGGATCTACCTAATATTCGGGGTAATATGATGCAGCACGAAAATCATATTTGTATACAGTTTAGTACTTGAAATAGTTGCCTTCATTTATTTATAAAATGATTTAATTTCTGCTCATTTAATCCACATAAATTAAGCATTAACTGTTATGCCAAAATCACACAAATATATTGTTCAAAGATAAGCCTCAAACTATTATAAATCCAGACAATAAATCTCATGAATGAATGGTCAACATTTTAAGTTGGAAGTTTCTGGTAGGTTTCTTTTTTAGTATGAAATTTAATAACTTAAAATTATAGTCAGCAGGAAAGCCTTTATCTTTATTTTTTAACAATATACAAATAAATAAATAAATATCCTGAGCCAATAAGAATAATATTAATTATAATAAAGTATTATTGTTATTTCTTGTTGACCTTCAAATTAAATAATATATAATTTTTCTCGCCGTGCAGAGTTTATCCCTTCGGCCCCTTCCTCCGCATTGAAGCCATGTAATTGTTGTCCGTCTGGAGCAGCCCTGCAGTTATTTGCATTCAAATCGCAATTTTTGTCTCATTAGAAAGTATGCGAGGGGTTTGTGGCGAGGGGTGAGGATCGAGGGGGGCAGAGCAAAAAGAGCTTGGCCATCACATTCTTGCCCTCGAACATTCAGACATTGTCAACGACGCTTAAGTGTCCCAAAGTTGTGCCGGCCGCAGAGCTAAATGAATGCCAACAAGTCGAGTTTTCAGTCCAATGGGGTGAGCCTTACAGGCTGGGGGTAGACCCTCTTGGTAGACGGAGGAGGAGGAGGTGACAAGCCAGTCGTTATCGCCCCAGGGCTTTAGTTTAATTTCACTTCAATTTTCATTGTACAATTTTCGCATTTTTCGATATGTCTCCAAGGCGGCGGGGTAGCTGAATGGGGAGGGGGTGTGGGGTACTGGGAGGTTGCTTGGCCGGGCTAAGGGTTGCTGCTTTGCAAACTGATATTGCCTTTTAAGTAAATCAATATCAAATGCCTGGGATTTAAGTTTGCCAAAGTCACAGTCGAAGGGAAGCGACAGATTTTGATGGTCACAAGGGGGAAATTTAATACTCTTCAATAGGTATTGGGATGGCTTGAAATATTTTATAAGAAATTATAGATCCAAGCCTAAATAAGTATTTAAAAATATAGAAAATGAAGAGTAGTATGTCTTAAGATTAATGGTTGAATTCCAGCTTTGTACGTATTTTGTAATAACATTTAAAATGGTGCTCAGCCACTACTTATTGAACTTATGGAAAGAATATAATAATACGGGATAGTTCATACTTCTTTCTTTAATTTATTATTAGTATTATTATTGACAGAAAATTATAATATTTCATATTTAAAATGTGTTCTCCTTTGTTTTTACCCTCTCCTTTGCTGTTAAATAAAAGCACAATTCACCTACGATAAATTAAGATTTTCAAATCCTCTTAAATGATGAAATCTCATTATCGAATACTGATGAGAATTTGCAGCATTTATAGATAATACTATGACCTATATTTCTTTCAGGGACGGTCTGTATATAACCCATCAGTATCCTCCATCTCAGATTGTTTATACCCTTAGAAAGTATAGCAAAATGGAGTACCTAAAGCGAATGTTGCCACTGGCTTCATCAAGCAAATTTTGCGATGATGAATGAAAAAATATTCTTTCAATTCCTTTGCCTTTTTTTTGTTTTGTTTTCACTTCACTTTATTTTCGTCGTCGTAGTATATTTTATGTGAGCGTTTTTAATTTTGCAAAGTGAAAAGCAAATTTGTCACATTTTCTCTCTTTTCACATTCTGTGTTATATTGGGCTGAGCCGCACTTGGGCGGTGCCACAGAGTGGGATCAAGTTGCGGCGGGGTTAATGTTAATGCTAATAAATTATACGACAGCCTTCAAATTGAAATCCAGCGACGACAACTCAAACGAATTTAATTGAAAAACTGTTTTCCGCCGCTCGTCGCGTTTTGCATATAAATCAGTGAGCCAAAGGGGCGGCACCCGCTGCACTAAGCGTGGCGGGGAGTGTTAGGGGGCTGGCATAGCTTGTCGAGGCTGTTTGCCAGCCCTCCAATCCAAACCCAAACCCGTCCCATTGCCAACCAGCCCATCCAATCCAATCCCCGATGTCCAGGGCAGAGTCGCGGCGAGTTAGGCGCTCGCAGCTCACAAGCTCACATGTTCTGCATTTGGGCAAACAAACGCGACTCGCACAGGTCACTGCGTATTCAGAGCAAAATCTAGTTCCGTACACAGAGAGAAGTTACTAAGGAGGGGTGAATTATAGTCATGGTAATGGTGGAAAGACTGTACAATTCAGCTGAGATTTAGTCTGCGCATATAAAAGTCCCTAAAAAGTACAATATCTTTAGGTAGAAAATTTGTACTTACAAAGTTTGAGAGGATCAAGAAACTCAGTTACTTAGGAATTAAAAAAGTAAAGTGAGTTATAGGCAAGCTAATCATAAAAGGGAATAAATTAATGACCGAAAGGCTGTACAATTCAGTTAATAAGAACCTTTTCTTAAAGATAGAAAATATCTTGAGGATGTCTATCGGACCTCGAGGTCTTTGTACGATTCAATATATGGTTTGGGCTTTCCTTGCCGGTATGAAAACTTCGACAAGCTTACCAGATTCTATTATAATTTTCTATAAATTTCTACTTCCCAAATTTTAGAACTCAAGGTTCTCAGTTACCTAAGAATTAGGGAGGTGGGTTATAGGCATGCTTTATAATCATTAAAATCAATAACTGAATGACAACTCAGCTGCGATTTGTTAGGCTCATAAGAAATCCATAATATGAACACTATTAGTACGAAACTATAAGTACGAAATATCTACCTACCAAATTTTAGAACCCAAGGATCTCAGGCTTTCAAAATCTCGGGTTGTACTGACAAATGGACAGTCAGCAAGGTGCTAGATCCAAGTTTACTTACCAGTCGATTATAATTAATTTATTTTACTAATATTTAGGTCTAAATTATTTGTTATATATAATTTTATATTTATATTTAACTTATTTTTTCAGTGTTTTAGTGTGCATTGGTTCTTTAGTGTGTGCGTGGCTTGTGTGTGTGTAGCGGCTGCCACGCCTCGTTCGTGTAAAGTTGCCGGGCTCTTTCAATTAGCAATTTGTCAGCTGAATCCAGCGCTCAGGCCATGCAAATTATTCTCTAAAAATATATACGAGCACACATATGCAAAATCCCCACTCGCATGCGTCCATACAAATCGGTTGTAATTCAATTATAAACTAGAAAAGCGGAAATAAAAATATATAGGCATACGTATAAACATTTCCATAAACGAAATGTCCAAGCTTCTGCCACTGGATTTTATTTTAATTTGTTTTTTTTTTTTAGTTGAGTTATAGCTTGTAGGTAGATGCATGAACAAGTCAAATATGCAGGGATTTAATTAAAAAATCTCCACAAAGCTGCGATTTTTTAATTTAGTACCAGTTATGCGAGGATGTTGAAAAAATGCGGCTAGAGAAGTGTCCTGCCAAATGGACTGACTGCTGAATTAAGGCAATTTTTGTTTATAAAAGTTTCTTGTAGAATATTTCGTGTTTTGTTCAACCCTGATCCCAAGGAATTTAGTGGATGTGACATTTCAATTGAGAACTATGGAATTACTTTTTTCTGGTATTTACATGTTTTTCCAAATGGAGTTTATAAAAAACGTTGTCGTGTATCTATTGAAAAGCGGATTACTTTGAATTGTAAACACGGCTGTTGTTTTAAGTGCAGCAAAAGAAGACCTTCCAGCAAAGTTAAGCTTATATAAATATAGATAACATTTAATATTATTTAACACGAGAATTGCTGCTGTACGAACAATACTGAAATCAAAGGAATTTAATTAGCGATTGTTTTCTTCTACAGCAGGGAGCAGGACATGCAGCTTTTTTCTGCTCCTTTAATCAATTAGTATTAGTATTTATTTGTATTCTGAAATCAGAGACAATGCTTAAATTCAAATTTCAGCAAATTATATTCAAAGCAATGTGCTTATTATTATCATAAGAAACCAAAACTGAAACATAGGACTTAACCATTTTTCGCATAGTGCAATCCACCTCAATATAATGCGGTTGCGACTTGGGATTTTTAATTAAAAGAAAACTGTTGGAAAAGCTTGAAGAAATTGTTTTAGTTTTTGAGCAGCTAGAAAAAGCACCCACACTTTTGCAAAAAGATAATTTAATTTTTGGAGAAACTTTGTTATTTATTAGAGGTTTTGTACGCCGAGGTTTTTTATGTGCGGATCTTAGATCCGACTTATAATGTCTCACTTACAAATCAAAAACAGCCATAACCTTTTTGACCTTCTTTCAAGGTTGTATTCTTAAATGCTGTTATAACATAGTGAAATCGAGGTATCTGCTAATATAAGCTTGAGCTCAAGCCTCTCAGAAGAGCTCGATGAGCTTGACGTATTTAACAACTTTTTAACTAAATTATTTTCGTAACTTTAAAGTACAGATGTTCTAAAATTGTCTGAACTAAGGTAGAACGTCTTTTTCCAAAAGTGAAGATGGTTAAGAACTAATCTGAGAAATAGATTATTCCCTTTTATCATAAATAATGAAATATGCAAAAGAATAAGATCTGTAAAGAGACTTATCTAAATTCAAATCTCACGTTACCTACCTAAGTCAGTTCAAAATATCAACTAAAGAAATGAAGACGTTCTTCTATACCATCCTTTTTGTCAGGAAGAAATAAGCATTGAGCAACCTGAATAAGTAGTCGAGTTCAAATACAGTTGTACGTCTTAAACGAGGTGCGTTTTAGCCTAATTTTATGCCAATTCACACCGCATTAGTTGGCTGAATTTTAGTTAGCTAGGCGCTGGCAATAATGCATATGCAGCTTCATTGTCGGCGTATGAAGGGGGTGGAGGACCGGCCCACCTGCCAGAAGTCAAACAGTATAGCGACGGAAGTAGCAAATAAAATTCAAATTTGTGCCAAAGAGTTACGCGGCAAGAGAATTCCGAATTTTCCCCCTTTTCCCATGAGTTGATTTCAAAACGCTAATGTGTTGCCTGAGCGTAGGTTCACATAGTATAAATATACATATATGAAAGTGAATGTGTGTGGGAAGCGCTTTATGGGACTTCGCCGTGTGTTGGCGGTAATAAATTTCACCGCATTCCCCTATTCTCTTCGCGCCATTTTTGCCTTTCATTTTGCATTTATTTCAGCTTCCATTGTGTGCTCTCCGTGTCTGTGGGTGTATTTATGAGTATGTATGTGTATATGTGCCATGTTGGAGTGCAATATTATTATGCTAATTATCTTTTTGATATTTCAATTGAAGCTACAATGCATCTGCTGAGACTTGCTGTGCCTGTCAGTTGGGAAAGCATTTATTAGCTCTTAAATTCTGATTAAACGGGAAATAATGGGGAAGGATAATGAAATGTTTTAAAGAGAGTACGATTCCTGGAATATAAAGAAAGAAGAGACAATTAATAAATTCGAATATGAACGAATACTTATTCTTTCTCTAGTTAATGTTTGACTTTATTTGTTTTTTTCCTTCTACTTCATGAACCAAATTGATGTATTTTATTAAATAAAGAATGAAGAAGTAACTAAAAATCTTGAGCCTGATTTTGAGAATGAAAATCCTGAAATTTAAATCAACGTTCTCAAGGCGCTTCTCTCAAATATTTTTAAATAATCATGTTAGCTTTGTAGTCAACTTGTTGTATTTAGAAATAAGGTGATGAATACATTAACATTCTTATTCATTAGGTCATTTCATATATGGAAATATACATTATTTTTTTAGAGCAATAAATATAAGAGCAGAAAATATCGATAAATATATACTGCATTTATATTAGGGATATATGTGTAAAGATAAAAAGTCGGATATTAAATATTGACACAAAAATATATATGTTCGAATATTCTTGGACGTTGATGCACAGATCAGTACACTCAAGTGGCCCTTGCGACACCAAGCTCGTGCTTGTTAGATTTAGGTATAAGTAGGGAAAATAGAAGAAAGTATACGTAAAGAAAGCGAGAAAATTAACTACTGATTAAAGTTGGTTAAGGTTAAAGTTTTTAGTTTAAGAAGGCTATCTACGGTTATTGTAAGTAAGATGTAGTACTTACGTACAATAAATACCACATCAGATATCGTATGCTTTAATATATAATTTGCAAAGATAAAATAAATATCGCATTTAACTAAAATATATCGGAATTTATAAACAATATCAAACAAATGTTTTTAAATGTATTTCATTTTCCACAATTATATTGGTCTGACAAATAGAATATAGCAACATATATCTCAACAATAAAATATGGATTTATTATACATTTTAGCATCAAATTTATTCAGGTAACCATTTAGCTTAACATATATTTATATTATAATGGAAAAAAATACAAATAAACTAATACTTAGTTACAGTATATGCTTTTTTAGATTTTATCGATATTTTACCGCTTAATCCGATATTTTTCAATATATTGAACCAAATTTATGACCTGACATTGTTTTAGATCTATACTGTTCCTCTTAATTAGCATTAGTCTCCATTTAAAAACTATAGACTAAAATTGTTGCCAAAATTATTTGTTTATTTCAATCAACATTAAATCATTTTAATTTAAACGTTGACTTAATTTGCGTTGAAAATACTAGTTTGATATTGATAATTCAAGCTGCGAGGTAAACCATAACCATCACTGATTTGCTGGATAATTTAAAGGTTTGTTGGAATTTCGTTTGACCAATGGACATTATCGATGGCGAGTTCAGCAATTGAAAAGGGATTCCGATTCGATTCATTGGGGATTTTTGTGGCCGAAAGTGGGACTGGCTTTGAATGGGGAAAACGCAGCTGCTTATTAACAATAATTTCCCCAAATGTGCGGTTACGTTTAAGCCAACAAACGCCAAAAACGCTGGGCATTTCGTATCTTTGTGCGTATTTACAATTATTAACGTGTAACACACACAGGCACACTGGAATGTGTGGTGGGAAGGAAGAGCAAACACGAAGTGGCAGGCCAATACAACATGGCTTACATATATCCCCTCGGATGCGAATGTGGCAACAAACAGCGGCGACAAATGTGCGAGGGGTGGCGGTAATAAGGCCATGTTTGTGGGGTGAATAATGATAAATGGCTGGGGGAGGAGTTGGAGGTGGTGGTGGAGCGGCTGCTGCTGCCACTGCCACTGCTGTTGCTTTGGGCCGCATTGTTGCTCCTTTCGGCCTTTGCTGGGCAATTAAATTAAACTTAACACTGCCCGTGGTCCAAACGGTGGCCAGAAGATACCAATGGCAGCTGGTTGGTGGGCGTGGCATTGGCAATCAGCAGTTACAGCGGCTAATTATAAGTATAGACTGGTTTAACGACGCTCCAGAGACTCGACGGCTCAATTACATTTCAATAATATATATTGGGGCCAACACTGTTTTTTTGTTTTTGCCGGTCCTGCATCTTGTTAATTACTCTACGGCTTTGCATGGCTACAAGAGATATAGACCGAATTTGTGCCAGAAGTTGTCCTTATGAGATGAGTATAGTTAATAATGGAGTATAGTTAAAATGGCAGGTCTTTAATTGTATGAGCTTTTCAAACATTTTATTTAAAGATTTTATCAAATGCAAAATTAAAGTTTTCATTTCAAGACAACTTCTTTACTTAAAGATTTCTTCTGTGGCTTTATATTTTATATTTAAACTTAATAATGTTAGTACTAAAAGTTAAATATTTAATAATCATTTCCTTACTTTGTATATAACATTTTGTTAATTAACAAATTTAATGGCGGTATAACAAAAGAGAAAAGGTTTAAAAATGTGATATAAAATGTTACAATTCGAACAATTAAAATAGTTCAATTAAATTCGGTAAAATATACAATTTATTAAAAAATTCTTAGACATATGTTAAAGGGATTTCAGGTGATATTTGAATAAGTAAGCACAATTTATTCTTTTACAAAAAACATTGAAGAATGTTTTGTTTTCAATCAATTTTAATAGATATATTTCCTCTAAAATTGTAAAGCTACTATTTTGATTGACAGATCGGTCATTATTACTATTTCTGGTTAGGAAATGTTTTCTTGCTAAGCTTTATCATAATCACTACCGAGATCTGAATGCCAAAATACTAAAAAAGGTAATAAACCCAGGAGAGGTAACTGGTGGCTAGCATTAAACATATTTGCGGAATGAGAACGGTCGCTTTATGTGGGCAATAAAAGAGCACTCGACGGTTGTTTAACGATCCGAACATAGTGCCTGGAAGGTTCCAAAAACAAAAAATAAAAAAAAAAACAGCGGAAAGGAAGAGACCAGAGCTGAGGTATGCTAAGCAGCAGCAGATCGTTAGGGAGCCATCGGGAAGTGCACTTTGTTGGAATAGTTCATGGCACATGCACGACGGTCATGGAAAACTTTACGGCTTTGGCACGAAGCTCGGGCCTCGTAATAATCATAAGTAATCTAAATTCACAGTTATGTATTGTCTGCCTCCCACAATTCCCGCAAAATCCCCACATTTCCCCAACAGTCTCTGAGTGCAATTGTAAAGTGCATGGTTTCAGGCCCATCTTCGTGCCTGGCTTGCTTTGGGCTATTCGCCATTTTTACTTCTGGCCACAACACACAAAAGCGTAATTTACATTTATGCTGATGATAATGATAAGTGCTATCGTTGATTCTTTGTAATCCGTTCCATGCCAAAGACTTTTTGTTGTTGTTTCTTCTTTTTTTTTTCGGGGCCCACACGCGTTCTTGTTTTTAATTAATTAATTTCCATTTTATTATGTAGCTATTTTTGGCCATTATTATTTCATTGCATTTCAGGCCGCAGCGTTTTTTAAGCCTCCGGTTTTTGTGTGTGTGTTTATTTTTTGTTCTGCCAGCATATGTGTTTATTTTTCCGCTTTCCGTTGTTGACCTTATTTTATTTCTATCAAATTGATATGCGTAAAATTTTCTGCATCAACTGCATCAAGATTGATTTAATTGGAGATTTCTGATTTCGTAAATCCTGCCAACTCAGCCTCTGAACTTTTTCATGCAGCTCGCCGTTTAAAGAAGAGCGAGAGTATTTGTAATTCGCAGTAATATAATATAGGTATAATCATACCGATGATAAAGAATTTTCAATTTTTCACGATTCCTGGATTGCAGTACAATTTCTCTTTACGCATTATTTTTAATTATTATACATGCACAAGCACAATAAAAAAAATATAAAAAAACACGCTTCTCTGAAATATTCTGGCTGAAATGTGTAATGAATTATGAAGTTTGTTTTGGCAGCGTTAATGTGATTTAAGCGGCATGAAATTTAGAAAGCTCTTCGACTTCGCCTGGCTTACCTTTAAGTGACATTTATTATTAAGCAAAGTGCAGTTGGAAAAGAAGTTGCAGGCAAAATGAATTGGCGCACATTAAATTAAGTCGTTCAAAGAAAGTCCCAAATAAATTGTGTGCAATTTATTGGCCAAAGAAATAAATAATGCACTTAGCCTAGAATAAAACTGTGGCTCAAAGAAGACCGAGAGGCTGAAGCCTAATGAAATTTCCCCGATTCGCTCCAATATGCAGCAGGAGCCAAACCGAAGTTAAACAAGCAAATTAACATTTTAAACACACAGCCAACACGAATCCATGAAGCTCACAATTCCATGTTCATTTACTGCGGCCGCCGCCTTTGCTCTCCAGCTTTTGTGCTTTGTTTGAGTTTGTTTTGCCATCGTAGCTGTATCTGTATCTGTATTTACAGCTGCAGCTGCCACTGCATTTGTATCTGCATCTAAGCCTTGTCTGTATCTGTTTACCCTTGCCAGTCAAAGGGTTGCCTTTCACCGGTCTCGTTAAAGGCAAACGGCTAAAATATTTGCTTAGTTTTAACGTTAATGGAAATTTAATGCAGTTGTATAAATCTCTGACTGCCAGATAGTGCAGGTCTATAAATTCGCAGGTGAACACAAATCAGGCTAACGATTTCAACAAAGGCAGCTGAGGGAAAAAGTTAAACTTCACTTAAATTTAAACTAACTTGCTTAAACTCTAATAAATATATGATCTGTATGTTTTAAATAATAATATTTAAGTATAAAATACCATTTGAGAGAGTTAAATAAATATTAAGCTAAATATATACTTTTCCACCATCAACATTGGTTTGCCTCTTAAAGATTAAGCATACGCAATGTGGTACCTTGGAAACCTTTTATATTCCGGCGCTCCGCTTCTTCGCCGGTTGCTGTAGGTGTTGCCACCGCTGTAGCTGCTTGTTTTTACCAACATAATTAAAATTGCGGTTGAATTATATATTGCACCTGTGGCGGGCCACCGCAGCTATGTCCTCAGAGCCCGGCCAAACGGTGCGCACATTGCCCGTGTGAAGTCCTGCGGTTTGTCTACGGCACTTTAAGCCCACACCCTGTGCAACTCCCCCTCCCCGAGGAAAAAAGGTGGCAACAAAAACAAGTTAAAGTTGTCTGCCAGCTCCTTTTTGGACATATAAATTTTAAGTGCAACACATTAACGGCCTGCTAGCTGCAGGCCGCGGCGCGATGGGGAAAGGCAAATGCATCTAGCACAGCTGCCACAGCTCTTAGTGCCACTTGGAACATATGGATGTCGTGTTATAATTGCCCCAGCCTCAGGGAGGAGGGCTGCGGGGCTGGGCGGAGTAACCTCCGGCCGGGCAAAACTTCACCGAAAATGACTTTCCATAAAGTAACTGAGCCTGGCCTGCAATGCTTTTCCTTTCTACCTTTTTTCTTTGCTATTTTTAGGTTAACTTTTCTGCTTTTGACCCGCTTGTACTTGAGCAAGTTCAGGCCCCGCCCACCGGTGACTGGCATTGTACTCACGATGGTAGCTGCTCTACAATTGTCGCGTTGGTGATACCACTTCCAAGGGGTCTCTTAAAATAAATACGGAGTTGGTCTAGAATCTAGTTTGAAATAGTGCTTCGGTACATCTTATTAATTAAAGCCCAATATTTTTTATTTATTTGATAAGTTTAATTTTAAAGTTTACCTATACTAAAACAACGTATGCTTAATAAAAACGTAGTATAAGGAATTATTCTATGTAGAGTTCATATTTTAAAAATTATTTTTCTATTTTAATTATATTTCCTGGTTTTGATATAATTTTTTTTAACAGAGCTAAATTATTACCAGGTTAAACTTTACAGAATATATTAAATTAAACGCCATATTTTAACCTTTTTATTTCTTTTTAAAAGTTGTATTTCATTGTTATGTAAAACATCTTAACTTTAACGGAAGTTGTTATAAAGTTAATGTTTAAGCTTCTAGTCTGATTTTCCGTATTTGTATCATTTATAATCGGCTTGTTAATATAATTAAGTATTCCCTTTAAAGGGTACTTCGAGTTTGTGTTCCTCGTAAGATGGCCTTCATTCTCTCATGCTTCTGGCTTAGTTTCTTTTTTTTCCAGTTGTAATAATGGCAAGGCAGTCTGGACAACATAATCAGGGGT
The DNA here is from genome assembly GCA_008042475.1 of Drosophila kanapiae. Lineage (NCBI taxonomy): Eukaryota > Metazoa > Arthropoda > Insecta > Diptera > Drosophilidae > Drosophila > Drosophila kanapiae. The sequence continues at coordinate 510,566 of VNJM01003026.1, forward strand.
TTAATGCATATAATTTTCTGCATGAACAGGCCCCAAGACCCTCGGATTCCACCCACCTAAATATCCATGACCAAAGCTGTTCATAGTCATTAGTTGCTCGCTTCGCTCCGCTCTGCTCGGTTCTGTGCTGTTTGCCATGAATAATGACTTGCCACTTGATATTGTTAGCAAATAGCGAAAATTATTAATGTGCCCCACTGCGGCTCAAGGGGCGACCGAAGGCGTGGCTCCCAAGCCTACGCCAAAGGTCAGTGAAAGCCATCGGTATGTGGTCGCGTCGAATCCGTTTTTGAAGAGAAATGCAGCTGATAATGGTGGAAATTATTTGGTAATGGAAATTCAATAGGGGCCTGACTAAATACCAATAAATGGCGAGGCAGAAAAGTGCTTCTTATCGCACACACAGTGGGAGCGTGGGCCTTGGGACATAAATCAACTGCAGTGATACCGGGATGCCATAACTTTCTGACTGATTTTTTGTCACTTTCAGGGCCAAGAGAGGGAGAGAGAAAGAGCATATTACACTACTCAATGGGGCCAACTGATTGTTTATAAATAAATACCATAAACAAAGAGCTGTAAAAAAGTCTGGCCCGAAATTGAAATGAATTTTAAAAGCGATGAAAGAGAAAATCGGAATCAGAGTCATCCGCGGGTCTCTATATTAAAAATGCATTATGAAAAACACGTCTGTTTGTTTCTCCAACTGATGGAATAAAATGCCGTAAAAAATGAAGGATTATATGACCCGGATGAACGTTTCTCCGATACGTACAGGGAGAGAAAGAAGCTATACTAAGACAATAAAATTATTAATTAAAATGTTCAGGAAGTTAGGAGTTAAAAATACTTGCTTGTATATTGTTTTCATAAATAACTGACAGTAAGAAACGGACTTGAAAATGTTATTTTAAGAAATGATTCAAGTTATAAAAATAGTTGCATTTTTTAGTAACAAAATTATGGAAAACAGTAAAATTAAAATTCAATTAAATATTTTAGTTTATGTTAATATCTAAACTATCGTAAATATATATGAAATATAAATTGAAAATGATTGATTGGAATGGAAATCTATAAAAAATATAACAAATGTTATTTCATTTATTGCATTTTTTTTTTTATTTTATTTCTCCTGTCACACAAATTTATGTTGTATCGTTAAACGTTATATTGCAACGATAAATATTTGTATATCGGTTTTCGCATCAAATATGGATACATAATCGATATATCGATGTTTTCTGTCATCTTTATTCTTAACCACTCAAGGTGTTATATTATTAATCTGGTCTTCATATTTTAATGCTTTCTAGAAAATTTAATTTTTATTTCTGTGTACCAGCGCACATGTATCATATATACCTATATGTTTATAACCTCCCTCTTATGTGTATGTACGTTCGATGCTGCATTCAATTGCATGCGGAAATAAACATGCATCAAGCTTGCTGCACGCACCGCCGTAAACATGTCGCCCGTGCAACGGTTACTACGGATTCCGGACTCTGCTTCGGTAGCCCTGGCCGGGGGCATGCCACCCGAAACCAGGACGACATGCCACTCATTTCAAGTGGCCAAAAAACCAACCAAGCCCAGTCCCAGTCCCAGCCACACCACACACCCGCGTCACTGCATTCAACAAGCAATTGAATAACAACATTTCCATTTGGTGCGTCTTTTGAATGACGATTAAATTAAAGCTTCTACCAGTCTGAAGGGGGGAAGTTGAATTGGAATGGCGGGACCAGCAGCAGTTAGCGCAAATTGAGCTAAATGCAATAATCTGTTAGCAGTCATTAATCTCTTTTATGGGTAAACTATTCAAATGATTTAAAATTGAAAGTTTGGGTAAGCCCTTTGGTTTAACTCAATGGATTTGAACTGAAAGAAGGGCAAACAATATAGATATATGTAAAAGAGGTTATTGAAAACTACAAATCTATTAATTTTTTTTGAATTAGTTTAATTAGAGAAGAAGTAGTTAACAAAATCTATGAGTAAGTTGACACCAAAGTTATTTTTTGAGTCTTCCCTGCAGTCATACACTGCATAAGTGCTTAAGCCCTTAATACAAATAAATAATATAAAAGCAATTAATTAACATGAATAGAAACTGAAAAATCGAATTATGACGACGAATCGAATAAAAGTAGCTTATTGACTCAATGACAAGTTAAGTCTAACAAAAACACATAATCAGCGTGAGAGCAGGGATCAACCCAAAGTTAAATCTTCTTTTGTTGTTTCTAGTAATACATAATCAATAATTACCCTTGACACTCTCCCAATGTTTTTTGCCAATCTCGCAATATTTAATGCCTGTGCATGAAGTCCCACACAAAAACAGAGAAAGCAAAACAAAAAAATGAACGAAGAAAAAGGGCAAATAAATCGCTTTTTGTTTGGTAGCGGCAAATAAATACATAAATATGCAGCTTACGAGTGCAACAAGCATCGGCCATCGAACAGGGATATGCTATATACATTTTTTTGCTGGCTGGATATAGAAATGTAAATACAATTTATGCATAAATGTGTGTTACGCCCCGCTGCAGACACACTTTTGCTTTACGCTCCTGTGTACAAAAGGAATTCACACTGCCAGGGCTTTATTTTTTGTTCTAAGTCATTTGGGACAAAATGTAGGAATATTTGCTATTTGCAGCTTATCAAGTTTATTTATTTATTTGTATTAACCTTCGATTGGTCGGGATGTCGAGAGAAACTCCTTTTTTTTCAATATTACAGCTGAAAAGGCTATTTGACATGACAGCTTTTGTGATTAGTGGAATATGTGTCAAAGGACCGTTCGGGTATCAAAAACAAGATTGTAATTAAAGATATCTAAAATCAATTTTAATCGAATCCATCATTCCCTGATTGACTGTTCATTTCGTTTCTTAGATTTGAACGTAGTAAAAGGAATGTCAATAATAATTGTTTCATTGGGCTCTTCAATTACAGAACACTTTACAAGAGCTTGGAGCCGCATTAAGCGCACTCGAAATAAAATTATGCTTACACATGTAATTCAAAATCAAATCAAATTAATTATCTGCCACAATGCAAAGCGTTCGCCAAACAGACAAATCAAATGCCTATATGCCTATAGTTTCTGCATTATGCATGCGCATAAAACTGTTATAAAATCGAATTAAAATGGGGAAACCTTTGGGGTTTGGGGGCGGGACGATATCATAGCAACAACCACTTGAGCTGGACACATTGTTCATTTATATAATTAAATTCAACAAGCGGCCAGACCGAGTATCGAATAGCATTACAGCAGACTGGATATGTCGGCCTGCCTGTGCATATATGTATATATTTTTGGCCGCATTATTTACAGTTTACATTTGCCAGATTTTTATGGACCACAAATGATCGGCAAACTAATTTCACAGCGAACTATTATCTCTCCGATGCGTTGATTGTAAAGGTATGGAAGAGACTGCCGAAAATATACAAAAATTAGCATTATTTGGAAACATAATAAAATGACCTGGTACAATTTTCTTCAATTTTTTTGCCTGCATTATCTGCACTTGTTAACAGCTTTCGATTTGAATCTGGCACGGTTTCAATAATATTTTGGAGAAATGAGCGAAGAGGGGAAGTTGGGAGATTTTACAAAAATTATCTTAATAATAAATCCTCATCTTCATTAAATCCTCAAATAGTTTTTGTTTAGAAAAGTAATGGATTATTAAATAGATTTTAAACAGTTGGACAGTTTAACTTGTTTAGTAAATAAACAATATAGTGAGCTTACAATATATGAAGTTAAAATATGTAATAATTATGTAGAAATTAAAGTAAAATATACATATAATTAGGTTAATAATAAACTATATTTACTGGAACTTATAGATATATATGACGGACACCTTTAGCTGAACTAAAAATAATAGTTTATTGATATATCTTTTAACTTATATTGGAAACTAATTTGTATATTCTTAAACTGCGAAGCAAATTATTTGTATAATAATATTACGAACAGAGTTCCTAAAATTTCACACAATGGCGGTTTGAAATTGAATAAATATAATCCCTGAAATGTTTCTGGCTTTTCTTCTGCTCTCGATACGAGTATTAAGCTAATTAGCCAAATCTGTATCTATTCTCTTGATTTCTATAATTTTTATTCACTTTTCCTGCCTGGCGCTCCCTGGCGCTATTTTACAATTGGTATTTGCACTTGCCACGCATAATTTATGCATAATTATTGAGAGCAAACAATGCAACTTAACTGCAACGCAACCCCTCAACCCCAGTTGAGTTCAGCTCGGCTATTTTGACCCGTGCTGCTAGGCAAACACACACATATGCAAATCGGTGTTTAGGCCATGGTGCGTGCCGTGGTATGTGTGCTTCGGTGGCCGCAACAAATTGACTTGCCATTAAATATTATTATCAATTTGCCGCAGATTTTTGCTAATTTTATTTAATTGCATATTAATTTTGTGTGCTGGCTCTTGGCCCAGATGCCACTCTTAGTGGCATGCTTTTAGCCTACCGCTATTCCCGGCTCGCTATTTTTCCTCTTGCCACTTGAGAGGGTCCAGTAAAACACTTTTGCTTTCAGTGCCAGGCAGGCAGAAGTTTCCGGTGCCGGGTGATTAATGTGCCGCAATAACGTTAGGGCCAGCTTTAAGCCACCACTAAGAGATATAAGGGCAGCCAGGAGCTAGCCCACACATGCCATTCCTGCCACATCCACGGAACTGGTTACTGGTTACTCGGAGGTTGGACCTTCGAGATTCGCAGCACCTCGCCGGCCTTTCTTGGGGTCTGGCAAATATTTTTGTCTGCTCGCAAAATATTTAACACAATGGCTGTTAATGGCTGTGGTCAGCCCACGGATTTTTCTCTATTTTCAATTTCGCTGCCGCGTATATTTTTTTTAGTTTAAACATAACAAGCGATAAATTAACTGAGACCTGACAGCACGAAGCTCTTTGCCGGCCTCACTAATTGCGAGTGTGCCGGCCATATAAATATAAAATCCCCTGGCCGCGGAGTTTAAAGTGCTCGTCCTCAAGTAGGCACCAGATTTTGCCACGCCTTGCTCGCCTTTTTTTGGCCAGTGTACGCTCCCTTGCACCACATTAATTAATTATGTTATTATGCACGCAAAGTTCTTTGGGGGGAGGGCTAAAAGGTAAAAGTTTGCAGTATGCAACAAAATATTGAAAATTAAGACCAAGCCAAAGTCTGCCACGCCCCCCTTGGCAGCCATACGTAAGGGTGTCTATTAGTACACACACACATACACGCACACTCAGCTCCTTGGCAAGACAAGGATTTTTATATGCTAAAGTTTTGCCTCATGAGTTTGAAGCTTTTGTGTTCACACATTTTAAGCGTTTTTATAGACACTTTATGCTGGTTGCAGCAACGCGGCGTATGCGTAATGTGGCAAGTTTTAATGATTTATGCGCCAGCGAATTATGCGCTCATAAAAAAAGGTGCAAAATGGATAATATAATGCGCTTAAAAGATGTTGTCCTTCGAGGGCTGGGCTGCTGCTTATACTCGTATAAATATATGTTCATATATTGCTTAGCAATATTTTCCAACTTCCCTTAGCTAACTTTAATCATTTTCCTTTGCCAACAAGAGGTTTCTTTAAAAGGTACGGCAATGTTAAGTAAATATTTATTTGTAAGCATTATATCTTTATAAATAAGTCAGTTTATCGAACTTATACTTTTTATTATCTTACAAATGACCCTTAATCTGTTTGTTTCCTTGATTCCACAATAAAAGGCATTTAAATAATATTTTTAAAGTACAAATAATCGGTTGCCTTCCAAAGTCAAGACTCGATGCCATCATAATGGAGGTGTGGTGTCCTTAAGGCTAGTGTGTGTGTGCGTTGTGGTGTCCTGTGGGTGTGAGGTTTGCTGATGGTAAGCGCTTACCTTCGGCGACACGATTGGAGGACTAACAATTGTCGATAAATCATTACAATGGCAAATGCTTGTTTGTTTGTATGCGTAAATAGGTAGTGTTTGCACTAGTCCTTCCTCACACCAACACCAATACCAATACCAAAACCAATACCAAGCCCAGTACCAATACAGACAACGACTAACACTTACGGCAGGACTGCCTCTTGAATAAACATAAATGCATGGCGTTTATGTTAAAAGCACCCAACGGGCGCCACTTATCAGGCACCGAACGTTGCCAGCCCCGGCAACAGATTCCGATTCACCTCCAGATTCGGGTCTAGCTCTGGTTCCTGCCTCGCTTTTTCCTGTCTCTGCCTCGCTGCTGTTGCTGCTGCTGCCTTTGCCACTCAGCAGCAGTCACCAGTCGGCGGCAGTCGCCACTTCTGCCCGGCGGCTGTCGGCATGAGTGATTGCCGCTGCACATGTGTGAGTGAGTGCGTGAGTGGCGGGCGTGCTACTAGCTGTCATCCGATACTTTGACAGCTTCCTTTTTCCAGTTTTCACACGGAGAGAAAATGTGTTATTTAGTCGGGAGAATCTTTGGAGTGATTTAACAATCAAGATTTTGTAAACCGTTGTTTTGATGATCTTTTTACCTTAAATAAACATTAATTGTACGAATTTTATGACCTTGATTTTCAGATTTCTTCCAAATTGATGTTATTGTGCATCGAGGTTCTTAAGGATACTCTACGTGACAGTTTTTGGGGGCGCTCGGGGCTCTATGTAAATTTGCTAAAGTTACTGCGTGTGCGTCTCCTCTTCCTTTATGCTCTGCCTCTATTTTTTTTACCTGGCTTCCCAGAGAATTGGCTTCAAACAGGTGGAAGGCGCCAAAAATTACCAAAAACTGATGCAGCTTTTAAATCAAATGAATATTTATTAAAGCATTGCAGCCACGCAAAGAGGCAACGAGCGAAATCGTAAAAGACGTGGGCACTGTGGCTCAGCGCGTTTATGCCTCAATAAGCTCATGATTAATAGCCCGTCTCGCTGGCTTTGTAATGAGCAAAAGGCGAAGGAACCCAGCAAGCTCGTTGCGAACGAATCAACCAAAGGGCAACTGGAAAATAAGGGGAGGCAGGATGGTCCCCTTCCTGACTGTTGTTCCTGCTGGGGGAACTTTATAAAAAACCACAGCTATGAGTGTAAGATGAAATGTGTGGGGGATAAAAATTCACAGGGGATAGATGAAGAACCCACAAGAGAATGGAAATCTGGGCAACCAGCATTTACTTGCAGTCAAATTGTGTTTAATTAGAATATGATATTTAATAAAGTCGAAAGCGTAGAGACAAGTAATGTTATCGAAGACTAAGTTGAAAGCCAATAATCGGCTGGAAGTTATGAATCGATTTTAAATGGGAACCTACCACACTATCCAACTGATGTGCACTCTGAAGACTCCTAAGATATTTCCCTCCCGTAATCCGGGAACTTGGAGAGCTCCGACAGAGTGCCTGCAAATGAGGCGCAAGGCATTAGGGCGACGGATATTTCGCCGAAGTGATGTGAAGTGCGGCGGTGCTTTGGTGCTTCGAGGGACTTATGCAAATATTGGATCAGTCATCGTGAGCGGCAACGTCGACGTCAACTCCGGCGTTATAGCCCTCTCATTGGCATCGTCACCGCAAATCGTCGCTTCACACACGACCAAGGCTGGAGAAATGCGAGTAGTGTTGCGTACACCTTAATGCTTTTACCATTACCATATGGAATATGGCATCCAGCCTGCCTGTCTTCTGCTCTGTTTGTTTTTGTTTGCTAGTTGATTTTGCGTTTTTGGTTTTCTGGTTTTTGTTTGCTTTTGCTGTGGGTGTGGTTGCCGTTTCCAGTTTTCCGACTCCCTGGCTCCCAGTGCTCCAGCCGACTTGCTAACGGCGGTTAATGTTACGTGTAAATGCGCATTTCCGTTTCCTGTCGGTGGCTTACAGGCCGCCACCAAAACCCACTCCCTCGTCTTCGGTTAACATCTACCTTCGGGATGGTAAAAGTATATTCATACGATATAATAATATCGCCAAGTTATTTAATGTGAAATTTAACATTCGATATTTTATAGCTTGATGATTATTTATTTACTTATTTATTTACCTAATAATTTTACTTGTTATGGGTCAATAATCTAACATTATATACTACCATATATTCCAGATACAGTTTAACTATTTTTAAGATTTAGTGTAAATATATTTATTTGATTTATTATGTCTACATATATTGCATCTTTTGATTTACATCACTAATCGACAATAACCCACTTGTACTCAGACACTCACAGTCCACAAACCCGCACATTTGGCTTTTGGCGGTTTTTCAAAAAGCCAACTGTTTGGCAGGAAGTTGCGCAAGGAAATTTTACAGCCTGTTTGCAATTCACTTGAAGCAATAACAGCGTACAAAGCGATGGGCGGGCACTTGTCAGGTGTGCATAATTATGGCTAAAGAAAGTTGATAGCCGGGTCTTGCCAAATACGAGATTTATCCCTCAGAAAATTGAAAAAAGGCAATATTTATTGAGGTTATAGTTAAAAAAACAAAATGTGTGTTCGAAAAAACAGAGTATTAAGTAGCATGATAACTACTTATGTTAAATACTACTGTACACATAAGCAGTCCTTTAAAAATGTATCAATATCAGATTCTTGATACAAATCATCTTTACAAATAAATCTAACATATTAGAGAAGTCATTTACAAACACCTGTCCATTATATATATTTTTTGGTATTATTTTTGTTTAACGGCTTGGCGCTTTTGTCGAATGGGGGTCGCTTTTTTGGACGAGCTAATTTTCTCAATGGCGGCCCTTGCAAAAATATGCAACATATCCACACTATTAGCCACAAAATAAACATTTGTCCATACTGGTATTTTGTTTACATTCTGTGGATTTTTTGTTTGTGCCGCCAGAAGCGTGACAGACAAATATTCAGACTCGCCTTTGAAACTAAAATGTAATCTACATTTAATAAAAGTAAGCTTAGTTAACTGAGTTTATTTTTATAATACATATTATTTAATGCTTTAGTATTTGCAAATATTTATTTGTTGATTTGTTTTATTGAAACGATTTTGAATTACTAATCAATCCATCCAACATTTGCCTTTTTATTCCCATTTCCAACCGGTCCAATGGCGTTTGGTATTTCCTAGGTTTGCCTTTTGCCTTCACTCTGTTCTTTTCCATCTCTTACTTTTCCGTCGATTTTCTGTTGGTTTTGCCAGGCCGTTTTATAATGAATTTAAATTTTCTGTAAATGTCCCTGGGAGCGATTGCTTCTTTCTGTTTGGCTTACTCCCGTACACACTCCATCCGGTTGCCCATTGACAGCCCCTTTTCCTTTTCCGCTTATTTCACCCCACACTGTTACTTTCGTTAGCAGCTCCTACTTTTTTAGTGGCCATCCCTTTGGCCTTTGTTGTTGCTGTTGCCTTTGTGCACTTCCTGTGCCAGAAATTGAATTACAATGTTGTCGCTGCAGTTGCCCCGACCCCCGTTCCCGCCTCCCTTTTCGTTGTCATTGCAATTTTTTTTTTGTGTGTAATCAAATTGCAGACGAATTTTTTTTACCATTCTCTTTTGGAGCGTTTTTCGTGGGCTTGGCAAGTCATTTAATTTGGTTTTTATAAAAACTTCGCTTGGCTAAATGATGGGCGCCTACTATTTTTTTGTATTTTCAACTTTTTGAAAGGGTGTGAACAGTGATTTTGTTTTTTTTTCTTGTTGTTGCCAAATTGCATTGGATGGTTCAGATGCAGTAGCTAAAGTTTCATTGGGGGGCCCAAATGAGTTATTAATTGAGTTATTAGTTCAAAATAGCCATATAGCATTTTTTATCCGGTGTGTTTGGGGTTGTTTAAAATTAAGGAGAGGGTCTACATTTATCGTATGAAAAGTGATGGGAATGATATATGTTTTCGAAGGAATTTTATTTGCTTATGTATTTTGCTCATGTGTTTTGCCAACGAAACTAGTTATTTAATAATAAATCCTAACATAAGGAAATAAGGAATGAAGTAAGTGTTTGTAATTGGTTAAAAAGGTAACTGTTCCGCGATTTAAGTCTTTACTTTAATTAAATAGTTTGTCTGAAAACTAGTTGCAAATCCAAACACCTATATAATATTTATCTTTTTTGTTGTATACTTTTCAATTCTTTTTATTTCAACATGAAAATTAAGCAAGTAAGAAAGCTACTTTCAAGCGTTCTCGACTGTGATATACCCGGTACCCGGTCACCCAAAGTGAGTGTGAGTGAAATTAAAGGGCACCCAGATATGACAATTTTTATTGTTATTTATTGTTAAAATTAGAAGGACAGAAGCAAAAGAAAATGTTGAAAAATGAAGACATATGTTGCTAGGAACATGTTGAGCAACACAAATGTAGATAAAAATGTAGAATCAGAAGTTTTATTGTTTCATATCTCCCATGTTTATCATTCGATTTTACTTAAATTTTGAAGCTATTCCTTATAAATATATTTAGTTCGTATATATTTTTAGACCGGAATCCCGGTCTATTGTTAAGGGACAAGTTTGCGCTTGGACAAGTTTTAAAGCTAAATTTAACTTGAACTGCGGCCAAAAGATATGAAAGTTGTTACCAATTTAAGAAGCTCCAGCTTTTATAGTCTTTGAGGTCTGTTGATTCAAATGGACGGACAGACGGACATGATTTAATCGACTCGGCTGGGTCGGATATGTCTTCTTCTGCCTGCTACATACAGTCTCGGTTAGTACTAAGTTATAATACCCTATGAGTATTAAAAGATGTTATGCTCATTATTTTTTAGAATGTACTAATGTCATGAACCCATATTCAAGTATGCTGAGAATATGGTCTTTTCAAAATAAACTAGCCCGTTTGTCAGTGTTATTCAGTGGCTTATACCTCATTTTGCGGTCCATTGCGTTTATGAATTTCAATTGCTGGCAGAACAGGTCGCTCAATAAGGAAACCAAGTTGCTCCTGTCCACATTTAGCGGCCCGCAAATAAGAGAAAAATGAACAAGGAATGCGAATAAATGGAAAACTCATCGGTTCTGCGTTTTGCAAGCTGCGTTCTCTATCGATAAATCTTTACGCAGCAGCATCACCAGCAGGGGTGGGAAAATCGGTGGAGCGCGGGGAGGAGGTCTTCGAAAAGCGAACAGAATGCCGGCGTGCACTTTTCATTTGTTATTGGCGCAATATGCGCGTAAATCGCGATTTCAATGGCTAAATATTGATTGAACGAATGAACTCAATATGCATGCCAGCCATGCCCAACTAAATATGCATCCCATCTATCTCCGGCCATCATCTATATCCCAGCCGTTGGCCATCTATCCGTCCGTCCACCCAACCATCAGGCCATCCATCCGTCCTGCTGTCCTTGCCTCCATCTATCCAGCCAGCCGGCCAGAAGGATCTCTGTGTTTCAGTTGCCGTTTGTCGTGAACTGTGCCTGTTAGTTGCCAACTGCAGAGGGGCGTGCTGCATATTTGTTCGCTACAGGCTGACGCACTCACACACACTCGCTCTACACCACCCATGCATAGCTACACCCAAACACACCCGGGCATTGAAGGACTCGCACCTACACGCACCGACAGAGTTGCATTCTAGGCCAGGTTATTGCAATGAAAATCGCTTTAAGCTGCCAAATGCAAACTGCATTTTCGGACTATGAACACGGCGACAATGAGGGGAAGGGGAGGTAGTCTGCGAGTTGGGGTAGAGTGTGTATGTGTGTTGGGGGAGCACCTGGGTTAGGGGCTGCTGAGAGCACTGCAAGCGCAGGCACCTTTAAGCGCACACCGAAAATCATGTTACCTGCACGTTTCGGCCATCTATCCAAATGCGCTAAAACCGATACCGGCCGCACAAACACCGAAAGTAATATTTTAGAAACTAAAAGAAATAATATCGATATGGTACGGTAATGAAAGTGTCATTATAGAGGATGTTTGCGTATAATATCGATGCCTATCTATATTTAAAGCAAGATTTTGATATATATATATGTAATACATGTGAGATATGTCGATATTCTTTTTATTATATTGGACCAATTTCAGTAAAAGTTATGAACTAAATCGAAAAGAGACAAATTAATAATATTAAATATAATTTTTTGATATTTTGATAAGTTATCGGTATTTGAACGTTTTTTTCTTTCGATATTTTAACAATAATCACTTCCACAAAAAATTCAAAGTAAATTATTTATATAAACAAACATGTTACAATTTGTTTGAAACCATGATCAGTTAGTTAAGACACTGTAAATGAAATGAAATAGCATTTTCGGATATTTTTCTATATTATCTATACCTATATTACCTCTATATTCGATAATTCTAAATCTGGTACCTAAAATTGTATGATGTTTTAGATATGATAATGATTTTATCCCCAAATTGGTTGATATACGATAATTACTTGCTTTTTAATGGCTGCTTACTTAGAAGTTCATGGAAAATCGTAAATTGCGTTTGTAAAGACAAAAATATTATGTATAAATTTAAAAAGTTATCGCCAAATTATATTTTGAAGTTTCTGATACACTATTGTTATTTCTAACAAATTAAATTAAATTTTATAAATAATGTACAATATAGATAATGATATTTTCCATCTTATATAATAGGAAAGACTTAATCAATCACATTTATCTAACCCCATAATTGGTCTATTAACATCCTAGATTATTTCGCACAGTGCATTACCTGTGCAGGTTGCCTACTTTTGGCCGCATGCTCTCGTGTTATTGTAGAAGCGAACGATTTATTGAAATGCGCACACACAGCGGTACTACACTGAAAGGGTGTGCGTGTGTGCTTGGGTTTGGGTTTTTGTACAACGTTTGGCAGGCGCTCGACGCTTGAGCTTCAATTGATGCTGTGGTCACGCTTTATTTTCATTACGGATCCCGTCCCCCCGTCGCCCTTTTGCGCCTTTGCCCCTCTTTGGTTCGGCGGCCCTGCGGCCTGCTTTCTGTTTTCAGCTTCTGTCTCGGATGTGCAGCCTTTATTAGCTCCGCCCCATAAACGCAGCTAAACATCAATTACTTTAGCTTTGTGCCGCACCGAACCGAGCAGAACCGGGACTGAACAGGACTCCATAATCCTGGCCACCAGCCCCAGAGCATCCTGAATAAATGCCGATTTCGTAGAGTCCCACAAATGACGCCGTCAACCGAACAAAATGCCATCCATCATACATGGACATATGCTATAGTGCATTCAACTGGCATCAGCAGTAGGTTTATGTAAACTGCTGGCCCAGGAAGTGTATACTTTTCATGGTTTCCATTTTGTGAATTTAATTTAATAAAAGTCTGATTCATTACTTGATACATAGAAATGAACTATTTTGAAATCTTTAAATTGAGTTGTAAATAGTTTAACTATATGCATAAATATATAAAGAATATTTTTATTAAAAATGTAGAATATTGTGTGTACGATTATGATAAGATTTTTTAGAAGATGAAAAATTTAAAAATTTGTAATAAATAAAGCTTAATTATTTTATTTTAATTGAAAGCATTAATTAAAAAGTCTACTAATAATTATTATTCAAGTTTTAATGTATTATTGGAAGAAGTAATAAAGAAGAATAATAAATACAGAAAAATACACTGCAAGTCTAAGTAATTACGTAAGTTAACAGCTGTAATCCTCTAAGGTAAAATGCGAAGATTTATTTTTTATGTTATTTCGCAAAAAGCCCACCTTAAATTAATTTTATTTAACTCTATCCTTAGAAGCTTAGCTTAATTTAAGGAATTTCTAAAACGAAAATGAAACAATTTTGGCCACGAACTAGCATGTATAATATAAATGCGGAATCCTAAATGAAAGAATAGCAGAGAGGAAGAGAGTTAGTGCCATGTATTTGAATAAAACGAGCAGATAGAGCTTTGGTCAATAAACCAAACATATGGCCAAGCAAATACACACTCACCTATGCGCGAAATCACGCATACGAATGCATTGCATACACACACACAGCCACACACACCCAGAAGACAAACAAAGGTTAGCAGAATGTCCTTGTGACTTTTTGCTTTAAGTGTGTTTTGTAAATAACTTTGTGTGTGGGTGTGTGTATATTTTATTCGCAGCTTCCACACACACCCCCACACACATACTCTTGACATTATTTTTGTTTTTCGTATTTAAGTTTACCAGAGAGAGATGGAGAAGGAGAAGGAGAAGGAGTAGGATGGAAATATGTAAAATAAATACAAATATCACGCATTGCTATGTTTTACAACCTGCCATCATACCTACACATGCATGCGGGGATTTGTATATATTTTTATCGCTTGTTCTTGATACTTTTTTGTGGTTTTAGAATTTTATAGTAACCCATCTCGCACTTTCCCTCGCCGTCTCCCTCACCCTCAACTCTTTGACTCTCTTTCTATTTGTGTTTGACTCTATCGGAGACATGCAGAACGTGGAAATTTCATATGCAACTTAAATATTTACATGTGACTTAAATATGCGTATTTTCGCATAAATTACAAAACATTTCGCATTCCATTCCATTCGTGCACCACGCGATATATTTGTCATATCCACATATAGCAATATGTACACTCGGAGAAGCTATTGTTCCAGGAAGCGAGTTCTTGTCTGTTAAATTCTTATTTTATATTTTTAAATTTAAGTATACAAACGGGTATTAGTGTTATTATTTCTATATAAAATATAATAAAGAGGGAAAGGCACGCCAAAGATTTTATTACATTTCAGAAAATATAATGCAATATATTATATCTATAATTATAATTATAATTCATAACTACATTTCCTGCAAAAAAAAATAATAGTATAACTTAACGGACGAGGTACATATATCCATATATATGTACATATATATATATCATATATTTGCTTCATCATAATCATAATAACCTGAGAGGTCATAAAAATATATATGAAAGAATAGAAATAAAATAGATTTAATAGAAAAGATATATGAAGAGATGCTTTTGAAGCTCCAATATGAAGAATTACCTAGTTATATAAAATAGCTGAATATTTTTCACAGTGTATTTATTTTTATACTAGAGAAAATTTTATGACATTGTTGCAATAAAATTTATTTGATTTTTCTGTGGCTTCTGTTGGCTAGCCCCATGTATTTCCCCCACGCCTCGGCTATGCAGTTTCTGCTCGATGGGTAATTCGCTTTTTATATGGCCAGCTTTTTGGCCATAAACCCTAATGGCAAATGCTAAGGGCTGATCCAATGGGCTGTGGTGGGGACTTAGAAAGGGGTGCAGACGACATCACCAACCCATTGACAAAACATTGCCCTAAGCTAAAAACCCTTTGACCAAGTCTAAAGTTACCTTCGGTTCAATGTTGAAGCCAGACAAATGAAAATGATTTTTGTACAGCTTAAATCTGGATCAGAAATGAAATGGAACACTCTCTTAGCTGGCACGGAATCAGGATAGTCAGGATACCACTAGTGCACTTTTAATCAGGTTGTGTTTTTAATGTTGTTATCGCTAAATTAGTATATATTAATTAAAATGTTTACTGAAAATATAAATAATATAACTATAGACTTAAAACAGCTTGATAAGTTTTAAATAATTTGGAGATAATTTCCCAACTCTGCCTAATTATTTGTCATTATTTCAAAATACTCTGCTGTACACTTTCAAATTGCTATAGAAAATTAAATATAAAAATCCTCAATGCGTACGCACTCCCAACTCGATGGCTATTAATTTGAGGCTGACAAAACTTTTCTTGGCGCAGAGATGAACCCAAGGAAAATCGGGGTGAAAATCTCGACTAGAAATGCCATTTTTAGCAAGTCCGCACTTAAATAAACCCACTTCACACGCAAACAGAGGCACATGAAGAGATAGAGATGGCGAATCAGGAGGAGCAACAGAGATAGGACGCCGAGCGCTAAGCCAAATAAAGCTTTCACTAAAAATCAAACGAAACGAAACGGGACGCGAATGGAAATTGAAGGGGCCGAGCCGGGAAAAGGAAAAGCGAAATTGAATCGTTTTGTGCGATGCAAATGCAAGGCGCATGGGGGATCACGACCTGTATGCGGTCCCAATCCACCATCGCTACACTTGGCGAGCGAGTTAAATTAGTCTAAATTATTTACGAATTTAATATTATTAAATGGTTTTTTAATACCATTTCTTATATATAAAATGGACGTAATGGAAGTCCTTTCATAAGTTGTTATGTTTTTGTAGGCCAAAATGTACTAAAAAAGTTTAGTCAGGAATGATTGTCGCAATTTTAAAGTTCGATATACCATATCAAGAAAACAATCGCGCTCAAAATTTTATTGAAAATATCGCAAATAAAATATAACGGAATTTTAAGTATCGAGAAATAAGGAAATATTGTTTATCGATACTGTCAAAAAAATATATTAAAATTAGTTTTCTTTTTGCCGAAGAAGGAATTAGTCAAAAATATCAAATAGAATATCGATGTGTGGCACATATGTCGAGTAAATACATAATTATCGATGCACTCGCGTCAAATAACGATACAGCATCGATATATGGATATTTTCTGCCAGCCCTAGTCAGGAATATCTAGGTCTAGGCTGTAGTGTTGAGTTATTTAAATATATTTCACAACTTGAACCTTGAAAAGAGGTTATCAAATCCTTTTATAATATTTCTTTTATTACAAAATGTGTGTAAAATATATTTTTTATTGTGAAATTACGTTTTTGCATCTTATTTTGAGATTAATTTGTCCAAGTGTATGCCGGAGCCTAAACAGAGAGCTCTGCACAATTGCGGTTGCCACAAAACGGCTGCCTGCATGCCGGCAAACGCATTGAATTTGACTTTTATGCAATCCATCGGGCTTGCAGCAATGCAGCAATGTTGGCACCTTTCTCGCAATTAACTTTTCATTGCCTACTAGGGCAAACACAATTAGGGTCCACTCAGGAAAGCGCACAAAAAAAAAAAATGCGAAGTAAGACAAAGGGCAGGCGAAACTTTGACAATTATTTTTCGACGACTATGGGACGAATGCAAAAAAGGCCAAAGTTAATATTTGGCCAACTGGACAATGACGCGGTCCATCCAGTTCTCCCTGCTGGGAAACCCCTTTCCCCCTGGAGATTCCACATGGCTTCGGAGCGAACTAGAGTAATGTCGTGGGAGCGAAAGATAAATAACACTTAAGGCAGCTGTGGGCGGGGCCCAGGGATATGGCTGTGGGGGCGTGGTAAGCGGTAGGGGTTGGAGGGGCTGCAGGAGAAACAATTTGCCGTTTGTGCTTTGAAAAATGCATGAGCCAAAGTAAATGGAAAAAGTTCAACGAGCAAGCCAAACACAAAAGCAACACAAAATAACCAACTGAACCGGACCGGGGTAGAGCGAGGCGGCAAGACCCACAGATCGCCAGGCAATAGTTCTTTTTCATCCCCTGCCCCCCCAACACTCTCTCTCTCTCAAAGCCGGCGCTTTTCCTGCCCACGAAATATTGCGGTCTGCTTTTAGGCGCAATTTGACATTTTTTTACCCGGCGGACGAAATTTTTCTATACCCTTTGCAAGGGCTATTGTCGACTGGCTTAAACAGCATTTTCGCAGCATAGTTATTTACATTATCACAGTATTAAGTCATCAGAAAGAAGCGTTTTCTTTGTTGTCTATTTTTTTTAAATAAATTCGGGGGTGATATACAATTTACTTGGGTTTTAAAATACCTTAAAAAGGTGTTCAAAAATATCCTACAGAATGTTATGTTATATGCAGAACGTAACTTTAAAAAATACAAAAAAATGCTTGCACACTTTTCGGTACATTTTTAAAAGATTTTAAAACGTTTGACTTTAAAGCGGTAACTTTCACATTTAATAAATATTTTTGCTTGAATTAACAATGAATTTGGTGCAACCATAATTTAAAAGCACACCTTTTGGCAGGTTTCACATAGATTTCAAAACGTTAACTTTCGCATTTTGTAATTGTTTTGGCTTTAATTTACACAGAATTTGGTGGCATCGACACTTGATGCCATAACATTAGGTGAACTTTTCAAGATTTGCAAACGTTAGATTTCTAAACGTTAAATTTGGCATTTAATAAATGTTTTGCTTAATAAGGTAAGTTGGTTCTTAGTTCCTGTGAATACTTAAATTAATTTTCATTTATTTAAAATGGATTATTACAATATATATTAAGCTTTTCCTGTTCGTTATAACCTTTTTGGTAAATTGTTAAATTTTATAACATTTTACAATTTTGCAAGCCAATAGTGTATTTACAGCTTCTTGCAGAAGGACAATGGCATTCCGCCGTTTGGCTTATTTTTCATTGGTGCCAGTTTTTAGCAGCTTTATTTATTTGTCGCTTTATTTGCTGACAAGAAATATAGACAATATTATGCCCCCGCACACACACACACATACACACAGTCGCACAGCCAGATATATAGAGGGTCAGAGGCCCAGTGCAGACATGACAAGCCCATGTCGGCGCTGACACTTAACATGCCCGTAGACAGTTATTAGGGTCATTGCAGGAGCAAAGGCAACACAGGCACACACTCTCGCACACCAGCATGGGCTCACACCGACGACGAGATAGTCCACAAGATAAGTTTTTTTGTTGTTTGTTTGCCGGGCCGGAGTGTGTGTGCAAGTGTGCGTTTTACAGTTTCGGGCCTGCTCGAAAGTATGCTACAATTTATAGAGCCTCCTTGCTCAGAGCCTAAATGTATATATCGACTTTATAGTGGCGACTCTTTGGGGGATTGCTGTTGTTGCTCCTTTTTTTTCTGATGCCCGCTTTCTTCCTGTTCCCGGGCAAATGTGGAAGGAAAGAGTCAGGTCCGGGGGCGGTGGGTGCAGTCAAGTGTCTTTGTCAATGGCGTCAGGGGAGAATTTACATATGACACTCTCCGGCAGCAGGCGGGGTGCGTGGCAGGGGGCGGTTTCGGTGGCTGGAATGTGTGTATTTAGTGCTCTTTTGTGCACACACACACACACGTCCAAGCCTTTTGTGTTATTTTTAGTAAATTGTATTATAGTTTTAGTGCTCCCAGCTTGACATTGTTTTCTTTTTTTTTGTGGCCCATCTCTATTCTGTTCGTAGCTGTTTTGATGTTGCAATTTCACGCTTTGGCAACTTTGTCGACTCCAAACTCTGCTCTCGATCCAGCTCTCAGAGGATGCTTCGGCCAGTGCTTTGGGGTTAAGCTAAAAAATTAGTTAATTTCGCTGGATTTTATATCGGATGATAGCCAGAGAAGTGGACATCATTTGGCAAATAAAACACGCGCCGCAAATAGGCTGGTAAATTGTGAGCGCAAATTAATGGGCAACGATTTACAATATACCAACTGGTCTTGGTTTTATATTAACGGGTTAAAAAAAGATTTAAAAAAAAAAACTCCAAACGATTCAGAGAATCATTCGTACTACTTAGAAAATAGTATTTATTTTGAACAATAGAAATAACGTATGTTTATTTGCAACTAAGAACAATTTCAAGCTATCCCTGCAATCGATTGAAATTTAAAGCTCGTTTTAATTAAATAATATTTAAAATATATCTATAAATAATTTAATAAGAATTTGGAACATTACTTGCCGCAAAACACATGTCCCTTTTTATAAGAAGGAGATCTCGGCTGAAGTTCCTAAAAGTGCTAGTTCATAACTCATAAAATATTACTCATATGCCGCACACACACTCTGAATGTTTTATTAGATTTGCGGAGAGTAAAAGTTTACTAGAGAAGTTTAGCTCCAAAGTGGGATACATGCACAATATCCCTATCGGACCGAACCAAGTCTGTGGCCAACTTTAGCTTATTTGGCAACTTTTGTTACTTTGGCCAGAGATATTGGCTACAAAATGGTAACCAACACCTTCTCTGCGGAGGCTAGAGTAGCCCATCATGCGGCTCCTTTGCACTGCAGAAATTCATTTGCAAACAAAAATAAAACTTTTACATTTAACTGTGTAAATTTCCCAACATTTGCTTGTTTTTTTCGCCAATGGTTTTTTCTATTGCTCCTGCTCCGGAGTGAGTGTGTGCGGGGTGAATTTATTTATTCGGCGTCGTTTTTGTTGCAAGTTTCAACTGTCAAACACAACATCAATTTGTTCAAAAAATAAGCAAAGCCAACTTTCTCGCCCTTCGTCCCAGCTCTCTCCCCCATTTAAACAGTTTTTCCCTTTTCCCATTTGCATAAGTGTTCGTGTGCTCCAGTGATTGTTTGTGTGTGTGTGGGTGTAAGGGTGTGTGGGGGTGCAAACAACAATGCAACATTAAAAAGTCACATTGCTGCTGATTTATTTTGTAATTCAAAGCAAACTTTCCGCCTCGAGCAGAACGTGCGAGACAATCGGCAGCATTTATGGGCCGTGGCTCGGCTGTGTTAAGGCATTCAAGGGTTAAGCAGTCAAGTAAGTACAATTTAACTTAATTTCATTTTTATCAGCTCAGATTTTTGGATTTCTTTTGCTTCAAGTCAATGTTTAATAATTTAATCTAACCAATGACTTTAAGCATATGAAATAATCGTCTTAAAAGCTATTTGAAAGTACTAAATATTCAATTTTGTCGATTTTCTTTGATGTTAAACATCAATAAGCATTTTAAAAATCCTTTTTGGCCAAGTTATTAATTATTAGCCGCCGAGTTAAGAGGCAAACTCAAACTCAAGGATATTATTAGAGTCTCCCTGGCCTTAAATGCAATCTATTATTGTCTATTAATACCGTTTCAAGTAAAATTTAATTAAAAGTCTTGCGAGTTTGACCCCTCGGTCAAAACTTGGCGTACACACACACTTCAAGAAACTATTGCGCAAATTAAGAAAAATACCCAATGCGGTTATCATTTTTTTTTTGCCTTGTGCCCGCTCTTTTTCGCTTAGTTTTTGGCTTTTCCCTGCGGCATGGGCCGAGCCAAGTTTTTTTTTGCTTCCTTTTTGGCCACAAGTTGCGCGCTTGTTTGGCCAAGTTGAGATCTCGGGGGGAATGGTGGGATCTCCGCCGCTGCACAGAAGTTGTGCACAATTTTCTAATTAAATTCATTTGAGACCCTCACGCACTCCACAGTGGGGGAGGGGCGGCGAACATGGCGGCAGCTGCCGCGTGCCCTGCATTCGCGATGGACGGGACGAACCCTTTTGCGGATTGACTGTACGGTCTGCACTTCAGTGAATGACCGATGTGCAGCCGACCTTCCACAAGCTTCATACCCGCTGCCTGCACAATTTGCAATCGGAAAAGAAATGCGGAAATGTCTCTCGTTCTTGCACTCACACTGAGCAAAAGAAAGTGACAATCCGAGGGAGGACATTATATATGTATAATCCGACGATTATATAGCATAATTTCCCCCTAAATTAGAGACATTATCATCTATAAATCAAGTGCATTTCAAATACAATTGTTTGAGGAAATCAATGATGCCTTTGTTCCCCCTTTTACTGCATTTTCGGGCAGTGTACTGCTGCAGCCCCCCTGCCCCTAGCTTGCCACAGTCTGCGGCTGCTGGTGTTGCCGCTGCTGCCGTCTGCTTATGCGGCATCGATGACATTGTGTGTAGCATAAAGTAATTTCCGTCTTGCACAAGCGGCGCTTCCGGTGCGGCAAACGTGCGCCGATTCCAGTCCTGACACTTGCTGCGCGCTTGTATATGTGCGAGTGCGAGTGTGTGTGTGTGTAAGCCAACTCATTCCGTGCTTTCTTCTGCTGCTGCTGCTGCTGCTCCTGCCGCTTGCCATCATCATTTTTTCCCTTGCCTGCACACACGCTAACATGGAAATAATCAAAATGTCGCATTGAGATTGAAAATCACTGCATTTGCCAACACTTCCGCTCAAGTGATGAGCCAGTTGTTGCCCCTCAGTGTGTATGTGTGGCCTTAAGGGTGTGTGATGGTGGAGGGGGTTGGGGGGAGTGTGTATGTGTGTGTTATCAGCCAAATTGACAATAAGTTGCTGTTAAAGACAGCCGTAAGAGAAATGTGCCATGTAAGCAATTTTGATGACTGCTTTTTGCTCGTTGACATTGGATTTTGGCTTAGCTTCGATTTTACCCTGGTTGAGCTTAAAGGCGTGGTCGGTGGGCGGCTTTTTTGGGGGGCGGGGGCGGTTGCGGAGGCGGTGCTGTTTGATTTTTGGCTCAAGCAAAACTGATGAGCACGAAATGTGAGCGATGACACGTGGCGATTAGTGTAGGAGTTAAGTAATGAAGAAACAGGAATTTTCCATCGCTTATTTTTGATTAAAATATTTCTAGATTTTGCAGATACGCCAGATATATGTATTATTATTAGTTCTTTGCCTATTTCTGTGACAAATTCCTGCTCAGAAGTCTTGCAATTGTCTTAAGAAATAGCTATATTCTTAGTTCAGTAATGCTAGTTAGGTTAGAATTTAATTAGAACAATTAAAACATATATTAATTAATAATTATAATGTATTAATACTATAATGTATTAATACTATAAACCACAATAGCTGGGACGAAAACAATTTCTTAAATGACTAAGCATTTTTCTACTAAGACCACATTTTATTTTTTTGACTTTCCATAGCGTTAGAATCTTGTTTGTCCACAGACATTTTTTAGACAACAATTGTAAAGCAAACAATGCCGACGGATACACTAAGAAAAATGCCATAATAGTGGGCTGGCTAATGATAAAATAACAGACCGAAAAGGCCAAAATCAACTTTTTTTTGGGGTGGGCGGAAACTTCCTGGTGGCGAGAGCTAATGCAAAGTTCGCAGTTGGTTGTTCAACTGCTTAACATATTACGCATACGCCTAGTTGGCCCCGGGCATTAAGTATACGACCCAACATCGCCCAGAGATAGGAGGGACTAGGAGGAGAGAGCCGAAATAATATGGCCAACTAAAAGCCCTACACCCGTCAGCAGAATCAGCAACAACTGGCGGGCAGCTACTTACTTAAAAAGCATTGAGCCTAAGTAAACTTTTACGCCAATCCCCCGCCCACGCAGACTGCACTTAAAGCGGCTGAAACCGCCGCAAGACGATGATGATGGGCATGGGGATGGGGATGGGTGGGCAAGGCGATGACAAGGACACGGCTTGGACCAAGGACGCGGCGTTTGGAGAGCTTAATGCAAGCCAAATGATGTACAAACAGTTGCTGGCGGTGTTGCTGTTGGTTGTGGGGCATTAAAGTTATGCCAACTGCAAGTGAGAGTTACGCAGGAGAACCTTGACAGGGCCGCGTGAAAAAATATTGACAGGCTCCTTACGAGGAGATTGAGCCCCGGGAGCGGGAGAACTGGGAAAAAGTCAAGGGAATAGCGGTAAAAGGCACGACTGGGAAGCCATGGCCTGTCAGTGGCAAGCGGCTTATGAATTAATGCAAAACAGATTGCCCAGCGCTGAGGGCGACACTTTGCACCTTTTTTCCTTCCGCATTCTTTTTTTCCGGCTCCTCCTTTTGGCCAGGCCTTAAATATTTACCCGGCTAGGAAAACTACCCAACTACCCGACCAGGACTGACTGGCGCTTAAATTGCACGCCCCAAGGTGAGTTTATAACACCTGAGTGGGCGCTGGCTGTGACAAGTGACCCTCCCCTGACGAGGGTAGCTCCTTGGGTCGCAGTACCTGCTATCTCGAAGGCTTGATCTGCCCGCTCGATTCCACCAGTATTTTCATTTTCAATTTGAATTTTTATGGGCGCCGCCTTGTAAAAAGCAAATATCCTGGCGCCCTGGCAATGTTTGTCGCTTTATTAGTTTATCGCAACTTAAGCATCTCCCGGGAGGAACCGGAAGCAGCAGATGTTCCACTGTTCCCTCGCCCATTGTCCTTCATCAGCGCTGTTGCTTCCGTTTTTCCATCTCCATTTCCATCTCCATCTCCATCTTCATCTCCATCTCAATCTCTATCTTGTTGGTCCCGCTTTCTTTCGCACTTTCCACTTATTGTTTTGCCCGGTTCCCTTTATATTCGCTCACATATTTTTTCCTCTCGCGCGACATTCTATAAATTAATCAGACGGAGTGCTCGGCTGCTGCCGGAGGACTTCCACTTCCCGGCCATGACCAGCCTCCTGAGCTGGCAACTCAATCGCGATAAAGCCCCAGGTGAATTATAGTTATTTGATTTTGTTTTGGTGATTTGTTTGCTGCTCGCTGCGACTTTCAGTTCTTTAAAGCCCCGACATCTAATTGAATTGCACTCGAGTTTAGTGTAAGTTTCTCCATTTCAAGGACCCCCTGTTCCACGACATCGACGAATCGAGGGGGGGAAAAGAAATAATAGTGCCCAAATTATGTGGCATGCATAAATTTTGCTGGCCAGGAAGCCGCCGCCGTCGACTCGTGCTGCTTATCGTCACGAAAACGAGAAACTTTGCATGTGTTCGGTGGCTGATGCCCCTCTGTGTGTGTGCGAGAGGAAACTCCATTAGATTTTGAAACAAGAAGGATTCCGTTATCAAGAATATGGCAAAAGTATAGATACACTTTCTGAACGATGAATTAGAAACCGATTTGTCAAGATAAACTTAGCTTAAAGTTTATTTTGATAAAATAATAATTAAGGGAAGCTAAGCATTGCAGAATTTTCTATATTCATAAAGCAATAAAACTTATTAAATAAGGAAAATTAGTGATCTTTAAGGTATTATCCTTTACATTATATGTAAAATTACTTATTGCGTGTTAAAGGCAAATACTAATTAAATAAAATTATAATAATAAACTATTTAATGTAGAATCAAAGAATATATAGGAAACTAAAAGAGTAAATAGCCGAAATACAAAGATAATATGTTATTTCGACGTAATTCAAGTGCTTATTGTAAATCGATATAATCGAAATAAATCGATGTTAATATTTTTGGTGTTTCCATTTATAGAGCTGATTGATTTCCTTTATTTGCATAATGCATCAGGCTATACGCTTACCCTTACATAGAGTACAAAGAAAGAGAATCTTGTGCAGGGCCAAGACGGCGGAAGCGAGAGGACTAAAATGGTAGAGGGGGAAGATGGCAGGCTCTCCTCGGCAGCCAAATCTGTGCATACAAGTTGGCGGGATTGAAAGTGCATAAAGTTGAGTTTATTGTCGGCTAAAGTATATGCTTTATGCTCCGTGCTTTATGGTGGTAATGCTCGCACCCGCCATCCTCCTACCCCCTATTACCGTCTCATCTGGCATACACACACATATACACACACACACACACACACACAAATCTTTATCAGGCGAGCCAAGAAATTATGACGGAAATCTAAAAAGTTGTGCATTAAAACTTGTTTGTGGTCGACTTCGCTCCTGACTGGAGCCATAAATATGAAAAGCAACAAAGGCAAAGAAAAAAAGGTGGGGTTGTTGCTTAAATGGATAGCAATTATACACACACACACACACACCTTTTGGGTTTTTGGGGAAAGAAAAAGTTTTCCGTCTACGTAAATTCCTTGTGGCGCACTTTTCCTATTTATTTTTGGCTTCTAACTATTTGGTGTGGAGTAAAAATATTTTCGGCTGCAAGCGCATTTTCCAAAATGGTTTGATAAACTTTTAATTTCGTTAGATGCATTTTTAGCTCGTTAAACCTGTGAGCCATTGAAAGGACACTCGCTGCAGGATACTGTCAGTCACCCAATAAAAACCCTTGCCATTTTGAGTTGAAGCCATAGCAGAATCCAATGACCATACAATAGAAATAGAAATTCTCTGGGCGACAGCTTCACCTCCAGATTCAGCGTTGGCCCTGGCTTTGGCTTTGGCTCGGAGATTCCCGGATTCCTGGATCCTCCGATTTCCAGATACTCGTGCTCAACTTCGGCTTCAGCCTCGACCGCAGCACAAAAATATTTTCAATTATGATGCCGGAGTGAGGAACTCTAGAATTTTTCAATTAAGCTGCTTACTCCGGGACGAAGGGGGGACTTTCGCCCAACTCAAAATGGAATTTCTTGGCAGCAACAAAAAATAAGTAGGAAAAAAGATTGTCTGCAATAGTTTTCGCTGCTGCTGTAGTAGTAGCTGTTGTTGTTGTTGTCGTTGCTGTTGTTGGAGGGTAGTAAAAGTGCCGGACATAAAGGTAAAAGCATTAAAGTTATATGCGATTTAAACTAACAATTCCTGCCGCTGTCGCCTCCGCTGCTGTTGCTTCTTCTATAAGGAAAAGGGGCTCCGAATGGGAGTGGGTGGCACTTTTATGTGCCAAGGCAAAAGTTGTCGCAGCTTTAGTGGTGGTGTCCCCTTCCCCTCATTCCCATCATTCCCCTCTGCCATTTTACACCGCCCACAACGTGTCCGCGCGCCATAAAAATTTGCAACAGCTGCACCATTGCAGTGGTTTCGGGGATGGGGAATTGGACTAAGAATGGGTCCGAGAGTTACCTTGACAGCAGTCAGCCAAAAAGGATTTTAGGTATTTCCAGCGGCTTTCCCATACCCTGCACAGGAAAGAGGACTTTTGCTTTTGCAAAGCGAAGCTAAGCATCGTATAGAAACGGGCTTCAATGGGAAGCATATTAGTCAGTGATTAGCCTACAAGTTAGTTTTGGCAATACAACAAAAAATAATACAAGTCACCTTTTAATATCGATGTTATCGAAATACGAAAAACACTGTAGTATTATTTTTGAAAGCCTCCATTTATTTATTTTCTAAAATGTTTTGTGTGTGTTTTAAATTTAAACTAAAACCAAACCCTGTCGTTTTAGTAAAATATTTATTATCACATTTTTGTTTTAATGTTACGATTCGATTTTATGTTATGAGTTCATTACTAATATATCATGTTACATTTTAATTAAAATATTAGTACTCTTAGAGGCCTACACATATCAGCCACTTAATATAAGAACTCCTACAAAATATGCATATTTTAATAATTAATATATTTCCATGTGGCTATTGCAACAAATACTTATTTTAGATTTTGATTTTGCAAATTTATATACAGATTACATACAACTTCTAATATGTGAGATCCCGTTCTATAGGGCATAGGTTTTGTGAAGAAGCTGGCCGCTTTTAGCCGCTACTTGCAGATCTTAGCTGGCTTTTGTTTTTGCGGTTGCTTTTGTCCAATAATTCGGTCTATCTAATGGCAGCACCGAATGCATTTTGCAACGTATCTTCAGTTGGCAAATAGCCTTAGACGCCCGGCCCCCAAAAGTCTGTGCATAAAATAACAATATAATGCCACGACTACGGCCGGAGTGCTGTGCCGCCGGCAAGGATGGAGGATGAGGTGGTGTAAGGTGAGGTGAGCATGGCGGATTGGCAACTGAGTGCTGGCCAAGAAAGCCAAGCCGGAGAAGCGGAGTATTGTCCTTTGGGCGACTTACGTTTGCCCGGGAGGATGTCAAGTTTTTAGTCCACCATTTTTGTGGGTATTTCGTTGACTGGGGGCTTTGCAAGTGCTTAAGTTAGTTTTGCTTGTGGTCAGCTTTGAAGTTAATTTGCGGATACTGGACTCGGTTTGGCCCACGGCCCGATCCATATCGCATACTATGCGTATCTGCGAAATCAAAGTCATAAATTACTGAGCACCAGAGCCCGGCCATTTACTTAATTAGTTCCTTTAAAGCCCATCACTTGGACGCCGTTCACAGATATGTACATATAGATATATATATAAGTATATATATGTATTAGGGGGCAAAAGAGGGAACTCAAGTTTTTTGGCAGCCGAAGCCGAAGCCTTGTGGCTGCTTTGGACGGGCCAATTACGATAATTGTCGCGTTCATTTTTCATTTGACAACGTGCGACAGCTACAGCTACAGTTACTGGCAGTAACCAGTTACTGGCTTGACAACTCGCGCGTTGCCAACAAAAAAATATAATGCGGGGCGGCTGGCGGTGGTTGGGGGTGGCTTTTGTAATAATTCAATGAGCGCTGCTTCATTTGTCACATTGCTCATACGCCATGTGCAACGGAAACGGAAACCTCGGCGACCAAGTGAAAGTATTCATTATACTTACATTACTTCCCCAGCTTCCCCTAACGCCTTTCCCCTACTCACCTTCTCCGCTCCAGTGTTCTCCATTTTCTTGGCCATCATTTCGGTTCGGTCTTCGCCGTGCCGGGCAAGCTTTTGCCATTATAATAAATATTTGATTATACATTTTTGCAAGGACCTTAAATCGGTGCGGTGCGGTGCTGGGCGGTGCGGTAAGGTGGGTTGAGCAGCATATAAGCGAGGAATTGGCACACCTGCTCAGGGTTGCCGGGATTGCCATCGCCAGCCAGCGACGCGTCGATGGAGTACAGTTGACCCAGTTGCCGGGCACCTTCGTCCGGACGGGATAAAACGGAGTTGCTACGGTGCAAAGACTGAGCAAATTGAATGGTCCCCGTCCTGAACTCCACTCGAGCGGTTCAATGCACCTTGTCCCTGCTTCTATCTGAGGCCGAGTGGGTTGGCTTTAAAGTTGTGGTAACTTTTCTTAAATCACAACTATTGAACTAGATAGGGAAGTGTTAATTCTACTTAAGAAACTGTAATTTGAAATATATATTGGAAAAGATATGTTAGGCAGTTAATAAATGAAAAGTTTGTGGACAATTTTAATATAATTTCTAACGATAAAAATCGTTATGACATTATTTTAATGATTAATGTATAGCAATTATTATCAGCTTATAGCTTATAGTTTACTTGTTTTATTTATAAATATATTTAAAACCTTTTTAAATGTTATATTTATATTTCAATCATTTCCCAGAATTGTACTAACAGGCATCTTAAGGTAATTATTCATATATATACACTTATTCTTATGCTAAAATCTAAAGCCGTATTAAAATTTAGATTTAAACCTTTTTTTTATTATATTAAAAATGTTAAATGTTTATTTTCATAATTATTTAAGCAAGAAAGTACGAAATTTTATGAGAAAGCAAATGGGTTTTAAATTTAAATTTAAGAAGTTTTTATATTTATGAGCTTCCTTCAGTTAATGTTTAAATTTTAAATGTACACCAAAACTCACCTTGCCGCCCCTTCCAATAGTTGATTCTGAATCTTGGATCTACCTGGTTAGATGTTCAAAGCCCTTGTCGATGCATTTTAAAAGACAACAACGGGGCGGACATTGGCTGCGATTCTCGGGCACTCCGAACTCTCCGATCGGGAGCAGGCAGCTGCACGAATTTGCAAAAGTGCAACGTTATCTGCATGAGGAATTTGAAAGTTGCCATCCTCCTGCAGTTGCAGTGGCTGCTTCTGCTGCTGCTGTTGCAGTTGCTGCTCTGCCTAATCTCAATGCAATCACTCACGGCAACAAACTTGGCTCAGTAGATGGCCAACTGTGGGGAGGAAGTTGCTTGTAGGCCGTTCGGTTTCACACTTGACTCTGGGCCGGGGAGAGCAACAAAGTGGCTGCTTGAGTTCGGTTTAAGTGCGGCATGCTTTTAGACCCTGCCTGACATTGCCCCCCTCCCCCCTCCTACCATCTAACAGGTTTTGTTTCCTGTTACTGCCCCTTCCCCAATGCTGTTGGTGTCAATCACTTGGCAATTTACAAAATGCACTTTTAACCTCCCCGGCCCGAAAAAAAAAGAATGCGGGAATGAGAACGACTGAAACTCAGTCAGAATGTCCTGTGGCTGACGGGGCCTACATATGATGAATGCCTCCTTGTTCGGGGTTTCGTGTAAGTTTATTGTCTGCCATTCCCCAAACGCAGGCCTAACACTTCATTTCACTATCACTTGGCCGCTGACAGGGAACGAGTGCCGGCCGAGGTGTCATGTCGTACAGGAGTCTTTTTCCACAGATTGTCATTGGGGAAATGCACAGGAAGAAAAGAAATCGGGTTTAATTAAGACCTAGAAGAGATCATTCACAAATATTTGTAGACTAAAAGGGTATATGGCATTCGTAGACTTTCTTTAAAAATGGTTAACGCGGATCGACGGATTCAGGGGATCTACAGCGGATTAAAGAAAAATTAAATGGATTTGTTAAGAAATATGTTGATGTTTATAGAATTCTTACTAGATGTTGGCCATTCAAAAACTTTAGTTTAAAAATAACCATCTCGTCATATTTTTTGTTTAAAAATATGTAATTTTATCTTGTTGCAAAAGGTAGTTAAAAATAAAACAGAAAGTTTATAGAATATCTATCTAACAACTTTTTGAAAAACAAATGTAAAATCGTCTGGAAACAGCTACATTTTTAATGTTATTATTCTTTTAATTAGTATTAGGTTCTATAAGTAATTAGTTTGTTATAAAAGCTTTAAAAAACGCTCCAAATAAGAAGGCCTCTTCATTTGCTGAATTGATATTTCAACTTCAGAATATGAAGAATTATTATATTAATTAAAATACTTTACTTTTTTGTGGGTGTATTTGTTAAGAGAGGAATGGGTTATATGACGTTGCAAAGGTCTAGACGTTGGCTGTTTTGACAAAGCTCCGAACGAGCACCTTTGTATCAGGCAAGTGTGTTGCCCGAAGCGGAAGGGCTGTCAAAGTGGGCTTAGCTATCGGATTAGATTTCCCCCCCTAAACCACCATAACACGCTCATATGCATTTATCCCTATATTTGCGGGGGTGGTAGAAATTAATGTGCCGACAGCTCTCGGCTCCGTGAACACACTCGCCCAACAATTCACTCCGGGGGCGTTGGCATGTAGTTTAAAGTTTGGCGCGTCTCCTGACACTTAGACAGCAACAACTCATCAACGTCACAAGCAGCAAAAACACAGTCAGCTAACAGAAAAAAAAAACATAACACGGCCAAAGCAAAAACAACTGCCGAGGCACTTGGCAAAAACTGTGAAACAATATTAGTGATAGTCTGGATGGGTTACATTTCATTCCACATGTGTGAATTAAGCGTCAATCACAGTAAATGCCACAGAAGCCGAATAAGCGCAACAACAAAAAAGGAAGGCAAAAATCCTACAATATTTTGTTTCTGAATTTTGGACTGACTTTAGGAATGACGCTTAAATACCGCATAAATCTTTATTTATTTATTATTTATTTATTATTTAATTTTTATTTATTTACAAAATGTAATAATCAAATGGTTTCATCAATGTAATTTAAAAATATTGTAGCCTAAGTGTAATTAAAGTCATCTTTAGGTATTTTGACTTATAATCATTTTTGGGGCACAAAGAAGGAAGAACTGCTTGATTCATAAATATTAAAACCTCTGAAGACAATACTTATTACTAAAGTTCTTACAATTGAACGAAAAGAAGATTAAATTAGAATCTTTGCAATCTGATATACAATATGGAAATCCTTGGAAAACGTAGTGTTTTTTCTTGTCAAAACTTCCCACACTCAAATAGGGCAAAGAGCAAGAGTTAAGCGAATTCAAAGCCCTGCAGGTTTGTCCTTAGTGAATGAAATTAATCATGTAATCAAAGCTCCCAGCGAGCTGTTACTGATTCCCTCTTCGTTTTAGCCAGGTTCGCCAGCGGGCCTGCCTTTGACAGGGACTGGAGGGCGTCTGTCTGTTGACAGTCGGGCCTCCGTTGGGTTGTCAACTTATTAAGGGTCCGGGGGTCCTGGCGCTCTGCGCTGTGGAATTGCGGGTCCTGGCCTCCGCCGCTGCTTGCTCGGGGGCCTGGAGTTGAGCTAGCGGCACTCGGGGAGTTGTCGTCTTAGTTGTGAACCTCAATGCCTCCCGCCTTTGTCTTTTTGCCTCTATGCTCGCTCGCCAGGCGCTCTGTCATTAAGTTTTATTTAATTCCAAGTCCTGGCAGCACCGAGTCCTGGTAGTTTTTATTGTTGCGACAGTTTTTGCTAACAAATTGCTTAGCGTCAAGTGTCGTGTAATTACGATGGACAGAGCGAAGGAGCGACGGACCCACATGTGCCAAAATGTTGTTATTAGATTGTTGCCGGCAACTCACTGGGGAGAGTTGCATTTAATTTTTCTTATTTTTCCGCCGTTGGCCCACAATTGATGCCATAATAATAGCTGGCCCCCGTTTTGCGGCTGCTAATGATGCCGAACTGGCAAACTGGCCAACTCGCCAACTGACCAACTAGCCAACTGGCCAACTGTGGCCCCGATGCCAGCTGCTAATTATGCGTGGGTTGCCCTTCGACCGGTCTCGTGGGGAAGAATGGACGATGATGGACGGCCAACCGATCTGGGGTAAATCGGGGTCAGGGCGGCAAAAGAAAGTTTCGATTCGCTCCCAATTAAACCAGTTAACTGCTCTAGGAGCACAAGTATTTGAGGGGAATAAAGATGGAAATGGGGATAGGTAATCAGTTAGCATTTGTATGAGGTTGAAATCACTTTTAAAATAATGGGACTGACACTGTTCTTATAAATCAGGCACTCATAGATTGTTAGAAAAGACAATATATATAATAAGATGAGTACGGAGAGTTTCTTAGAATTTCCACATGCGGGCAATTCTTCAGTTACCGACAACATTACCGTCTTTCCGTTCATGCCATCAATAGGCTAATATCATTAACATATCTTCAAGGTGTTTTCAACTGGACGACTTCTCTACTGCGACTTCTTAAAGCTGTCAATTGGCAATCGTGTTAAAACCGACTCTTGCTTTCTCGTTTATACTTATTCTTTCTCTTTAAAATTAAGTTGATGACAGTTCGCATAATATCTGATGAACAGTGCTTGACTCATCATGTTAATGACATAACCCTTAGTATTTTGATGAACAATTGATCAATATGTTGATGAATCATCAATTAAATGCCAATGCATTTTTGGTTTAGAATGTTGATCACAAAACTTTGCTTTTTCTGATGGAAAGTTTATGATTTTGGCACCGCTGACAGACATGCCAATGTTAATTTCATTAGTAATTTGTAAGAAGGTTCTTACATGATTGTGCAGGGATGCTTGAGAATAGTGCGCTTCTGGTATTCTTAACTTAATTTCAAAAGAGTATGGAGCCAGCTCTAAAGGCAATCTAATAAAAAATTCGAGTGCAATAAAATCGTATGGCGTTACGCATCTTGAAGATTATACTGTCTGTATTAAAAATATTTAATATTAGCTATTTAATTTTAGGTAAACAGACCATTCGAATTGATTTAACCATCACATTGATTTTGGTAATGAATTTGTTCTGCGATGCAAGCTGATCAATTCAAAAAGTTTCAGAGTTCCTTAAATATATTTAAGTCCCCATTTAATTGTTTGTTATTAACCCCCTAATTTGTTTGGCTTTTTGATTTGTTTGCAATAGATACAGGATTCAGTTAGACAAATGTCCGCTATTTTTATTCACCTGATTACCCCTGCAAATGACTCCCGCGCAGTAATTTCTTTGGGAATTCCCCCTCGTTTCTCCACTAGCCCAACGCGGATGCTGCCAACATCATATCCAATTAACTTCAATGCCCGGCCGCAGTGGACAACTGTGTGGCGGTGAGAGCATTTGCCTGGGTCATAATTAAACCCAACTGCAGCGAAAAAAGTGAGCCGGACAAACCAGAGCGCAGCTACAAATGCTGCAGTGCTGTCCTTCGTCCATCGGGCTGCAGGACCAGAGTCCTGGCGCTGCTCTCCTTGCCCAATTGGACCGGCTAAATTGTTTGCCCGTCGCTGGCCGCATAATTACGGAGTTTTGGACAGAGGCCGCGTGTCAGGCGCCATGGCGACATTTTAAAATTGGCGCATAAAATGTCAATTTGATGTCATTGGATCAACTTAAATGCGCTGCTAGTCCGGCTAGTCCTGCCCTTACAACGGAGCCTTCTGGCTGTCCTGGTCCTGCCGGGTTAATTTTGGCATCGCGAAACACTCTTACACAGAAGAAAACAAAGGAAACTATTTGATAAGCTGATATATTAAGACTGAAGAAAGGCTGGAATGGCTATATGATTTTTCCAAACTACAGTAGTTTTTAATAATTTTGTACTATTTATTCCGTTCACGAAACTATTTTTCAGTCTGCATAACCATAAAGAGAGCCAATTTTATAATGAATAAATATTTGACTGCCACTTAGAAGTATTTTTTCCCTGTGCAGTTATTCACATGCCGCGACGAACTTCACCCCCGATGCGCAAACGATGTCTGTCATGTTGCAGGCACTGTAGGGCCCTGAACTCGGGGCAGGGATTTGCGAGAGAGAGAGTGCTGGTGTTCTGTTGACATTGATGTTGTCATGTTGTGTGTAGGGCGTGGCCTTTCGGTCAGCTTCGCAAATACCTGTTTATGTTATGCCTGGCGCATCAGGGCAGCCTCACTGACCAAAGTCCTGTGCCGCTAGTATAGTTCTCCGGCACCAAGCCTGGGCAGATTAGTTTACTTAAATTGATGACAACTTAGCGCTAATAACAATGTGCCGCCGTGTGTGTGGGTACACTGAAAGAAACAGAGCAGAGAATATAATAGTTGTCTTGAATTTCTTGCCTTAAAAATTGTTATTTAAAGTCAAGCCCATATACAATTAAAGTCCGATTACATGGAATTGAAATTAATGAAATCTTGTTTTTAAAAATATGTAGAAAGGTAACCAATATATTAAAAAAACATTTTATTGGATATTTGAGAATAATTGTATTATAAAATTGGAAGTTATTAGATAATAAGAAATTATTAGGTATAATAACAATAAAGAAGTTTTCGATCTAGATCTTCAGGTTGAATAACCATAAATAAGTCTTAGATTACAGAAATTTGATTCAATTTACTTTTTCTAACTATTTATTGTACTATTTTCTAATTTAAGATCTTGAATTTATAGTGAAACTATGTATTAATATTATGTATATATTTAAAATATAATTATTTCATTACTTTTCGCTTAGTATTTTACCAGCATCGAAGTTTTATCCTTAGTGCCCCGTTGTTGCATGGCTTGAGGCAGCGATAGCGCTAAGTGGGTCACCGAGTGGGCGGCGGCTGCTGGAGTTTGGTGCATTAATGATGAAGTGGGGCCGGTGAGTGGTCGACGGTGTGGGGCTTAATTAAATGATCTGGCAGGTGCATTAATCAATTTTTTCAACTCTCTCTACGGATCTGGCATAAAGTTTGCTTATTTCCCTGGCGACTTCGCCTGCTCCACCTGCTCCGTCCGCCCGGCCACATACATTATTTACCATTCTTATGGCGCCTTTTTTGGCATAACTTTGGCTTACTTTAAATAAATCAACGCTGGCCATGCCAGACACGGCGACTCCCACTTTTTGAACAACTTTTTATGGAGCAAGTGTGTGGATGTGAGTGTGTGTGTGTGGTGCTCGTTTTGAAATATGAGCAACCTTCTGGGGGCTGCGGTGGGACAAAGCGGAAGGCGGAATGACCGCGCTGTAAAGTATGCAACAGTTGATGGGGAGGGAGTTTCTAGGGCAGCACACAAAGCTATTGACTTCGAATAATATATGACCCTAGGAAAGAGAAGACTTACTCCACGGATGGAGCCAAGCATTAAATGCATACACAAAAGAATCAGGTCAAGCTAAGGACTTTAATTCCAAGCACAAGTAATTCTCTCTTGTTTTTTTTTTTTTGATGAATATACAAACTTATATTTTAAATCAAACTTGGCCCATTTAATAAGCATTTAATAATTTATGAACATTTAAAGTTCTTACTTGTATTTATCCTGCAAAAGATTTTAAAACACAATTCTTGCTTTACTCTTAATATCCCATCATATTAACTGTGATTTTCCAATTCATTAACTTCCGGATATTTCTCCATTTTTATATTTTTCCACTTCAATAAATACTGTCAATTCGAAGAATCTCTTAATAGTATTTTTGATTTTATTCAAAGTCAGACTCAGCTTGTTACTGGGAAAATTCCAATGCCTTGCCTTGACTATTAAGAAAATGATTTTAATTAATTGCAAATACATATACTTTGAGTGGACCTCGTTAAGCCGCAAAAAAGCACGGAAAATCTGGTGACAGCTAATTTACTCAGGACAAACTCGTTCTCTCAAGGCTGTGTAGTCGTTTAATTATTTTTAGAAAATTCACGGGAAAATTATGCAAGGGCAAGCGAAAATATTCATTAAGTGCTTGCTGCTCATCAGAAATTTAGAGGCGACCGGGCCGAGTCGAAGCTTGTAAAATTCTGGCAGAAAAACAAATGAAGTTGGGAGACGGGCAGAAACTATAGCTATTTTCAGAATGTAATTTTGCCAAGAGACGGTGAAAACTTTCCTGTCTGACCCGAAAACGTTGGCCAGCAGGAGCAGCTTCGAACCCGTTGGAGGGAGCCGTGTGCTAGCGTGTTTATTATAAGTTTGCCTCTTGCACCTTGAATATCTTTCCACAGGTACACTCAACGAAATTGTAAGTGAAGTGAGTAATTTATGTTTTAATAATAAATTTATTATTATTATACCATTTTATATATATTATTATACTATTAGGGTGTAAGGGTAATATAGCTTAGTGGCTACCGACAATATATGTAAAAGGCAGAAGGAACCATCTTCGGCCCTATAAAGTATATATATTCTTGATTAGCAACATCAGGAGACTTAATCTATCCATGTCCGCCTAATCGTGTGTCTTTCTGTCAGTCTATCCGTACGTAAAAGCATACTATAATAGCTAGAGCACCCAAATTTGGTGGAAACATTCATATCTATTGCACGCTAGTTATCTGCGAGGTATAGGGTAAATATAAATATGAAATGAATACAATTGTGTACGTGCTGTAAAAAATTGAGTTAAATCGGGTGATAAAATGGAAGTTACTAAACAATACATTTTATGTGTATGTTGAACTACTGCAACAACAACATTTGTGTTAGTAGAACCAATAGGTGTTGCTCAACATGTTCCTAGCAACATTGGCTTTCATTTGTCAACAATTTCTTCTGCCTTCCGCCCTTAATGAAAGTTGTTATACATTTGGAATTAATAGTCAAAGTAATGTTGTGTTGTTGTTCTTTTTATCCAAAATACTTATGTTATCAAATAAAAGATCGAACAAAAAAAATTGAATATTTTAGTTGCAAATCGTATTTGACAAGAGCATTATCTTAGAACGATTTCAGCTGAGATTTCTAAGGAACGGTCACATTGTTGTGTCGAAATCGGTTTTGATTTCCAATCTCATTTTTTCGCTCTCTGTACACCAGGCTTTCTCTCTCGCTCGCTCTTATTTTATCTCTCTCCATCTACCTACTTTTTTGGCCTTCGGGGTGAGGACAACTTTTCATTTTTGTCTTGGGCGCACAGTTTGACACCCGGTGTCAAATGATGTGTCAAAATGTGCACAATTTACCGTATGCCGGACCTGCTAAAAGCCGCCTGATGAGCAGTTGGTTTGGATGGATGGATGCGGCGATGCGGAGGGGATATAAGGGAATGCAGGGATGAATGGACGAGTGCAGGGTGCGGGGTGCGGGGTGCTTCATCTGGGGCTGGGTCTTCGGATGGCCGAGAGAGTGTGGGCCGACGTTGTGGGGTTAAGTGTGTGCGGGATTAATAGCCGGCACACGCTGTCGAGTGCCTCTGGATTTGACTCTTGTACCTGTCACCTTGTCCCTCGGCCCGTTACCCTGCTCCATCGTCGCTCTCGCCCTCGCCCTCGATCACCCACTTTCGGCCCCTGTCAACATGTTTCTTTGGGGGTCATAAATGTTTTGGCAACTTTAATGGGGCATCCGTTTATCCAGCACGTGTAATTGCCGTACAATTTTTCTTATGTGTGCGATATCTTTCGGCACTCAACCGGATCCCTGGCCCTCCTCCGCTCGAGTGTATTATAAATTATGCTTAGCTATTTGGGAAAATTAAAACGCACACGGCACATTTTTAAATGCATGCACGTGCATGTTGTCGTTACTTCGGAAAACCCTCGCCTTGCCTCGCACCTTTGCGTTTTGCGCCAACGTCAATTTTTCACATAAAGTTTGCCAAACGCTTGACTTGCATATAAATGACTTCGACGGAACCGGAAAGCGGAGCCACTGAGGAAGTGGAAGTGGAAGTGGAAGTAGCGTAGGTGAAGGCTCCCAAAAGCATTCGGTTGTCAACTCTTTCAACGTGTATTACATTTTCAGCTGGAGAAGTGGCGATGGGAAAGGCGAGCGGGAGAGAGAAAATAATTTCCTTTGCGTAATATATGCTGTATGAGCTCCGCTTTCCTTTCCTTTTCTTTTATTTTCCTTTCGCTTCCGTGTTTTGTTTTGTTTTTGTTTTTTTTTTTGTCAGGGTAGAAAAATTCACGCTGAGAGGTGTGAAAAATGTATGCGTTGCAGTTCGGTTAGGGGGAAGTTTTTATGCGGTTTTTTAAGGAAATAGAAAATCATAATCGTGGAGATAATTGAAGATGTGGATTGAGCAGTATGGATATATAAAATAGTGTCAAGAAAATAATGTGTTTTTATTTTCTTTAGCATATAAGTTAGAAAAACAACATGTAATGGGAAGAAATTGATATTTTAAATTGAGAAATTTAATAAATATTAATAAAACGGTTATATTAAACATTTACAATAATAATTTATATATTTTCATATCTTTTAGAAAGAGTTTAAGTAAAATAAACCAATCCAATCGAAATGCCGACGATGTGCCCTACACTAGGACATCGCTTTAGCACGTTAAAAGCTGCGCCCAAAGTGAATAATACTCCCACGACGTGCTGTCATTTTCAACTAAAATAAAAATACAAACACACTCAGAGCTAACACTCACACACACACGCACATTATTCATA
Organism: Drosophila kanapiae; assembly: GCA_008042475.1. NCBI lineage: Eukaryota > Metazoa > Arthropoda > Insecta > Diptera > Drosophilidae > Drosophila > Drosophila kanapiae. The sequence goes on from VNJM01003026.1 coordinate 549,169, forward strand.
AATAGTACGCATATTACGTAGCAGTACCAGACACACTCGCTAGAATGGCTGAAGGAAATGAGGAGATGGAACACTCCACTTCCTGCATTTGTAAGCGATCAAATTTGACGTGCACTTATAAAGCAAATTGGCATTCCCAGCTAACATAGGTGGCACTCACTACGTGCACCTATTTTTGCATAAATACGTTTTTAAATTATATTTGCGCGCATTACGTATACGCCATGTGGATGCCAAATGGACCCGACCCGAAGCATGCCTTGGGGGGAATAGGAAAATGCCCTCTCTAAGTGCAATGAATCAAGATTTTAGGGGATGCTAGGCACCCCATTGGTTTTTTGGGGGGATGGGATGCATTAACAGCCTGATCAAAGCCTGATCCAACGCATTTGTCATCAATCAAAGTTAAATCTCACTGTTTATGATTTGTGTCAATGCCGAAAGACGACAGACGAACATGGAGAAGGAACGAAAAAAAACTTGGGCAGATAAATAAATAAGCCCCCTGAAAAAGTACCGCAAAGAATATCGCGTAAATGTGCGTTAAAATGGTTTGTGGTTCCTTGATTTCTGATTTTTATTCCGATGTGTGTGTGACAGAGCTGCAAATTATCAATAAATAAATAAAATTACGCACGCTTTGGCTTAATGTTTGGATTTCAAGTTGATGTCTGGCATTTGATTGGTTTTTCCCCGATACCTCTCTCCTTCGCCACCGCCACCGCCTTTTGTGGCATTCACAAGATGATAAGTGCCATCGGGGATTTGGGATTCGGCAGCCTATTTAATGCTTCATTTTTGGATTGAAATGTAATTGGGTAATTACCCCAGATAGCAAGGCTGTAAGTCGGGCGTAAAATGATTCTGGGAGTTATCTATAACATGGAACCTAGGAAATCAATAAACATTAAACAACTTCAGTAAATATAGAAACTAGGTATAATTCCCTAGCTAAGAAATGATAGTAGTAACCATAGAACCAAGCTTAAGTTAAATACTATTTCGAGGGTATTAAGATCCCAAATCGTAAAAGAGAAACCTTTTTGAGGACACATAATATTTATTTAATTGCTAGAGAAATTATGCTTAGGGAAAATTGGGGTTGCCTGTCTTGTCCATAATGGAATTCTTCATCTTAGGAGTTCATAGCTCGTCCTTGATTAGGCCGGCTGAAATCTCCAGAGCAGGCATATTAATTGCTCATAAACAACCCGGCGCCAGGGTGGAAATCATCGCCCACCCAGCTCGGCCCTTGTTTATTATTCAGTGTCATTTGCCACCGAGCAATTACGCGTTCTTGTGCCCCCCCATAAACACCAAAAGGCTTAGACAACAAAAGCCCACATTCAACTCAGTTTGCCAGACTACACCTGTCAGCAAGTTTGGGGGCAAAAGTTTGCTTGTTTTTTTACGCACGGTTCGTGTTTGTGAGTGTGTGATAACCGACTGAGATTTCATGACTTCAACGCTGGCTTTTCACTTTCGGCAAGAGGCAGAGAAAAAGGGGAAAAAACGTTATCAAAATTTATTGAGCGCTGTCATGAAGCTGTCAAAGTCGATATCAAAAACATTTGATTTTTGACTTTATTTTGGCAGCCCAAAAGCAACAAGCTGAGACCGAGTCCCAAGTCCCAAGTCCCGAGGCCAAGGCCCAGCCCAATTCCAAAGTCCCAGTCCAAGGTCCCAGCCCCGTGCACGTTCCCAGTCCAACCCCGAAAGAAGCCACCCCCCAACGCACATTATAGCCGCGACCGTATGTGATTCCCCCTTTGTTGTTGTCTCGGCGAAAAGAAAGAAATAATCATAATAAAAAAGCCCATAAAAGAAGCCGTGAGCCATGCAGCCATCTCAGAAATTTTCATGCTCTCCCAAGGCGCTGGCACATTGATAAATTAATGATTGCCGGGGCTGGCAAAGACGTTGAAACCCTCCGCTTTCAACAGCAAATTTCTGGCGAATATAAAGCGACTGAGGTGCAGTCAGTCGATGGGGTTGAAAAAAAGGTGATTTTGTGGACGGGGTGGGGATTGAGAATGGGTGGGTTTTATGGGAAATCAATCTAAATGTATGCATAAGTTGTTCGGAATTTCTCCTTTAATAACATTGATGTATGATGGAGAAGTTTGAGAGGGTTTCGAGCAAAGGGTGCTCCTTTTGTTGTTAAGCCCGTTTTGGAAGGGGTACATTAAAAGGTTGCAATATACATTTTGACTATTAATATAGTAGTACGTATTACATATTATATTTTTTTTATAAATATTCAATCGGTAAGTGTATTATAACATCTATATTTGTCCAGAAAATGTCTTAAAACTTCTAAGTATTAAGTAACGTTTAAGAACTATTAGAGTGAATTCATTTTTTCCATACTTGTACCTGCTTTATATTCCACTTACTGATATAAATAATACTTATAGAAGTTTTGTCCTAAACGCTCGATGTCTATAAGATATTTATAAATATAAAATATGTAAAGAAACTAATGTTATCAGCAGCATTTATAAAAACAGAAACTTCCACTTTTATCTAAATGTTTCTGGGGGTTCTCCTTGAGCATAGTATGGGGTTTTCTTGGGTCTCGTACCTAATGAATATTAATCGTCGCCTGACTGACTGAAGGCTGCCCACTGGCACCTGTGTCTATATATCAAAGCGTCAAAGCCACTTGTCTTATCAGCCGGGCAGACGGCGAGTTCCGATGAGTTGAGCGGGACTATTAGCAAAACAAATATAGTTTCTGCATGAGAGGGCCACTGGCATTTGTCGGCTTGTGGAAAATTTCCGTGCTTCCCTTTCTTTTTTTTTCTTTTCTGGCGGCTTTGCCACTTGAAACGCTGAACATGGCGGATTAATGTCATTTATCACGCGCTCGCTTTGCGGGGGGAAACGGGATTTTGGGCGGGGTATATGGTTAGCATTAGCATTAGCAGGCATTTGAAATGTACAAAATAAATAAAGGACTCGCAGAATCACAGGCCTACGCAGCCAGGATACAGTTTAAGCCGGCGATGTGATGTTGCTGCGCTGCCGTTGTTGTTGTCACTGGCTTTGTGCGCTCGGTTTTGCTTTGCTGCCGCAAAAAGGATAATGACAAATAATCAAGGATAAACGTTTTTGATTGATCTTTAATGGCAGTCCCCCCGGCCGCTGCCCCTTCTTTTTCCACCCTCCCCGCCCTTGCCCAGGATGCCTTTCTTTGACAACCGCAGGCGAATGTAAATCATATTAACTTAAATGTACCATAAAACAAACCAACGAGCCCATGTGGATTGGGTTGGTTTGTTCGCAAAAAAAAAAAGAGAAAGAAATTGGAAGGGGGGACTGCGTGCCCAGGACACTTATCCTTCGGGGCACACACACAGGCTTATGAGCTTGCCACATTCTTTTGCAATTGTACTCTGTAGCGGAAAATGCTTTTCAATATATCAAAGGGAACGGGCATATAAATAACAAGCTGGAGTGAATCAGCTAATGAAGGAGTCGATCGCCAGATGCTCTTTAATATTATATATAGAAAATTCTACATACATATTTTTTATTTGTTTATACAATAAATACTGAATTATTTGTAATATCAAAGATTTATTTTTGTATTTACAAATTAACCGAAATATAAAAGAAATTAAAAAAAAACTGCATGGTTTTTATTATATTTTTAGATATATAAAAACCTGGATGCTTGTTTATTCAACTTCTTGATAAAATAAAATGGGAACTTCTAAACTCAGAGAACAAACAATAAATCGTTATTTTCTACATTTCAGAAAGTAGTTTTATATTTTTCATGTATTGAATATATATATATTTATTTTGCATAATAGATATTATTAGTTATAGATATATGATAAAATTCTAACGTATTAATTTGTATACCAAGGACACTATGGTCTTCCCCTTTTACGAGTAACATCTTTCCCTTCATATTCAGAATACCCTTTCTTGAACTTATTTGAGTGTACAAAAAGGTTTACCTCACTTAGCAGACTTGGCAGTCGCAGGCCTTCTAGAAATACGAAGAATCTGTTGCCAAAATAGTATCTAGCTGAAATTCAACGGAAAAGCCAATTGAAGGAATCGCCTTGGAGTGAAAAGAGGGTCTGAAGGCAGCAGGACGAAAGCAGAGCCAGTCAAAGACGGCGAAATAAAGCAATTAAGCGGCTTACAAATGCCAACCATTGCAGAAGGCGGCATGGTTTGAGTATCTGAATATCCTTGGCCCACACACGCATATACACTGAGATACACACACATACCCACACACATGCAGCCAGACAGTTGGTGCAAACAACTCTGACAAGACTGAAATGAAATGAAGAAAACATAAGAAAATTAATTTACATGTGCGATTCATCAATCAGCCCCAGCCACGGTCCAGTTGAAGATGCGCAGTCTTCCTTCCTTTTGGCCAAAAGTCATAAGCGGACATATGTGTGTGTGTGTGTGTGCGAGTGTGACCGAGTGTTTCGTCAGTGTGTGAGTGTGTGCAGCAGGCCGTGCGTTGATTGATGATAAATACTCGAGTCGGCGGACGGAAGGATCGCAGGATGGCAGCGGCAATGGCCGCTTGAGATAAAGCGTTCAAATGCGCCGCATATTAAATGATGCAACATGAAAAGTGAAAGGGAATGCGAGCACAGGGAAAATAACCCAGTGGGGTGAAACAAGAGACTGATCATGCACCTGGAGAAATACAAAAATGTAAACGAGAAAGATTAATACTATATTATACTATAAAAAGTATTAATTGTTTAGGATCTTCCTAATTAAGTATCTATGGAATTAACAAGCAGGAATGTTTGTTTTCACTGGCTCACTGATACTCCGTATTCAGGAAACAATTGTATTATACATAAATATAATTATATACGATATACATATATATACGACTATCGGATATTTTTATTCCTAAACTTGTTTTTTTAATGCCCACTTCAATATTATCAATATGAACATTGCGATCAATATAATCCATATTATTCCGATGCCCCTTTTTTAGAATTTCTTAATTGCAAAACGGGGTTTTTCTAAGTAAAAAAAGAAAACATTTAATAATAATTTTTCCAAGTTAAAAAAGAAACAAAAAAATTTAATTCAAAAGCATCTGTTATATACTTAAAATTCAATTTAACCTTTTATCATTAATTCTTATACTAAATCTGCTGCGAATGTTGTTTTGGATCTTTTAATTCATTTTATTAAAGATGTTTTTCATAAAATTTTTGTGTATTTTCTCAGCTAAGAATAAACTTGATTATAAGAATGCTCTTTTGATGATCTTCCTATTTGTATTATTTGATTATTAATATTGTTTTTATTTTGGACTTTTGTAAACAATATTTTAATTTCCTTCTGGAAATCGGATTTAACTGATTTAGTATTTCTACTGATTTAAGCCCAAATTAGGTTTTTATTTGTATTTTAGAAATATATTCCTAGATTTTATTTTTTTATTTATTACCTGGTGCTTTTTTTTCCCGTGGAGTCCTTTCCAGTCGCTGTTTATTTTATTATTATGTAATGCCTTGTCCCCCCTTTCCCCATGCCGTAACCTTTGGCAATCGTTATAAATGACCATTTGCGAGGGTCCTTCGGCTAGTTCCCATTTTTATTCTCGTTGATACCCTCTTCCAGCGCCACTTCATCCCCCTAAGCGGCCCTCGTCTTTGTCAGGCTTTTGTATTGTTTGCTAGCGATAACATTTATGCCATTACATAAATATATAAATAAATCAGTATTAGTTGAACTTCAGTTTGTCGCTATGCGAGGCTTAGTCTATGCGGTTATGTGTCTGTGTATGATATGTGGGTATCTGGGTGTTTGTGTGTGTGTGAAAATATTTAATATTTCATACGGTTTTTTTGTTGGGAAGTAAAAAATTCGATGTGGCTCCCTTTTTTATGCCCATGGCGATGGCTTTATGTACATATATTAATTGTGGGTCAAGCGAGTTCAAATCAGGATTTCTTATTCAATATAGGAAAGGGAATAAATCGAGTAAGCAGATAACAAAAATAAGCTCTGCCTAATAATATTTATATGCTTAAGAAGAATATGCATATGACGATCTTGTACCTTGATATAATCATATCCATACGTTCGATCAGTTATTTAAGAACTTATTTTCCTTATTTGGTTCATATGTGGCTGACCTTAAACAGAAGCGATCACATCTCAAATAATTCGAAAGCAAATATGAAAAATGTGCATTTATTTAATTCATTTTCTCATTTGTGTAATGCGTCTGCCAACACAAACAATACCCAAAGGAGTCGTCTGCGAAGGTGTTGCGCCTTTGATGGTCCCCATATTTAGGGGGACTTTGAGCACCTCCCGCCACAGCAACTGATGAACCCCTTAAAGGTCACAGACATTTCAAGCGCTTTTTTGTCGCGACGATTTGTTGTTGTCGTTGGGCTTCTTGTTTGGTATGTTTTTTTTTTAGAGACGGCGCACCCAATTCAGCAATTCACATGCATGCAGCGACCTCGGCGGAAGCCTCCGTCTGTTTCCCATTTCCCATGTTTCCATTCCCCACTCAGTTGTTGTTCTGAGGTAGTATTTCCTTTGCCTTGTCGACGACAGTTGGCAAATTTCATTAATATTGACATATGGAGAGAAATTCCTTAAAGAGGGCTCTACAAATGGTCCTCTATTTTTCTAGTTTGTAAAGTTTTAAGGTTGTATTTTGTATATGTAAGGGAATGAAACATTTTAAGATTGAAAAATAAATAAATGAAATAATGTAAACGTAAGCAAGTACTTAATGAATTAGGTATCTATAGAATATTCATGAAGTTTCAAGTACTTGCATGATCCTTCCTGAAATATAGACTTCTAATAACAATCAGCTAAACCGCAGTGCCACCTGTACCGTCTGCAGCCCCTATATGCGCTGGCTGCATGCGAGGCAAGTACAACAAGTTAATTACGGAGGCATGCAACTCGCAGTTGCCGCCATAAATTGTGCGGGCTTCGGGGACCAACTACCAACTTGATGTGCAGCGTTTAATGAGTGTGCAAATGTTGGTCGGGAAAGCGAGAGAAATTAAGAGAAGAACGGGAAAAAGGGGAGGGGAAAGAGGCACACCCAAGAGGTGTGCCTTTAAAGTTTGCTCTGGCAAAACTATTCGATTGACAAAGTTGTGCAGATTCTTGCACAACTTAAATTGTTAAACTCTTCACGACAAGAGCTCTTCCCCAGTAAAGCACTTTTCGGCCAAGTTTTCAGCAGCAGCGATAGAGATTCTTCTTGAAGGAATTTGCGCACAGAAAATATTTAAATATTTTGCAAAGGCTTCGATTGGATGGATAATTTTTAATGATTAAAGACAACACTTTAAAAATACAACATTTAATTCGATGGCATTTAAGTTTATATTTAAGATTTTGAAAATACCGTTTTGTACATTTGATTTTCGGTTATTTTCTACATCTTATTTGGAGGAATGCAACATTTATCCAATATAATTTCGAGCAAAGGAATCTCCGCTCCTTGAATCCCATTCTCTTTCATCCTCCAATGGTCTTCCTTAAATTTCGTTTCCTTGTTATCCCTACGCTCTCAGTTCCCTGGTTTCGTCCTTTCCTTAATTCTTCTTCTATTAATTGCTTATACGCACAGTTAGCCCATCGCCCAGAGAGCTTTTAATCCTGGCACGTGGCAGGCTTGGGGCCATACGACTCGTGAGGTGTTCAAATCTAGACAGCAGCCGGGGCACAGGAATTGAATAATTTAAACGGATAGATTACGGCGGGCATTTAGTGCATGGAGACTGAGGCTGAGACTGAGTTGGTAGACGGAGACGGATAGATGCCTTAGCCGAAGTCATAACTGTAAGCTACGGCCTGCCCCTAGCTGTTGAATATTCATTAGGTGCTCGGCCAAATTACTCGCCAACATGCAATACGGGGTAAAAATAAAAAAATGCAACAAGGACGCAATAAACGGGCGAAGGAAATTAGCGTAAAATCCGACCGAAACTGAACCGTAAACAAAAAACCAACTCGCAATTCCCGGACCCGCATTTCGAACTGTTCGCTCGTATAGTGTAATAGTTGTACGAGTGTAGTCCTGGCAAAAAGTTGCGAGTGTTTGTCATGTGCCAACACTTCCAACTGTTTTGCTTTTTCTCTTTGTGTGTGTGTGTGCGATGGTCTAGGGCTGACGGGGCAGAGCAGACTAATTTGCGCATAATTAAATATAAATTGTATGCGTCAGCACGTTACGCTGCGTTACGTATGCGCCATGTATGCCGCGTACTTTATGCTGCTTTTGCCGCAGCTGCATTTGTGTTTTGTTCTCGCCGCCGGCAACTGACAGGTTGCAGCAACTGAGGGACAACTGGTCGGAGGTTGAGAATCCCAGGAGCTCGAGGGTTTGGGTTGGGTTCGGTTCGAGTTTAAAGGGGCAGCAGCAGAAATTGCAACGTTTTGGCAACAGCACAAAGAAAATGTAATTATTTACGCTCTTGAGCAGGCGACGGCGACAACAACTTCCTCTCCTTTCCCAACACCCCTCAGCACAGCTCCTTCCAGCTGTTGTTGTCGCGTCAACAGCAATTTATTTGAGTGTGAAAAAGATGAATTAATTTTACAGCATTGTGCAGCACAATTAAAAATTATTTGCTCTCGGCCCCCGCATCCCGTTGCTTCGCTTTTGGGCCCAATGTCAGAGCTCGCCCTCAGGCTTAATTGCTGCAAAGTTGTTGTGGCTTAGCCGGTGGGGTGTGGCAGTGGGCGGAAGAGTTGGGTGGCAATGCCATTGTCTACAGAGTAAGAATTAGATACTATAAGAGGCCAGATTTCATTTTCAATTTATAATAAATATCTTATCTCTTATTACTAATTTTCTAAAGAAAGAAAACTTAAGTGAGGCTATAATGTTCATAATAAATAAATAATGGTTCAACCACCTGCTCTGGTTTGCAAAATATTATGAAATTTGTCTTTGGTCCATCCGGCTCGAAGGACCAAATTATTTTAACAAATCTTAACTAAAAATAGTTTACTTGACAATATAATCTTAGTCTTTTATATAGTCTATGGGTTGTCTAAGCGGAAAGGGCCTTTGGGAGTGCCCCTACGGAGCGCCTATTGTAGGCAGCGTGGAAAAATCTTAAGTTATAATTTCAAGACTAACATTTGTTCAGGCACGGAGCTAAAATATTCATAATAAATAATAGATGACAGTATTTATTCTGAAGAATATTATTGGGTTAAGTCCATTGAAAGTTTCTCACAGTGTGCGCCAGGTTCTCCCACTTTCTCTGCCTTGCTGTCCTGTCCTGCAGCAATTTATGTTTTGGGCCTGGTCCACCGATTCGGGTCTCCGCTTTTTTCGGGATCCTTCTCGGTCCCCCTCTCTTTCGCTACCGTCCGGCCGTCCTGCTCGCTCTTCCATTGTTTTGGCCTTTGTTTGTGGTTGATGATGAGAAAAGTTTTTGCCTGGCAGGCAGGCAGGCAGGCAGCTGAAGTGTTGGCGACGTTGACGGCGAATGTTGGGCATGTTTTATGCATTTTCTTATGACTTTACTTTTGGCGTAGATTTGTGCGTGGCCGTGGCCCCCTACACCCGGTCCCCTCTCCCAGCCCCGAGAGTGTGAATTATTATGTACATTTCAAATGTGCAACAACAATAACGAGGAACAACTAAAAGCAATGCCGTAAATTTGTTTTCCTGGCAAGTGGACAAAGACCTCGGGGACAGAGTGAGTAGTCCAAGCGGAGGGGCTGTCAGTCATGAGAAAGAGGGAGAGAGAGATCTCAGTACTCAGTACGTAGCCATAAAAACTATGGCCCGCTTCCGCACTGCTCTAAAGTTATTTTCGGTAGGCGTTCCCCCTCGAACATTTGTCATTTTGGCCGGCGAAAATGAAGGCTCAATGGGCGGGGCAAATAACTTAATTAAAGCAAATGTGTTGCGGGACATAAGAAGTTGTAATTAGTTGGGCGTGGTTTTGAACCGTATTTACCATCGAGCTGGACCATAATTCTCCCAAAAGGGCGAACGTTCCCGCAAAGAAATTTATTACAACACAAAAATCAGATACCAAAATTCTCTCTCGGACAGGACGTGAACGTTCGAACTTTTTGCTAGTATTATTTAAGTATATATATTAGTGATTAATTTATTTTTTTTAAATTATATATACAATAGTTTAAGAAAAACAACAAATTTTAAACAGAATAAAAAGCTCCTGTCAAAAACAATATTTTTAATTACGTCTACTAAGGAACCGTAGGGAATTAGCTTCCTAACTAATGAACTGAATGTATTATTTTATGCAGTTATACCGATATTATTTTAACTTAAAAAGTCTTTAAAAATTTGATATTTAAAAAATATCACTTTGTAAAGGTGCTGCAGGAAAACTTTAGAAAACTTAATTGGACCATCAGAAATTAAAAACCAAGCGCAAGAGTAATTTTACCGCAATTACTACAATATTATATAGCCTTTAAACTAATCAATTTAATTAGAAAACAAAATGTTTCTGTGTTTTAGAGTAGAGCTGGAAAAATGTATCGATGTTTACATATAAAAAAAACATCGGATACTTTTTCAGTTTTAGTTTAGAGGTTAATTAAGTATTTCTTTTTTATTTAAATTAAAAACCGGGAATAGCTTATCTACAATCTGCGACTTTATAAATTGCAACATTGCAATAGCTCACTAAATATCTTAATATGCTTTAAGTTAAGCTGAAAATATCCTGGAAAAAACTGTTGCTGTCACCACTGCAGCAGCAAGGTGATGATGAGTGCCAAGTAATTTATTTTCTCACCAACCGGTTCGTCTGATATTTTCCGGGTAGCTCTGCTAGTTTTGTTTTATTTCGTTTCGTTTTGTTTGTCTGAGCTTGGGTTTGTTTCGTTTTGCTTGTTGTCTGCTTGAGTTGACTTCCTTTGCACTTCGGAAAGAAGTTTTGAAAAACAGGATTTAACAACGGAAAATTACATTTAGCACAGGATGCGACATGCTGCCTCTTCCTTTCCGCGTCAAGAAAAGGAAAATACGGGAAAGCGCAACCGGGTAGGGGCAAGGGAGAGAAGTGGAAAGGAATGGAAAAAGGACCTGGTCAAGGAGGCATGAATAAATGAAATGCGCTAACTTTGCTGGCCTCAAACAAAGGCGAACTAAACGCGGATGTAAACGTGCACTTTCCCCTCCTTCGCGCTCAAAACAAAAAAAAAGTTTTCCCATGGGAAGTGTAGAAATAAAAACTTAAAATTCACTTCCGCTTCCGGCCAAGGCTGATTGAGCTCTTTAATAATGCATTCGGGCGCTGCCGTTCGTCGGCAAAATGTTAATTGACAACGAAAACTCGGGGACCACAGCTGGCAAATCTCGACGCTGCTGCGGAAAGATTGTTGCTGTTAATAGTTTTGCAAAGTTCTCAAAATTAATGAATCAACCATGACGCACACACATATATGTACATTAACCCGTAAATTACGTCATAAAAACATCGTCTGGGGAGGGATGACGCTTTTGAGACTCATATCCAGGCATTACAACATTGTAAAACATGAAAATGTTATCATTATAAAATAGAAAAACGTCGCGAAACGGAGCGGAAAGTTCTCGTTTAAATTGTGGGTGTGTTAAGGGGTGACTTTTAGGAGGCCAACTGACGGTTGGAAAATTTAGATTCTGCCATGAAAGAGCACAAAATTGCCTTGTATCTACTTTATACAAAGAACTTTCTTTAGCCGCAGAATAAAGATGTCTTCGAAATATATCGGAAATGCCTTAATAATATATAAGGTTCAACCAACAAAATGTGTCTGGTCATTGAACTTGTATTATTCATCATACTTATGGGTAAATAAAGTTGATGTTTAAATATGCTCAATTCATTTAAAGACTAGTCTGAAAATTTGAAGTTAATATGGGGAATACTTAATTTTTAAATGAGGAGTGATGCGAATTTCAAGAGAAACTTGTTGATATAATAACTTAGGGATGACAAAAATTGTAAATATATCTATATGGACTAGAAACCAATATTTTTACCTTAAAATATATGTGCGATATATCCATCTTCTGTTTAATATATCGAAATGTACCGAATAGTAATCTAAGCTCAGTTCAATATATTATTGTTGAAAAAAGGAACTTAGATTTAAAATTGTTGTAGATATAGTAAGCAAGAAACAAATAAAGTGTTTAATATTATCTATATTATCGATATTATAACGTTACCTGCGATATTTTTATATTTCAGCAAGTTAGATATATCAAACCTACGATATTTTCGATATGATAGTGAAAGCGAAATTTTCGTCTATATAATACTGAACTTATTGCTCTCGTTATGAAACCTTATAATGTAGGTTAGGTTCTTTAATTGGTTAATAAAACCACGTTTGCTTGTTCAGTTAACGTTTTTCTTATATATTTAAGAACATTAATATATGAATTAAGTAAGTGAATTTGTTTTTACTGAAGGAGTAAAAGCAAAGTTTCTAATGTGCAATATATATCAAATCTAAATACTTGTACTTAAAACTACAAATAAATTCTTATGCTCCTGTATATTTTTCCCCTAATTATTATTTATTATTTTTTCTTTTAATCATTTGTTTTCAGTTTCAGAATGTCTTAATCTATAGATCTGGCCTGTTGCTTGTCGTATACTAATCATTTGCAGACTTTGGCATCCTTATAAAGGCAAAACGACTTCCTCTTTAAAAGTATTTGTAAAGCATTTTCCCATCTTAGTCCGAAGCTAAACGTTATTTCGCACGCCTCTTGTTTTACACATGAGGGGAATCCTCCCCAGTTGCCGCTGTGGCTGCTGTTGCTCCCATGCTAAGCTAAACAAATGAGTTAAAGGGTTTTTACTTGCTAACTGGCAGCCACCAACTCATTGTGCACGGTCTGGTGGGCAGTTGGTGGGCCCAGCCCCTTTTGAAAGGCGCCACCCCCTTTGGCTTTGGTGGTGCCAAAGGGCGGGAGACCGGCATAATGGCCCCAACATAATGTGCACATTAGTGTTCACACATTTATAGATGTGCCCAACTGTGTGTGTGCTGCATGTTTATGGCTGTCTCTGTGTGCGCGTAAAGAGTGAGAAAATGGCGGAGCGGCGACGCCAGGACGCAAGGATACTGCTCGTACCTCCTTGCTAGGAAAGCGAAAAAATCACTGAAAATATGTGGCCCAGAATCACGGCACATGTGCAACAGCAACACGAACGGCACGGCAACATAAGCTTCCACAGCATCCGCAGCATTTGTGAGCTAATGACATTATAAACATGAAAACTCCATTAATATTTTTTTGCTGTTGATTATGATGTTGCTGCTACTTTTTATGCTCGGTGTTACTCCTTTTTTTTGTTCTACCTTCCAGCTGCTACTGGTGGTACCGCTGTTGCTACTGCTACTTCTGCAATGCTGCCAACAGAAATTTTCACTCTTTTAGTCTGGTTTTCCACATTTTCTTTTTGGCAACAACATAAGCATATGAATAGGCCATGGATTATGGTGCGAGCGTGGGGAAGCCGCAACCATTTCTCACACTTTACTTGCGTTTTTCCATAATTTATTTGATTTATTTGCACGCACCGCACGCGGCGTCGGCTGACAAGTAACTTGGCCAAGTAACTTCGTCTCCTTCACTCATCCTGTGATCGTCCTGCGCTTCCACTGCCTTCGGGTCTGAGGCGAGCTCTAAGAGTATTTTGATGCTTGACAATTTTTTCAAATTAAAGAACAGCAAAAAGGCAGCTTCTTGCCACTGCCGCTCTCCTTAACTCAGTTACCCGTCCAGGTGTGGCAGCTCCTATGGCCAGGTGTAGTAGGTGGTGAGCTCGGATATGCCACCTGTGTTACTGCTCTACTTGCCCCATCATGCGTGGCAAGTGCGCGTGTATGCGCTGCATACTAGATGATGACGGAAGTGAGAAGTGCGGGCCATTGGCCAAGAATGTGATCAAATTCGGCGGGTTAACAGATTTCGTAGGGTCTTCTTTATTGCTACACAAATTCGATCTAGTCGCTGTCTGTCTTAATTCGTTGTTGTTGAATATATTAGGACATTTAAATTTATAGATTGAATGCCTTTTGTTTTACTATAGCAGCATCTTATTTTGTATTTTAACATTTTAAGTCTAGTATAAAATAATAGTGGTAACTTATATCCATTTGCTTTGGCAATATCTACAATATCCACTGGAAAAACTATTTCCGTATTAATAGAAATACAACGGCATAACGTTTAAAATAAATCCAGCGATAGAATTATTAAGAGTTCTGCCATTTTTAACTGACGCAATAAACGTGACTATTAAATGTTACTTATTGTAAAAATTATGTTTGCATTAAGCGCTCGATATTATTTCCACTATCTTCATTTATACATTTCACCTTTGACCCATTGGGCATTGACTTTTTATGGTAGCTGGGCTAAAACGAAATTTTATTGGCGGCTTTCACGAAATTTTTATTACATTTCTGCGCAACTCCTTTCCCGAGCTCACTCTTCTGTTTCACTCTTTCTATTGCACATGCAATAAGTTGCACTCCATTACGCGGTTTTTAATATAAAAATCCCGCCCTCAGGGCAGTGCTGTCGACAAAATTCCTCACAAAGAGGTTATAGCGTTTTATTTATAAATTAATATATATACAAATAAATCGCATGACATCACATGCATTAAAAAAAACGACGAAATTATTACTTTTAACTGGTATTTTTTGTTTACCGAAGTCCTTTAGGGCTTAATGATGAAAAATCTGCATGGGTAAATAAAACCAGGGACAACAACATTCATATTAATATAAAAATATATCTTTTAGTTTTAAATTATTTATATTTTTTTTTAAGTTGAAGAATCCCTTCGGTTTTGGTATTAAAAAATCAATTTCACAATTAAATTAAATCCTATTTCCTTGTTCCAAAAGTCAAGCTGACAGCACTGCCGTGGAGATCTTTGGACTGAAAGCAGTTACGTTTTCATTGAGGCATTTTCGTAGCGAAGCCAGGGCCATTTGCTGCAGTTTTAAAAGGCAGCTCAGCCGAGCAGCAGCATCCTTTGCCTTAGTTGTCGATAATGGCAATCGCGTATTGTATTTGCTTTGATTTGCTTTTCGTCGGTCGCGGTCTCCGATTGGGAGTTGGCTTTCGCCAAGACGCATTTCGCATTTTGTTTTTATGCCCGCTAAGCTTTTGTTTGCCTTCGCCATGCTCCAGTTGGCTTGGCTTTGGCTGGGTTCGTCTGTGGATGCAGTTGCAGTTGCAACTTGAAGCTACATCTGCAGCTGCTACTGTTAGCGGCTTACGCCGGTTTCGATTCCCCGATTGGCTCCACTTTGCCCCGTATTTCCTTCTTTCTCGCCGCCATTTGGCAGCGTTTGAGAAATGTTATAGCGGCTTAGGGATTTTGCGGTTTTGTGTTATTGCCGCTGCCACCAACCGTTGAGTGCCTTCGGGCGCACCGACTGCCGCCCCAGCTTTTTGTCAATTTGCTTGGCGCTCTACAGCGAAAGCCACATTGCACATACGCACTGTTGCCGCAGGGCTCGCAAAGCCCCAAATGAATTCGATTTCCGCCAAAAGCCGACGCACTAGCTCACCGAGGGCACACAAAATTCGGTGTGCTCAGAAAAAAAGCCGAACGCTATTGGAAGCCGGGTTTCGAATTAATCAAACCCGAATTCATTTTAAATTGAGTAAGCTAAAGCTGCGTTCAACCTTAAGATTCAATCGGAGTAAATTTCTCTTCAAGAATCACAATGCAAAAGGTGATGGGAAAAGAGATTTAATATATGTCTTACTATGTCTTTATATAACAACCGATTAGCTTGGAACTTTCTCTTTAAATATTATTCATGTGCCGCGTTGTCGCCAAGGTAATCATACGTCAAAAGCAGCACAACTTCGGGGCTTCAGCCAGCCAACTATCAAACCGAACACGCAATAGTCAGGTTAGTGGCTTCCGAATGAGTTTGTAGCGGGTCTACTGTTTCAGCTGATGCTGCTGCTGTTGCTGCTGCATTTGTCAGTCACCGCGTCCGTAATAACTCCGACGCATTGCGCTAACCGCAGAACAGAACATTAATGCACTTGAGTCCTTGCCAAGCTGCTTTGTGCATGCGGTGAGGCGACTCAGCAGGAGCTCTCCATACACCAACACACGCCAGCATATTTAGCTGCAACAACTGCAAGTCCTGCCCCACCAGCAGTAATTGTTATCGCTACTCGCTGCTGCATCGACATTGATTTTCAGGATGCGAGGCAGGTCTGCATAACAACTTTGTTTCCGTATATTGGGGCTCTTCGATTTGGCTCTAACTTTAAGCTAGATGTGATTATAAATAAATAAATAGGCATAAACATAAGGGAAAAATATAACATTTATTTTAAAACATAACTGAGTTAGCTGAACTGCTAACAAAAATAATGTTTATAGAGCAATTAAATCAAGCCAACTATATTCTATTGTTGTACTGTGAATTTATTAAGTACTTGTGGCTAATCTAATAAACCATTCTAAATATGTGCTGTCACTTTTTCCGTCATGTATTTTGCATTTTGTTTATATTCGTTTTTTTTAAATCGAATATTGTGTTTAAATTAATACCTTAAAACCACCTTAAACTCAACCGATACTCGAATATATTTATTTAGAGTTGAAATCCAACTTAACTTTTAACAAAATGATTTTTCTTAAAGCAATTAAATAAAGCCAACTATGATATAGATCTACTATGAATTTAGGAAGTACTTAACTAATAAAGAAATTCTGACGCTGTCTTCTATTTTGTATTATATGTATATTCCCTTTTTTGCTAAAATTAATACCTTAGAATCCCCTTGGACTACAATGACACTCGAATATATTTATGAAGAGTGGAAATCCAAATGACATTTCACTCTTATTGTAACTTTGCCTTGATGGCAGATGCAGCGAAAATTCAATCAATCCGGGCAGCGAGCTGTTGAAGCCCCTGGCAGCTCCCCAGAAGCCCCAGCTCCTCAGCTCCACCACCACCACCAATGTCCCTGTTCGGCTGTCCCGCCCAGCAGGTCACTTATATTTCAGCACTAAATGCTGCACAACACAATTCATTTTTGTGCAATTTCCCGCTGTGTGCCAAGCTGACACTCACCAAACCGAACCCCCCCGCATACATATAGGATTTTTATTTTCGGAGAGAGTACGAGTCCAAGTATTTCTTGCTTTTTTTTCGCTGCTGACCGCCTTTCTGGCTTTGGCCAGTTTTGAGCTGCTGCAATAGCTGCTTGAGCTGCGGTTGGCTTTGGTTTTGGTTTGGCTGCCGCTTTTTGGTTTTTATGGCGCGCTCCGCTTTTTTATAGTCCTCCGTGCTGGCCGTATTCATTTTGCTTGTTTTGTTATATATATTTACAGAGCTTATCTTTGACCACACGTATGTTGGCAGAGCAAAATTGTTTTTGAAATTGAAAAATTGCAATACAAGCTGAGCCCGGCTCCGCTTCTCTCACTCTCTTGCTTTCGGTCTGAATGGTGCAGGGGACGTTGCCGCTGTAATACGAAATAATGCGAGCTGAACCCCTGACCCCTGAACCCTGAATCCTGACCACGCCCCCGTCCCACACCGTTTCCTCGCCAAAGCGCGGCATTTTTCTTTTGGCTTTTAGTTGTGCCTTGCGCCCATTTTTTGTAAAGCTGGCTGCTTGCTTTTATTTTCTTTGTTTAGCATTTTCATTTTTTCCCCACGACTATTTTTATTTTTTTAGCCGTTTTCCTTCTTGTTTTTCTATGAAATATGCAGTCAAACCCGGAGAGCACAACAAGAAAAAAATGCCTTTGTACGTTGGCATCTCTTATATATATACATAAATACAAACTTATATATTTTGGGTTTCCTTATTTGTGTGTAAGTTCTTTTTTTCAAGGATGCTGCAGGTGCTTGTGGTGCATCTGTCCAAAAGTTATGCACATATTTAAATTAAGTATGTCGAATAAAAGAATATAGGAATAATAAATAAATGATGATCAAAGCAGACACGATATTACGATTATTATTTCTTGGCTATTGATACATAATTATTGCTCGTGAATTAGGAGTGCAGAGTGGGTAATATAACAAAGCTTGAATAAGTTTAGATTGTAAATAGATTTTTTATAAAAACAATTAACCAATTGCTTAAGATTACTTTATATTTGATTTTAAACACAGAATTAATTAAAACTGATTTGATATCAGTTTAGTTTTTGAACTTAAAAATACGATTTTGATTTATTGATAATAATTTTATTAAAACCGAGAACTAATGGACTGCCTGGCACATTATCGGCTTATTGGGGTTGACCAAAAAGAGCTAATCATTTTAAAGGGAATTCTCTACAATAAAATTCCAC
Organism: Drosophila kanapiae; assembly: GCA_008042475.1. NCBI lineage: Eukaryota > Metazoa > Arthropoda > Insecta > Diptera > Drosophilidae > Drosophila > Drosophila kanapiae. Next base: position 567,522 of record VNJM01003026.1, read on the forward strand.
TAAAAAACAGTTTTAAAGAAACTCCGTTAAGAAGATAATTCTTCTTAAAACATAGTAAAAAAAGAAACCCCTTCGGAACACTCATGGTATGAGCCTCATACTTTGAACTTTTATTTTCAAAGTCAGATACATTAATTGGCCAAACTGGCATCTGAAAATGAAAACAATTTTTGGAAAATTTTGGACACGCCTGTATGTAAACATGGGCACGAACATTTTGTCAGGTCATGTCGGCTAAAATGGCAAATAAAATCAGCAAATAAATGAAAAGCCTGACAATTTGTTGATGGTTTTTCGATGCCGGGCGGTGGCCGAGCTTAGATGAAAATTAATTTCCAATGTTTTGCTCCATCTCTGTCTGCAGTCATGTGTGTGCTCCGCGGCTGTTTGTGGGAAAATAAAATAATTTTAATTACGTTTCCGTGCATGGAAAATTGGTAAATTTCCCGCATCACGCCACCGATGTGAGTCGGTCATAATTATGCAATGCGAGGATTTTAAAGAGGCGTTAGCCAAAACCCGATACGAATAATGCTCTAAGCCCCGACATTTTAGCAAATTGTTACACGGCCGCCGACATTGGAGGGCGGAAGGAGTGGACGGGGCGTGGCATGTCAAAGGCGACAAAGCATAACGGAATTAATTGTGCGCATTAAAAGGGATTGCGCAAACATTAAAAAGGGATTTCGGGAGAGAAAAAACACATTCAAATGCCAGAGACAAACCAAACCAAATGCGATAATGAGCAATTCACTTGCATAATGCTCGTTTGCGGTTTTGCAATAGCTCATAAAAAATTCAACACAACAATGCGGCTGCACAGAAATACGAGAATATCCGTTTAAATATCTAAATCAATTGAAGGGAAGTGTTATTGATTATCTTTCACTTCCATGCATGTTTGCTATGGTTTAACGTTTTGCGGGCTGCTCGGCTTAAATAAATAAATTCCGTTTATTACTTTAGACAGGCCAGTAAGACTCAGTCTATTTATTGGGGTTGAGGCGTTGAAGGCTTGGTAACAAAAACTGCTACTACTTTAACATACATTAATTTATTAATTCAAATTAATTTTTAAATCCGATTATGATCGGACGGACACACCTAGGACAAAGGATTTATATTCATTTATCTTAATTCAACCATGGAATTCTAATCCTGGCATTCTAATCCTGCAATTTCATATGTCCTCAATAAGCCAATATCATCAACATGACGTCTTCGAAATCCGGCACTCCCATTCATTATTTTCATTCTCTCTTCAAAAATTATTTTCATGACTGTTCGATGAATATCTGATTGATTATTCAATAAAATGTCGTTGAATTTTTTGCCTGAAATAGTTAATAAATTGTTAGTTACAAATTAATTAAAAGTCAATGAATAGGTTGATAAATCATCAATAAAATGTTGATGAATTTTTGCTATAAAACTTTGATAACAAAATGATTGATTACAAATTGATGAAAAGTCAATAAATATATGAATGAATCGAAACAAAAATGTCATTTGATTTTTGGCCTGAAATGTTGATTACAAAAGCGTAAAAATATTGATTAATAGTTAATTAGCTTTTGTGACAATTTGATGAATAGGTTGTTGAAACATCGATGAAATGAACTTTAGGTATAAAATGTTGATAACAAAACTCAAAAATTCTTAATGAGAAGTTTATGAAATTTTTGGACAAATTGTTGAATAGTCGAATAGATATATGAATTATAGATGAAATGTTGATGAATTGTTGTTACTGACTTTCTGATGAATTGCATATGACTGGTACTGCATGGAATATTTATTGTCCACAATGAGGCTTCAACATTTGTACATATTTTGGCTTGTGAATATCTAGTGCATTCTTCGCAGCAACTTTTTTTCAAACTAACACTTACTAATGTGGGTTAAATCAAGCCAATTAGAACACCAATGTTGACATAGACTTTATATAAATGTAACAACAAGTTATTAAATACTGTATTTTTTTCTAAATCTTTAATTAATCGTTTTAAAATCACATTTAACATATATGACTCATTGCATTTCTCTCCGTCCTGGGCTAGCTAATCTCGTTTGTATTTCCTAGGACTGCCAACCCATCATTACCAACCATTGTAATCGTTTCACCTCTCAGATTTTCCGATTCCGATTTGAGCTTTGATTGCCATGCCCAATCGGTTTCAGACTCAGATTCCGAGGCCAATTCCGACAGCTGACCAATGCAAACAACTGGCGGTGGTTAGGCGGGCCAAGTATTTGATTAAGTGCCCGTTGAAAATTGAATGATTGTAACCCCATAAGCGGAGCAGACCGGCTGCGATGTGTGTTTCGAGTGACTGGCTGGCTGGCCGGGCGGTTGACGGGCGCTGACAACGTCCGTGGCCTCGTATAATTGCATGCCAGGTTCCGGCGCCTTTGGATATGCAACAGTTATCTTGCTGCGACCCCATTTTCATGCTCTTCCTAGGAATGGTATTGAACTGTAAATATTTTTATTGAAATGAAAAATAAAGTATATTGAAACAATAATATTTCCAAGGAATATACTTAAGAATACTTACTATACTAGTAGTAGAATTTATATAAATAAATAAATATTTACTAGCCATCTGTTGAGCACAACATTCTTTCTTTATAAACATTAAATTTATTATCATCGAGTATTTTTTAAACAAGTTTTAAATAAATTAACAAACTTTTATACGACCTTGACACTCGTATAAAAAATATCGTACAGTCTCATAGAGTATTCCGATCTTCTACCCGAAGGAGAAACTCTGCCTTTTTGTACTGCTCCTGTATGCTGTCCGTTGAAAGCGACAAGGGGCAAACGATGAATGCGTGGCATTTAAAACAATATAAACGTCCGCCGCGAACGAAGACGCCGCCAGTTGCAGTTGCAGGCATGGATGGCGGGATTGCAGGTCTGCGCCTGGATTGCCGTGTATCCCCCGCATCCTGGGGATCCGTATCCCTTCCACGGGCAGGAGCATGACCACCAATTAACGCAAGGCGATGCCTCCTTTCCGCTGGCAGCATAATGTGCGCACACACGTCTGCCCGTCGCTGCCCATCTCTGTCTCCTCTCCTTTCTCTCTTACTCTTTCTCTGCATCTGCGGGGGCGCACTGTGGTCGTTTCGCTCATGTGTGTGCGTGTATGCGTGCAGGAGTGTGTGTAGATGGCGGTGCATTGTGTGTTTTCACAGGAGAATGCAATTTAAATTGCATTAAAATTGATTGAATTCATGGAACGCAGTTGCCTGGGCCGATTTTCCCGGCCGCCGATTGCATGCCAGCGGGCCGGGCATCCTGTCAATGGATCTCAGTATTCTTGCTCCGTGCTCCTGCCCCGATTGTGTCCGTGTGGTGCTTGTTTTGAGCGCCGTTAAGTGGGCAGGCTGCTTTAAAAGTTGTTTATACACAAACGTCTCAGCATTTCCCTTAAACAGTACCCAAGGATCCAATTAAAATGATGCGAGGAAAAGATTCGATTAAAGTCAATTGACTTTAGGCACTTGCTCGTTGAATGTATTCGTTAATGTATATTAAGCTTAAACTATGGTTTGCTGACTACTTAAAAGGCTGAACGATGTAATACAATGTCAGACAGAAATTCTAGGTTGGATCTACAGGATTATGAATCATTGAATTAGATATTTGTTATTAGAAGTCGTAGGGATGTTCCTGAGATTTGGAAATTCATTTTGTTCTCTTATTTGAGGCCAGTGTCTTATTTTGATCTAACTCTTGTTATATCAAAAATTTCAAGAAATCTGTATTCCCAAAGAGCAAAGTATCAGTTAGCTGAGAAACAAGGACTTAAACCTGAACAAATCTTATCGGTTTAGGTTTTTGTTACGGTTTCAACTAATAGTATTTCGGTATAGGCTTCGGTTTTGGTTAATGTGTTTCATTTTAGTTAAGGTTACGGTTTTTTAATGAAAATGATTTCCAGTTACCGGTTTCGTACCAGTTAAACAAATTTATTTCCAATAATTTAGCCTATTAAATATTTTGTAATTGTGGATTGTTTATGATTAAAGCGAATAAGCATTATGGCGTTTAAACTTTATTCTTTTTATATATTTTCTGAGAGTTAATGAAAAACTTTGCACTTACTAAAGTACGATGTACCGCTAAAGCAACGTTAAATAATTTTAAAATGTTTCGATATGTATTTTTATGTGTTTAGGATATCTTATTCGCTAAACCAAAACAAATGTTTCGGTTTGTGTTACGTTTATTTCGGTTAAAGTTTTCGTTAGGCAAAACAAAAGTATTAAGGTTTCGGTTACAGTCTTGATTCGGTTATACCCGTTAGATTAAAGGTTACGGTACCGTTTCGACATCCTGCTAAAAAGCTAATCAATTTCTGTTAATTAAATAAATATACCTTCAAGTTGCCTATGCAGAAAGAGAGAGAGAGAGAGAGAGAGGAAAAATTCAATAGGCTTTCTTCCTGTGTGAGATGTGTGTCGGCCATTGTGTTGGACGACACTTGTCCATCACATTTCCATTTGCGGCCATTTAAAGCTATCGACCATAATTCGCATGTGTGTCACAATTACACAATTATAACAATCTGCTCAGCATGAAGATGGCTCCCAGGACTCGCACAAAAGCGCACTTTGTAATATGTATATTCCCACGATTATTGCACCTCCCACGCTGCTGCTGCTGCTGGTGTTGCTGCTGCTGCTGCTGCAGCTGATTCTTCGGCGGTGTCCTTCTTTTTGTGTGGCTTTTAATAAATGCATGTCATGTGCACGGCGGTGGCGGCAACAAAAATGGCAACGGCAACGGCAGCAGCAACATCAACAGCTCGTTGACCGCAGCACTCAACAAAGGTAGCAATTTAAATGGCCAAAAGGGGACCACCGACGTTGGCCAGTCGGGAGCTGATGCACTTCGAAATAAAAACGCAATAAATATAAACGAAGCTGGCATAAATGCGCTATTTTAGTCTGATTAAACAAAGGCCGCAATTAATTTGCCAGGCATTGAGGCGATTATGGAGAGTGTCGGAAGGAAAGGGACAGCGCTCCAGTGTCGGCCAATAAGCATATGCAATTATTTTCAATTTTCCGCGGCTCTTTCAGTTTTCAGTTTTGCAGTTTACAGTTTTCAGTGGCCGCTGCAGCGTAACAATTAATGCGCATTAATGAATTATTAATTTGTGTACGCGACGCCGCGGCGTCGCCCCCAAAAGTATGCAATTAAATTCTATTTGTTAATTTATGGCCGCATCCAAATATGCATTGATTATGCAAATGGAATTGGTCTGACCCAACGGGTCTGGTGGATTCTGGTTTACTGGCCATGGGAATGGTGGCCTTAACCGGGGCCTTAATCAGCTCAGATTTCACTTTTTTTTACCAGTCGCTTTGCACTGCGTTTTATCTCTGTCTCTTTGTTTAATTCATGATCCCCTTTTTGCAGCGAAACAAATTGTTAATGTTTAATTGCATTTTTGATATTTGCCTTGGCCCGTTTCAGTCGGCTCTTCATCCAAAACGACGTCGCATTTAATTTATTATAATTAGAGTTAATCTTACGTTTAATTACATTTAATTGCCTTTTGCAGAGAGCGCCCAGAGGGACGTCGGCGGTAGGTTAGGCAGGTTTCCAGCACCAGTGATTTAATGTAATGAATAAACAGGCGGGTCGACAGACATCTAACTGGGCGACAATTGGACAATTTAACAGAAGGTGACAGCCGGGGGTGTGGACAGCCCCGAGGAGATAAGATACGAGATTGTAGATGTTATCGATTACTCGGCCCGGGGGCCATTGAAGTGGGTAGATAAACGCAGGTAAAATCAGGTGGGAGGGACTCAATTAGAAAGGAAATGAAAGAGGAGCTGGAGCAGCATGGCAAGGAAACTCGCATAGACTGATGCTACAGAAAGAGCTACGAACAAATATTTATATTTACCTTTGCAAGACAAAAAACAAAGAACAAATCTATTGAAAATAACAAAAATATAATAATGATGCTGGAATAAAAGTATTTCATGTTTCTTAAAGCAAACTTCTTTCTTGAACTCGAATTTGTCTTAATTATAAATATCACTTAATAAATATAAATATTAAGAAACGATTTTGAGAGAGAATTGATTCTCCAGTTGTGAATAGAATATCTTAGGTTAAGGTTTCGATCGATTTTAAAGGTAAGAATACCCCTATTACTTGTTTTTAAGGTTTACACGCTCTGGTTTAATCCATTATACGTCTATTTGAGTGCAAGCATCGTTCTCAGACCTCGGCTTTCAGCTTTTAACGCCATTTTTATAATCTTAGCAAGTTGCAAACTTTTCGGGGCGCGACGTCTTCTAAGCTTGCACCCTCGCAAGTGCAACATCGATAAGTTTTCGTTGTACTTCGCCGGTCTTCCTTACCCAATGCCATCCCAACCAGCCACCTACCTTGCCAGCTTCCCAACTCTCTCACTGCCCACTTCACCACTTCCGCTGTGGCTGCTGTCACCGTAGCGCACTGGTAGGGAGGGAGGTGCGGGAACGGAAGTGTCCATTAAACTCAGCCATTCGCTATCCAAGTTTTTTGGCCAAGTGCTGGCGGTGCTAAAACATCTGTACGGTGTGCGCCGTGGCGTGTCCGATGGCCAGGTGAGTTTCCTCCGCCGTAGAGATACATGTGTATCTATGCATCCGTAATTCACATGCTCACAATTTGAAATTGTAAATTTTGTGTCTTGTTAGTGCTGGATGAGGGGGAGTGTTGGTGGGTAGGAGAGGGGGTGGGTGGGGGATTCTGAGAGCAACGTGAAGCGAAATAAAATAACAAACAAAATCAACAAACATAAGGTAAAGTGCTGATTTGTTGTTGTTGTTTTTTTCGTCCTCTTCTCTTCTCCCTGCTGCTCGTTGTTTTCATTGTTTGTCGAGTAGAACTGTTAGTTGTTTTTTCAGGCTGCCATTTTTGCTTATGTTAGACCACACACACAAGCAAGCACACGTAAAAGCAGGTAAGAATCCGAAGCTGTGAATCCCGACCATTGAATACCCGCTTCCTACATAGTCCCTAAAAATCACATCTTACTTTCTCAGTATCAATAACAAATAGCAAAAAATACTCTGTATACTTTTGTGTTACCTATTACATTATCCCCGTACATAAGCCGGGACGAATACAATATACCCTTAAAATTCACGAGTACCGGGTATAAAAAACAAACACAGAGAGATACATTTGTAGTGCAGGTAGGAAAAGAATAATGTGGCGTAGATAGCTCCTTGTTGAGCTCTCCCGCCCAAGACGTTCCTTCTCCGTTTCCAACTTCAACTTCAACCGGATGCCCGAAATTTATGCCCACTGTATTTGTTTATACAAATTTAATGAATACACACAGTGAAGCACGCCAACCATCCCATTGTTGGCTACACACACACCCAGAACAGGACTTTAGGCATCGTCTATACTTTATGTTCCTGTCCCACCCATGCGTTTTGCATACGGAGCAGGATACGGGCAGGATAATACAGCCTGCAAGGCATTCTGTAAAATGTTGATGCGATGCAGAGGGAAAGGCTGCCGGGCAGTTCCAGGGAACATTTCACGTAGCCCAACAATGGCCGTTGATCTAGGCGGGTGGTCTTCCCTCGAATATGGTGGAGTTTTCGCGCATCCAACTGAATTGTTTTCCCTGCTTAAGAGTTTTTCCATATGCGCATATTTAACCTAATGCTGAAGATGAAGGGCAAGTAATTTGTTGCATTAGGAAGCTATAAAAATATAACAAGAAAGAGTTTATGACACCCAAATCAAGTTAGGTATTTAAATACAGGTTGCATGATTTAAATTAATTAAAAATAAGTTTTAAACTAATTAAGTTATATGTGAGAGTTAAAGCGAACTATATATTATTATTATGACTTAATTTGAAAAAGATTGGCTCTATTCAACTTCGATTTACCTTTATATTATTATCAATCACAGTATGCCCGTTGAAAGTCTTGTATTCTGATGAATTCCATACAGCCTTTCCCAATTTCCCCGTACGACAAAAAAATTGGTCGCCAACTATCGCCAACTATTTTTAATTTTCCAAACACGTTTTCTTCTTGGAAAAATCCTTTAAAAAATAAAACAAAATTGCGAGGAAAACAAATAGAAAGTCGTGGACAGAAAGAGAAAAAAATTTGTTGTAACTAGTGTAGTTTGTTTATGTTATATGCACGGCACTTGAGTGTGTGTGTGGTTGTAGGATTCGCAACAGTGTTTGCTAGTGTGTGGGTGTGCCAAAACTTTAGCTTAGCTTAACGCGTGTCCTTGTGCGCTCGTCACATTTTTTTTTTTTTGGTGTTAGTTGTAGTTGTTACTTTAAACAAAGACCACAGGCTAGAGAAATGGAAAGGGTGAGAATTGTAGAAAAGGAGACTGGAAAACATGGAGGAATAGCAGAGAGCGGAGACGGGAGACCGGAGAACGGAGAACGGAGAGGCGGAGACAGCTCTCTGACTGACAGCATACTGCGAGGAGAAAACTTTGCGTTTTGCCTAAGTGACGACGTGCGACAAGCGGCGGCAGTTCGCATACAAAAAAACATTTTGGCACTAAAAAAAATAACCATTATCAAAGATTTAAATTAAGGATAAATAAATATGGGTGGTACATTATTATTTTATTAGTACGTCACCTATAGACACATATAATTAGCCAAAAATATAGCCATAAAATATTTTCTTTTCATTTTTTTTTTTAATTTAATCAAGCACTTTATTAATATTGCAAAATAGTGCAGAAATTGGATGGTTCTGAGCCATTAAATGTTTATATCTTAAACATATTATTGACCAGCATCACCAGACTAATCGATCCAGGCTTCTCCGCCTGTCAGATAAGCTTGATATGATTTGAATTCAAAATAAATTGCACAAGAGTTATTAATAAATTTTAAACATTTATTATTTGAACAATTTTTAGTAGCCTAATGGTTCAATTTATGTTAAATAATAGTTCATTATTTAAGAAGCCTTTCTTATTAATTAATTCATTTATTAGATAGTTTGCCTCCATTGGTTTTGTCTTTTCTTGCAGTGATTACTCCTGTTACACTTCGCATCCCTTGCTTGCAGCCGTGGTTGTCCTTCGGCTGCTTGGACTTTTAATATTTAAGGAAGCCTGGTCCTGGCCAGGAGACGTCCATCGCCCGTCTACCGCTGCTTCTTTTGCTCGCCTCACTGGCTGCTAACAGCAGCACCAACAGCAACACCAACTTGCATATACACAGAAGCGTGTGTAGAAAGTTTTTGTTGCAAGGACTTGGTTACACCTCTGCGGCTGGCTCTGAATCTGGATTGCAGCAAGAAGGAGTTGCCACCGCCGCTGCTGAAGTTGTCGTTACCGTTTCCTTTTTTTTTAGTTTCATTTCCCTTGCTAGCCAGCTTTTTTGCAAGTTTCGGTAAACTTGCCACTTGGCCAGAAAGCAGAAGACTTGTCCCCGCCATGCTCCCGATGGAATGTATCTCAATGTGTGGTAAAATAAATTTACAGCTTGACCAAAGGGAAAGCACATTGAAGTAGAGGGTGGAAAGGCAAGCGGTATCTGTGAAATCAACGAATAGGAAATATTCTGTTTATAATATAATATATATATTCGGTTTATAAGATTCCTGTATAATAATTATAAAAGCTAAAGGCTTACTCTCTTATGAGCTATTTTACAATTTACAGTCAACCAATAAATCAGCATCTTTTAAATGTGTAATAAACATATATTCATCTCTTTGTAACTAAAAAATATCTAACTAAATGTCTAATCATTTTATTACGTAAAAGGTCATTAAAGTGAATACCCTCTCTTTCATATTCTAAACAGCTTCAATGAGCATATAATATTAGAAATAACCCTTTCTTTAAAGAAAAGCACTTAAACAGGGTACATGATTAGCATTTCCGATAATCAATTCGGATGTGAGACGGCATTCTTATGCACTTATTGGTCTGAATATCTTACCTGATGAATAATTAACTGATAACTTTTTGGCTTGCCAAAGGACAAAGCAATCCTTTGAGTGCCCTTTGGTCAGTTTGATGTGCGCCACGTTCCGGGCAAGTTCAGTTCGGTTTCTGTGGTTACTATTTGAAGTTTTGATTAATTAATGAGTGAAACCCATCTGAGGTTGCCCCGCCAGAGGTTGAAAAAGGTCTCAATGACTCGGCTACGGCGACGGCGGCGGGCTACAGTTTCATGTTGTTGCTTGTTATTCATTAGCACTCCATCAGTAACCTTATCCAATTTGAGCCTGGCCCTCGCTCCCAATTCGATTCGTCCTCGGTTTAATTGAGTGTTTGATTTAATTATAGACCATTTAAATGCCGTTGTGCTGCCGCTGATGGTGCTGCATCATTAAGCATTGATTACGAAAGCTGATTAATTAGTTGCCCCACGCAAACACGCCCCAACACACACACACACACACGCACGAACACACCTATTTATGACAATGCATCAAAACCGCGTTATAATTATGTAATTCTTGCTAGCAGCCCATCGAATCGCATGCAAATTGCAGGCATTGTCGAGCTAATTGTGATTGCGGGACCCTGGGCTTCCGGCGGAAGGTGGTGCGAAAAATGCTAGTCGGGCCACCGCCAAAAGCTTTCCGATGCACCAGCGCAACTTTTAATGACAAAATGTTGAGCGCTTAGCCCTAACTTTCCCCCAGCTCATTTCAGTTCAGTTCGCTTTAACTCAGTCAGTTAGCCACTGCACTTGAAGAAACGGAGCTGTACTTTTTCAGGGTGGTCGCTGGTCCAATCCGGCTCGAAGGACCAAGAATTGAAGAGCTGTGGAGTTGCCGATGTAAATATAGAATAAAATTCTATTGAGTGGGTTGGTTTTCGTCAGTGAAAATTAAATTAATTTCAATTAATTAAATGGATCATAGTACTAGTTAAGTCCGAAGGAGAAATAAGTGTGACGATTTCTTTTAAAATTTCGTATTTTTTCTAAGATAATCTTTAAAATTAAAGTATATATTATCTCAAATCACCCTATTAAAGATGGTTATACAGCCTAACTTTATATACGCCATTTTATAATGAATATATATATTTATATATTTCGAAAATGAATATATTGAACTAAACATGATTATAATTTTTTAAATATCAACTATTTTCAACAGTGTGAGTTCGTCAGTGAGCACTGGCCACAGAAACCGCCGTCTCATGATTTAAATTTAATGCAACTTTTGCTTTATAGCCAAACTGTCGCACACACACACCCCCACACCGAGTAAGCCTGGCACCCGCACACACTCACACGCATTAATGTAAAAGCTATAAAGTCATGTGCAACACCATTGCCACTTCCTGGCGGTGGCAGCGGCATCAGGAGCAGGACGAGCTGGAGCCAGAGCAGAAGCACGAGCAGGATCGGGACTCTCTGGCAGCTATTTGGTCACTGCACTTAGTGCACTTCCTTTAGTCGCATTGCTGGGGTTTTTCGCCAGCCAAAAAGGGGGATAAATGAGAGGAACCGGGCAGTAGTGGGTTAAGGGTTTTTTAAACCTGCTACTCATCACTGCAGAAAGTGGCTGGGGGAATGTGAAAGGAGCAAGGGCTAGCAAATCCCCCGAAAAAAAGAAACCAAAATGTTTTCCAATTTAATTTGACAATAAATCTCATCTTATATCCAAGTTGAATGAAAATATTTACTACTAAAGAAATAGAAAAAATAAATTAAGTTTATAGAAAATATGTTCTTAACTATTATTAGGAAATAAAACCAAATTTGAGTTAAGAAGTGCATTTACTACTGTAGTTGGTAAAGAGAGTTACTCGCTAACACTCAAAAATAGTGTAGTCTATCTTAATTTAATTATAATTATAGTTTCTTTATTGTATTTATTTGTACAAAAAGCATAGTAATAGGTACAAAATATGTAAAATAAACCGAATTATATCTGCCTCTTAAGGGATAGTAATTTGTCTGATCTAACAGTTTTCCTCCCGTTCGATCAGTTTTAAGAGATTATGCTGCACACAATTATCCCTACTGGGTATTAATTGTGTCGCAATCCGAGCTGTAGCTTCCTAGTTTTTGTACTGGCGGTGCTCCTGTTGCTGCCTCCTGATGAAATGCCATGCTTGGCGGTTGAGCGCTGAGATTTTGCAGCAGGAAAAGCTGAAGACCGACACTCCACACCACATACACACGTGAAACTGAGTGTGTCCCCTTTGGGAGTGTGTGTGATGGAATTTTACAGTTTTAGTTAATGTTTAGCCAGCGCAATTTTGGCCCAAAGAATGCAGTGTTGAAGAGCCAAATACTATGACAACATCACTTGTATATACAAATCTATATCTGTGTGTAAAGTAAGGATAAGCTGCCCTCAGTGTGTGTGTGTGTGTTTGTCGTGGAAAGTGGTTTAGTGATATTTTCATTTTGGCATTGGGTTTGTCATTAGAGTGTGGCCAAGCGTGTAAATGAAATTTGATAAGATTAGCCTGTGCAATTGTTGCAGTCGAACCCCTGGCCTTCCCATACTACAATTTTTCCTGAGCTATTTCTTAATATCTGGCGAGCTTTCTTTGAGTGGTATAAGAGTGAAACCGTTGGAAATTTAAAAAAAAAAACCCTGGCTTTAGTCAATCGAAAGTTTTTGCGTTCCACAAATTTGCTCGCTTGTTCCATGGTTCGGGGCGCATGACCATCGAAGCCGCCAATTCGAAGTCGACAAGAGAGCCGAAGAAAGTTGGTTCTCGCGAGCGAGAAAGGGAGAGATAGAGAAGCGGGAGAGCTCAGAGAGTCTCGGGTCCCGTGGTTCCCTGTAAACTTACACGCTTACACCCCATTGTAGTAAAGTTGTTTGTGAGCAGAGAGGATGTGTGTGTGTGGCACCGATGGTGGCCAAGGTTTGGTTGTAGCGATGCTGCAGCTGGACAAATCATCAAGCAAATATACGACTTGATTGTAAATATCTTGGTTATTGTACCGGTGGCAGTCTTGATATGGGGTATCCCGAAAATCGGCCATCGCTCGGCTGTATTTCGATGAATTATTACATTATCTTCTCAAGGGACCTCGGTTTTGGGGATATTTTCTCTACACACTCGTATATTAATCCAATTTGCAACATTATCTGTGATCCTTGACTGTCTGCCCTCAGCAGTGATGCTGCAGTAACTGTGCGACGCTCTTGGAGCCCGGTTTCAGCAGCTCTCATTCATCTAGGGATAGGCGACAATAAAGAGAGGCGGACGTTAAAAAAGAGAAACGGAGAGCGAGAGGATGAGCGAGCGGATAGGTTCCACAGAAGTGCGTGGTGGAACGTGTTTGGGGAAGGTTCTGAAGAATAGGAGGGTGTTGAGGTAGGACGTAGTAAATATTAGGCTTACAAGTAAGGAAACCTTAAGGGACGATGATCATATTATATATTTTTGATAGCATTCTAACATATATTAAAATATATATTTTTTAAGCATTTATAGACTAATATAATCATGGATTGCTGAAAAAATATCAATTTTTTTAAGATTTCTAATGAAAACCATTTACTTTAAAATATAAATTCAAGGTTGGGCTTCGATTAACATTAACTAATAAATAAATAAATCCATATAAGACTTAGTTTCATATAATGATTATACTAATATATACGTTTCACAAGTCCAATTAGCTTAATTTCCCAACATAAAGCCAGCATAGGAACTAGGGCTAGTTAGCCACAACTTTAAACAACGATATGTACACTATAACCTTAAGCGTAGATAGCCTTTCTGAACTAAAAACTTTAATTTTAACCGACTTAGTACGCGGGCCAGCAAACATTTAAGCAGCACTCCACTAGTTCATTTCCTCACATTTCTTACCTATACTTTACCTGTAACTTCTACTATCGCGCCTACTAACACCTAACCATAGGAAGCACGTGCTTGGCTTCGCAAGGCCCCTTGAGTGTACTGACCGTAATGCATCAACGTTCAAGATAAACTCCTGAATAAAATAATAATTTTTTTAGCCAACAAATTTATTTTAATAAATTCCACAACTGTATAATCCCATAAATATTGTAAATGTCTTACTTGATCTTATACTCGGCCTGAGCCTTTGTAATTTGACTGACAAACTTAATAATTCAAGTTCATGTGGCATCTGAACACTCTGGGAGCTTACCCACCACATGCCTTCCACAATCCACAATCCTGAAGTCGGGGTGACTGTGGATTTCGCTTTTTTCGATTTACCAACCGAGCTCTTATAATTTCGATGTCGAACCGTCGGGCCGGCGCTGGCCCACTTACAGGGCTAAGAACGCACATCGCGACTCTGTGGTGGACTCGTGTGCTCGGCAGTTCGAAAATGCGCGAGCCGAACGGGCACCCGAAGGAGCCGATGGCAGAAGTGGCCCAAGCCACGAATGAATGGCCTGGCGCTTTAGTACTAAAAAGGTCGTGGATTTGTTTAGTTGTCGTGCTCCGTTGTCGCCGCTTGTCGTTGTCGCCGTCGCTGCCGCTGTCGTGTTGTCGTTGTCGCTGTCGTATGAGCAACGCATTCGCATCGCAATCGCCTGGCATCGCCTCACATCGCGTAGCCGCAGTGTTGACCGTCCGCATCCGCTAAACTGGCGAACGAAAGAGGGCTGGCGAAGGAAGTCAAGAAACAAGTGCCAGCGCGGAGCGTAACGCAAAAGAAGTATATACATATATGTGGCAATCGGTTATTGTAATTGTTGAATGCTACTGGAGTGCCGAGTGAAACGAGAGTAGTGCACGTGCTAGAAACATCTCAAACGCCTGCGTTAAGTTTCTGGATGTGTTGTTATGCAAATCGCGTCGCTTTGGCTTGAGGCAACAATAATAAAGTGGGTGTGTGAGTGTGAGTGTGCGGGCGAGTGTGTGCCTGTCCCTGTGCCACCGTTCTCGCTATGTGTGTGTTACGGTGTATGTGCGCTGCTGGTGTACGCGCCCACAATGCATAAATCAAAATACACATTATTGAGTCATAAATAAAGTTCGCATCGGCTGCTACTTTAAATATTGGCCCCGAGCAAGACGAGTAAGCAAGCAAGACCGCCGAAAGCGAAATTTATGCCTCGCACCCGCCAAATACTTTGCCATATTTTTCGCTCAATTGCCTGCCGCTCCTGCCACAGCTCCGAAAAGTCCTTGAGCTGCCGCTTCCTGCTCCTCCTGCTCCTGCTCCTGCTCCCCTGAATTGATATGATGTGTGCGTCTCGCTGGCTGCATAAAACTTGCTCAATGCCAACACGCCCTCAACAGCAGCAACTCCGACAACAACACTAACCCCTGCGGGCTGCTTTTATTACAAGGGCCGTAAAAACGCCAAAAAAGCGGAGTAAACGCCGCAGCAAAAGGGATACAATACAGCGAGGAAACAGGGGTAAGTGCATGTGCCAAATAAATATATACAAAAATAAACAAACCTAAATTAAACGCTCAAAAGAGTGCTAGGAATAACAATAACAAAGGGAACGAAATATATAAGCTGGGAGCTAGAAGAAATAGGAAATATTTCGAGAAGCCAATGTTCCAATAAGCTTGGCTGAACATAAAGTTAATAAAATGCAAACAAAACAATCTGTACAATTCTTGATAGGAAATAGAAAGGATTCAGAGCCTTATGTAACTTAGCCCAATGCCGCAATATTGTTATTTTTACTTTTAATAATAAAAACAAAGTATTTTTATTTGAACCATTTTATTAAATCAAAAGAAGTTGCCTTATTGCTTTTACTAACATTTAAATACAAACTTCATGAATAAATGAATAAACTTGTTACTTTATTTATTAGCTATGCGAAAAATATAAAAGTAAACAAAGTAATTGGCCTACAAGTATTTTAAATACGTTTCTCTTTAGTAATAAATTCAAATTTTGTCAAACTATTCATCGGAGTCCATAAAGATTTCAACAAAAGCCACAGCAAAGTACATCTACGTGGTTTGATTGTATTTAAAATTCCTCAAAAATTTGACAACCTAAAATATGTGCAGCTTACGCTTCATACAGATTTGTCAGGGCTTTGCCAGAGTATAGCTCTAACTGTGAACAGCGCAAGTAAAGCCAAATAAAGTTACCAACTTAGCTGACAATCCCCAGACCGGGCCCGGAATCCCCATTTTGGAAATCACAGCTGATATATTTTAAGCCACACTCCCAGTCACGGCCATCACCGAAGTGGGTCACCCAAGCGAGTGAGACTCACAATTTGTCTGCGACTGTGTCACAGATAATATTTCCCATTGCCTTTGATCATTTCGTTGATGCCGGGGTGTCAGTCAGTTAGTCAGTGAGTCAGTCAGTCCGCCCGCTTCTCCGAAGTGCGTTAGTCTATCTCGGGGACAAGTAAGCCATGGAAATCATATTAAAATGCTGTCTGTGCATAACCTACTTTTTATTTTTATACATATGCATATAGGATGCCGTGTGGTGTGCAACTCTGTGGCACTCACACCCGCTCGCATTCTCCTGCAAACTACTCGTATATTGTTGCCATTTCACTTTTGCTGAGCACGTCTTCGCAAAAACACACACTGCTCTGCGTGTGTGTGTTTGGGGAGTGTATTCGGGGTTTGCATTGCTGCAGGCGCTTGCCAAATGCGCTTTGTTGCCGCCATTGTCAACGTGGCGGAGTGCGAAGGCATAGGAGCAGGACATTTTTGCATTTTTCGGCTCAGTCAGCGCAACGTGGCCTGGCAGCGAGCCAGCGGAGCTGAGCAGGGGCTGCCTTGGCTATCTCGTCTCTGATTTTCAGCAGACTGCGGACTTAAATTATTAAAAGGCTGGTCCAGAAACTTAAGAAGCCTCGCATAAATCACGCTGGCCAGGGGACAACCTGGCGTATGCGCAACTTTAATAACATGAGCAGCAGCTGCAAAAGTTTCGCCTGTCAAGGGGAGCAAGTTTAATGCAGCATGTAAATATTGTCATGACACACGAAAACTTTCACTGGCCCTTTGTTGACAGGCTCTCGAGGACAACGGCTGAAGGGATATGTGTGTGAATGTGTGTAGACAGCAGAGATTTATGAGCGCACGACGAAGAAGACGAAGCGTGTGACTCGCATCAAACTCGGAGCGGAAAGTTTCACAATTAATTTTAATAGTTCATAGCTGAACTCTCCCCAAGCAGCTCCCGAATCGGCACTTTGCTCAAGCTAACCCATGCAAAATGTGGTTTAAGATTTTTAAAATACTTTTTCTCTCCAAAATAAACATCAAGGATGCTGCTGAAGCTAAAACTTTACTTAAGAAAAACAGCCTTGCTCAAATAATTTAAAAAATAATTTTCCTATTACCCTATTTTATCGAACATTAAAAAATGAACTTAAAACTTAATTTAATAAGTATAAAAACCGCTTCTTCTAAGCTGAAATTCAAACAATTATTTCCATTCAATCGTTCTCACGCTACGAGTTGAAAAACGCTTTAAACCGTATCACATTACAAAGGAACGAGGGACAGAAATCAAAGCTTTGGTTGTACAAAGCCAAATAATCCATCAAGTGGCATTAACTTGAAACAATAAATTTCACACACAGCGGCAGAGGTAAGCCCGGGCCCTGCTTAGATGGCAAACAACTCGAGCCGGCACTTGAAGTGCTTGGCAACTAATCAGGTTTCAAATGCCAAAGCACACACACTCGCACACTGAGCAAAAAAAAAAAAAAAGAAAAAAAAAGAAAAGGTAAAAGCAACCCGGGCAAGGGGAAAACCATCCAGTGCCTGAGTGTTGGTAATCAAAGCTGCTTAGAGGCCTGTGCTTCGTTTGTACTTTGTGAGAAATCGGCGGAGGGGCTTTTTCGATTGTAGCACCGAACCGCGGCTTTGATTTTTCAGTTAATGCATTCGATTTCAGTCTAGACGGGACTAAGCTTCGTTGCTGATATAAAATATCAGCTATAAATTTCCGGGGGTCAGCCCGTGCTCGGAAGTCTAAATAATTAATTGAGTTACTCGAAAAAAAGGAGGAAATAATTTGGCTTCTTGTTTTCCTTTTTAATTTGATATTCGGTGAACATTTAATTACAGGGAACTGAAACCAAACAAAACTTCTATTCGAACTATCACATGCCGCAACGTTCCTTCACAATGTCATGTAGCAATTAGGTAAATCCCTCCCTCAGAATTTGTATGGTGCCCTTCGACTTCCGCCACAATCATACCTGAACTACACTCGACTACAGTGTTGGGCCTTGGTTTTACTCTCTCTGGCAGAGGCTTCTTCGAATTCACAGCCGTCATGGCACACGAAATTAGTACAAATTGTTTAGAAATGTGAAGCCAGGCGTTAAGTCCGGCCAATGCTAATCCGAAATCTGCCATCCGACTCCTTGCTCCTGACGGACTCCGGTCTGCCAATCAGCCAGCCGCTTTACAAAATTAACTGAAAAGGCTAATGTACTTCCAATGTTGACCTGTACACAAAAATAAAAAAAAAAGAACAGCCACGGCAACAAATTTAGCCGGGAAATAGGTAGAGCCAGAATATGAACCCATTGAAAAGCTCGACCCAAATTCGGAGGAGCAAGAAAATGAAGAAATGCAACAGCATAAAAAGTGAAAGAGCAACATGAACTGGAAACCACCATCAGGCCAAAGCTGGCATATTGCTTTAACCAGGAATATAGTTAAGTTTTTATTAGCAGCCCGAAAAAGAAGAGTATTGCGATTACAGAGCGAACTTGGTGAAATTTGTGGGGATTCTAGGGAGAATGGAATGTCTGTGTAATGGCTTAATTTAAAATGAATAAAATTAGTAAAACTAATTTTGGGGAAACGCCTGTATTAAGTTTTGCCAGCGTATAAATTTGTGTATAACGTTGCTGAAAGTTCAGCGCTTTCATCATAATAAAATAATAAACACATAAAATTTCACTTGAAAAATGCAAAAATATTTTCCCGGTGGCTTGTTTTAGTACCTTGTTTTATAGCTAATTGGAATTATTACAGAATTTCGCCACATTTTATAGTAAAAAGCCCTATGAACAACCTGTATATAGTAACAATTTGTGCTTATGGCTCTCGGTTATCTTCATTTTTTAATACTGGTCGTTGCATCAAAAAGTAATACCATCATATCGTAAAACTATAAAAGCCCTGGCCGTTAGTTATGCAAAGTGTATTAAAATCATCGTCTAGCTGGGCAACTTTTCTCGCCCGGATGCCTGTCTCTTACTCTTTTTTTCGCCGCTTCGGGCTTTTACTTTTCCTCCAGTTTTTCTTTTCTCGTTTACCGCTGGTATTGTGTGCGCATAATAGCCTGAAATTAAATCAGCAAGCGCGTGGGTAACTTAAAATAATAGCCATTGCTTATGTTTAAGTAAAATATGTACTTTGTGTACGAAATAAGTGACCAGAGGGGAAGGCAGCGAGCGAGACTCGAGCAGCTGCTGCGTCTTTTTGTGATTTCGGGCTGCTTACTTATTTCCGTTTCCGCTTGGCTCGCTGCCTCTGGCTGCTGCATTTTTTATTACCAACTCACCGTTCTGGCACATTATTTAGGCATCTCTATCGCCGGTTTTTGCTCCTGTTCCTGATTTTTGTACTTTCCCTCTCATAGCATTTCGTTTTATCGCCGCATTTCTGCTGCATACTTTGGGGGAGCCGCTTAAGAGCTTTGCTTAATTTTAGCTGCAGTTGTGTCGGGATTATAGCCGACTGACTAGCAAGGAACAGGAATCGGCTACACTATAATTTAAGCCTGCTTCCCTAGCTGCTTACCCGATTCCTTATTGACACTGGCTAATGTCGGTAATTCAGTGTTTGCTCGACTTCTGCCATTTGAGTGTCAGTGTGCGACTGTGGCAGATATATTTCAATAATAATAATTAATAAAACGAAACCGAGACTCCAACTGCTTGGCCCTATTGATTTATGGCTCTTGGTAAATTGTGGCACTTAGTGTAATTGTTTATGTATATGCCAAAGGTCCAACGAAGGACTTTTGGTTTGAGTTGGCCACTTGATTAGCCACCCCCTAACAGGGGGGTAACCAGGGAAATCGGACACATACTAGTATCTCCGACAAGTAGCACACTTAAATATTATTGACCCACTCACACATTCTCTAAATTTCTATAATATTTAAATTGAATTATTGATTTTGCATTGAAAGTGCCAAGCTGTTGTTATGGTACTCTCTTTTAGATGTAATATTTAAATCTTTTAATAGAACTATTGATCACTTCATAAGTAATATAGAAAACTTAATTCATTTTGTGTGTTGGCCTTTCCAATATTTGCTTTCTTGACTTAAAATATTTTATTCTGCTTTTAATTTATGATATTTTCCTTTATATTTTTAGACATTTTATTAATTAACTTGTTCGTTGTCTGGCAAAATGCAATGATTCATCGTAGACCAGCCATTTTTTGGATTTTGGATTTAAAAATATTTACTTATTCAAAAGTAGGAAGACAAACCACAGCGGGGTAAACACATACAAGGAGGAGTGGGGGAGTGGAAACTTGTGGCATATGAAATGAGCAAATAAAAGAGACATTCAATTATCTAAAAAGGAAAACAAATATGAAAATTAATTTGACATGTTTGACATTTTGGGCAAACACAGGCATGAACATCACATCAAAGAGAGGGGGCAGTGCGTGGCGGGGGCAGTGCCGGGCTGAGAGTGACGGAAAATGCCAGAAAAACATTTGATTAACCCAGATAAAAGGGCAGCGAGCGAAGGAGCAAAGGTCCTGGAGCGGGAAATGGCGTGACAAACGCTTAACTCTTTAATCAGGGATTCCTCTTTGGCCCCCAGAACAGCTAATTTCTGAGCGAATGTGAGCATTTTCCATTGCTTTTTTCGAATTATTTTGCTTCCGCTTTCGGGGTTTTCTTTTTATTATTATTATTATTATTTATTTTTGCCATATTTTCTAAGCGCGAGTCACGCAAACTTGCGCGTTTCGAGTGTGCCTGTGTGTTTGTCACGCATGAAGCGCTGACAGCCAAGCAAACAGTAAACAGCAAACAGAAACAGGACAAACACAGGACGAGAGGACTATTAAAAGTAAACACGCGCGCACACACACACGTAGCAAACTAGAACTGAGCCTAAAAAGTGTGCAAAAGCAAGGACACAGCGAAAGGATTTTTTGCAAGCACGCAAAAAATAAACAGCAGAAGCCACAATGTTTTCACTTGATGATGATGGTGGCCAAGAAAAAGAAATATTTCCTGTCTGCTCTTAAAGATTTCCCAGACACACACACTCAAACACCAACGCATCCCTAGCCCGAAGCCCTGAAATTGAAAGCGCGTTGCATGTCAGCGACCCCCTACCACCCTTTTCCGCCCCACCCCCTCCTTTCCATGCCATGTGGGCCACGCCCACATCCGTCTGCTTAGGCTCGACTTCGCTTGCAAAACTTTTGCGACGCGTATGAAAATGATGCCAGCACACGCATGTGTGTGCGTTGGTAAGCACATCATTTTTGCCTTTGCTGCTGTCTTTTGATATTCTTTTTTTTTGTATTTTTATTTTTTGTATGCCCTTCCAGAGGGTAAAGCAGAGAATACCATTGGTACACAAATTTATCGATATAATTTGATGCATTACATTTTATTTTAAATTTGAAGTATTACATTACGTTAAAGAAAATCCTTTTTTGGAATTAGCCACCATTTGTTTTATTTTACGCAAAAAATCTAAATTTCCAAATTTAAATTGATAATACTCTGTAGAAAATAAAAGCACCTATCCGCATTTTACCGATTTTTGTAATGGGAATGTAATTAGTGAACATATAAGCTCTAAAAGTTAAACAAAATATAATTCGTTTTTTTTTAAGCTAGTCTTAAATAGTTATCTAAAAATATAAACAAAGATTTATTAATTATTTTGAGTACACAGATCTAAAGATACATTTATCCTAAACCAGTTAAGGTAAAACTTATGCAAATCGTGTGAAAATTAGAGGAGATATGACAAATTCAATAAACTAACACCAATAAGATATGTTGCAAAAAAAAAAACTTGCAACAATTGTTGGAGGGAAGTAGAATATGTTTATAATATATTACAAAATTGCGGATATTTTTAATATATACAATTGCTTAACAAATCTTTAGAGTATTTAAATTAAAAATGGTGTCGAAAATTCTTTGGAACTTAATCGAAGAATTTATGGGTTTCGATAAGCAGCCTAGACCTATGAAGAATCGTAGGAATATTGCAAATAATAATGAATGAATACGTGCATTATTTAGTCAGCCATGTAGCTTCATAGATTATAATTAAATAATCTTAATTCTTCTCAAACTATATTGTAATTAAATAATATTCAAAAATGAAAATGTGACTTACTCATTTATTTAAAAACTATTGACCCTTTTCAACAAGCAATGGCTTACTACACCTCTTTTAAGGATACAAGTTAATATACCTCTGCTTGTAAGAGTACTTTAAGGTTCATTTAGCTCGCCTTTCCTGCCAGCATATATACATACATATTTTTTCCACAATTTACCGCGCCATCAAAATAAAGTTGAAGTTGACTGTTGCCTGTTTTTGCCAATGGCAAAAAAAAGGAGACGAACCCGGAGAGCTGGATCTTCTTCTGCCATTGCCTCTGTTGCCACTGTTTGTTTTTGTCTGCTGTGAACATCATCAGTATTTGCCTTGCCATTTGACTGTCTGAAAAATTTAAACTTTTCACATTTGAAATTTCCCGGAGATGTGATAAGGGGAGATGGCAGCATTTTTGCATTTAAATTAATCCAAAAGCAACTGAAATTTGTGCCGGGCTAGGGCCTGAGCCACACAACAGCAACTAAGCTCTAATACCGATAGACCGTCATATACATTTCCCCCTTTTTTCGGCTTTCACTTCATATTTCCATAATACACATAAATAAAGTCATTTTTCCCTACTAATACTTACATACTCGAAAAAGGGGGGGGGGGAAAAAGAGATGCCAAGCCGAAAGTTGGCCAAAAAAAGTGAAGAGAAAAGTTTTGGTAAAAGTTTTTTACCTAGCTTTCGAATCGAAGCGTAATCAAAGCAGCCGAATACAAACAAATGCTAATGCCAGGACTTAGTTTTCGGGTAATGATGTGGAGGCATGTGTGTGAGTTTGTGTGTGCGTTGGGTGTGTGCAGGGCATGCTGGTGTGGGTGAAGCGCGTGTGCGGCGCTAAAGGAAACGACAGCCAGTTACGTGACTTTTATATTCTCAACGCATTTTTGCCCTGCTTCCTTTCGGCTGTGGAAAGGATTTGGCAAGGGGTTTGGGGAATAGAGTGTTTTATCCTGATATGCTACTGCTGCTCCTGCCAGGGCTGCCGGGGCTGCCCTGACCGAAAGCCAAGTTTATATAAGCCATTTTCCGATGGGGCCCTGTCAAAGGCAAAGGTCAAGTTCGCCGCCTGAGTGCTTCGCCTGCTTATGCGGTGACATGTTCCTGGCCAATGAGAACGTGACCGGGATGAGGAGCAGGCCAGATCGCTCAGCAGTGCTCAGCGCGGTGTCGGAGCTCTAAGCCAGTCTAAGCAAATCAATGTAAATGCCGCAGCTCCTGGCGCCTGGCTCCTGGCTAATTAAAAACTCACCTGCGCAACACCTTCTGTCTCAATTAGAGCAATTTGCCCGAGTCATTAATGTCAATTGAGAGAGCACGGCGGCAAGTGTGGCAAATGACAATGAATAGACAAAAAGGAACCTCAAGATGAAGGACAAAAGGACGGGTGGGAGACGGGAAAATTAGCGCATGACTTTCAGGCGTAAAATTGAAAATCATTGCAGCAACACCTGACGCCTCAAGTGGGGTCCACACGCATTACGTGATTTTCGTTTATGATTTCTGCTCACTTTAACTGCTTGCCCGCTTCCGTTTCCGCTCCACGGATTCGTCCTTGTCTTTGGCCATAAAAATGAATATTTATGCGCCCTGCCACCGGGCATAAATATGTTGATATACGTACACAGGGAAAATATGTGATTGGATGTGTATTAGTTTATGGTAATTCTATTTGGATCCAACTAATGTAAATGAAATAAGGCTAAAGTAATGCAAGCTTCCGAGCGACACAATGTCTAGGGAATATACATATATAGTTTAAAGGTCTCATTTCCAATTGGTTATTGCTACAATTTGGTTCGGTGTACTCATAATATAAGCGATATATTGCACATACGCGCACGAGCATTTGGCATTCATCAAATCGCATCGATTATTGTATATGGAACATAGCAGCAGTTCCCTTTCTCTCCTCTCTCTCTCTCTCTTTCTGTGCCTCTCTTTCCCTCTCGTCATTTGTCATGGCAAGGAGAAACACCGGAGCAATGGTGATTTATCATATTTACCTTGGCTCTGCACACACACGCACACACATACACTCGCAAGTCGTACATGCCCAGGTGCAAGGGTTCAGGACCCTAATGCAATTTGTTTCGCGCTCTGACTGTCGAGCATTTTATGGCCCGAACTAGAAACGCAACCATAGAGCCACAGATCCTGGCTAAGAGCACTTTGCATCCGGACAAGTGTGTGCCGGCTTCCATGTGTCCTATTTGTATACGGGAGTGTGTGTGTGCATTCATTTAAGTGCTGTGCATAATATTTAAAAGAAGATGGGACAGATACTGCAGCACTATACGGTCACGTTTCACGGCTATCATTATATGTTACATACAATCGTTGATATTTAAGAAATCATAGAAACCCCCCCTTGAATATATGGTGTTCAAGGTTCAAGGTTTTTATTTCAAATTTTAATCAAAGAAAATGGGAAACTGAAAATACTTCATCAAAGAGCTGAAGCTTTTTAACCTTTAATGTCAGTGAAATAATGAATTTATAGAGACATACTATGCTATGCCTGAAACATTTCTTTTTTTTTTAAATATTACAAAAAAAATTATAATGCATAATATTTTTATTGTTATATTTTTAGAAAAATAAAGAAAATTAAACAATAAATCATTGCCTAACTCGAAACTGCTTGTGGCTGCGTTACGTATTTTTCCAATCCGACTATAATTCTCATTATTCTGTTAGTGAGGAAAACGGAGCTTAATAGTCATCGCTTCTGCCTTTGAAAGACGAAGGTATTTCGAAGAAGCTCGCTCCAGAACACTGCTACATTATTGTTCCCCTTAGAGGGGATATAAAAAAGGGAATGCAGCAGAAATAAGAAGGAAAATCATGAATAAGTGAGTGCAATCAATGCCCGAATGTTTGTGGGCCAGAAGAAAGGCGAGCGTGTTTTCGTAGGGAGTGAATGCCTGCGTATTCTTGTGTTTGCATATGTGAAGAGCTTAAAACGATTTGTAGCCTTTAATGCGACCCGTGGCCTGACATAAGCGACCGGTGTAAGGAGACACACGTGGCGGACTGTCTTCCTCCCTCTCTCTAACCAACAGGCGTTCACTTTCACACTGCTTACAGAGAAAGAAAAAATCTAGAAATTTGCGGCGACAGTGGGAAAACAAACCTTTATTGTTAGATGCTGGTGACTTAGAACTGAAGACTGTAAAGCATAGGTTAAAAATAAAAATAAAATAAAATGTTTTCGAATAGAATATACTTAATAAGAACTGATGTCAGTAATGGACAAATAATATGAATTAACTTTTCTGTCCAAATATTGTAATGAGATTAAGTTTCGGCAGAGAACATTTGATTTGCTATTGTGTAAATGAAAGTGCTTGGACTCAGAAGGAGAAGATTATGTGACTTACAGCGGTTTTGAGTGGCTTCGATAACGAAAGCAACTCTGTGATTGCGCCTTACAGCACAATTTCGTGGCAATAATCGATCATTGATAGCACAGAATGTTATTATTTTGCGTTAGAATAATTTTCAATGAGGGTAGGGAATCAAATTGCTTTACGTTATACTTTATCTTGTTATTTTCTTTACTGTTCCGATAGCTATCAGCTTCTTTGCACTCAGGGTAGAAACCGGACCTAAATGCAAAATTCAAGCAAACTTCTTAGAAAATTCCCTTCGAATATTTTCCTTCAGTGTCCTGCGTTCCTGCTTTGTGTTTTATGCGACACGTTTGGTAACTCGATAGCCCGGCATACGCATTTAAATGGCAAGCTTACACAATTTACCAAAATACTTCCCCGGCCCTTGCCTTGGGCTCGCTTTGTTTGCGTTGCTTGGCCCGGAATCGATTATTCAATTTCGGGTATACTTCGGCGATTGATTTTGATTGATTCGCTCACATATCGAATGACGCTGCTTTGTTAATTTGCATCAATTTCGGACGTCTAATTTGATTTGATTAATGTGATTAATGTGGCAACTCGCTGGAATTCCCCTTTTGCGCAGAAGGGTTGACGTTGCCACCCATCCACCAGGTAAATAAAGAAAGGGGATGCTGCTTGCAGAAAGAGTGTAAAAAAAGAATGTGAACTGATGGCTGATGGGTTTGTCAGTTGGCATCAAAGCGCATTAGTTTGTATGGCGTCCAAATTGGTAGGGCGGCAGGCACTTTGCAAACACACCTCTCTCAAACATATCAGCGCCCAAATCTGCCAGGTGCTCCATTTTTGGCCAACACACAAGCACACAGAGAGAGATAGGGAGCGCGTGCTAAAGGCGAGAGCCAAACAATACAAAAAGGGCCAAAAGTGGGCTAACTCTGAGTGCAAAGCTACCAAAAAAAAAAACACAAAACCAGAGAAAACAAGGTGAAAAAACAGAGAAAACTGAGGAGAGCGAGCGAGAGCCTTGCAGCCTTTGGGCCCATTGCAAAGCCTGTCAGCCGTTCCGAGGGCCAGAAGGCGCGAGGAGCGTGCCGAGGTGCGGATTGGATGGGGGCACTTATGTGATAGCTCCCGCTTTGACGGCGGCACCTTTTGTCTATCCATGTGTTGGGGCCCAATCACAGCACAAAAGGCCGGAAGAGAAAGCCAAGTCTTTTCGGCCCTGCACCGGGAGAAAACGTAATTTATTTGACTTTGATTTTAAATACAGAAAAAAAAGAGAAAATGTTATATAGAAGAGAGAATAAATTGTATAATAAAATATATACATTTTCTAAATGAAAAAATATAAGTTAAATAAGAGACTTGAAAGAAAGTACCTTAGTGGATGCTGCATCTACATGTTTTCCTTTCTTTTATTTACTGTTTGTCGCCTTTCGCTTGTTTTATCTGCCGCCTTCAGCCACAGGCGACGGCATCTCAACTTTGACATATGACAAGAGGAATCTCCAGCGGCGAGAAGAACCTTCGAGGATGGAAAGTGAACGACTTGGAGTTCCCACTCCCTACAACCTCTATTTGGCTCATTAGGAGCGGCGCAGGAGTCGGCTTAATTACAGTTCCTGGTAAAACCTCAATTTAAGATGTTGCCAGGACAGCTGGCAATGACCAGTTTTCAATGCCTAATTGGGATTTAAGGGCGCTGGCAAATAATTTCCATTTAATCGCCGCGCGAAACTTTAACCTAATTGTTAAATCAATGAAACCGAAATTCAAATACAATGCACTAATTACAAAAGTTGAGTTCCGTCGCTAATTAGAGGACAAAGAAATCGATACGGAAACTTATTTGCCGAGCTCCTACAGTTACAGCCAGGCAGCCAGGGCAACACATGCCCGGGCATTAAGTGTGCGAATTTCCCGACTCTTTCGAGGGCTTTTCAATCACAGAAGCTCAGTCTCAGACTGGGTCTCAATCGCCAGACTCCGTTTGAATTTCAGTCAAATCAAGGCGATATCCTCTGGCAAACAGGAGAGCAAAACAAAAGGCAAACACAAAAATACGAGTGCAAAATAAAATCGATTCCGCCGGCAGCAGAAGTGCTGGCAACAAATAAAATAAACGACACATGACAGGGAAGCGGGAAATGCGAAATGCGAAATACGAGCTGGGAAACAAACAGACACAAATAGATAGACAGACGCGGCTGAGACAGACAAGGCCAATAAAAAATACACACAGCTGGGGAAAGGGATGGAAAGATGGTGGAATGAAAAAAAGAATAGAAACACGTTAAGTTGCAAGATATTCAGGCCAAGACAGGCGAAAGAGTCAAAGTCACTGTTGGATATTGCGTTAAGACGACACCTCACTTTCACATTTCCTACAACTTTCTCTTCGCTTTTTTTTGAAACAGTGAACAAATTCGGGGGTTCAGGATGTATTTTTAAGAAAATATTATCAAAACCTAAATTAATTGGAAATATCTTAAGCCCTAAACATGAATTATATTTAAAGATTTAGTAGGTAAATTGTAGATTATAATATAAGGATTATTGTTATGCCTTATGAAGCCAAGATTAAATGTATATCTCCTATAATTTTTTTTACCTTTATGTTCACTTATTCACAGCTAAAAATTTATGTTTAACTAATAGCTAACATTGGGTTTAGCACCATAGTAGCTTAGGCCTTTACCTCGGAAGATATACATATTTCTTTTTACTAACTAACTTAATACTAATTATTTAATAATAAAAGCACTTCGGAGTTTTCCATTCTCTATTATGATAATCGAGATACGAATATGTCTTTGCCAGTGTATTTCTTTTTTTCGTTTCCCAAGGCAAAAAGCCGAAATAAAACGTCATGTAATTTATTTATTACCGATTGCAGATAAGCGCGCCAAGGCTACTTACAGAATGTATTAACTAATTGCTTCCCGTCAAGGTCGTTTCGTGTTGCCTGCTCCCAAATACCCCTCAAACCTCCGGCGTCTCCGACCCTGAAAAATCAGATTCTCGAGGGCATCGCCTGGCAGCTCGCTGCTGCCTCTGTCTCCGCTTCTGATAAATGAGCATATTTCCCTTCCAGTAAGAAAAAAAACACAGCAGACTTGGCCAAAAACCAAAATCATTCCTAGGACTTTTGTGGCTGATTATCTTTTGGCTGGACGGGACGGGACTAATGACCATCGAAAGTGTGAGGAACTGAGTGACGAACTTAAATACTTGTAATAATATATTGTTTTTGCATTGGACTTTAATGGTTAATTTGTGGCTAGATTTGGGGCCTGTTAGTTCATTTTATTTAAAAAAATGAAGTAAAGTGGTTAATATTTTCGCAAGTAAAGAAAAACCTTATTAATTCTTTAGGTAAATCAAAATCCTTTTTAGTTTGTTAACTCTTCACTCAATAGTTATGAAGTTTCTTCATTAAATGAAAAAAATACGTTTTACAATATGTTTTGTATTTTTCATCTGGAGTTATATTCTGCTTGAATTATCTGCAGTGGAACGTCAGTTCAAGAACTCGACTAGAGGAAAAATGTACTGTTTACTATATAAAATTGTCTAAAATTAAAGAACTTACATAAAGAAGACTTAAACAGTTTTCACCTGTGAATATTTATGCAACGAATTTTGTACCTAGCAGCATGATGTACACCATTGTTTCCGGTTGAGTTAAAAGCCAGTTAGATACATGTTGCCGCCCCTCAGGACAGCCGTCAAAGTGCAGCGACATATTGAAATTTGATGGCGACAGTGCACCGTTCGCCGTGTCCCTGGCGGCATTAATTTTATCAAAGTCTCTGGCTGGCTGGCTGGGCGTATGTGTGTGGGGCAAGGAAAATTTGATCCGTTGCAACAAGACCGTGTTACAAAGGCTCCTGCAACCTTGTGCGTGTGTGTGCGTTAGCCCAAAGGTAAACAGCGGAGCATGAGCCTGCGTCTGAACTGAACTCGACGGCAAGGGAGCTGAGCTCACCGGGTATTATAAATCAAAGGCAGGTGGCTGGGAGGACAGCCAGGACTGCCGCCACGCCCACCAAAACACAGGCAGCATCCTTTTAATTTTGCCTACGTGAAATTAGTTGCGTAAATCCCAACACGAGAACGCACTCGACAGCAACAAATTAGGCAAAAAGCTTATGTAAGAGGGGAATAAAAATGAAGGCAGCTGGTAAACTATGCGCTTAATAGTGAGAAGCGTGTGCCATAAACCCATGGAGCGGGAGGGGGGCGGCAAACAGGAGGCGCATGGCACCGCCACTCACTCACACACACAAACACACTCATGTGTGTGTCGGGGGCCCGTCTTTGGGGAAATTAAAGCGTGGCAAAAAGTGCCAGGCTTCATGTTAATTTTCATTAAAATTATATTAACTTGTAACGTGGCTGCTGCCTCGCGAAAGAGATAGCTGTGCACACGGGGAGCGAGACGGGTATTCACATACACACACACACACATGAGCGAGTGCGACCAGGCGACTAATTTTTAGTGTCCTTGCAAGTTTATCAAGGGAGCGGGGTGCACACAAAAAAAGGGACAAAAGGCGAGTTCAGGTCCTGCGGGACACTTAAAATATTTAAATGCGCAAAATAATAAATTAGAACATTTTTGTGGCCCACTCCACCCCGAAAAACACGAAACACTGTACTGGCTGCTGGCTTTCGGATGGTCTTTCAGGGGTAAGGCCAAAAGATCTGGCGGCTGGAGAGTTGGCCCCAAGACCTTGCCCATGTCCATGTCCGTGTCCGGGGTCTGACACTCAACATGACAGCACAGAGCGAGGTGGCCCAAGGTATCCCAGGTCTGAACTGGGTCACTGCTGCTCGGTGGCAGGAGAGAAAAAAAAAACTAGGCTAAGCGAGGCCAAAAGGTAGTTAAATAATAAAGCAAGCAGCCGAAATAATTATAAAAATTATAAGTTGGAATGCAAACATTAGGCTTTTTATATTTTTAAATAAATAAATAACCCTTAAGATATCTAGTGACAACCAAAATACTTATCAAACCAATCCAGAAGAAAGCAAAAAGAAGTCAAGAAGGTTATTAATTTAAGCTCTTCTATTAACAATTCATTTTTCAATACAAGCAAAGTAAATGTTTTTATTAATAAAATTGTATTTATTTATTCAAAAGAGTCTCGTTAAAGTGAATATTTTTATTTAAAACATTAAAGTTAAACCACTTAAATACCTTTTAAAAAAGAAGGGCTGTATGTTTGACAGTGAAATAAACTCATTATTGGTGTGCATTTATTTTCATTTGTATTTCACATTTCGCATCATAATAAACTCGTCAATTATAAAATGGTCTTTTTCATATGGAAATATCGATGATAAATTATGAAAAGTTTTTTCCCATATTTAAAGGTGCCAGAAATGACTCAAATTACATTTTATTGTGTTATATTTTAAGTTAATGGGAAATATTTATAAAAGCGGTGGCATTTAAATTTTTTTTAATATTGAAGAGGGAGTAAAATACAGATTTAACCTTTAATACTATAACTTCTTACAAAGACACATGGCCTCAAGATTTTAATTTTAAAGACGTATCTACATGGAAAATTACTTCTTATATGACAGATAAAACGGGAGAGCACAACCGCTGGCCATAACTTATATAAATTCCGATTCCCACACCTTGATGGCTATAACGCCAGCCATAACCTCTTTGTCGCTCTTTGGCCAACACAAACATTCGTCTAAACATTTATTTACACTTGAAGTGGGCCAAAGTTTTGGCCCAGCACGTCGGCCACATCTGTCATTATTGTAATTGTCAAGTGTGCCGACACACACCCACACACCCATGCAGATACAGGGATATTCGGAGGAGTCCTATTGACGCTGAGATATATAAACCATTATGAGTTGCTCTCGGCCATAATAATGTCGATGTGAATGGGAACGAGAATGTGAATGCGAATGCGAATGCGAATGTCTAGGTGTGTGCTTTACGAGTCGGTTGGCGGCAGTTGGCCATTTATTATGTTGCCACATAAACAATATTTTATTTAACATCATTACCAGGGCGGGTATACGCATGTATGTGCTGGCGGGACTATAAAAATTGTCAGCTTTTGTGGCTGCCGCTGCTGCGTCTCAGTCTTTTACTTGGCCGGGACCACATAGCGCTGTGAATTATTTCACGCTTTGCTTTATTATAAAACACTTTTATGTCTTCATATAACCCAAACATTTTGAGTGCCGCACTCGCACACACTCGCAGACATCCCGTTTCCGTTTCCGTTTGGCATTATTTCGAGGCGAGCTTTTCATTGCACATCCCACTTGTGCTGTAAACATAAATTTGACGCCGCTACGAAATATCAAAAAGTATTTCGAGAGACTCGCATTCCCGCCTCGCGTGACAATAAAGCGCATCATAATAACAATAAGTGAAGGCTCTGCTTTAAAGGACCTTTTCCGCCGAAGGCCTAGAAGTCACACAAGCACCCTCCCTCCCTTCCTCACACACACATGTCAGCTGTAAAAATTCGCTTCAGTTAATTAAAACAAAACATTTTCAATTACAAACGCGGGACAGGGCCAAGCGCAAGGGAGTGGGCTGGGAAATGACTGGCGGCGACTGCAGCTGTTGTTGCATAGATACACACTCACACACACAACACTCTGATACAAGGCGGTTAAAAAAAAAAGTGCAGCGTACTTATGTGGGCAACATCACAGGGGCTGTTTGCATAGGTGTGAGTGAGTGCGCGTGCATGTGCAGCGCCAAGAGTTATTGTCATTGCAGCTGTTGCTCTTACTGCCGCATTTTATTATTATTGTTGTTTTTGCCGCTCCTGCCTGCCACTGTTGTTCCTCTTCTTGTCAACAGGCAGCGAAGCATCATGAATATATTAAAAATAAAAATATTGTCCTCCATGTGAGCGCTGGCTTTCGCAGAGTGCTATCTTTAAGGGTATGTCTTAATGGCAACCTCTTTAAACAGCCTCAAATATATATTATTTCCAAAGAATAAGTCAGCTTTATATTATATATCTTTATTCTTAAACTGTGAAAATAATTTATGTTTAGCACTGATTTTAAATTGTCTCTTACATTACAGTTTTGCACAGAAATATTTCAACAATTTCTGATATTAACAGCCAATTTAAGACATCACATGCTCTGCCTTGTAAGCATTCCGGTTTCTATTAAGTGGTCAGAGAGTTTCGCATTTCAGGTGCCGGACATGCAATCAATCAATCAATCAATCAGTGGTCACACAATCAACATGATTAGAGTCCGTCCCGTTTAATTAGTCCCGTGGCCAGTGAGAGCCGTGAAAAAGTTGTTAACACCAGGGCAACACGGCAATTGTTTGTGCCGTGTCCAAAATGGTTTAGATTAATGGTTAGCCCCAGCTTTGGGTGGCTGTGGGATGGGGCAGGATAAGTAGGTCATTTTCACGTGTGCATGTCGCTTATCACACAGCTAATGGTGGCCTCTAGCCCCTCTCAATACACTGAGCAGAGAGTCGAGAAAAAGGATACCTAGAGCCAAATTTCTGACTTAAAAATAATACAGTATTTCATACAAAGAAACAGTAGTAGTGTTCTTTGAAAAATAGTTATATAAAATATGAGAATATTAAGTAATTCAAATACAAAAGTTCCCTTCTCCTTGTGCCTTGCCACAGTGTATCTTGCCTATTTCGTTCTCGCCCGATTTCTCTATTAAAAATTGACTCCGTTTCATAATTTACATTTCCCCTATAGTCAAAATAGAATTTTCCGAGGGTGAATGGCACCCCCAGAAGAGGCCATAAATAGCTTGCCCCAGTGAGGCATAGATAAACCCTCAGACGGTGGCTCCCACAGCCCCAACCCTCGCGCAAGACGCAGACAAATTATGGACAAATTATGTCGACCTGGAAATGAGCAGCGGGCGAATGCGAGCCTGGTTTCAGCCTCATTATATAGCTGGCTGCTTCCTTCGCCTGGCCCCTCACCCGCTACCTGCTGGTAACCTACCAACCTACCCCATCCCACCTACACTCCCTCTGTTTGCATGCGTTGTCGTCTGTTTGGCTTTTGGCTTTGGTGCTGCGGCTTGGCCATATTTAAATCGCAGGAAGTCAGCGCCAGGTTAGCTACGGGCTACGCTATATCCCATATCCCCCATGTGCTCTCTGTGTGGCGGCCCTGCGTGCGTGTGTGTGTGTGTGTGTGGAACAGGGGGTTTCTGTGATGGTGGCCACTTCCGGTCGTTTGTCGCCATTTTCATAATGTCTGCCTTTGGCCCGGAGGCGTTTGTAGATTTAGTTGTGCCTTTTATTTCTCGCACTCTACCCGTGCTGACTTTGGTTTTATTCGTTCTCTTTTAATTTAACAGCAGGGCAAATATTTAGGTCGCCGCCCATCCCAACGCATCCCCCCTCACCTAGCTCGATATTAAAAATGCAAGTTGCAAAAACTATATATATATACGTACAGTTTTACGAAAATGTTTTAAATTTTTTTGCGTTGAGGGTGCTCGGAGTTGGCCCCACTGCGCAATTTGTTGTATTATTTAGCGAAGTTCACTTGAGCGTGTAGTTGAAATGAAAGTGGGCATGGTCCAGGCCCGCGGGGCAAGCAAAGTGAGTGGGGCTGTGAGGGATAAGCCGTGTCGGCAGTTTGCCGGAAATTGAGGCAGCAAGAGGTAAAAAAAAAATATAAAAAATATATATCTACGAAAAAATAACGGGAAAAAACACACACAGAAACAACGAGGACCAAAAGAAATTGTTGCAGTTGCAGGTGCAAAAGTGGAGCTCGACCACTCAGCCCCTGCCTGCAGTCCTGCCCCCCGAATTGAGCCCCTACTCATCCAGTCGCTGTAAATATAAGGCATAAAATATGCAACGGACGGGAGACAGGCTTTTAAAATATTGCTTAAATTTTTATGGCCAGCTAAAGGCGGGATTTAATTGGAGTGGCCGGCGGGCAAGTTCCTTCGCAGACCCGCCGTCAGCTATCTGCCTTAAATTAATTTTCATTCAGCCAATCAATTTGCCATCTCCCTGCTGTCAAATAATGCCAAATCCCCTGACAAACGCAGACGGATATAGAGATGGACA
This sequence comes from Drosophila kanapiae, assembly GCA_008042475.1. NCBI lineage: Eukaryota > Metazoa > Arthropoda > Insecta > Diptera > Drosophilidae > Drosophila > Drosophila kanapiae. The sequence goes on from VNJM01003026.1 coordinate 602,257, forward strand.
TACACACACACACTCACTAGCTATCGAGATCGAGAACGGAATGGAGGAAATGCAAATCAAATGCAATGCTGTAACAAGAAGGGCTGGATAAAAACGGAGAAAAGCGAGCTGAAGTGAAATGAAAAACGTTTGGCAGTTGGAAAAGCATGTCAAGCGGACTAAATTACCTTTATGCCGGGTGCCACTCGCAACTCACTCAACCCGATCGCCTAAGTTTTCCTCATGTTTATCGATTTCGCTTGGCGACAGTTTTTATGGAGCGCGGGCGGTGTTCCTGTTTATTTTCCTGATTCCCGCCGCTGACTTTGCTTTGTTCCTTTGTGGACTTCTCCTTAACCGCAATTCATTTCATTTCAATTGCCCCACAGAAAAACCGTCAGTTGAGTGTGTGAGTGTGCTGCACTTCCGGTTCCTGCCGTGGCTGTCATTCGTCCCCGACTGCTTTTTGCCGTCTGATTTTTGCCTGGCCCGGCCTGGCATTATGCATGTTGCTCGCAAATTTAATGTGATTTACCATTTAGACGATGTGCAGACATAAACGACACACAACACAGCGTCGAGCAGGCGGGGTGGCAAACTGCTCGAGGGTCATGAACTAAGTTTATTGTGCACATTTAAATGAAATTGCTGCGCTCAATTTATACGCTAAGCGCTCGAAGGCAATGCCAGGTAACTTGCCATGAAAAAAACTAAACAACAAAAACCATTTTAATGGAGAAATGTACGTAAACCTGGTCGAAGTTGAAAATACTCTTGACTACGGGATATATTACTATATTAAGATGTTTCTTAAATGTTTATTATTATTATTATTACAAGTAGCTTGCATAATTTAGTGCACTAATCACAATTATTGTCAGTAGCTGAGAGTTTCTTCTTTTTTCTGTTCTAATCTGATTATTTTTAATAAAAAAAACGTAATATTTATTTATATTTATCCTATTTATATCATAGCTATATCCAAAAGACTTCCTAAAAGTGTAAAAGAAAAAAAGAAAAGAAAGAAAAAATAGAAAACTATCGCCACAGGACAAAAAAACATTCAACCAACTTCACACCGACTCTACTATATATTCCTGTTCCCCAGATTTCCCCTCTGCATCCCCTCTCACCATCGCCTATTCATTTCGCTTGGCTTGGGTGGCTTTGGTTAGATTTTGTTCTTTCGCTTTTTCCAAACTCTTTTTGTTATTGTTTAACATTGCCATAGCTTTATGGAATATCCGTGTTGTCCTTGCCGATGTTGTTGCCTTCACTGGCTCCCTGGTCTGGCATCGTTTTTGAAATGTGTGCATATTGTTGGCATAATTGACTGGGTTTTTGTCAATGGTTTTTGTTTTTGCCGCCCTGCTGTTTTTTCAGCCGCCACCATCGGCTGCAGTGTCTAATGTGCCATTTGTTGACTCTTTCTCCATGGGCACCGGCAAATGGGTTCACTGACTAGCCAAGTGACTTGGAATTTGTCGAGCCAATGGGGGGAAAAAGCAGTGCACGAATTATTACTGCCTAGATCCATATCTCAGGGGCTTATGTTAAACGTTGGGAAATTTAGAAGAAGTTGGAGAGAATACTATTAAAGGATTTCATATTAAAAGGTCAACAACAAGTTGCACTTATTTAACTGATAAAGAACAATTACTATTAACACTAATCGCTATTTATAAAGAGAAATATAATGTTAGCTTAACAAGAAAGCTTAAGGGGGCATATATGAGTGTCGTTGTAATAGGGTGTTTTTCCCTTAGGATATCTTAAAAAATATAAATAAAGATGGTATCCCAGGTAGTAGCTAATCGTTTTTATACGACAAAGTTTCCCCTAGTTTTCTTTCGTGGTCTGCTCGGCTTGAAAAACTAAACTTTTTCACCCCCCCCGCCCAGGACACCCAGAGCCTTCGCACATAAGTAGAGACACTCTCCGCCGACAATCTCTCAATAAACACTTGCACAGCTCTTAATTACCCAATGCAAACTTGCTCAAGTAACACAACTTGTCCCTGGGCTGAGCTGTGCGTGGGTGTGACTGCTGGCATTACCTGCTGCGCCTCTGACCGACCCATCGCACCTGCACCTCCCACATCCTGTTGCGTCCTTGTCCCAGTCCCAGTCCCGTCCTTTAGCCAGCTTTTTCCCAGGCGCTGGAGAACTTCGCTTGACTGGCTGTCATACAAGTTTGTCAGGTTGTTTGGCTGCGTGTTAAACAAAAACGTGGCAACAACTTTCGAGTCAAAGTTTTCATGACTCTTTTGTCAATTACCGTTAGTTAGCAAGGGGTGGATGGTGGACCGGAGGGGTGCTAAGGCTAAGGGTGTTCGTTCTGGCGTTCCGTCTCCTTAAGTCTGCGGCCACACACATTAGGCCATTGACAAGGCGATTGGGAATGTCATGTAAGGTGGATGTTACTCTGGGTCACGGTATGTGAATTTTCCCCTATCTATCCCCTATCCGCTTAAATGCACTGGTGAAAAATAATGTCGAAATCGGGAAAACGTGGGAGAAGTGGAATTAGAATTCAAACTAGCATTTGTGTGAGTAAGATCGTGCTGACCTCGCCGATGGCTGCGAACGCTTTCACTGTTGGTGTGAGAATAGCTCGGGCAGAGAAACTTCAGTCTATCTGTGGGGCATCATTGATCTAAATAAATAGGAAGTAAAAACTTTTAAATGCTTTACAATATAATAGTATTATTATAAAAGAACCTTCGATTGTGTGACTAATAAATCAATACTAATAGATATCTTTATTAATTAATAGTAAATAAATTAGTGAGATTTTCTTCCCATAAGAAAACCAAGTTTTTCCTTCAGTGCTTTTTGTTTTTCTGCTTCCCCAATTAATTTCCATCTGAGCTAAACTTGGACTATTTGTTTGCGTAACCCACCGTCGAGCAGATAGATGGAAGTTCTACTGTGTGCGTCCCAAGCTAATCCATCATTATTGATTGGCATTAAGTTGTTCCCTGTGTGTGTGTCCCGGCATTATGTAATGGCCTTCGAATTAATGAGCATTTATTTATGGCAGAGCAGTGCCATGAAATCCCCCAAAAGCGGAGACCAGAATGAACTGGCTTAGTGGGCGAATATGCGAGAATTTTAATTAAAACCCAACTAACCACATGAAACGTCCGCTAAATCTCTAATTTTATCCATCTCTCTCTCTGTTTAATTGCAGTTATCACTCGGAGAGGAAAGGACACGGCTACGGCTGAGCTTCTGGATGCGAGGAAAAAGGATTTGAAATTACATTTTTAATGCGGAGCGGGCAAGAAAAAGAGCGCGAAATGAGCAACACGTGCGCGTTTTATTTTAAATATTTATAAACAAGCGCGCACACACAGAGCGAAGAGAGTGTACACTCAGACACACACATACTACATATAAATATATACATATATATTGCTATACATATATATATATATATATATATTTATATATGTATATGTATATGTAGGTGACCAAAGTTGAGCTTCGTCAAATTCTATTAAAAATTCATCTTAACGGTTATGCGTTTTGTACAAACACCAGCGGAGGCAGCCAAGGAGCCGTGCAAAAAATGTTGTTTGTAAATATTAAAATGAATTTATGTGCAGCCCAAAAGTTTTTAATTAAGTGAAAAACAAAAACACGAGTGGAGAGCAAAAAAAAAAAAAAACGCAACGAAAAGCGAAAGCGAAACGAAACGATAAAACGCCGCCGCCAACAAATCACCGAGAAAGCGAATTAGAGCAACGAGCTTAAATATTTGAAGCGATGTTTGAGCAGAGCGAGCCCAATTTATTAGCATATTCAATGCTCCTCGTGCAGTGAGCCGCCTTCAAGCCACGCATAGAATACTAACTTAGCCGCTATCACAGCCAATCAGATCGGGTGCAGAGCCATAACCATGTCCAGGACCATCTCATTAATCGTCTGCCTGATCATGGGAGCCATGTCCTATGCTAATTCGCACGAGCATGCCGATGGCTTCAAGCCGGGTAAGTTTCATATTTCACTTCTTATCTATAAGTCATTATATATATTAAAAGAAAAAGATTCCTCGGAGCTTTAGAGAACTAACACAAGCATTCATAAGATGGGTGAAGGGTAGGAATTGGATATTTTTCTAACTAAGGATAGCTCTTTATAAAATATATTACATAATCAAATAAGGGGAGGGAAGGGATCAGTTTAATAATTATGTTTGATTATTGCTGAAGTTGCCTGATGTAAAACAATGATTATTTTCTTGGGAAGCAATTTTAGGATTACGTAATCATAGGGCTGGGCGTTCCTGCAATGATTTTTCTTCATTATATAGGGGGAGGCTGTAAAAATCATCAATAATGTTATTACGTTATAAATGTACAGTCCCTACATTTATTTTTTTTTTTCATTTTGTTGTAATATAAATAATTTTACATTAGCAAAACTTAAATATGTTATGTTATATAGTGGGATGAGGTCAAAAATGATAAAAAATGTGATTACGTAATATATGGACAGCCGCTACATGTATTTTTTTTATCATTTCGATTTAATATAAATAATTTTACATTAGAAGTAAACAAAATTATGAAACATCGCATTAAACAATATTTTTTATTACAAATATTTATAGTTATTTCCTTTGTTTCTTTAAAACAGAAATCGTAAAAGCTACGACTTATTTAAATGGTTTTTATCTACATAATCCATATTTATCCACGATCAACTCGCTGAAATTAAAAATGATTAATTTAAAAGACCAAATACGTTTTTTTCCTATACGCTGGCACTTTTTTGGTGTACGCTTTATATTTTATTGGCGATTATTTGCACTTCCATTTGGTGTATTTGCTCAGTGTCCGTTTCATTTGTAATTGCAATCTTTCATACCCGCATTGTTTACCCAAATGTTTCCAACGTTTCAGCGAACTTAAAAATGTGGCACTTTTTGTTTCGTTAACTTTTGTCTGACGCGCAGAATAAATAAAATTTAATTATGCATCAAAAGTTATTCATTTTTAATTAGCCATTTGTGACTTTTGTTTCGAAGACTCGTTTATGTTGCCAAGTTTGGGAAAAGGTCTGCAGAAAGATAAGATTTATTTTGGGTAATTAGACGGAAGAAAAACATTCATAAAGTCTTTAATTTTAATGGAAATAATCGGATGTTCTTCATGTGTTAAGCGGGCTTGTTATTTAAATTTTGTGTGAAATGTACTTGTCCGTTTTAAGTCTTCTGTTGGCCATTCGTTTCCCCCAACGTGGCCCTTTTAATTGAACATTTAAATCCATTGTTTGAAGTTCAGTACATATTTTTTCTGACCAAACATTTAAAAATGTGGTCAACCAATTTCTTTTTTTTTGTCATTTGCATAAACGAACCAAACTTTTGCCCGGCGAGAGGTAAAAATGTTTAAATTAATACGAAAAAGAACGAAATAAAATTATGCAATTTTTACAACTTCATTACGGACATTTTGTTGCCATAGCGTTTTTCCATAGCGACATGTGCGCATTTCCTTCCCCTCCGCCGCTCTGTAATAAACGCCAATGTTGGCCACAAATCCACAAAAGCGTCACCTGTGTCACCTCTGCTGTTGCTGCTCCAGGTTCCCGGATCCTGTCCGCCACCCCCCACCTGGCAGGCTGTTGTTCGTCCTGCTGCCGCTGCTCCTGCTCCCTGCGGTGGCTACTTTGGCTGACTGTTCTGCCTCACCGGTCTCAGCCTCGAAAAAATGCATAAATTCTCATTTTTATGTGTCTGTGTTGGACTTTACATTAGCTTTGCTACTGATGCTGCTGCTGCCTGTCCCTCCCTCTCCCGCTGATTATCCCCGGAGAGCTATAAAAAAATATACATACCACTATACTATATATAGTAAAGTAAATATATGTATATATACAATGTACATGTTGTTATTCCACTGGATATGTGTGTACAAATTTATTTTGCTGTCCACCTTGGGCCAGGGGAATATCGCCCGGCGCTGCCATCTGAAATTGAGTTAAAACCGGAACATTATCATATTGCACAACGGGTGGCCGGAGGAGAAGGAAGAAGATGATGGGAGTTTCCTTCAGCCAAGGTTAACTTTATTTTATGGGTATAAATTATCGATCATTTGCGTTATGCTACGTTTTAAAAACGTGTTAGACACAGCTGGCACATAAATTACATAGCGAGCGGATGAGGGAGGGCGGCGTGTGGGCGTGGCGCACTTTAAAAGCGCTTTAATTTCATTAACCAACACTTGGCGCTTGAAGCTTCAAAGCGCCGCCGCTTACATAATAATTAGTGAAATAAATTTCACCTAAATACACACAGAGCGAAAAAAAGGGCGGCGGGAAAAACAAACCATCATACCCCCCATCCGCCCGCTCGCCATTTCTATCTCTGGCGAGGTGCGCCAAATGGCCACGTCAAACGCACGTTCACGACCCACTTACTCTTGGTCTTCCGCGCTGGCGAAAGGACCAAGGACAGCATCGTTGGCAAATTATTTCCCATCATTTTTCACGCAAAAAAAAGCGCAAAAATTTTGGCGCTGACAAACACTGAGCGAGATGGAGCTCTATATGCAAAGTGGGAGCCGAGACCGAGATGGGGCACGCAGTTGTCAGCGAGCGTCGATGTCCTGCTATAAGGATTCGGGCGGAGGACAGTGGGGCGGGACAACGACAACGACAGCGACAACGATGTCGTCGCTCGAATGAAATCTAATTAAAGGCCGCCAAACGTGCAGCTCTCGTCGGAGTGCAGTTGAATGGATCCTTGCTCTGTGCCAACAAAATGCAGACAATGGCGAATATTTTGGTAAGCAAAGCGGTCCATCTTGGCCGAGATATCGTGGCCATTGAAATTCATGGAAAAGGTTAAATGCTGCCATTAAGGGACTTGTTTTGATTGCAAAATGAAATCGGGGATTCTAGAAGATCAACTTTTAGCGTTTTACAATGGAATGTGATTTTAAAATTGGGGTATTTGCATGTGCAGATAAATAAACGAATATCTGACTTACTTTTAATAGTATTAAAAGCTTATAAAATAAAAAAAATAATCAATTCGAATAAAATGGTACATTATAATTCATTTATAATGAATTTAAATATTATTTATTTAATTATTTGCAAATGTTTTGGTATAAAAATAATTGTTTTAAGCAAGAAAGAACATAATGAAAGTGAGGAAATTCCCTAATTCTTTCAACCTTTAATTTAAAACTAAGAATCCACGCTTCCTGAAAAGCCTGTCACTTACTTTGTAGATACTTAAACACGTTGTACGAGTCCCCTTTCATCACAACTTCACAGAGTTAAGATCCATTTCGACCTCTGGTTTGGGTTTGCCAGCACAAGCGATTTCTAATTCAATTTCGGTGACAGCACATAAATAAAAGAAACATTTTTGAGCAGCAGCAGTCAAAAGCAAAGCAAACCCTGCAGAAAAAAAACTCTAAAAGCAATTTCTTGGCAAAAAATAAAAAGGAAAAGAAAATACCGAACAAGGGGGAAAGGGAGCACAAATGTCAGTTTTCCCAGGACTCGTCCAGCCGCAACTACAACTGCGCCACTACAAAAATATCCCTCTGTGCTTGTGTGTGTAGTGCTCCGAATCGCTTACCAATTTTTCTGACTGCTGCAAATCAAAAGCAAGGAACGAACGACACAAATTTCTCTGCAAGCAGGGAGCACGCCAAAAAAAAGAACTTTTTAAATTAACTAAAAAACAGCAAGCACAAAGAAACGGCTGGGCATGGTGGGGCATGATGGCAGGCGGACTGAGGTTTTAGGGACACGTTGTCGCTGGTGTTGGCATTCGGTTTGAGTATTTTAGAGCAAAGTGGAAAACTTTTAGTGGCATGTTTACAAAATAAACTTCAGCTTGCAAAACGGGCCAGAAATAAAGAAAAATGCTGATTGCCACCAACAACAGTATGGCCGAAAAAAAATGATTATGATGCGTGGGTGGCGGGGTGGCTCTTATGTATCAGCTGACACACATTTTCGGGGCAAGGTAAGAACAACGAACGAACTCTCCGGCTCTCCGCTTTTATTTTGTGATTTTCTTCTTTTCTTTTTTTGTTTCTTTTTTTTTTTTTGTTGTTGCTGTTGGCCAACTTTTGTTTGGTTTGTTGTCACTGTCACTGTGTGTAGGCCAGAAAAGTTTTTTACACCAGTTCTGTGTTTTTTTTTTTGTTTTATTCGGCTCGTTTTTGGGGGTTTTCCATGTCGGCGGTGTTGTTGCCGGTGTTGCTCGTGCTTTTTCTGCTGACAGTTGGGCAAACAAAGCATAATTTTTAATCTGGCCAGGCAAACATTGTTACATATGCGACACACACACACACCCGCATGCCACACACAAAAAGTGGCAACTCCACCTGAACGTGGCTTTTAGCTTGATTGTTGATGGGACAGCAAAGGCAGTAGCAGTAGGAGCAGCAGCAGCCACAGTGGCGAAAAAAAGGAGAAAATTATGTTTATTTGGCTTTGGCCCCGATTTGTTGCGCATACGCAGCGTATAACGCCGTACGTGACAATATCATCAAAGTGGAGGTCTGGGAATCTGTTGATTTAGCGTTTTTCAACTCTCTGCTTTTATAAAATGATTTATTCAGCATAGAAGAAACCAATTAACGACTTATCCAAGGAGTGCTACCTTATGTTTTCAAGCATATTTTCTTTATCATCCTCCCGTTTTGAACTATTTTATTAAGTTCGTTTAAAATCGATTTTTTACAACTGCCCAAAGGTAAAATTAGATGCAGATTGGAGCGGATGACTGGCAGCGGAAATGTCAAATCTGACAGCTATTGGCGTCATTTAGTAAAACAGACGTCCTGGCTTATTAATGCGTAATATGCGGTGGCTCGCGTTTGATTTTTTCCCGTCTGCCGCTGACATTTAATGACCACAGACAACACAGGCCCACACCACACCCTGCACACATGTTATTTGCGGTTCGGGCATTTAAAATTCAAGTTCAGGGCAGACAGACAGCTGCCACTGACAGACAGGCTGCCTCATGCGAGTGTGCGGACCCTTGTCTAGACTGCCATTGCGACTGCCAATGGGACTGCTACTGCTCGGCAGTTTGCTCCTTTGAAAACACCCATTCAACCATGACAAATGGTCCGGGGAACAGGAGCAAGTACAGGAGCAGGAGCAGTTCTGGGCAGGGCCGGATTGTTTGCAAATTTCTTAACACGAAATTAGTCGCCATAAACAAATGGCAAACAAACTGCAGCCGACGAGACAGTTAGTTGGGTCTAATCGAAAGCAAATAAAATGCATGCCATACCTGCATGCCATAAACTGTCACTTGCATTGTGCCAGAGACACTCACACACAGACAGGAGCCACGGGCGGAGCCAGCCAAGCATTGAGAGAAATTTGTGTAATTCGTTATAAAGGCATTAAGCCCACACTTAAGCAATTTCAGGAGATTATCAATTAGATTTAGTTGTTTAGAATATTTAAAAAACTTGACATTTCCCCTATAACAAAAAATAACTAATATAGTTCTTTTATTTAATTAATTTCTTTAATGTAGTCATGACTTTGCAAACCTTGGAAACCTTAATTATCAATAATAGAAATAAAAGAATTTCGAATGAAGAAATTAGGAATTAACTTAAAACCTTTTTTGAATGGTTAGGCCTTCACGTTCTCAGAACATGGAATAAAAACAATTTTCTTTAAAAATCTATAGATCACTTTCAATAACTTGTTTGTTTTATATTTTTTCAAATAAATTTGCCTACATATTGCCATATTTCATTCTATATTTCCCTTATGCACAACCTAGGCTCGGTTCGAACAATGGTATTACATTTTTAAGGCTTCATATGAGATAATTAATTTTTGTTGAGACATGCTCGATTTTATCTTGAAGTGTGGAGATAGACAAACGGCATGCAAGGCTCACCTATGCCCGTGCCCGTGCCAGTCTGTCTCAGATCCCGATCCCTTTTTCACTGACATGGCTCGGCTTGCATGCCAAGTCCTCGTTTCATATGCCACCGCCTCCCAGGGCCACGCCCCCTGTATGTTTTACCATAATTCGCTCCCCTAGTTCGTGTGCCTCAGGTCGGCGGAGCCGTAAGCCTCGCAGGGCCTGTCGCCTCTTATCGAATGCAAATGCGAATGCAAAACTTCCAGCAGTTGGAGGCAAATTAAAATTGTTTACGCAAAAAGACATTAATGGGCCCATAGTCCCATAGAAAATAGTTACAACGAATTGCTTTTAGGCGCAAACAGGCCACGAACACTTGCCATGTAACGAGTGGAGGCCGGAGTGATGGGATTCCCCTTAATGTCAACAATGATAATTGCACAGAATGTGGGACAATTGTCAGGGGAAACTTGTGGAGGTGGGGGATATATATATTACATATACTGTATGTGCTGCTAAGTGAGCCAATGATGAATGGCCTTCGCTAATGGCAAATCAATCATAAGTAATTAGAGCGAATAAATCTTACAAGCTATTAAAAGGGAGATGTGATACAAAAATTAAAAATTCCGCAATTTGCACAACTATATTTCGATACGCGTTTAATTAAATTATTTCAGATGTGGGGAAGCTTAAACTAACTTCATTTAATTTTAGCTTAAGTTATATTTTCTTAAAATGTCAGACAGTATTATTATCTAGAGAATATGTTTTATAATCGAATAATTTCTAAACATTTGATAGAGGTAAGTGGCTTCTACTTTGGGAATACAGAAATTACGAGATTTGAAAAGTTTAAAGTTCGCTAGAGCTAAGCAAACACACCCAAATCTGGCGAAAACCTAAAACCAAACCCCAAACCAGGCAAGCTGCACAGAGAAATAATTGAAAAGGATTCCCGGTGTGTGTGTGTACATTTCAGAGTTTTCCCGTGTGGGTGCGGGCGGGTATGTGAGTGGGGGATCTATGCTCGTTTTTTATGGGGCACACACACACATAAATAACGGAAGGATCTGGTGTGCTAATCCAGGGGGGCGAAGGAGTGCCAGGGGCGGCGCAGAAGGGCTGCGAGTGGAATCCTGTCAGAGGCAGAGTCGTCGTAGCGTTGGTGTCGTTTACATTGTCAGCGCATGTCGCGCTTTAAATGCTTTGATTTCATTTTTCATTTGGCTTGTCACACACACACACACACACTCACCCAGACTACAATTGAGCCAGGTGAGCGAAAGGTAAAAGATTTCAGTCCTGCGGGGCAAGGACTGGCGGCGGCACAATTCAATCACAAGCTACTTACAGACAAAGCCATTATTCGATGTTGCCGCCGTAATGAATTTGTGTTCGTTTGTGCCGCACACGTGAAAATGTGTAGCCCACTTTCCAAGGAACCCGAAAAGCCCGAATACCCTTGAATGCCCCGATCTGTGGTTGTTCCCATAAATAATCCAATTGAAATTTAGACTCAAAGCGTGCCAAACGGGAAATGTTTCCTTATTGAGTTCCCATGTCAGGGTATAAATAATGAGAGCTTCAGGTTGCTTTCTCCTCCCTGTGCTGCGGTGGAAATAAGCAGGATTAAGGATGCTCAAACGCAACTCTATGAGAATCTCATACGCGAGATTTTTGCTCTTATTAAGGGTCACTGAGAAAAAATAGAAGATGTTGGAAGTAAGAAGATTTTGAATTCTTAATGTCCTTGTAGAGTTTTCTTTTATTTTTTTAGTGAAACTCAGAGCGTAATACCGCAGTTTTTGTCTAAGAATTTCGAATGATTAGAAGCTTTTACTTTCAATTTAATACTTAATTCAAACAATCCAGAGATATTTTCTCTGCGTATTTTCTCAAGTTTTTCCGGGTGTCACTGCCCTCGCCAAAGGACCCGCTTCTATGATTACACAAATTAAACGACCCTTAACAATTTTAGAAGCTCGCCAGATCTTTGCGAGCAGCATTTTAACCTTGACTCGCTTTCTGGCGGGGTCATCATTAGAGGGGGTTCACGATTTGAATGGCAAGCAGCACCTCGGCCACTTGAGGTGCGTGGCCCAGACGTGGGCGTGGCGGAGGAGTAAGTGCAAAATAAACTAACAAACTGTAAACATGCAAGCCTTGGCCAGGTGTGTCTATGCTTTAAGGAAAATCAACACCCACGGCGCAAAAAGGGGGGCCTGCGAAAGTCGTTTATTTAGTTAGGCGGCCAAGTGATTTTCCACGGCCTGCTTACCGCTACTAATGCGTAAAGGAAAAACCAGAGAATGCGAGGGGGACAAGTGGTGGCGAGGAACAAACAACAAGCGCAAATTGTCGTTTCGCGCTTCAGTTGAGCAGCTTAAAGCCAGAGTCAACACACACAACGAGTAAGCCCCGGAATTCCTTGAAGCCTTTGTAAGCAGCCGAAAAAAAAACACATTAAATTGTGTAAATTTTTTTCATGCCTGAGCGGCCGAAAAAAAAAAAAGAAAAAAAAAATTTGAAAGAAGAAACCAAAAATACTAAGCATCTTAGGCATTTTCGTGCCGGCCTTTTAAAGATGCTCAGGCTTCCCTTACTCGCCTTGCTTTGGCTACCTTCTGAAATTGTTTTCGGGTTCTTATTTTATTTATTTACTTTCGCATGAAGCAGGAAAACTGCAAAAGGACGAGGAAGAGAACGAGAGGGCGCCGGAAAGGTGTCCTTCCTCCTTAGTCCGCTGGCTGATTGAATTTTCCGAGCGAGTAATTTTTAAATTGTGCTCTGGTCAGGGCAGATAATTCAATTTTAGTGTTTAGGTTTCTATTACTAAGCTCGCCACCCCCACAAAAAAAGTGAGCTTGCCGCTTCCCCTAGGCTGTCCTTATTTACATGCAACTTTATGAGGTGCCGGAAAAATATAACTGAATATTAATGGAGAATATTAGTATTAACCAGGGTCTCAGGGGAATGTTAAGTAACATTGGTGCTTTACAATTTTAAGAAAGTTTTAAACACCTTGTTTGGTTAATTAAATACTATATATTTTTAAATAATGCAAATAAATCAATACCGAATACAAAAATCTAATAAAACGCTGCCTACTGTTATTCTCTTAAATATGTTCTCCATACAAATAATCCAAAGGAAGACACTTTTTTTATATTTAGAAGTATGCTGCAATTTGTGGAAGTAGAGAAATAAATTGTTTTTAGCATATATGACCTTTTTAAATTATAAATAATAATTTATTATGTATTTTAGTTTTATTTCAAAGTAATATAAAATAAACACCTCGATAATTCCTTGGTTTTTGTATTAATAAGCGAACAAGTAGAATTAATAAGCTATTGACAAAATACCTTTAAGAACTCACTCTAGTTTTCATCAAATAGTTATTGCGCTAAAAGAGACTATGAATGTTTTGTTCCTCTTTAAAAAACACAGAAGCAAAATGGTTGATTTGCACACCTGACTCGTCGGGAAACGGAAACACCCATCTTTCCTCCATCAAACGCTGGAGTGCACTTTGTTTCACAGCAAAGTCCCCGCCCTTATCAATGGGCAATCGTTAAATGTCATGTTCAATGCCCTCGGAAGCTCGGAAAATGCCAGGGAGCGCAGCAGAGGCTCTGGTATGAAGCAGTTGAGCTGGCATGGAAAATGCCACAATTTGTATGCATTATGCTTGCTATGGAGTAACAGATACTGCCAGAGATATGGCCAAGGCTTCGTGGCGCATCCCGCTTGGCGCAGCAGCAGAACTAAGCCAAAAATGCCACAAAACATTTACCATATATCATGCATTTTTACGTACACTTTTAGCCACTTTTGCCAGGGCTGCTCTCTCTTTCACTCCGACACTATCGCTCTCTCTCTCCCACAGGAGCAGAGCCTCTCGCTCGCTCTGTCGTAATTTACACATGTAGTCGGCGGGACTCGTGCAACTCTTGTGGCTGCTGCAGTCCATGGTCCGTTTATCTGGCAAAAGCTCTACGGGGGTAAGCTGGCTTGAACTCGCTCTATCTTCGTTTATAGGCCATCTTCCTTCTCACTCTGATTCTCGCCCTGTCTCGCTTCCGCTGCTCCTGAAATCCTGAGAGCCGCACACGCTGCGAATGCGTAATATTTGATGCTTTAAAGTCTTTCTTCGAAGCGCCTGTTGTGTTTACTTTCGCCCCGGTTTCGACCTGGCCTAAACAAAACGATTTTTAAGATTTATCGATTTATTTTGCTTTTGTCGAAGGCTATTGTGCGTGTGTGCGTGCCCCCGCCGTTGTGTTGGTTAAGCTCTTTATGGCCTCCTTGGTATTGTCGCTGGGAAAAAGTATGCTCTAAACAATTTACTGCTAAATTGTTGAAATAAATTTTCCAACACACTTATTTCGGTGTATTAAATTTTGTTTTTTCTATTAGCTTTCTGTGAGTTGATGTATTTTGTATTGCCCCAGGTATACTTTTAAAATTTTTCCGGTTTTGGTTTTTTGTTGTGGTATTTGCCGACGACAACAAAGCCTCCTCCTGGCAGTCGGTCTTAAGTTTGGTTCTGTTCTTTCATGGCCTTAAAACTTAACAGAAAGTTCTATAAATAATCCTTCTATTATTAGTGGTTTTTATCAATTCTTTGCCCGCTTAATTGCAGCCAGCAAATTTATTTTCTTAGCCGCACAATAAAAGCCACTTGCGGCCCCTAAAAGCCTCGACAAATGCAAGTAGTAAACTTACAGGGTCTAAAGCTTCGCCACACTTTATTACGATTACCAGGATTTTATCCCATCCCACCAGGGGAACACAATCCGCTCTTGTCTGGATAGTACTTTTTCTAGTGCTTGTAAATTACACTTGAGTGACATTTAGTCGTCATCAGGCAGCAGAGAGGCAAAGTGCAATTCAGGGCAGGAATAGCTTATACTTCCTGAGTAGCCTTCTACATCTTAGTCGTTATCTAGGCACTGAAAATAACTTTAAGACATTGTGTACAGTAAATTGAAGCTAAAACTAAGCAAGGCCAGATTGTAATATTATAATAAATGCATAAAATGAATATTATTAATTCATCGTTTGGTTGCATATCAATTTTGTTTTATAACGCATTGTTACTCTTTATGTTTTTCTGCGGTGTTCTTTTTTTCATAGACTAATGCCACTTATGCCTGCAACCCATCTTCTGACAATTGTGCCGGCCATACATCTCTCTCTTATTTCTTGGCCTGTCTGGCCCGTTTTCGTCCTGGCAGACATATCAATTTGACCTCGGCTAAATACTCAGCATGCGATGAGAGTCTAGGGCCAGGTATATTGGCCTCTGGCCCAACTCAATGTCTCTGCGGAGGGAATTTTTAATGATTTTCTCACAACTTCTTTGGGGCTTTTCTTTCGTTTCCTTGCCTTGCCTTGCCGGTCCTTTGTTGGCAAACATTTTTCTTGTCCTACACTTTAAGCTGGCCATTATTAAAATGGCTGATAACAGTTTTGGCTGCAAGCCCAAAGTCAAACACAGGACCCACGCACACAGTCATAGAGGGAGACTCACTCGCATGGATACGGATATGCCTTGGGGCTGTCTGGACTTGTCCTTTTGGTGCGATGAACCTGTCCCTTTCCCGGCTCCTGGTCTTTTTTTGCATACATATATAGACTTGACTTTGCTGCGCCGGCAACTTTCGACATGCGAACAGCTCTGGCTGTCTGAAGAGCCTTTTGCAAGGTCAGCTACATTCTGTTTGTTGGCCTCCCCCACTTTGCTCCTTGTCCGTCCTGGCCCTGGCCGACCACAATTCGTGATGAAGTCAATAACTAAACCAATTTTTCGTTGAATTTTCACATAAAAAAGAAGGTAGTAAACACGATGGCCGCTGTTCAAATTGGCGGTCAATTAAAATGGTGGCCTGATTGAAATTCCTTTTATCCAACCGGCCAGCGGGGCGTATCAGTAATATGCTTATTGCTTTTGATACACATCGCCGGCGCAGGTTTTGCTTTGTTTTGTTTTGGCTTGTGATTTTCAGGCTTTTGTTTTCCTTTGGTCCTGTTTTATTTTGGGGAAACCACAACAAAGTGTTAGAGGGACAGGTTAATTGAAACACAGACACCACAGACTCAACATCTACGCTAACCCCAGAACATTCCCGCCGGCACTTCCCAGACCTCGCGTGTGCGTGAAACCTTTTGAAATATTCATGAAATCAATTTTGAGGCGTGCCCGGCAGCTCACTAATCTTGCAGGGATCGCGTTCATATATAGTAGGTATATATGCGCGCCAGCAAGTGTGCTTTGGCGATTATATCGAAATATGGCTATGGTTATGGCATTGGCCGCAGAAGGGTAACTTTGCCAGCACTCAGCCTAAGCCCTAATGGAGTTAGTTAGGCTAAAAGCAAGGCCTGATACATCAATTGCCATTAAGAGGATATGTCCTAAATTCAAGTCTTTGAGTCTTTGGGATTTTTCTATTGAAAAATATACAAAATCTAACATGATATATACCTTTTTCTGCCCCAAAAGTAGCTACGTTCCAACACCTTCTGCAATAATTAATCAAAGTCCTCACCCATGGCACACATTTCACTCAACACAAGGAAAAAATACAAAAATAAAACACCGGAATTCCCAAACATCTGTTGCCACATTAGCCACAAGCTGAGAATGGTAGCGAATGGATTTTCCGTAACCTCCGCTGTCTGCTCGCCCCTGTCGCTCGACGTTATCCTTTCGCTTTCAAAAGTAGCCTTTGCCAGCTGCTGTGGCTAAGCGCAAAATTAAGCAAATTAAAAGCCGCACCGAGAGCAGCTGCATAACTCGCATGTGTGTGTGTGCTTTTTCTATGGCCGGGCAGCGTGCAAGACCGACCAGAACCACTAAAAAACAAAACCGCAGCCGCAACCCTCCGCCCAGCTCAGGGTCACCTACAGAAAAATTTTACCCAAGCAAACACAAAAAAAAAAAGAAAAAAAAAATGAGCGTTGAAAAAATTTACTCAGGGGGAAAAAAGAAAATGCCATTGAAAAATGTTCGCTTTGCCGGCCATTTTCAGATTTTCATCAAGCTCAGCTTTCGCCCACTCACTCGCCTTTTCCCTACCGAAATCCCACTTCGTCCCTTCTCCCTTTTAACACATACAATATCAGCGCATAAAAGCCGCGTATACAGTAAAAGAAAATTATATATAAATTATATTTTTTCTCAGAGAAGTGGCCATTAAGTATCTTTGGGTAATGTATCTTAAATGGGAAATTTTAATAATGTACCTTTATAAAATATCTCAAGAGAATTTAGCTTTTAAAAACGATTATATATCCAGTAAATGTCACTTCAAGTCACTTAAGGCATAATGTAAAACTTAGAACTAAAAAAGGGCATATTCTAAAGGGAGAGAGAGATCTCCTTAAAGGAGTTCCTTATTAATTTCTCTCTGTGTAGTATTCTTGTATCGGTGAGCAGCGAAAAGACTGCCAAAAACATTTAAATTAAAATTTCTCTATATACATAGGTTTTATATGTACATGTAAGGCAAATCCAGTATATGCGCGGGTAACAAAGGCGGCTGGAAAAAAAATTTCATGGCCTCCGCTGGCATTAACTGTTATGGGACTGGGCTATAAGGCTCCAGGGGCCGGTAGGCGTGTGCGACGGCGTAGGCGTGGCCATGTAAGCCGTTTAGCGCTCTTTGATGGCGCGGCAGCAAAAATTTATAGCATGCTTTTAGGCGAACCATCAGCGAACCGAATCGCAATCGGAGCCGGACAATTGGGCAATAACCAGAAATGCAGGCGGCACCAAAACGCACGACCGCCAACAGCAAACAGCCGGCAAACAGATGACAGTTTAAACTGTCTCCACGCACCAGCGTTTCCTATTTCAATAACTCCCCCTCATTCCCCATTTAGGAGAGAGTCGAAAGGGTTGAAGGGGGCTAAGCACTTGGGGTGCATGTTTAATGGCATTTGTTGCTAATCAATGAATAATTTATGTGCCAAGGTTTTGCCACTACCAAACGCGAGTGTGTGCCATGTGAATTTGTGGCCCTCACAAGGAGTACTTAGCATGATTATTCCAATTTGTTCTTTAAACTCTGAGAAATCACAATTGAAATATGTTGTTCCCTTAAATAGATAAAATTTTATTTGTAATTCATTTAAAAAGAGAAAATAAATAAGCTTACTGCCTCTTTATTTTAACGAGGTCTAAAATGTAACAATCTTTAAGAATTTCCGTAGCTGTAATTAAATTTGGAAGTGAATTCGAACCTTCGGCTTTCTCTTCTCTTAACCCTTTTGAGGGCTGTGTCGTGGCAGGGCCAATATGTTGTTGGGCGTTAGCGTTACACATTCCCGCCACTTGTTTGGGCCGAGTGTTGCACGTTGCAAGTTGGACGTTACTGGTTGTAGTCGTGTCGCATTTAATATGCAACTTTTTTAATAGCGCAATTATTATTTGCATGTTGTAATAGGTTCTTTACCCACCCGAACAAGGGGTTGGCTTAAAGAGTTCCATCAAAGAAATTGAAAACGATTTCAAAGGAAACGCTCTCGCTGCGGGGTAACTCCAGCACCAACCCTCTGGAGACAGCTTCAAGCCCAACACGGGTTTTCATTACAATAATGTGGCGTACGGCAGCGTGTATGGATATCGATCGATTCGGGCAAACTATTTAGCCATTCAAGTATTCAACATGCTGGTAAATATTTAACAGGCACAACAACGTCGGCCAGAGAAGAAAAGACATTGGGCTAAAAGTGTCGCTGGGGCATAACAATTTTCCAGCAATTAATCTTGATAAAGGCTTTTCAGCCAGTGCCATAAACACGGTCATAATCATAGCTAACTCAGGCCTCGCCAACTACCAACAACACAAGTAAATTGGCAGGGAAAAACTTTTAGACAAAAGCAAGAGACACCCACAGAGACAACAAAGACACAAAGAAAAAATATTGAATCTATTTATGCTCATATCCAACTTATCTGTGAGAAACAGCCAAGGTTGTGGCATGTGTATTGTGGTGTTAAATGTCTTAGGGCGTTAACAATGGGTTTATAAATAATAAGTGGCTGTTCTGGTCATATTTTTGTAATTTAAAATAATTTGAAATAAATATAATGTGTTTTCTTTGGAAATAAATAAAATATCAGTAACAAAAACGAATAGAATTGGTTGAAGGAGTTGAAGAACTCTACAAGACGTCGGTGAATTTACCAACTTAATTTCTTTCGGTGCTCAATGTGTGACTGTGTGCTCCCTTACGGGTATGTGAGTGTGTGTGTCTGGCATTTAACTGTTAGATAAATGTTGACGAGGTCAATGGGCGCCAAGCGGAAGTTATAGTCGGGCGCAAGTCGTTCGGCGACACGTACAAATAAACTGGAGGCATCCACATCCCGAGAAGGGATGCCCCTCCGGCCACCAGTCAACTTTGGCCCATTAGCAAGAGGCAAATGGCCAGGAGAACGGGGAACAGAGAGCGGGGAGTGCCTTCGGAGTTCCAGGAGGCTTTAGCTGCATTACGTGCCCGGACCAATAATCTCTGTCAACATCAATTTGCCGGCCGAACAACTGAAACTAATTAAATGGTGTCCCATAAATTGCACATTAAAGCAAATTTATTGCAATCCGGAGCCCAGCGCCGAAATCGAAGTTATTGCCAAAGTCGCGAGACGTTTAATAAACTTTGTGGCAGCGCGAACGTGTCGCGATCGTTGCCCAAATACCAATTGTGATTTATCGTAAGGGAGATGTGACCAGGAGTCATGGGGAATAAAAGGAATAAAAATCCAGGAGGAAATTAAGAAGGAGTTAGGATTCGAGCCAGAAAATGTAATCAGCCATCTTCCTATATTCGAGACACGTAGCAGACAAAATTGTAATTTAGTATTATTCAGAACTATACCAACCAATCCTCCTTCTGCAACTTTTTGATTTATCCATTAAGTTTTTAAAATTAAACTGATTAACTTATCCTTGTTTAAATAAAAAACCCACCATCTAACAGGTTAAGATTACCTTTAAAAAGTCAGTGGTTCTTCGGCTTTCCAGCTTGATTTTCGGTTGCCTTTGATTTGAGGTCTTCGCATTAGCTCCGCATTTGTTACCACCTCCTTCTGCTTCCGCTTTTCCACAACAATTTGTGCTAACGATGTCCGTGAGCAATGAAAAAAAGAAAATAATAATACCCTCACACGTGCCTGCAGTGATCCATAACGTTTGGTTGTGTTTGGCTTTCGGTTCGGGTTTATATTTCACTCAAATGTCGCTGCAGGCTTTTCATTCTTGATTCCTTTTTACTCCTTATGATTTATACCATTTTTTTTTTGGGAATTTTACTATTGGTTTTTCCCGTTGGTTATAATAAATGTTTAGCCCATTGAAAGTTATCCGCCGATGTGTTGTAGTAAAATCAGTTTGACATAATCATTGCAGCCACGGGCTGGAGTTCCTTGACTCCGTTCCTCTGAGCGACTCCTGTCAATTACCCTCGGATGACAGCAGTCTCCAACTGGCTCTCATGCTGCCCGTTGCTTGTTATTGCCCTTCCTCCGTGGAAAAAATAGCAATCCTTTTTTTATATTTATTTTTCTTTTTTGGGGGGAAGTCTGTCTAACTGTCTCTGTTGATTGTGTGTTATTTTAGTTGCGCTCGAAGTTGTTGCTGCTGTTGTGGGCGATGTCTGTCTTGTTATTGGATTTAACGAAGTGCACTGCATAACGCGCATACGCCATGTGCGCCCATTCCCAGGCAATATTATTGTAAAGTCATGCAATTCACATTTTAAAGAGTGCCTGCCAGTCATATTTTAAGGAGTTCAAGGGGAATAACTTAACAACGCGATACTTAAAAAAAAGGACACAAAGTTAGGGGGATATCAACTATGAAATTAAGTAATAATCCTTTTGTTGTACATATAATTGAATATAGATTATCAAAAGAAATGTTTTATAAATGTATGAAAATGTATTGACACTTATAGTTTTTAAAAGGAATATCCATCTATCCACATTCATGACGAAAATGTATTCACACTTGTCTTAAGTTCAAAATATAGTCTGAAAAACTGCTTTATATACATACGACGTATATTAAACGTATTTCAAAATACCAATTTCCAGAATGAAACAATTTAGAATCAAGCTCTCAGGTGTCCTTCTCCGTCTGCTCACCGCCCGCCTGCAGAGTTTCCTTTAACAACCACACATCACGCATACGCCCAGTTATCCATTTTCAGGACGTTCGCCGTCTGCTTTCAGCTGGCTGCTCTTCACAGCTTGATGCATTCCCGTGCGGTTTGGTTTGGTTTTCTTTCTGCGAATGCGACACAAAGTTGCTGCTGTCGGCTGCTGGCTACAAGGATACACGGTTACACGGATACATCCAACTGTGCCGCACCACTGAAATGTCTGCTATTCAGCTGGCACTCGTCATCATCTCCTTCCAACATCGGGGCTCCCTCCGCCGAATGAAGAGGGAAAACATTGTCACGTGGTTTTTGTATTTAGTTGTGCCCTCCTGCTGTTGCTACCTGACGCCGCAGCAACTCCGGCAGCTTTTTCTTTGCGGTGACTGCAACCACTCCTCCAACTTCCACACTCGCATTCACATTCACATTCACATTCACACCAGTGCAATAAATTCGCCCGCCCGAGCAACGGCTTGTGTGCCATTGTGGAAAGGCTTTCCATTGTGGCACAAACACACAGATAGTAGACAACTCGCCTCGGTTGCCAGTCGCTTGACTGTGTGGGTGTAGTTATCCTGCATTGTTTGGCTTGTGCTGCCGCGCTCCCTTTTGTTCAGCAAGGAAATTGAAATAAATGTATGTGTAAATGCGTCAAAATTAAGTTTATTTCTTTTTCGCTGTTGCTTTTTAAATGTCTTTGCCAGTGACAAGTGTCAATTAGAAAAAAGTTCAATTACATTAAGCCGAGGACTGGGGGGGCAGCAAGCAGCGCAGCTACAACAAGTAGCAGCATTGTTATAGGCAGTGCCATGAAGGAATATCCAGAGAGTCATTGTCAGTGTCGTTGTTGTGTTGTTTGTGCTTTCGTGCCGGAGACAAAGCCGCCCGAGAGATGTGTGCGAGTGTAATTGGGATAAGTCGGGCGTAGTTTTGAGCACATAATGAACGCAAACAACTTGGCGACGAAGCAACATGCCTGAAATATCCGTCCATGGTAACGAAAACATTCTGTGGTTTGTCAATAAATATCCAGCAAAGTGGGCGAGCATTTAACTAGTTTCTTAAGCTAAGGGCAATAGCAATGCATCTAAAAAATATTGTTTGAATTTAATTAAAATATATAATATATATATTTATAAATGGCTTAGGCTCTTAATTGAAATAATTTAGAGCAATAAACCGATTATATTTATAAAAACCTATTACAGTAGATATTATGACTAACCAACATGTATTTTTGCTCACATTAGTAACTCAGACAAACCTAATTAGCCGTTTCTATGTTGCCAAGTGATGAGAGCTCCTACATATTCGAGCTCGCTTTTTGAATTGCCTATTCTAATCCTTTCAACAGCACTTCTGGCCTGCCCACATATAAATTTTACCCACCACAGCAATTGACAAGGCCCATTAGCTGAGCAGTATCCAACAGTTTCCCGAATGTTTAGCTGCACAACTAATTTGGTCCATTTAACCTACGAAAACCTAATCAAATGTGCTTTAAACTTTGACAGTATTCTGTGACGACACACGTCATGTCATGACCAATCTGCTAATGAAATAAAATATTAATTAAGAAACTCCAGACAGCAGACACCGGCTGAGATAGGGAGATAGTGGCGAGCCTGGCCAAAATATCGTTTCATCAGAGGACAGACACTTGGAGCTGTCGTTTGGGTAATTGTAATGTTTGGCATGCAATTAAGCAAATGATGAATGAATCATTCAGTACGGGCGAGATGCGGCTGGATGCCAGACACAGACAAGTTGTCACAGCGCCAGCTTGAGTTGCCCAAGTGCCTCAACGTGGCGTATACGCAATAATTTTGCGTAGACCAAACAATTCTCTAGGAGAGGCGACGTGTCCAGTCCGCAGACAGCGGACACTCTATGGCGTTTATAATTTGATCATTATTTATATTTAAATAGGTCCTTCCCCCACGCACCTAAAACACATCTGTTCGCTGCTTTTTCCGTGCGGCCCGTTAGCTTTGTTGTTTGCTGGCCTGGCTAACAACAAATTGAAGGGAAATGATTCCATTTCATGCTAGATTAAACATGTGTCCACATAATTTATCGATTATTTATCATGTGGTCTGCTACGGGTGCGCTCCGTGCGGCCAAAGGGAAGTGAAGCCATAGGCCCCAGGCCACCAGCATGTCCCTGTGACTGCGGGTAGAGGGTGCTGTGTGCTAAGCTGGGGGCGGACCGCCCTCTTGCGTAGGCCTTTTGCGGCCACATTGCGCACACAAGTGCAAAATTAGAAACAAAAGCTGTGCCAAAGGCGTTTACCCTCTGCAGGAGCAAGTGAAGTTCGATGTCGATGTCGATGTCAGTAGTCCGTTGCCATGCCTTTGCCATTCGAGCCACTTGTCGCTCCAATCCGCCCTCCTATACCCTATACCCCAAGGATGTGCCATAGTATGATGGCCACAGAAGTCACAGGCAACTGAGTTGCCTCAGCCCTTTATGGGGACACGTGACATTTCTAAAACATACCGGGAAATGGGTCAATGCATCCATTACAATAATGTGTATTTTAAGGAGAGGACCCAAAGGAACATCTGTCTGACTTCGGTTCGGTTGCTCAGGCGAAATTAGCTTAGAAAAGCAGAGTCTTCAAATTGCAATAAAGGGTCTTTTTTGAGCTCTTATATTATATTAAATCTTAGTAATTCACAAGGTAGTCAGATAACAGATAACTCAAATGCCAACTATATCTGAGGCTAACCAAATGAATCCTCTAAAAATATAATTGCAGGCAGTATACAGTTCCAAACAATTTTTTATTTATGTTCTTCTTGTTGATGATTGCTTTGTTCTTTTTAAAAAGGCTTCAGAAGTCCTGGGGCAGAATTATTTGATTACTCGCCAGGGTAATTGAAACTTCGTTCACTACAGCTACATTTTTTTGGTCAGTTCAGTTTGATTTTTTCCCAGGCTCTCTTAACGCGCCAGACGCATTTGCCATTGCATTTTTACCGCATAAACACACACTCGCACACACACACATGGCAGGGGGCCTGTGGACAGCACAACACGAAAATGGCGGCCATTTTGTAATCCGCATGTGGCTGGGTAATCACCCCTAAGCTCCGCTTTGCCACTATCCCCCCGTTTCTCACACGTGCGACGGCTTTTCCCGGGTTTGCCGTAATGTTTTTTTTTTTTTTGTATTTTTTTGTTTGCTTTGTTTTGCGGCATTATGTGGTCGCTTGTCGCTGCATTTCCCGGCTATATCTATTTTTCCATAGCCATCCCATCGCCCTTTTCCCGGTATCTCCATCTCCGCATGAATGTTGTGATTTTGTTTGGCGATTTTCGGCTATTTTTGGTTTTCATTTCGATCGATATTTTAAAGCTTAGCCAAATGATGCGAATTCAGTAAGCATTGGTCATCTGTTGGTTAATTATAAGGAGAGCAGATGTAAAACAGCTTAAGACCCACACCTCGACTATGTAAGCTGAATTGTTTCGTTAACAAAAGACGAATTAAAACATATCAAGGAGATTGTATCTGAAAACTTAATGATAATGATGTAAAAAAGTTCGTTTTGATTTAAAGATTTATTCCTCTCATAATACAACTCTTAAATAGCAAAGCTATTATAACAAATATTTGTAAAATAAAATAATCGCTTTTAATTAATCTAGGATAAATTTATATATCCACAGTTCGTATAAAAATGTTTTTTGGCTAATTGGAAACGTGGTTGGAATGTATTCCCCTCTCAAATGGTTAGCCAAAAAGTGGCCAAATGAATCACTTGAAAAATTTGTTGAATTGCTGCCAGGAAATATGAAATATTTTCCTAGTTGCTGGCACAAACAACTTTATCAAAATGAGTGGAACTTCATAATGTTCCTTTGCTCCTTCCACGCATGGGTGTGCGAGAGCTGCTGTGCTATGCAATTGTTGAACACTTTTTTGACAAATCGTTGCCGCAGCCACTTGAAAATCAATTTGCCAGCTAAAATTGACTTCCATTCTTGGCCAAGAGATTTTGCCAGCTCAGCTCAGCGGATAGCTTAAAAATAAAACTTGCAAACTTTCCCCAACTCCTACGCCGTTCTCATGTTATTTCGCTCTCAATCTATACTTTCAGATGGCGAAATCCTGCGCGTGTTGGTGAACAGCTCGGCCGAAATCAAATGCGATGTGGGCTCCAGCTTGCCCGACGACAAAGTGCTGCTGGTCGTTTGGTACAAGAATAATTTACCCATTTATAGGTAGGTCAATCTGCGCAGCAAGAGCGCGCGTTGCCCCATTCGCATCCGTATCTGTATCTCAATCCCTTTGACAGCTACGACACACGTGGCGCCCATGCAGGGACACCGTCGCACTGGCGGGACGAGGAGGTCCTCGAGGATCGGGCCATCTTCCGCACGCACAAGGAGCCGGCGGAATTGCTTATAAATCCGGTTAAGGTAACGTCCGTTCCCCCATCCCACATCCGCATCCGCGTCCGCATCGGAATCGCGAGTGTCAACATCGCAACGACGCTTTATAATTGGAATTTCATTTCATTTTCAGGAAAAGGATGCGGGCAACTTTCGCTGTCGCGTGGACTTTAAGCTATCGCAGACCCGCAACAGCAATGTCAATTTGGAAGTTGTTGGTGCGTATACCCAGAACTGACTGATGTCAGGGATTCAATCAATTTCGGGTGCCTCTTTCAGGCATAAATATTTGATAAAATCGAAGAACATTCTAATTAATTCCAAGCAACAATCACTTGCCATGATACAACTTGTAATTGGTTAAATACTGGTTTAGCAAAAGGCACAAATGTCAAAGAACTTAAAGTTAAACTTTACTTATTTAATTAACATTTTCATATAAAATGAATAAAGGGATTCCATTATGTTGTTTGATTTGAATACAAAACTTAAAGTAAAAAATACCAAGTTGGGAGTTTGTAGAAAATAATTCAATCTTTTCATGTTTTGGCTAAAATTAAATAAGTTTTCAATGAAGTTTATTTAATACGAACAAAATAAATGGAAGTATATATTTCCTGATATTTACAAAGATTGGAAAACCGTGAAACCCAACGCAATTTAAACTTTATAAAAGTCAGTTTCGTTTCTGTTTGTCCTGCTCAAATCTCAATTAAAAATTTTCCACTTCAACCAGTTTGAAAAACTGGGAAAAA
The DNA here is from genome assembly GCA_008042475.1 of Drosophila kanapiae. Taxonomy (NCBI): domain Eukaryota; kingdom Metazoa; phylum Arthropoda; class Insecta; order Diptera; family Drosophilidae; genus Drosophila; species Drosophila kanapiae. Next base: position 628,444 of record VNJM01003026.1, read on the forward strand.
AATAAAAAATACATTCATTGTACACAAATACGTAGGTATAAAATCAACATTCACATAAATAAATAAATATCCCCAGCCAGAAACGATTATAAAAGCAATTAATATTTGTTTCGTCCCCACACACACACAGACACAGACAGGACCGAACGAGTCAAACATAAATTAGCTGAAATAATTTCTCGGTTAGCCGCAAAACTTACAATTTATTATGCGGGGGATATGCATATATCTTTCGCATTGCTTTTGACAATGCCAAATTGCTTCTGATTTGCGGCTGTCGAAAATCAAAGCAAGCGATCAGGACATTGCGGGAATTTAATAGATAAATTGGCCAAGTTAAAACCATTTTATTTTTTGTTTGTACTTCACAGTGCCGCCGATGCAGCCGAACATATTCAACGAGCGACGACTGCGAATCGATTCCAGGGCAGGTCCTTATGAAGAGGGCGGCAGCCTGGAAGTCACCTGCGTTGTCTATGGCGGTAAGTCACGGAAATGCTAATCAAAAAGTTACCGAATTCGATATGGGGCAATGGGATTCCAGTCAAATTAAATATTAATTGGGGGGCCCTATAAAATGCAATCAATAATTAAACTTTACAAGTGACTGTAAAAACATAAAAGTATCCAGCACGAACACAATCAGAAATTAAAAATGCGCTAGTGAATGGTGAGAGAGAAAGAAAGAGTAACTAACCTTTGTTGGCATGCAAACAATAGGCCGCAGTAGAAAGCAATAAATAAGGTTGAGGAACTGTAGTGTAAAGTTTTATTCCAAAGAAAGCGAAACAGAAGCCAATTGTGGGGGCAAGGATCTGTGAATGAGCCAAGTTAATTTCGAAAATGTGTCGCCTTAACAAAAGGATTAAAAATGCTCAAGTGCAAGGAAGAAGTCAAGTAGGCAATAAAGGAGAATACCAGAATATCGGGGAGTATGGCAGCAGTCAGCAGGATTTGTTATCGATGCCTTCCAGGGCGAAAAGTGGGCTTTGACTACACAGAAATAAAATTTGGTATTACTGGAACTTAAAATATAATATTTTGTTTTTAATAAGCTTAACTTTATGATTTAAAGAACTATCATATTGGCTATAGATTTTAAAATTTGATAACTTTATGAAATAAAGTAATTCGTTAGAATATTTTCTTTTTTATTTTCTCACTTCGTTTTCTGTGTATAAAATTGTATAAACTTATATATTAAAATGTTTACAGAAATACCTTCTTTAACTGCAAAGTTCTTTCTTATTTTTCGCAGTGCACGCAAAACCCTTAAATCAATTGTTGTTAATGAAAACCAAAATAAGAATTGTTCGCACGAATAAAGTTGCCGCGAAATGCGAGGCTGCAAACGGACTGAGGACAATCGCGTATCGAGAGTGGAAGCGGGTCGTATTTTCCTCTCAAGAGCCGTCACAGTGGCGGACATAAGTATGTCAGCTGGCAACAGTACAGTAGCGTTCGCGTTCGCATTCGCTTTCGCTGTCGCGTGCTTTATCGCGGTGGACTCCCCTTTGTTTCTGGGTCTGGGCGGAAGCGAAACCACTTTGAATGGTTTGACATGTCAACGTTGACATAAAATAAATCACCCAGCCAGCAAACTGCACTTGAAACTGCTCCGGCAACTGTTAACTGGTCAGTAGTTTTCTGGGAGGAGCACGGGGGTAAAAAAAAAGAAAAGCAGCAGCAGAATTGGGCACTCAAAATGTTGTATGTGCCAATTAAATGGGGGCAAGGAAAATGTTGCCAATGTACAAATGTGAATACATACACGAGGACTGGTGGGAGGGAGTGGTAGTGGAAGTGACCAAGTTGTTGACAAGGGAAAAGGAAGTCAGTTGATGTTGGCAAATGAGCGGGGCGGCGGAGGAAAGCAATTGGAGTAGTTGAAACTTGTCCAAAACGAGGGGGAGAAAGTGAATTGGGTTTATGCATGAGTGTGTGTGTGTATGGTCAGGCTCGTTGACAGTTGAAAGGAACAAATTGATCCTAGTTGTAAGGAAAATTGCTACACTTGAGAAAAGCAAACTACTGACTGTTAGTTTGTTGTGATTAAACATTTTTCCAATAAAGAAATTTAATAAGAATAGCTTAGATTATAATTAGAAATAATCTTATCAAATACAGAACAGTTTTTTTTTTTTCTTACTTTTATATTGGTAGAAAACTCTTTAGAAATATTTCCTGAAAAGCTTAAGGCGAAATTCAAGGTGTTTAAGATTTTAAAGCACTATGCGGGCTCTTTTTTGCGATTTTCTCAAAACCATGTTTTCAAAATCGGACCAGATAAATGAAAGTTACACTCACGCTCATAATAATACAAGGCGTTCGCTTAACTTATTTATTTTATTCATTTTTATAATTAAATTATTTTTTAAGGCAAAAATTACGTAAGAATTAGCTAAAACAATTACTTTTACTTTAAAAGCGTGCCACTTTTTGGCCTAATTTTTTTGAATTCAAATATTTCAATTTTAGAAAACACTTACAAGATTTCTTTTCGCAAAAAAGGTGTGTATGTTTACCTATATGTACTTATATAGTATAATACTATACCAGAAGCTTAAATCATGATGCTTTACAAACTAGATTTTTATTAGAGCAGAATATTGCTATTGTCTTTTAAGAGGACAGGACCTTCGGCCAACCACTGAACATCCCGTTTATGTTGCAATGGCCTGGTAATGGTGTGAAATTGAAAATGCTAGCCTGCTTGTTCTGCCCAGCTGAAATCTTAAACAGCGGGCGGAAATAAATTGCAGGCAAATGCTGACATTATGCTCAGCCCCAGCACCATCTCCACCACCATCTCCGTCTCCATCTTCGCCTCCATTGCCATTTCCATTTCCATTCTTAGCTGCTTTTGGCTCGGGCTCTGGTGTGGTCAGGTCTTTGGCATTCAACATGCAATGTCCATTACAGAAATTGCAATTCTGTGGCCAAAACAAAAAGCCGGGAGGGAGGCGAGTCTAAGAGCATAAAGTGCTGAAAAAGTTGCCACTTAAACAAGTGCAATCAGCAGAAGTAAGTCAAAAGCGGCAGGCGATGAGGAAGGGAGCGTACCGCTTCGGGATGTAGATGGATACGGAGGCGGAGATGGCCGGAATGTAGGGAACGGTATAGCCAGTTTTGGCTTAAGAGTGTGCGAAATCGACAAAGGAGCAGTAAATTTTATTGCAGGCTAGGAGGAGGCCCACAATTGCAAATGAGCGCGACACGCCAGCCCCGAAAAATGCCGGCGAAACGGGGAGCGAAATGAAGTTATAAACCAGCACAGTCTGTGTGGGTAGTAAAAATTACCAATCTACCCCCAGTTGCCCCTTCCACAAGCCAATCCGCCAAATCATAAAGAATATACATTGGAACTGGGGGCAGCCATTGTGCGCCGGCACTTGCAGAGCAGAGGGAAAACCGGAGGAAAAACCTTGGGTTTATGTGGCCACTAATGCATAATATTCAACGTTGCCTTCTTTGGCACGCCATGAATTTTACACACGGTGGTTTCTGTCCCCGTCCTTCCCTGACTTCAGTTCCCCTTCGGATCCAACCCCAGCAACTCTCTGGAGCATATAGTACAATGAAGGTACCAAGTCGCCGGAGGAAACTTCATTTATTCTAGTGAAGGCAATTCAATACTCTTTCTACGATTATAAAGCACCTATTTGGTAAAATATTCGAAGTATTTTTAGCTTACTTGTTCATTTCTGTATTTTTCCTGTTTCCAAATTCATCTTTATATAATAAGTATAGTATAGTCCTGCATAGCTACTCATATTCCATACAACCCATGGGAATACCCAGCATATCAAAAGTGTGCTAGAAATGGCTTTCTACTCTTCGCATTCTTTTTTCTTTCGGTGTGTCAAACGGAAGTGCAGGCGTTTTCCGCTTTTGCCTAAAGTGAGCGTTGCCCATATTGTTATTGTGTTTGCCATTGTTGTTGTTCTAGGCAGGTTGCCGACTACAAAATTGTGTGAATTTTTATAAAAATTTCTCTACTCACTGTACTCTTTTTGTTATTATTATTACTATTATTATTACAGGCACTGTTGTTGCTGTGTTCTTGTGGCACATTTTGGAGCACGGAAGTGCAGCAATACGGGCCATGCAACAACACAAGTTATTTACCAGCGCGAAAATAGAAACAGCAAAGTGTGGGAAGAAATCGAAGGAATGTCTGCGCGCAAACTTGGCATTATTTTTTAAGACAGTTACTTTTAACGTAACAAAATTTTCTATATAGTTTAATTATGATTTTTTTTAGTTTAAACTCCTTACTTGTTCGGTTCATAATGAACGACAAGTGCAGCTGTATTTGTTATACTTTAAGGGGACCCCAAAGTCAGCAAGCTTCAAATTTATTTTACAGCTTCCTCGCTGGACAAAAGGTCAAATGGCAAAGAGCAGACAAAGAGGAAAGCTAGAGAGAATGCGAACTGAATAAACAGAAAGTGTAGGAAGGACAACAACATAAAATATATTTATGTGGCATGGCAGAGTTTCGTTTCTTCCTTTTCCCTTTTTTTTTTGTGTTACTATCACGAGTCCTAAATTTTTGTTGCTGGTGCTTCTATATCTTGAGTGCTTTGTTTGCGAAGACCCTGCCCCGCCGTCAACCCGTTTTTGGGAGTGTATCTGTTTCACCCGAGACAAATCCAAAGCAGATGCAGGAGATGCAAAAGATATGCAAAACTAAACAAGCAAATATTTCAGCATTGCATAACTGAGGAGCTCGTTTCAAGCCTTCATGTGCTTCTCCTTGCTTTCTTTGCACAGCGAGAAAGTATATGTGACTGTATTATTTCATTAAAAATCAGGTAAAGGCAAATGATCTAAATAGAATTATTCCATGAAGATTTGCAACCTTTCAAAAAAGTATAATAGAATAGAACATAGACAAATATAACTTAACCTAAAGCTATGGTCTAAATTCTCCTTAACTATAAAAAGCACCTGAATCAAATAAATACATTGATAGAGAATAAAGCCAAACTCTAATTCTTCATGAAAATCTCTATTTTGCCCTTTTAAAAAATACAAATCAAAAGTCAAATGCATGACAATAGTCACTGAAAACTGGGTGATATATTTCCCGTTGTGTAATGCTTGATAATAAGAGTAAACAGAACAATAGGCAACTCTCTGGGCCCTGGTAACGTGTGTGCAAAAGTGCATAAGTGAGTCAGACTTGGCAGGCAGCGGCTTTAAGTCTTCGCCGAAAGGAAACGCTAAAAACTGGCACGCATTTGAATGCTGCTGCTCATTAGGAAGTGGGTGGCGGACAGGTGGATGCACCTGGCGAACGTGGACGTGGGTGCGCCAGGTGGACATGGCAAAGAAATGCTAATGTCGCTTTTGCCTCGTTCTGCTATGGCTTTTCAGCTGCCTGGCACAAAAACCCGTTTTTTGATGCCTGCTCTAAAAATGGCAAAGTACTTGGCAAAAATGTAAAAAGAAATAAAAGAGCGGAGCCTGCTTTTGGGGGACGAAAGCCAAAATACTCTAAACGGAAAGGTTATTAAGTTATATGGAAGATATCAGTTGGAAAAGTTATGAAATTATATTCTTTGAATTATTTATTGTTATTAAATGCAGGAAAATACTTACAACAACTTGACATGGGAACGCACATAAAATAAAACAAACAAAATAAGTATTAACCATTGTTTTTATGAATTCTAATATTTATTAATTTAAGACCAAGCATTGTGCTTATATTTTTTTATTAAATATATAAAAATGTAAAAACTTTAATGTAGTAAACCCAATTTTAGAACGCTCCTTCCGGTGAGTGTATAAAAAGGCAGGTTAAGAGAAAGAAAAGTTGTAAGGAAAAAAAAGTAGTGCAAACTTTGAGTGCGTTTGTGTAGGGAGTAAAGGCAAGTCAGCTGTGTTTGTGTAGACTGTGGCACCTTATGTTGACATTAAAAAACAGCAGATACCACACAAGCCTTGGCAGGAAACTCAGTCATGGCTTTAAAGTGATAACAAGAGTGTGAGTTTGTAGTTGTTTGCTAAAAGAAAACTCCTGCTTTAAGTGTTCAACAAAAAACAAAAAAAAACAGCAACAACTGCATTTTCAAATCAAGCTTTTCATTCCGCCTTTCTATGGAGTTCGAAGTGTTCTTTTTTCTTTATATTTTTCATTGTATTCCTGGTGGAGGAAGGCTAATAAATCACTGGGAACCATTAAGCCGCCTTGCTACACATGCGCTAATCTACTCTGGCCCAAACACACTCAACCACTAACCCACACAGAGACACTCAGACGTACACACAAACACAGTATATGTGAAATATTTTCATAAACAACATAAAACTCGACCAAATGGCAGTTATTAATCAAAGTAATGTGCGTTCACCTCTCCGCATATCCTGCTCTTTGCATATATATAAAAATCTATATGTGTGCTCGTGTCACACATTTTTCAAGCATATCAAGTGCAGTTTTTGGCCCATCCGTGGCTTAGTTTTAGTGAATTTCCAGGTGGATTTAATGGCACTTGTTCAGTCGCATTGCTTTTTATGGCTACTCATCAAGCATTTTGCGTAATAACTATGTAATAATAGAAAAATATACAGCCATGTCGCTGAATTTATTTGTGTCCGCTCACCACACTGGCAGAAAAGATATAGACAGTCCTTTAATGTGAATAAAATACACAATTGCACAATCAGAGAGATGCATTCGATTGAGTATTCCCTTATTTCTCAGTGTATTATTTGCTTTGCGCTGAATGAGTGACCGACCACCCGTTGCTATTAAATTAATGTGCGCTCATATACGCACACAAAAGCTAATTTCAGCGCTTGATTAAGTTGAAGTCGTTAAAAGCGGCCAAGTGCCACACGCTGCGTATGAGTAATGTGGCTGTGCGTTTGTGCGCCGGCTTAAGTGGACCACACTCCGCAGCGATTGCACCACGGCACCACGGTGGCTAGTTAACATGCCCCACCATCTAACCAAATTAGGGAGTTCTAAGGATAGACTATAACAGGCACTTTAATCCAGGTAATGGATAATTTCGGTAATAACGAGCGTCAAGTCAATCCTGTCAACATGGATGTGGATGTGGAACTTTGGGGCGTTTTAATTTTTTCCTTCTATTTTTGTCCTTTGGGAATATATAAATCTTTATGTTTTTGTTATTATAATGTACCGTACACAAAACAAGGACAACAGTTTTGAATTATAAGCTTAAGAAATAAATTATAACATCTAAAATAATAGAAAATACGTAATAATATTAAACCAATAATTCATTTTAATTAAAAAAAAAAAAACATTAAATATGATAACAAATAATGCAGATTTCAGAATCATTCTTTTACATCATATTGCCAAGTATCAGTCAAGTAAGATACCATAGCATTGTGGGTGAAATTATGAATGGCACATTGACATGGCTAATTGACTTTGTCTAATAATGCAGTCAAGTAAGATTTAATAGCATTGTGGCATTATAGCATTCTATTGAAGCATCCAAAGATCTAAAGATATTAGTTTTATTCCGCAAACTTTTTGAAACACAGCCTCTTTAATTATGATGGAAACCTCTTATTTTTTTCCACTTTGCAGGCTCACCGCCGCCGACTGTCACCTGGTTGATGAATGGGCAGCTGCAGAACAGCGTTGTCGATTACACCTACGACGGCACCATCAACAGCAAGCTGGTAGTTCGCAACCTGTCACGCATCCACCAGCATGCGGTCTACACCTGCCAGGCCAGCAACTTTCACAAGAAATTCGTGGCCACCAACATAACCATTGAGCTATACCGTGAGTACCCGAAAAATACAATAAAATAGCACAAACTGTAATCAGAACTTGGGATATTATTCATATATCCTTGCCCAAAAATAATATCATTACATGGATAAATATTAGTTATATTACATGTATATGAAATTTTGTTTTAAATTCCATAGTTGAATAAACTCCAAAATGTAAATAATGTCTTTTTTCTGTTTTTAAAGACAGGCTTCGAAATAAAAGTGTTGATTTTTAATTGGAAAACTCTGAGCCATATTTTTGTCTCAAATTTGGGAAACCTACATTTCGGTTTTCGGTTTCATTAAATGTCTTCCCTTTTTATAATAAATTGAAAATTTGTCTGCATTGAAGCGAGTTTAAACGACCCAAATATGGTGCTAAAAGCGTTTTGCCAAACAATTTATTTATTTATTGTATTTATTTCACTTTTTCTGATTGTGATTGTGCGGTCTTGCTTTTGTTGTTCGGTTTTAAGCGTTGCGATAAAAGTTTTAACAAATAGCTGCGCAGATAAAAACCATCCAGCCACCCGGCAAACAAAAAAAGAAACCGGTGTAGCCCAGAGAGAGGTTGAGCAGGAAAAAATAGATAATAAAATGGCTTATGCAAATATTATAAAATGCAAACGGCAACAGCAGCAACATTGCATGCGATACCCCAACATGAAAAAAAGTACAAATGCCCAGAAATTCCAGTGCGTAACTTATCCTACCTACCATGGCCTGTGACCCGGCACATATTGTACGGCCCAACCTCATATCGAACTATTTTCCTCTTTGTCAGCGTATAGAAGTTGCGTTCAGGTTAGTGGACTGTGCCTGACCCGAATAGATTTATTATTTTGTGAAATTTTTTTAAATTCCCCTTTTCAACACCGTGCCTGGGCAGTGGCAATGCAAATTGTTAAATTGAATTAAATTGTTGCCAATTTCGTGTGTTTCGCTGCGAGAGTCTGAGTGGTTAAGAGATTTGTGTTTGGGCAAGCACTTTCCGGCAAGTTTATTTGTTCTTGCCAAAAATGGAAATAGGAATTCAGCAAGCTTTATTAGTTGAGAGTTACAATTCGACGGAGTGAAATGCATTTCTGCAGCATTTTCAAATGAATTTCTAATTTAATTATTAAAATTAGTTTGTCCTTCATTTCAATAAGTTGCAAAAGCGATACTAATATTTGTGCTTTAAGTATTAACAATTTTTGATGATAGAAATTTTAATATGCTTAAGAAACTTATCTATAATCAAAGAAATTGCTATACTGATTTTTACTAAGTAATCAAATATGTTTTCGTTTAAAATCTAGCTGACTCGCACGAAACAATAAATCTGAGAAATCTTTGTGAATTGGCTAACATTAGTGTTTTCCTTATTAAAAGCTAATTTTTTTTTTTTAAATTTATTAATTTATTTAACTCTGAGGATATAAATAGGAAACAAGCTTTATTAGTTATATATTAAAATCACTTAGTACTTTTAATATTATATATATAAAATATAATGGAGGATTTCAGTTACAAATGTTTTCAGTTACAAATGTGGTCTCAATTCTGCTCTGAAAAGTTAAAACTTAACAAAAAATGAGTTACCAGAATTATCTTAAAGTTCCACGTTTAGGATGCTTCAACCCCTCCATGTTTTCGACCTATTGCCGCATAATATTTTGTTGTATGCTCGGTTATTAGGCCCATGGCATTGCGCTAAGAGCCAAAGATTGGCCATAGAATTTTATGGCACTTTGGCGCGTCTGTCATGGCTCTCAAAACGCCAAAGCAATTGGACGTCAATTCCTACTTAGGCTCCCAGTACCCGAAAAATAATGTAAAAATGTTCCAGCGACAGCGCAGCAGCAGCTGGTGATGCGCATATTTGATATTATTGCTCCGAGTTCGGGAATATATCCAGGGACCGGGGGCCGAGCACGAGGAATATGTCGCACTGGCGAAGACATAAAAGTTAACACGCCAATAAGGAATGCCCTGGATGAGGCGGCGGAATGTCGCTAACTTGGTCAATTAATGTGGCCACAGTTTCGTAATATGTTTAGCAAATGACCTTGAAATGCAGAGCTTACTGTGGCAGGGTGGTGGGCCTAACCAGGTTTCGCCACTCAAAGTTCTGCTGTTTTCCTTTTTTTTTTGTGCTGGTTCGCGTGTAATGACAGAACGGGCGACCGGGAAACAGGGCAGTTGAATAATAAGTACGACCTTAATTAGTTAATTTTATGGCCACTAACAATTAGATTACGCCCGGCACGACACCCACTCCCACCCGAGCCCCCAACAATTATGAGTGTTCCTCATTAGCACACAATTTAAGTTCCCAAAAGGGCTGGCCGAAGCCGAAGTGCAGCATTTAATTGAATTAAAATTTTCCCCATGCATCATTTGGTATGCAAGTCCGGCCGAAATATCCTTGGGGGCTGTTTTACTCTTTTGCAAATCTGCATTGCATTCTAGAGACTGGCTTTTAAGCCAATTGCCGAGTGAAACTTGGCCAAGAACCTTGAAATTGTTCTTTAATTTAGGTAGCAGAATTGTTTGTTTTTCAGGCCCCAAACAATTTAATGGATCTGATGGCCTAATTGACCGCAGTTCCGCACGGTTTCGGGACGCGTCCTTTGGGCCTGGTGCTCTTCTATGCTCGCTGCCGTTCTGCGTTAAATTAAACATTTAAATGATTTTTCAATGCAAATGTGCATAATTAATTTAATTACAGTAAAGCGCTGCAGTAGTAGTAGCTGCAAGAACAACAACAAGCGCATTGAAACCGGCTCAATGCCTATGAAAACAATAAAAAAGTGGAATAATATTGTAATGTATGCACGAGAGATGTAAAAATGGCATTGATATAAATAAAATTGTAGATTGTTGCACTCCACCTCGCTGCAATACTTTGGGTTTTTCCTTTTTATTATCGCATTTGGGTTTAACTGAAATGTCACGCCTTTAAATTAACGTACAAAATGCGCGGCCAACCGCAGCAAATGTAACAACAACTGAAAAAATATAACAACGGTTGGCTTAACCCTTTTAAATTGCTGCAAATATATAATTGTTTATTCTTAAAGGTATCGTGTGAGGTGATACCCTCTAATCGGTTTATTGCAACGTGAAATAATGAAATAAAAATAAGTCTGCGCAGCTCTTGAAGCCTTTTAAAAAGCGTGATTATTTATTTATTTCAGTAAAACTATTAATGGACCGTTTTCGCTGAACAGGTTTATTTCGATTCCAACAATCACTGCCTCGCAAATGTTATTCTATCGAAATTATTCGCATAACAAACGATATTTTAATATTTATAATCATTTTCCAATTGAAACTCAGAGGACGTAATTTATAATTTGCAATGAATGCAGCAAAGCGAGAAACGCAAAAAAATATAGAAAATAGAGACAGGAAGAGAAGCAGAAAAACAATCACAATCCCGATAACGATGGGAAATTGTGTAATGCCGATAATGAACCCGGACTCCAAGCGTTACGTGACCATGTTTGGGTGGAGGAAAAAATATGTTTGTTATTGTCTATTTGTTTGGGCAATTTTCAATTTTGTGGGTAAACAAATTGCTGTCACCATGAATATTAACAAATATTCAAATTACATGAATATAATTGCATGAATATTTATTGGCTGAAATTTAATGCATTGTTTGTGATCTGCGAATCCGGCAATAGCCAATGCCAATTGGCCATATGCCAATTATTTATTAAACGGCCAACAGCCGCATTGCCATTCGGAAATTATTTTTGGCTCATAGGCTTTTGAAAGATTTTCGCACAGGTCGCGGCGAGTAAAGAGAAGAAGAATCTTTAGCGAGATTTTATAAATTATTATTATTTTCTCCACCGGAATGAATAACTTTTCATCAATTTGTTGCTATATTCCTGCAAATAAAAATATATATTTCCTCGTTTCGGCAGTGCCTTCACTTTCCCGCCTGACATTTATCATTTTATATTTTGTGTCTGTTTCTTCATGGAAGGCAGAAATATCTGCTGCCCTATGCTGGACATTGTTGCCTTTGCTAGTGGCTATCGTAATTTGTTGCAATTAATTTTAATTGCATTGCCTGTCATTTCCATTTCGATTTCGATTTTTCACACACAATTTGAATAAATCAACAAAAAGCTGCTGTCGCAACAGGCAAAATGCAGAAACAAAAACGAAAAAAAGAGTCCGGGGGCAGGGGAATAAAAAACCAACCTTAAATGCCATTTAAGCAAATAAATTAACGATGGAAATTAATGCGCCTTCATAAACAAACTGTTTGCATTTGCAGTGCGTCCCCTGCTCGTGGAAATCAGCTTCAATAACCAACCGATGTCAGCGGATCGAAAATATGAGATCGAGTGCCAGGCAATCGGTTCGAGGCCGCCGGCGAAGATCACCTGGTGGATGGGAAATCTCGAGCTGCACGGCCACAGCCAGAAGGTAAAATATATATTATATATATAATATATTATATATTATATACAATTTTTATTTGTTTCAAAGGTATCTGAGGACGGCAATGTCAGCACCTCGGTGTTGTCGATAACTCCAACGAGGGAGGATCATGGCAAGGCTTTGTCCTGTCGCGCCACCAACGAACTCGTACGCAATGGCATTCGAGAAACCGCGATGAAGTTGAATGTGTTCTGTAAGTATTTATTTCTAAAAAATATTTATGATATAAAATATATATTTTCAATTTGCATATAGCTTTAAAATTGGCTAAGCTATTAAAGAATTTGTTTTAAGTAAAAGTAAATTAAAAACAAAAAAGTACTTATTTTCATTTTGAAAAAATCCACTATTATTTAAATCTGTAGCGTACAGAAAATTATTAATTTACAAAACTATTTAAGTATTTATTAAGCTACCTTAAATAGAAACCAAATACTATTAAGGTAAAACTGGGTTAAACTATAATTCAAACACCAAGGACAAGCCCTTATGTTCAGATTTGTTTTTTTTCCCCGGCAATTAACTTCCGAAATTGGATAACCCATATACTTTTCCTTCGAGAATTAATATCAATCGAAACTATTGTCAACGGCCTACTTCCTGACCCCTGCCCTCTTGCATATTTTGTGTGCCAGTAAGAAATGCCACCATTCCATTCCGATTTAATAACACCCGCGTTTGACATATGCCGCTGCTTTATGAGTGCCACATAAACCATCGATGGAACCGCGTTCTGGTTCTCGTGCGATCCCATAAACTATGTCAACCGCTTATCGCCCATGTCCTTTTGGGAATCAATACTGTTTTGCATACCAATGCCATAGAGACGAGCCGGGCGATTGGAGCGGGGATTTGGGAGCTCTGCTCCAAATATTGGCGGGCTTTACATAATGCATTCCATTTTTTTTTTTTTGCGTTCGCCTGGCTCGTATGTCAAACGTTTGTTTTATGGGCCGCGTCAACACTGTGCCGGGGGCTAAAGTTTATTAATAAAATTTCTATGACAAAATATTAAAAGACCGCGCGTGGCAAAGAAAGAAAATTGTGGACACACTGTTCTATATAGTGCGACAAGCCGGAAAGCTCACTTTAAGCCACAGTACCCGCACTCGCACCCACACCCGCAGAACCCACATATGCGCGGAGAACCCTTAATGTTTCAATAGTCCCCGAGTCTCGTGTCCTCATCTCCTTTGGCTGTGACGACAGCGTCTTGGGCAAACAGTTGCCACGTCTATTATCTAAAAAGCTTGCCGCCTCGTTGTTCCCCAATGTCATTGAAACTTTTACTCCTTTCGGTGGCTGCTGCGATGATGGGGATGCTTCCTCGAGATCCTGCAGATGCAGCACTGAGAGAAATCAATTGTTTTTAAATTGAAATAAAAGATGTGCTCATTCTGCCTCCAAACTGAAAGCAAATTTAATATTTCTTTTACAGTTTTATTTCAATAAGTTTTTGTTTACTTAATTTTTAAAAAATGTTTAAGTAATCCCAAAAGTTTCTACTAGTTTTAAGACTTCTGTTATTTTATGTTTAATATTTATATTGTCAAAAATACAAAAGGCACAACATTTTAGTGAAAATATTGCTACAAAGATTAAGATTTATTCTACAATTAAACCGACTTGAATCGATACAAGCTGGAGAAGAAAATATGCCAAATATTTTACTATACTTAACACAAAATATAAATATAAAATATAAAGCTTAAATATTTAACAAAAACTATTTTATGCTCTTATTAAAATTGTTGATAATCTAAGAAAGTAAACTAAATACTTGTTGAATAAATATTATAGTTTACTTAGAAAATAACTCCATCAAATCTACTCATTTTCAGTTCCAATTCCAAATGAATCTTTTTCGCTTAGTGTATGCTTGCCTGGTGGGAAAAAGTCGGGCGCAGCTTCTGCGCGAGCGCTGATATAAAAAATTAGATAACAATTTCAATTTCCATGCTCATTTACATGTTTATAGCGTGCTTAAAATATTTTGGTCCCCCGTTCAGTTTTCCTTCTCCTGACACTTCCTGAGATTTCATATTTCCCGCCCGACCTTCCGCGGCCACCCCTCTTAAACAAGGTTTTGTGTCTTTTTTAAGCGCGTCTTTGTTTGCCTTTTGCGTCGGGGATAAATTGAAAAGTTGATGCAATGTCTGCCGCTGCCAGAGTTGAGAAGGGGCAGGTTGAAGTTGACGCTGCCAATAATTTTCTCATTATATTACATCACATTTAGCCGGGCCGCCATAAAAAAGTTATCTCTAATATCTTAATCTGCCACCTCAACGCAGTCCCGGCCTCTACACAATTTTCTACACAATCAACTCAGGTTAGTCTGCCGAAATGAAATCAACAGGAAAAGCCCTGCCAACAAAAATTAAAGTCATATCCGCAATAAACTTAATGACAAGGCTGATTTAAAAGAAAATATTAACGACGTGATGAGAAAAAGACCTCTAAAATGTTATGGAGGGAAACCCACTTCCCATGGGCTTGATTTAGGTTTTAATATGAATTATTAAAATTACTCGGTTTAATACTAGAAAATACAAAATCTTTATTATTCGTTCTTATTTTCTATGCAAGATTTAGGTAGATAAATATACTTTTTAGGCAATTTTTATCAATTAAATTTCCATTTACTAATAGAAATAAATAATTACGAACAATAAAATATTATTACACCTTAAAATAAATTATTAATTATATGCTAGCACTAGTTTTGCCTCCGTCAGACATATTATAAAAGCCTCTATAAGTATTAAGCAGAGAACTTTGCTAAACTAATGTTTAAACTTAATGTCAAACTTAAATAATATATTTTTCATACAAAATTACATACTTAAAACTTTCCTTCACAATTCTATTACCCTCGGCAATGATATAAAATACGAAAAATAGGAAAATAAAGTTGCCGCCTAATGTAATTTATATAGCCAGAGCGAGCAGAGGAATCAATTTAAGGGCTGCTAACGAGAACTTGCCTAACTTTGTGCAATAGACAATGACAGGCCTTACACACACACACACACACACCCACTCACCCGCACACACACACATACGAATCTACTGCAGCTGCAACATAATGTGGCAGTGGCACTCAAAAGTCGTTACGTTAAGCTGCAGTTACGACTGGGATGGGCTTGCTTTGGGTTTTCCCTTGGTTTTTTGGGACAATCCCGCCACGAATGGAGCACGGGGTCGCCGAGATGGAGGACCATAAAATGCATTAGCCAGACGTAGTTGGCCAGCTTGGCCAGTGACAGTTATTACCACTTAAGCCCATCCTAACCGCAACAGTGTGGCCTGCCAGCCACTTGGAGCTTCCTTCGGAGAATATCTCACTGTCATTGTACAGTTGAAAAAAACATGCGATACTTTTAAAAAACAATTTTATTTGTATAAAATAATACATATAATTATTATTTTAAAATATGATTATAATCCATAAGTATTACCAATATTGTAGTTTCTAGATAAACTAGAAAACTTTTAAACACATTAATACTTCCATTTTAGTTTGCCTATTTTATAATGATCAACTCAACATTTTTGCTCTGTGCACATCCTTATTCTGCCTTCCTTGCTGTTTAGTTTTCTGGTGCTGGCCGTCCCCGGCTTAAAGTCATCGCTAATGAACTTGTTGAGCGGAAAAAAGATAGACACAATGAGGGAGACGGAGACGGAGACGAAGCGAGGCTGAGGCAGTGGGAAAACTCTTTAAATTATGCAAACTGCTTTGACTCGTTCTTCTTCCTGTGTTCATTGTCCTTGCCAACCCATGCCCAGCGCTTCTCTCCTCCTTTTCATTCCTTTCTCATTCGTTCTTTAGCCATCTCTGGGTGTGTGTGTGTGTATGTGTTAAAGCACTTTTCATTTTCATTAACAAGTCTTTGCAAAAGACGAAATCGGCTTAAAGAAACTTGCTTATAGAACGTGCCTCCCTAGAAAAGCGGAAAAGAAAAAGCCAGAACACTAAGCACACAGAGACCCAAGACCAAAACTAGGAAAAGCGGGGAAAAGTTGCCAAAAACAATGTGCAAAATAATAATAAACAAGTGGAAGGTGGCAAAGAGCCGTGGGGCAGTGCCAGAGATATACGAATGGAAGGGGGATGGAAAATGGAAGAAAGACGAAGCGACACTAATCACGGATAAGTCCGGATTAACCCCCTTTTTCCCAACCCCTTCCATGCCTATCTTGGGCCCCGGTTGAAGGATTGTCCAAAACAGCAAATTACGTTTGATGGACTCTCTGTGAATCCGAGTTTCGAATCCAGGTCTAAGTCGTAGCCTTAGTCAAATGAATACAATACTCATCCAGTGTTTTCTCCGCCTCTTCTTACTTCCTTTGCAGTCATCCCCACCTTGCAGCTGGACCTGGGCTCCAATCTAAATCCGGAAGATATCGAGGAAGGCGATGATGTCTATTTCGAGTGCAAAGTGCATGCAAATCCGGCTGCTTATAAAGTTGTATGGAAGCATAATGTAAGTGAGCAAACATAAAACTTTCCCTGACTTGCAATATTTATGAAGGGAAAACGAAAAACACTCTGCATTGATACACCGAGGCAGAGAGAGAGAGAAAGAGATACCAAGAGAGAAATAAGAAGGTTATATGGTCTGAAGAGTCAAGTAAACTTTGGCTAAAAATATATTTAAAAAACATTTAGAATACATTTTTTCTGCCGTCAAGCTTGACAACTTTTTAGGTCTTACTCAGTCTTAGTCTTCTGTATGCAAAGAGAAAAAATATGCGCCTTAAAATACGTATAATGATTTAAAGCCTTGTGACCATGCCCTCTATAAAGATGTGGCCATGCTCTCTGTCTAAAAATTTATTTGAATAACTATAGAAATATATTTAAATAGAATGATCATAAATAAAATTATGTATAATAAATATATGATAATCATTTTAATCAAATTTAGGGTACGGTCTCTAGATTTGTTTTCTGTACACTGACCTTCAAATATACTTGAAATGTTGCACTCAAGGCAATTGAGCGTACAACTGCCGAACTTCCGGCAATTCCCCAGACATTGGCGTGCTCCTTACACACACACGAGACGCCGACCGGGTAAATTATTATGAAACCGAAATTAAGTGGTCATTTTTACTGAATTATTGGCCAATTATTTTAAGGCAATTGAGTCAAGTGGCCCGGCCTGCTATAAGACAAGTTTTAGGCAAGGGAAGAATTTCGGTCGCCGGAGATCGTACAAGTTTACAAGGCAAATCATTTGTTTATTACTTGAAGCACAAAGAAGTTGAACCACAGCAACAACGCCGGCAACAAAGGCTGGCAAATAAATGTTATTCAATGCCGAACAAGGAACGAATCAAGTGTATGAATAATATGAATGCTAATTGAATTCATTCACAATGAAGTACATGACCAAACAAAGAGCTAAGCTAAACAACGGCAACAGCAAGACCAACAACTTAGTCATAACTTTTACCGAAAACAACAATAAGCAAATACAAATACTCCAAGACGACCGAAAACTTTTTTGGAGAACGGGCGTCTAACGAAACGAAATTTAGTACAAAGGAACTTCCACAGGACAAGAGCGAGCGGTGTCGGAGGGTCCTCGACTAGGGGTGAGATCTAGGTAGATAAAAACTTTATATGAAATAATAATTTGCCCAGGAGACAATGGAGGAGAGGCTTTGGTTCGAGTGCTGATGCCATTTACGTGTATCTAACATCGAACAAAATGCTAATTGTTTAGGGCGGGATGGGGCAGAGAAAGTGAAATCCCGAACGGCGGCGGTAGAGCTAAATGCAAATGAACTGCAGGGGAAAGTTAATACCTTTACAAAGCCGAAGTGCGACTATTGGCCTCTCATATTTATGTAACTATTAGCAGGCGTTAAATAAATTCCAGCATCAATGAACTACTAAGTCGACTTTGTATAATTGCAAGGATATCAGGTGTTAAATAAAGTCGAAAGCATCAACCATTAAGCCTATTTTAAAGAGCGAAGGAATATGTATGACTAGCTGACAAGCCAGAGAGTGACAGCAGCACAGTTAGTTAGTTAGTTGGCAATCGTCACTTACATTTAGCCAGCTCAGCGTGATATACCCCGCAGCCTCTCTGCCGCTGTCCTTTCGTCCTGTGCGCCGAGTGTCATAACAATAAAAGTTCACTGCGGCAGTGCAAAAATGGAAATGGAAATGGATGCGAAACTAAGCCAAGCGAACATACACGCACACAGAAAAAACAGTGAAGTAGCGAGGAAAACTGATGGCGGACGAGACGGCGGCGTACAGGGCGTATGCGTAACGAGTTCAAGGCCACGCGGCAAATTGCAAGCGTCTTATGCGCAGTCGGGCGTTCATTAAAAGTCAATTGTTAATTGGCAGCATCGACAATGGCAGTGCAACCTGAAAATGCAATTAAAAGTCAAATCAAGTTAAATCAACTCGGCTGCAGCCAGTTGGGAAGTAAATTAATTTTTGTTTTGCCACCACATCGATTCGGTTTGAACAATTTCTCCTTTTCCGAAACATCCCGAGGGCCGGAGTGTAACGAGCGAAGGAAACTTGTCTTCTTCGTCTGTTATTATTCAATTAGACAAGCTGACAATTAACGACGAGCTGGCAAATTAAATTAACAATTAGTTTTATTAAACTTGCACACACACACTCGCAGCCAGACAAAAGTTCTCCAATGCGTGTCAGTGTGCGTGCGTGTAAAAGTTTTACATGTTCATTAACAACAACAAGGAGCAGAAGAACTAGGAGGAGCACTGGAAGCGCAAGGAGCAAGGAGCAGAACTTTGATGGAATCGCTGCCCTGGCAACCAGCTAGCCCCAAACGAGAATCCTGCTGGCAGTAAAACTTATTTAACCCACACACACACACACACGCACTCGTCTGAGTTGCGTCAGGAACCGCAGAAATAGCAAACATTTCCAGAAAATTTGATTAGAGAACAAAGTCAGTGGAAACGACTTTAAAGTTTCTAAGAAACTTGGCCATAAATATTTACATAATTCTGCAAGGCAAATGGCAATGATTGGCTCGGCACTACAAGCATTTCAGCATAATTTTATCGACTTGAATAAATAATTGTGTTACTGGGGAAAACTCTAATGTCTGCATCAGTAAAAATCAGTAAAAATATATATTATCAAGTTAAGCTTGGTAAATATAAAGGAAAGGTCAAGGTGTAAATATTTGAACAAGAAGCCATTTGAAGATAGAAAAAAGAATAAACCTAATATCCTAATCAACCAAGTTTCTACAGAGTCATCATAAAACGTTTAATAAAACTTTTCAACAAAGCTGAAATGTAAGGGCTAGTGTGAATCGTCAATGGATGAACTGCCGTGAAAAAGGCACCAAATGATAGGATAAACTAAAGCCAACTCAATCAGGCCGAGCCATCGGATAAATTACGGACACTAATTGGGTATTTATAGTCGGAACAAACATCAGTGACAGACGAACACAAGTGGGCGGCGCTCGGGACTCGGCGCTCAGCGCTCGAGGAGTGGCTGGCAAACATGTCGAAAACACGGCCGAGAGACAGACAAACAGAAATGGCAACGCATAAAATGCGCCATTAGCATTGAGGGGCACTAAAGGGTTGTGCAGACATCATCAAGTCGGATGGGGGGTGAGTGGTTGTATGGCGACGACCTCGAGGGGCGGAAATTCTGCAGCGGATGTGCCCCAAACTATTTGAAATAATCCTCGACGCCCACTCGGGCGAAACGGCTTCGCTGGGCCACCGTCTTTCTGTCTTCTACTCGCCTTTGTTTACACTTTTCGGTTTGTCCCAATTTTTTTTTTTTTTTTTTTTTTGCTGCGCCAACCTTGAACCTTATTTACTTTTCGTATATGCCTAGCGACATTTTTATTTGTTTTATGACAGCAAGGTCGCTGAGCCAAGCCACAGTTCGTCCTCTCCTCCCCTGTATTTTTTTTTGGCTATTTAAGCCAACCCTGCGGGAATTGAGGCTGTGAGGGAATTGAGCGGGCAAAAGAGTGAAGGGTGAATGGTGACTGGTGAGCGGAACTGTGCCTCGGGGGCCCTTCTGCACTTTAAGGATATTTAAACAAGTCAAGGGAAATGCTAATGGGGGAGTCGTCACTGCATGCGTAATGGATACACATGTATCCGCAATCGCCATCTACATCGGCGCTCGGATACAGCAACTGACACTCGAACAATAGTATCAATCATTTCTCCACAAAGCAAATGGAATTGAATAGCCAAAATGTCAGTTGTGGGCAAATATTGTTACGTCCCGACACATTCACCGTCTGTCTAACCATCTAAATAATTGTTGACATCTCCACAATGGAAAGGGCACACGGCGTAGGCCAAACAAAAGACGCGGCTCGAAATTCCCAGGATCCCAGGTCCCCAACCAATGCATTCCGATACGAACTGGGACTAGCCCAGCTTAGTTCTCCTCTGGCCTATTTAGCACACTTGGAACTAAAGCGAATACTTAAGACTCGATTGTTATATGTGTGATAGATGATAGTGAAAAAAATAAACAAGAAACTATCTGCAAAGAAATACCAGCTTGTTAATTAAGTAAGAAATATAAATTCTTAAAAACAATTCGCCTTACACTATCAATATATATTGTATCCTTATTTTGGGCAGATACATTCCTAATCTTAAGGGATTTCCCACATTCTTAGGTAGATTTTCTCAGTGTATTTGAACAAGACTATTATTTAAGTGTTGGTTGGCCTGGCTGCATTGTTTCTATTTATTTTGCACACTCATACACATCCAGATATGGGAGCCTCCGTTTGGATGTGTGCTAAGGTCGTCGAGGCTTTGTTCGGCCCGGCTCTGGCTTTTTGACTTTTGTCGACCATATTTATACACATTTTTATTTCTATTTCTATTTATTTCAATGCTTTCATTGTTGCCCGCCCACCCCCACCACCACACCGTTTGTTTGTTTGCTGAGCTCCGGCAAAGTGCGAATTTGTTTTGCTGCTAAATGGCACAAGGCTCTGGGGAAATGCGTCAAAATGCTGTCGAGTGACGGCCCGATGGGGAAAAGGCTACAAAACCAAAAGACGAACATCGGGCGTCGAGCATTATTTCAAAATGAGAGCGAGAGTGTGGGAAAGGCGAGAAGAAGGTCAAGTCTCTGTAAGCATTTGGGTGTAAAAGCCTCTGGCTCGTGAGTGTGTGTGCGTGTGTGCTTAAGGAAAACTTAAAGTAAATATTGGCTGATTTTTCAGCATCGATGCCGAGCACGTCCAAGGCGCCGCTTCCTAATGAAGCAGCAAGCGCACCGAAGCGCGCATTTATGAGTGCTTTTCCTGGGGCAGAAACTGCCTAGTTAGGTGACCTTGTACCCAAAAAGATGTAAGTGAATAAAGCTAAGCAAACTGAATTTTAAAGTTGCCTTTTGAGAAAAACTTCTAAACTAAACCAAACCTTGAACTATATTTATTCTCCTTTATTTGAAATAAAAAAATTGTGGCAAAATACATAGTTTTGAAAAAATTTCCAGAATCAATTTAGTCTCTTCAAGTGCTTGATCTTGTTGTATATTTTTTAATTAGCACAGATATGGAAAGACTTTTAAGTTGGATAATCCCATTTAAATTCATGTCTTTGGATATGAAGGCAGATCAGGTGTTTTTTTAATAAGTAAAGCAGTTAATAATTAGCACACCTAATTAGGATCTCTCTCTCTCTCTTCCTCTATAGTTCTAGAGCTAAGTTAAGTATATTTTTTTGACACAACGTTAATTACGACCTAATCCTGCCAATTGCAGCACCAAATCATCCAGCATAACCAGCGAGCGGGCGTGATTGTCAGCAGCGGAGACCTGGCGCTCCAGGGCGTCACACGTCACCAGGCCGGGAACTACACCTGCACCGCCTCCAACGTCGAGGGCGATGGAGACTCCAATGTGGTCGAGCTGAAAGTGATGTGTGAGTATCGAGTGGTGTTGCGGGGAAGGATATCTGTGGGATATGTTGATTTGTGGCACCTTGCCACCTTGCACGCGCATTATATTGTTCAGGCTGACCCATAAAAACGCCATCGAGTTGGGCTAGGGATGGGAAAATAAATATCGATATACTACAAGTATATTTTATGAAAGACGATAAATAATGAACATGATTGAAACGATAAAGTTACATTGTTTGATATCGTACAGTTACAGCGTGTGAAGCAGCATATATAATAATAAATAACTTTACAAGTAATTTATAAACAATAAAAAATAAACTGGCTTTATTATAGGCTCAGTATAGACACGAATTTATTATAAATTAAAGATATTTAATCATTGTAAACGATATTTACCGATCTGAACCTTGATATACATCCCTAGTTTGGGCCATTTTCGAATGTTTAGTCCGGTCTTAAATAGAAAATCGAATTCCGCCCCAGAAGTACCCACTGGAATCCTTCCTCCTTTGCTCCTACTGCTGTTTGGGTTCTCGAGTGGACCTTTGACACACAAAAACGAGCATTATTGAGTGTTCGAGTGTATGGCCAGAGATGTGGATGGATGGCAGAGGCAGCTGGCTGAATGGGAAACGGCCGGCATTGTGCGCTCGTGCGGGCCTCTTGCAGTTTTATTGCGTATACGCCCCATTATTGTGCCCCGCTCGAATGCTCCTTTGTGTGCCGCCCCGCTGCGGACCCTCGTGGACATGGCCAAAAAGAGGATCTAGCAGAGGAGCGGAGCTTATTCACAAGCAGCAATCTCTCGCTTCAACTTTGGTGCCACAATACAGCGAGAATGCAAAGTGGTCTTATAAACTTTCAGACCTTGCCGTTTAAATACCCTTTTTTGACAAACAAATAAATATAAATGAATAATAAATTAATATCTATACTTAAAATAAAATATCCTTTAGTAAATATATGTTTTAATTAAGTAATTTGTATTATTTTATCTATTAGTATATAATTTCCTATTAAAATTCCCAATGAACCTTTAAAGAGTGTATAAAAATATGCCTGAAAGGAAATCGTTAAAGCTTTAAACTCCTTGGTGTTTCGGTAAAAATTTGAGAAGGTTTTCTGCTTGGAAAGCAGGAAAACCGCAAATCTTTCGCTCAATTTGCGCCGGATTCCTGAACTTGGCCCCGTCTCAAGTCAAACTTTGGTTAATTAGTTTGCCTTTTTCAAGCAATTTAGCAGGGCAGAGATCCTTCTATTCATTTTCGTCACCCGTCCGTTGTTGTGGCCCTATGCTTCGGTTTTTCCGGTGGCATTTCCCTTTTATCACTTCCACTTCAATTTTTTTGTGCTTTCCTGGACGACTGCCTTTTGTCTTAAGTACAGCTTCCGCTCCAACTGCCAGACTTACTGCTTCCCCTCCTTTCCACAAACAGTATTCCCCCGCTCCCCGAACTGAGCTAAAAATTTGTTTATGCCGTGGCCAGTTTGGCATGCAATATCGACAGTTGTCAAATAGCACAATAAATTCGCCACTTGCAACTTGCAACTTTTGCAAGTGTCGAGGCTGCGGCAGGAGACTGTGGAGAGATTTTCCACGAGCAAAGGATTAGAAAATTGAATTTTCCCCTGCCTGTACAGCTCAGCTTTTCCAAGCTTTCCGCGTTGCAGTTGGCAAAAGTTTTAGCCGACTAAAGTTTTTCTTGAACTCGAGTCGTCCTTTTGTACTCGAAATTTTGATCGAAACAATTCAAGGAATTCTTCACTTTAACAAATATGAAACGAATGCAAACTGAAATTCTAAGCTTTTAAAACAAAAGGAAAATTTTGAGGTAAAAGTAAATGTTTCAAGAGTCGAGTATTTGAGTTTAAGAACAACTTAAGAGTGTTTAACTAACTACATAAATCTATAAATTTAATTGATCTTGAATTCCTAAAACAAAAGAATAATATACGTATGATTTCATTCATTTTAATAATCAATTTAACTTCATAAGTTAGGCAAATACGCTTTATTTATTTACATCTCTAATTTTTTAACCACATACTTTGTATGTCATATAAATCATAATATACATTTCTACTCAATCAGAACCTATAGATATAACGTTCCATATTTCATGGACTTTTATGAAATGTTTATTTAAGTTTTGGTTGAGTATTTAACCCCTTGGAAATGATCCTTCTTCCGAATCCCTTGTTGACCTATCCTTTTTGCTATAGACTTCTCCCGCTTTAGTTTTCTCCTCGGTGTGTTTTCTGCTTTCAGTTCTCTATTCTCTGTTTAGTTAGCTGCCTGAATGGCCAACAATGGAGCTGGGGTCAGGCAGCTACACAAAAGGGTAAACTTTTGTACTTGGGACTTTTGAGCCGGCGAATCGCAGAGGCCTTCGCTTCGCAGCTTGATGCGATTATTGATTCCAGCTGCAGATGCAAACAGCAGAATGCACTACAACCAACTTTGTTTCGATCCCCGCACTTACCACAGTTTTCTCTCCTTTTTCGCCTTGCAGATAAACCCATTTGCCGGCCCGATCAAAAGAAAATCTATGGAGTGGCGCGGAACGAGGCGGCCGAAATTGTGTGCGAAGTGGACGCCTTTCCGCCGCCGGAGAACTTCAAGTGGTCCTTCAACAACACGGCGGAGACCTTCGACATGCCGCAGAGCGGATTTCGGCCCCACTCCGCCCAGGGATCCACTCTCACCTACACGCCCGTCAAGGTGAGTCTGATTGCCAGTCCGGAAGCCATGGGGATACGGTATCCGGAATGCGGAATGCGGGTGGGAATCGACAAATGTCGGCGTGATCGGGAATCGGGGATCGGGAATTGGGAACCGGGACTCTTAGATGCGTGACCCATTTGTCGCGTTAAATGCTAAGCACGTCAGACACTCGACTCATTCCGGGTTGAAGTCTGTGGCGAGCTGATAAATTTTTCATTTCATATTTCGCTGCGCTGGCTTTTAATGTGAAATTGTTATTGACACATTTGACATTTCGGCCAGAGGCCTCACTGTCCGAAAAGACTGGTTAGTTTTCGGAAATTATGTTTGGTAGGGCTATGAATATCATTATTAAATAATTTAATTAATTAATCTATTTAATATTTCAATACAAACTAGTATATTTGTAAAGATACAAGAAATAAAGCTATTATTCATAAATTATATATTTTGAGTTAAATTTAACATCCTAAGAACCACATGTTGTTACAAAAAATAATAATTTAAAACTCTAGAATATTATTCCATTGATTTTTATTGGGTTTTTGAAATTATGATTACTTTTACTTTCAGTGCTTGGTAGTTACCATTCAACTCCACGGGGGTTGTCTGTTATTGAATAGCAAAAATTTTAATTAATAGGCGGGTCGCATGGTCTCCGCTCTTCCCGTTGTTGCCATTTATTTTGGCCTGTGTGCGTGTCATGTTGTCAGCCAGCAACAGGGAAAGTAAAGGGGGCTGAGGTGGAGCAGAGTCCTTCCATGATAGAGACAACAGCGTGAGCCATTTGGGCCAGTCGAGCAATTTTAATTAAAAATTCTATTAGCACTGCTTTCTAATTAAAAATCCAATAGCAGCAGCAGACCTCCCACCTCCCACCATCGACATCATCATCATCATCATCATCCGCAACAACACCATTAAATGTCAAAGGTTATTGGAAAAAAAAGACAAAAAAAAGCGAAGCACAAAAGAGCAGGAAAAATTATTGGAAGTAAATGCCATCGACTTTAATAGTTATCATCATTGGCTAAAATGGAGAGGATAAAGCTAAGCACTTTCCACTTCTCCATTTTCCTCACTCTACTCCATAGCCCGTCTCTATCCCTCTCTGGATTTTGGCAACATTTCCGCATTAATGGCCCAAATGGCCAACAGCAATTGCGATTGCAGTTTTTGACGCTCCTCCCCAGCAATTGGCCAAGCAAATTGGCCATCAATGAGCTGCACTCACATCAATGTCCGAATCGTTGGAATTTTCGGTTTCAGCATTTGATATCCCCTATGTCGGCATCCCGACATCTCGACATCCTTGCCATCTGCTGCCCCTGTGGGAGATGTGTAAATTTTTATGGCCGGCCAAAACAAAGTCTCATCGAAATTGGCAGTCCAAGAGATGGAACTAGTTATCCAGCTGCAGTTTATAGAGCTTAGCATGGCAACAGAGATTGACTAGTGATGTGAAAGGAAAGCGATTAGTGATAATATATTGCAAGGGATTTAATTTTCTTCTATTTATTTTAATCGAATTTAATATAGTAAGCTATAAAATAAAGTCAGTCATCCGATGTAAAAAGAAATATGCGTTCCCATGCATTCGCAGAGTGTCTGTGCGCTGGCGTATCGGAAAATACTATAACGCCTAAGGAAATACTAAAGCATTATTTTATAGGGTGAAAAATGCATTGCAAACTTTCTTGTAAACTTGCAAACTTTCTTGTAATATCTTGCTGGGGTAAATTAATGTATTATCAACGATTTGCTTAATTTTATTTAAGCAATAATTAACATAAGTATGCAGCCCTTTTATTATTTCCATTGATTTTTATACCAGGTCTTTAAGACCAAGTCGGGGTGTTTTCATCTCTTACGTTCTCGCTTCGCCGTCTGACCACAAACGTGTTAAGTTTTTCGGACTGGGCTTGTGGTCGCTTGCAAGCCAACATGGCTGTCATTAAGCGATGACAACGGCAACAACAGGCGGAGATGCAACTGGCAGTGGCGGGAAGGGAGTGAGAGAAGGGTTGCGGTGAGAGAGGGTTCCAAGGAGAGGGCGCGGTGCTGTTGCAAAGAGGCACTCAACACAGTTGTTCAAGTTGCACGGCACCCAGTTGGTTTGGTTTTTGGCCAGAGTTTCGTCTGGTTTCCTCTAGCTGACCCAGTTTAAAATGTTGCGGCTTCTTCTGCAGTTTTCCCGTGATTTTTCCTCTATTTTTCCTCTAACTCCTGATTTTTTCTTTTTGCCCTTTTTCCGACATGGAACTAATCAAACTGGCGGCGACAGGCTCGGCTCACATTTCAGCGATCAAACGAACGAATTTCGAGGCAGTCAAACGGCATTCAAATGAGTTCCGTTCACAAACACTCGCACAGCGCACTGATTGGAGGGCGCACACACTCGCACTGGCACACTCACAGACATAAATCATTTAGCTCAATTGAATATGAAAAATCCCTTCCGTTCTGTTGTCATATATGCTGTTTCCGGTTTCCGCCAACCGCAGCTCAAACGTCGTTGTCGCCGTCCTCGTCGTCCTCGTCACATTTAGGTTGGGATTTTTCTTCTCGGATTTTCGCCCCTCCGACATTTATTTTTTCCTGCCTCTGCGATTCGCCTCAAAGGCAGCCAACAGCTCATTAATTTTGTTTTGTGCATGGGCATTTTTCCTTCTCCCATTTCCCCAGCATTTTTTCCTCTACTCCATTGCTATTTTCTATGTGTTAGCAGAGCAATTTTTGCCAGACTTTCATGTCAAGCAATTTCCGCTGCTGACATATAAATTTCTCAAATATTTCACAAAAATATATATTTCGGTCTCTCGCTTTTTCTGGAGCAAAGAGCCTCCCACTCTGCTAGGACCAGTGCAAGAAACTCATTAAAATGTCACTTAAATGTTTAAATTTTTAATTAAAATGCATAAATAATAACGGCAGACTTGAGTTAAAACGAAATGCACAGAATGCAGTGCCTAGAAGAAGTGCCAACAATTTTCTTGTCATTTTGTCCTCTTTAGAGCCCTTAAACACACACACACCCACCTAACGTCACATGGTATATATGTATGTACATATATTTTATGGATTTTGTTTTCGTTTCTACGGCTGCTTCTGCAACAATATTTACCCCTTTGCTGGCGCAACATTAGAACAATATAAACAAAATAAAATAATCATAATAAATAGATGGGCATAAATTCAGAGGCCCAAGGGAGTAGAAATTATCAAGGATTGTCGGCCAGGGCGATGACAGTTGCAAATATAGCAAAAATGTAAAGTTAGCTTCGGGCACAGAAGCTTTGAATGCCCTTTCAGTATTCTGGAAAAAATAAACCTTATGGATAGTGGGATAAACAATGTAAAACCAAGTTTACGAGTTGAGGTAAATTCCAAAATAATTAATTAAAATTTCAATGGCTAAAATAATGTTATTGAATGAGCGTCTTTCCAACTTTATAACTTGCTACAAACTATATTTAATTTATCAGACTTAATTTCACCCTCTTAAACAGTATATATATAGGCGGAAGTAAGCATAGGGTACTCTGCATTTTCCACATTGATTATTACTTTAAATACTCAGCATTTTGTGTGCAAATGTGTTTCGGGCTTTGTGCTTGTGGCCCTGGCAGCTCCATTATTATACAGCTCCAGCTCTTAGGCACTTTCCATTCGGTTTGGCTTTCCCTGTTGGTGTTGATGCGCAGTGTTGGCAGCTGCCAACTTGGCGCCTTTGTTGCCACACTTTCGGGCAACAAAAACTGCAATATCACACTAGACAACTGGACAAACACACATATCTATTTTAATTTTCATAAATTTGTCATAAATTTGCATAAACACTGTTGCTTACATTACGAGCCACTTGCACATGGTCAAAGGCTGCAGAATATTTGCAATTTATTTCGGACTTCACAATTCCAAAAGGCGGCTATTCATAAAGAGAGTTTGAGAGAATAAGACTTCGATTTAATTCTGGGTTAAATCCGGAGAATAAGCTTTTGAATGGCACTTTGTATTCAAAACATTAAATGATTTAATTGAGTTGTTTCCGATGATTTATTGGTGTCTCAGAATATTAATGTGGTAATTATTTCTTTAGCGCAAAGCTGACAATTAAGGTATATCGATTGCGAGAGCCATCTTAGGATCTTGAGGATAACATTTTTTATATAATAGGGATCATATTGAACAAAATAGAATTTAAATTGAAAACATATTTAAACATATTCTCTTCTAAAGTCTTTAATTATTTATGTTAATTGACAATTTGTGGTTAAATAATTACACAGCTTCCATGGACTTCTCGTATGAGGGGGTGTATTAAGCCACATAATCAATCAGCTTGGCGTCGTTTTCTAGTTGATTTGAGTTTCTAAAAAGTAGATGGGACAGAAACCCAATAATACCCATTTCCCGTTTCCATAAATCTCGGCTTTTTCCCGGGCTTTTGGCAAAGTTTCCCTTCGATGGGCCTGTGCGCGCGTTTTTCCTTGTTTTTCTTTTCTTGCCCTAATTAAAATGACAACCACGCCCAGTTTGCGAGTCGAAAAGATAGGAAAAGCAAAGAGACGAGGCTGAAACGCGTGCCGACTGATAAATAAGCTGCAATTTGCGTTGACATTTTGCCGTGCACCCGAAAGTGATTTCAATTTTTAATGAGTTCGGGCCGCCGCCTGAAGTTGATTAAGTGCGTTGATTCCCCGGTGCTCGCAGTCAACGGGAAAGGCCAAAGGTAAACATGGCCCACAAAGATACTCGGATGGATACGCAGGATACGCAGGATACGCAGGCCTCGCAGACACCGATACAAAGGCCCCGTCAAAGCGAATCAATTGTTGTGAATGTGTGCGACTGTGTCCGCTAGTTTGGTGGGTGTGTGCACTTGACCGTAGACGAAGGATTTCATTAGCACAACATTTGACAAAATGCAAACAAATAAACAAGAGGGCCAAACAATGGCGAAGACCGCAGGCGGCCACTTAGCACGAGGCTACAATGGGATAGACAGGCATTAGGACCATGTTAACATTCCTTTCTTCCGTTCCCAACAATTCGCATTCATGCCATATACCATACATATGCGATGGCCGCGGGGGCAACCACAAAACGCTTCATTTGTTTTTACTGCCGGGCATTTTTCCGACTTCTTTCGCCGGGCCCTCCCTCCACCAACCACCATTGACATGACATGAAATTATATTAATGAAAAACTTATTGACAGCTGCGATCAATCAGGGGCAGCTCTGACAACACACTGTCCCGTATCCATATTGATTTAATGAATTAAGTTCACATTGATGTCGTATGCGGCTGCTTGAATTCCATTTAAATGTGTGGCCAGGAGATGAATTCAAGTAGGTGCACTGCGAAAACAAAACAGATGCTATTCAAAATAGGAGATTTTCTAGATCTTATTAACTTGTTACTGGTCTATAGAAAGTATCCTCCAAATAGTTTAAAAAGCAACAATATAGACTTAAAGTTAGGGGTCTTAATAGGATACTATATTTAATATTCGTAATACCAATAATATAGAAATATAAATATAAATATATACTTAACCATATATTTACTATTAATTTATAGACATTTTTGCCCTGTGCAATCTATTTTTGAACCTTGTTCGCCCGCGAGTATTGACGAAACGCTGTCTCCTTCGCTTTTTTTGCAGGAAATGGACTTTGGCACCATCATGTGCTGGGCCGACAACAATGTGGGTCAGCAGAAGGAGCCCTGTGTGTTCCATTTGATAGCCGCTGGCAAACCGGAAGCGCCCACCAATTGTACGGTGGTCAATCAAACGTCCGACTCACTGGAGGTTTATTGCATCGAAGGTGAGTTATATGGCGCATACATACTACATATATATACATACATACATATACGTCAAATGGCCAGCCAATTTGTTGCCCTTTTTCATTGGGGCAGCTCCATCTTTTTTTTTTGGCCCCTTTTTGTTTCTATAATTGCTGATGAGCCAATCAATGGCCGAAAAAGGCATTGGTCAGTGGGGGCTTCTCGGAGGGTGTGGGTGCGTGGTGTGTGCTCATGTGCCGAGACTTCCTTTGCAGCATGAGCACGTTGAGTGTGTGCGCCGTGCTATATGTTGAGTTTCCTGCAACGCTTTTCAGACTCATTTAAAATACATGAGCAACTTAAGTGCACTTTGGCAGCCATCTACGAGTATGTCTATCCAGATACGTAGTCGCACACTCGCACATAAAGCAGAGCCAACTTCCTTTCGTGATGCAGACACAAATAATAAAAATGCAATGAAAGCATAAAACTAGAAAGGAAGCACAGCGTGGAGCGGGCAAAATAATGTTGCTAAAATTTCAATTCCACTTTAAAATGTTCTGTAATAAATAAAATAAAAGCCAGCCATCAAGTGATGAACTGCGAGCCGAACTAAAAAATCGGAAACAGCAGATAGGGATGCCAAAGTAGTAGCACGGCAGAAAGTTAAGCGCAAAATTTGTACATACAAAATGTTTTGGCTTGTTATGCAAGTTGCTGGCAGTTGGCAAAGAAGGAAAGCGGAAACTTTAAATACAAATTCAATTCGCATATTTTATGCGCAGCGCAAGAGTGGAAAACGCAAAGACAGAAAAATGCCAGCAAAGCGCAAAATAAGCAGCACAAATTGCAGAGCCCAGAGTTCAAAGTTCGCAGCGATAGAGTTGCACATTAGCGCAGACAGAGAAATGTCCTTGCAAATTGCAGCAGCTCTGAGCTTATGATGCATTTATGCAGCCCCTGAGTGCCGAACCGGAGACGGAGACGGAGACCGAGACGAGGAGACAGAGAGAGGGGACGGATCCTGGATCCTGCGAAAAAGCAACGCAAATCAAAGCGTTGCATAACGAGGCGGCTGCTGCAAGAAGTGCAACAAAAAGCGCATAATAACTGCATACTTAATGGCGCTCTTTCCCGTTACTGTTTCCCCTCGCCCCTCGCCCCTCGCCCCTCGCCCCTCGCCCCATTCCCCATTTTCATCTGCTTTAAGCGCTCACTGTTTTCCACCAATTGCTGGCAATCACAATTGTTGTGCTCACTTAATGTTGTCTCAAGTGCGCGGCCACGCTGCGTATGCGTAATATGTAATTGCATTACAATTGGCTGTGCACGGCTTCTTGCCGGAAGCCTTTGAGATTTGTAATTATTTTTATTGCTGAGAAGGGTCTAGGGGCACCATATGTAAGTTGCATAATCAAGAAAAAATAATTTCGTAGGGTAATATTACAAATAATATATTTTTGTTAATTAAATAAGGTATTTTTAAAAGAGTTATTTAGTTTGTAGGGTCAACTTTTAGTCTTTCTACTTAGATTCTTGCCTGGAATATTTAGCAACCTTAAAAATTATTAAGTTCACTAAATTATAACGACTTTAATCACTCAGGCAGTACGCCGGTAGTTTATTTCCTTGCCTACATTGCCTATACTTTCGCCTACTGCGCCTACTTACACCTAACCCTAACAAGCACGTGCTTGGTGTTGCAAGGACAATTTGAGTGTACTGACCGTGCATCTAGGCTCAAGAAAAAAAATAATAATATAAAGGAGACTAATGCGAGCCCTTTTAATAAATGAAGTCTTTCTTAATAATTTAAGGTAATAAAAATCAATAAATATATGAAACAATATCTATTTAATTTTCCAATTATTTATGACCTATTTTTATATTATTGTAAGTTTTTTATACTCTTAATTATAAGGTTAAATATCTATGTAGCCAAACTTTAGATTACATACCGTATGCACTGCAGCGATGCCTTTAAGCTCCCTTTTTCAAACATTTGTTGTTCGCCTTATTACCGCATCACGCCCACTTCCTCCGGACCCACCACTTCCGCCCCTCCGGCTGCTAATTTAGTGGCTGCACATTATTATCATAGTCATCAGCATCATTAAAACTTTAACGCAAGTTGTTTAAGCACAACACAAGAGCAGCAGCAGCACCACCAGGGCAGCGAGCACAATGCGATACTTTTTATATTGCACTCTACATTAAGGCGAACGACTGCTGAAACACCACGCCCCCCAGCACCAGCATACACCCACCGCCCACACAGCCCTTGGTCGTTTGTTTTTATAATAACTCAACTTTAGCTGCGGTCGACTTTAATAAGCCAGCACGCAACTTGGCCAACTCAACTCGACGTGGCCGTCGCCGCAGCTCAACTCGGCCGAAACTGAACCGAACTGAACCCCCGTTAAACCAACTCGGCCCCGACTCGAATTGAATTCAATGTGCGGAGTATATAATGCTGCTGCTGCTGAAGACAACTCCACGTCTTTGGGGCCAAGTTCGGTTTGCTGCTGCTGCTCCTGCTTTTTTTCTCGCAAAACAAAAATAAAACAAACTGACAGAGTAACGGCAACTAACCAAACTCATCAAGCGTCGGTTTAGTATAATAAAATTTCAGTTTATAACATTTTGCTTCTCTGCCGGCGATGCTGCTGCACTGAGAAACAATTGCAGTTAAAAATCAACTCAGATGAATCTCTCTTGATTAATCGCATTGATTTTTAATGAAAGTGATTTGGAAAATGTATTGGAAGTAAACTTTAAGACTATAAATATGTCAGTTTTAGGGATCTAAGCCTACAAGGGTTTAATGGATAGACTGCTTACTGCTATCATTTTACCAAGTTATTACGAAATTGTAATATATAGTAACCATTCTTAAGAAAA
Source organism: Drosophila kanapiae (assembly GCA_008042475.1). NCBI lineage: Eukaryota > Metazoa > Arthropoda > Insecta > Diptera > Drosophilidae > Drosophila > Drosophila kanapiae. The sequence continues at coordinate 662,001 of VNJM01003026.1, forward strand.
CATTGTTTTATTTACCTTTTCTCATATAAAAATATATATTGCAGAAGTGTAAAATGTTGAAAAATACAATCGGTTGCCACAACAATCGCTAAGGTTCTTAAAACTTTTCAAAATGTGTCTACAAATATGCAACGAAATATGGTAGGCATATGCTACAATTTATATATTTTTTAAGAAAACTTTTAGACACCTTTTCAAGGGTTTTATAAACACCTAGTAATTTCTATAGCCGCTCCGGAACCTACGGACAACTAGAATAAGCTTTATTTTTAGCATTTGGCAATGTTTCTTTCAGTGTTCTGTTGCTTCCGCAGCTGGCCTTCTTGCTTTATTATTTTTACTCCACTTGCTCGGCATCCATTGTTGCTGTAGCCAAGTAAATAAAATTAACCCATTACAATGAAGTTTTTTTCTTTTGCTCTGACAACGGAGCTGCGGCAAATTTCATTAGCTAAACGTTTTAAAGTGCGCACAAAATGGCCGCCAACGAGAAGCGGGAGGAGTGGGAATGTGAAGGAGTGATCCCTCGGATGGGGCGGAAAAATAAGAACGGAATTAACCCACAATGCTATGGGGCCCACGAGCCCATCCACCCAGCGAACAATGACGCTTTGAAGCAAAGGCCAAGCACATTCTCTTTACTCTATTTCCGTGCCCTTTTCTTTGGGTTTCGTGAAAAAGCGACCAGGCCAGGCCGACAACAAAAACAACTCAAATTCATAGCAACATATAAAACATTTTCCCAACAATTTCTCCATGGGGCCAGGGCCCGGGGCCCGGGGCATGTGGCCTGGACGGCTGAAGTAGTTGCTCAGATGCCGCCGCCCCCGAACCTTTTCAGGAAAGCCGCTGCCTTTATTACAAAATATTTTAACATTTTTCGCAAGTGTTTTAAGTCGGCTTTTGTGTCTACAATGAAGTGCCATTTGAGCTGCCAAAGCTAAGCAAAAGCAGCCGCCGAAGAAGCTGCTTACTTTCTGGCCAGAGCTCCTGCCACAAAAAAAGGGCCAGCTCGAGTGGGCTTGGCCAGTTCTTTTGTGGTGTTATTAAATGGCATTTAAAATGTAACTTTAGATTACTCTAAATACATATTTCGGCGGCAGTTGGCAAAAGGGTTGAGGGGCCCTTCAATTACGAGTGAGCTCTACTCAAAGCTGAACTTGAGGGCTGACCTTTGACTGGGCGCTTTTGGCCCTTTTGAAATAATTTATGATGGTGGGTGGAGCATAGACCCTAAATTAAATTATGAAAATGTTAAAAATATGCCAAGAATTTATCATCAAATGGAATAAATAGAATTCCTATTATAATATTTAAGTTTGTCAACTTATTTGAAATATAATCTCTTACTTATTCGGTTTTAAATTTGCTATCCAGCTTTTCCTGGCTTCCGGGGGAAGTCTCCAAGCAAAAGTTCTCGCTAAGTCTTAAATAAATCAGTTATAAATAAATTTCTACCTTTTCCAAATCCCCCACCAAATCCCCCATCAAATCCAAAGCATAAGCTTGGTATAAACAAGGCCCGCAGTCAATTGCCAACTACTTAATATTAATAAGCCGGGCCAGCTGTCCTGCCCCTCTTTCTGTACAAATCGAATCCCGGCCAATATGCTAAGTAAGCCCCAGTTCGTGCCAAGTTATGAAATCGGTGTCTCGTTCTCTTTCCGTAGGCTTCGATGGCGGGATGCGACAGTGGTTCCTCATGGAGATCTATGATCAGCACAGTGGCCAGCTTCAGGCGAACATTAGTGCCAAGTTCGCGGCATTGAGCGTGACGGGCCTGGAAGCTGGACGCCTGTTCCGCATCTACGTTTATGCTGTTAATGGACGCGGACGCAGCGACGCCATAGCCTTGGACGGGTACACCCTTAAGGCGGCCGAAAAGCAGACGGGTAAGTGACGATGGACCCATGAATTTTTAATGCATCCTATAATGGGGCAACAATGCACTGGGCAAAAGGGAAATGAAATATTTGTATTAATATATTTTTCAACCACATTTGCCTAGAGTAATTTTATGAAACAACTTTGAATATATTTGCTCCGAGGCTCTCAGTGAAATTATCATTAACTTGAGGACAATGAAAAGGCTTTTTCTCCATGTACGTTTTTATTTTTATGAATTTTTTATGTTAATAACGTTGCTGTCCCCTGCTTTCTGGGAAACGCAAAGGAATTGCATAACTTTGCATTCAGCTCAGGCCCCTCGGAAGGCGCTGTATCAGTTTCGCGGCAAAGATTGCTCTGGTTTTATGATTATTATGCCACCTCGCAATTTAATTACGCTAAACTGCTCAATGAATTGTAAATTCCGCGACACAAAACTTTTGCCTGCAGTCCGCGACTGGGGACTGGAAAATTGTATGCAGACTTTTCCCCGCAAAGTGGCGCAAAAAATCTGAAATGATTAGCATTAATGAATTGGGGTTGGCAAAAAAAAGCGGAAAGAGAGTGAGAGGAGTCTCGTTTTATTGGGGGTAAGGGATCTAAACGAAAAAGGAAATTGTAATGCTAATTAGCCAAAGCAAGAGCTGACAGGAATTTTATTTTCATTTTCGTATTTCTCTCTTTTGTTGGCCGAAAGGAAGTTGGAAAGCAGAAAGAGGACCTAGAAGGACACTCGCATTTTGTGTAAACAACTTGAGCCGACATTTCAATGTTTCATAAAGTCAGGTCCAGCAATAGAGATGGAGAAAAGTGCAAAGCAAACAGCAAACAGCAGAGGCAGGGAATGAAACAAAAATATGGAAATCAGAAAAGAAAATTGTCTTCGCTAGGTCAAAGAGTAAATGCTCTGAGTAAAGGTTAAGCTTGATTATGATCAGTATTTCATGAAAATAAATATATGTCAACCTCAACAACTTTGAGTCACCGAACAAAGATCATTCAAGGGAAATACACAATTTGTGGAGAGTAATCAATAAACAAGTGGGGGAAAGTTTATCTAAGTTAATTTACTTCTTGTTTTAATCGAATTTCCTTCTTTTTGCAGTGGCTTTGACCTCTTACAAGGGCAGCGCCCAGAGCCCGGATAACTTCGAGCTAACACCGATCCTGTCAATTGGCATATTCGTGGGCATCCTGGTGGCCATCGTCTGCATCGGGATCGGAACGATTGCCGCCCTGAAACTGCGCTCGCACAAACACCAGCAGCAACAGAAGTTCGCACATCCAAATGCGAAATTCTCACGTCCGGGCAATTTGCAAATTAAGGATAAAATCTCATTGCCATTGAGTCACTCCGAGGAGATGTACGACGAGAAGAATCCCGATGTGGTGCCCTACAATGAGGGTGAGTTGCCATCCCCGTCCCGTCCCTATCTGAAACCCTTTCCTCCTCGAAGCCCCTCAAGATAAATGGCGTCTGCCTTCGCTTGCTTCTGTTGGCAATTTATGGACGTTGGGCTCGAGGCTCCTGGCTTTCTTCCCTTTTATGCAAATGCATTTGACAGGCCGTCCGTCCGTCCAGTTGGCTCATGCAGGCAAAACAAACAGGAGCGGTGTGTCCTGGAGAGCTGGCTGCATTTTTGTGCCGGTGCTGAAATATTTAAATGACAGCTAATTGCTGTCAGGTCCTGGGTCCTTAGCTTGTTTGCTCGTGTGTCTGCAGTCGAGTGCCTTAAAGATTCCTCTTTAAAGGCGGCCAGGAAAGGGAACTCCCCCAAAAGCAGCAGCAATTTCACTCACTGCACGTGCTCGCTTGATTAATGGCAATCAAGAAATCAAGCGGCAGCCAAAAGCAGAAGCAGCAGCACAACAATTTAATCAATTTTCCAAACGTAAAGCAATTTCATGGCCAACAAAAAAAAAATACAAACCAAAAATAGGGAAGCAAAAGCAGCTTGAGGGGCGACTCAGTAAAATTGGGCAGGGAGAAAACTTGCTGCTGAAAATCACCAAAAGATTTGAGGGCGTCGGCCAGGCCAGAAACTTTTGCCTTGCTACTTACCAAGCAACAGAAACGCCGACGACGGCCAAGCTCAAACTTTTTGAACTAACTAAGCGTTCTCCATTCCGTTCTGTTCTGCCCTCGAATTTCCACCCAGTTGATGGTGAATATAAACAAAAATCAGCAACACAAACGCCATCGGGACATCTTTCGACGACCAGCGAGGTGGAAATCAGCTGCAAGCCCGGCTCAACATCCGGTGCCGGAATCGCCCAGGCCAACTCGGCGGACAGTGGCACCTATCAGAGCAGCAAGGTAAGTCCTTTTCGCAAGTTTGCGTCACCGAAAAGTTTTAATTACAGTCCAACTACTCTATAACGAACTCTGGACCGCTTCATTGCCATGACAAATGCTTTGATTTCATGTTGCAAATTTCTAGAGAAAATCCTAATGCTATTGGAAACAATTTGGGCGGGTTTAGAAAATAAACTTCTGATTAGAGTCGCGCTACAGTTGGGAAAACCCTTAATGAGCCCTTAAAGTGTTTGTCCAGTGTCTTTCTTGGAAAGCCAAATTGGTTGATTTCGAAAGTAATTGAAAATTGTTTTGCTTGTAATTACCTTGACAAATGCTTTGATTTTCTATTACAAGTTTGTTGAACACACCTCAGTGCCTTTTAAAACAATTTGCTTAAGGTACGAACTTACCAACGAAAATGGGTGCTTTCTTGGAAATTTTGAAGACGCCTGAATGTATTTCAAGGATCTATTTAAATATTTTTGTATTTCTTTTCGCCTTTTACAATTTTGCTAAGGGGTACAATTTAAATATATCAAAACAGCTTTTAAAATAAAAATAAACTCATGTTTCCAAGAAGAAAATTATGAACCAAAATATATTTTGTCAGAGCAAGACATATTTAATAAAGGAAACTAACGTTTACCTTTCCAAATTTAACATATATATTTATTATTACTTATTATTTTTTTTGTTATTAAATGGTATATAAATAGAGCAAAATATATAATTTAATCCACCAAGACTTTACGCCTTTCATGACAGATCACCAGCAAACAATTTAATATTACTTATTTTACCATGATAGCTTTGATTTCTACCTATCAAAGATATCAAAGAGTTAATGACTTCCCAAAAATAAACCCAATTCATGGAAATTATCTCCAATTTGACTTTATTTGTCACCAGGACGATGAGCTTCACTACGCAGAGCTGTCGCTGAATAATGCCGCCGCCGGTTGCAGCAACTCGAAAAAGGGTCAGCCGGTAGGGGTGGGAGTGACCCAGCAGCAGCAGCACCCTCTCCAGCAGCAGCAGCAGCAGCAGGGACAGCAGATGCATCAGGGGCAGCCGGTGCAGCATCCGCATCCCATGATGGGCGGCACCCTGCCCCATGGGTCCAGCATGCGCAAGCTGCTGCCCAGCATTCCGGCGACGGCGACTCTGCAGCGTCACAAGCCGAATGCGGGCGGACTGCAGCATCCGCACCAGCACGCTCCGCCGCCCACGTACGACTACGATTACTTTGAGGAGCCGACGATATACGCGCAAATCGATGCGTACAAGACGATGCAGGTGGACACAGGTGCTGCCGGTTCAGGGGCTGGGGCATGCATCTCCTCGCCCGGCTCCCACGGCACTCCCTCGACCGTCTCACCCGGGACGGTGCAGATGTACACGCTGCCCCCGCATCCCGGTGGCTATCACACTCTGCCGCACAACCATCACGCCCAGCAGGCGGGAGCTGGCGGAGGTCCGCAGAACTCCGCCTCGATGATGCAGATGATGCAGCAGCAGCAGCAGCAGATGCACCACCATCCAACGGCGGTTCCCGGCCCCGCCGGCAATATGCCCATGCCGCCCTCGTACCAGCAACACCAGCAGATGGCCCACGGCCAGATGCTGGTCTCGAGCAACAGCAGCGGCCTGGCCTCCACCACGGCGGCCGTGGCCAGTCCCAGCAGCTCCCTCTCCGGCCTGTCGGGCGTGGGCAAGTCCTATTCGCGCGAAATAGTCACCGTGCGCACCCCGCTCATGTACTCGCAGCAGGAAAGCTGTGTTTAAGGACTCCCAGGAGCCGAGGACCGGGTGGGTCCTGCAATCTGAATTCCCGAAACCCATGAACCATGTTCCCCTCCCCCCACTTAGCATGTAAGTCTTGAGCTCTTCGTGGTTGGTGTCTTAGGCTAAGTGTTGCCAAAACGAATTGAATTAAATAACAGAATTCAAGTGAATTGAAACGAATCTGGTGTGTGCTCGCGAAGGAACTGAATTTTCTCAAAAACAAAGGTCGTGATAAACGGCTGTCATATTCCTTAATTGTGTTTCTAATTTTTTTATGAGAATTTAAAAATTTCTCAATGCATTTAGCCTTTCTGATGTTTTTTTTTATATATTTATTGCCGAAATGTTGTTTATTTTAAGAAAATAACTGTCTGCTTAGGCGCACAACTCCGTTTTACTTATTAAAAAGAATTATAAATATAATTTGTAGTTTTTATTTTGTCAGCTACTTTCTATTAGTCGAATTTACGACAAGATCTCATATCAAAATTAGGAAATCATTTCAAATAGCTGAAATATATAGAAAAAATTGAGTTCACTACAAATATTTAAGAAATGTTGTAATTTTCTACAAGATAGAATTTTTTGATTTGAATAAGTGCATTGAAAATCCAAATTTTCTTTAAATTACTTTGAAATGTTTACTTGTTGCAATCCAGTTGGCATTTACCATTGTTCAGTTTATTCCGACTAAAAAGAGATTATAATTTACGGCTACGATTAAATGAGTGCAGTATAAATACAAATTTAAACAATAAATTTCAAAGATACACATAACAGCAATATTCATAAATCATAATCGTCGAACATAAACAGTCGGGCTTAATTTAGAAAGCCTAATTTATACAAGTTGAGTTTATTTCGCAGAAGGCTAAAATATAATGGCAGACGGCATATAATTAAAAATATTTCAGGTTACTTTTGAGCGAATAGAGCGAGAAAACAACGCAACAGAAGAAGAATGAATGTTCCTTCCTTATAGTAAGTACTCAGGCAGACACACAGTCTGTGCAATATTTTTTCAAAAGATTACTTCACACACAAACACAAGATCAATACGAATTGCTTTCGAAGAATTCTTTGTAAATGTATGTACATGTCAGCTGGCAAAAAGAGCAACAATTTGTAGCGGTTAGGCTCAAATAACGCATAAGTGTAGCATAAATACGGAGTAAGTATATCCTTGATATAATAGACTTAAAGCTCACATCCACTCAACCGAGCAGCGCGGAGGCGCAACTTCTTGGCAATTATATTGAAAATAAATTACATTACTCGAGTCTATGCAAAGTAATAATAATAATAATAAATCACACTTAGACACATGGGCAAATTAGCTGCAATTAGCTTAGCTTAAATGAATACTAAGTATTAATGTGTAAATAGTTGAATCGTAAACTTAATTTAGAAAAACCAAAGCGAATCAAACAGAAGCGCAGCAAACTGCAATTAAAAATCCAAGCTAAATGAATATGAATGTAAATTAGTTGCACAATCGATGCGAAAACTCCAAAAGACTATAAATAACAAAAGGAAAACACAACAAGGACCTATCGTTGCGATGTAAGCTTGGACAAAAAAAAGAAGAACAAAAAGGAAGCCGGGAAAAAGAAAAACCAAAGCGAAAATTTGTTGTTTGTAAATTGCATTTATATATCAAATTGTATTTTTTTTCTCTTCAATGTATAAATCAATGTTTGAACTGTGAAAAAGTATAAAAATAACAAAATAAATGCACCTTGTAAATTATTGTTACATTTTAATATTTGTGTTTAATGGACGGAGACGGAATGGATACACAAACAAATTGAAAAAAGCTATACTCTCTGAAGGAATGTATAAATGTTGAGCTGTAAATGTAAGAGGGCAAGCATGGCGAATGCAATTTCCATTTCTAGCTAGTTAAGTCGGGAAGAACACAAACCAACAGACACACATTTCCAAAAAGCAAAAATTAATAATAATACATGGACTAAGTGATTTCTCTTACATCAATTAGAACGGAATACAAAGAAACGTTTACATATAGGTCGGTCATCATCAATGAGAATATATTCCAGCATGTAAGTGTTTCAACCAATATGAATCTAAACTAAGTGTAGCTAATTTAACATCTAAATGAAGCCATATAAAAGATAATTGTAAAATATACTGAAGATTTAGTTTAAAGCCAGGCATATACTCTACAAATGAATTATGAATGTATGTTATGATTAAGCACTCCAAACGATATGGAAATACCCCTCCCCTATCCCCAATGAATACAAGGAATACAATAAAACATGACAAACACAAGAAACAAACTGATCAGCAACAACTGAATGAACTCAACCAAATAAAATCCTTACAAAATTTAAATGAAAATCCAAATGATGTTTTCTTTGAAAGCGGGCTTTCCAGTTTTCATTTTCAGATCTCAATTGTTACATTTGCTGCCTTGAGAGCAGCTGTGTAGCTTCTAAGTCGGCGATGGAAGCTAACAGGAAGACTTGGTTCATTAGCAACAAGGCTTTCCATTTACTGTTGCAATTTCGCAACAATATTAATGTACATACAGAATACACAGGGCGAAAAAATAGTAGACAATCTATTCTTTTGTTGTTTTTTTATCATCAAACCTCGTTAGTAACTAGTAACTTTCTTTGCTCATTTAATTTATTGAAGGAATATGATTTATTGAAAATAAATGTATACACCAAATATGGCAATTCCCTTTTTTCGCTGTGTAATAATACGAGTACACCCTTTCAGACGGACATAAATTGACAATGCAATGGCGTCTTCTTGCAGCTAAGGCCCCAAGGCCGAAAACGAGGCAAGTAGCCTTTTCAAATTGTGCACTCAAATGGACACGGGAGAGGACGAGCGGCGACATGGCGTATGAGTTATTTCAGCATGTGTGTGTCTCTTCCATTTGGCTTTCCTCATTTTGTTTCATTCTCTTTCCTTATATATATATATATTTTTTTTTTTTTGGCAAACGTTTGCATGTGCAGCGAAGCGTAGATCTGAGAGAAATAAGACGACAGCAGGAGACATCGCATGGATTTGTGGCCTGGCAATGGCAATGGTCATGTTTGACAAGCTTCCCAGCGCTTTTCGTGACTTCTCTGTCTTCCCCAGCACTTTTCTCCGGGGTTTCAAAGTATTTGTGTTACTTTGTTTCGCTTGGTCCGAAATTAAAAGGCGCACACAAGGACCGGCGAAATGGAAAGGAAAAGAGAGAAAACTCGAGACGGACAGCAAATGAAGCTGCTGCCAAAAATATAACAAGTCCGTGCGGAGTTACACTTCAAAAATGAAATACAAGGCAAACAATTTAAGATAGTTTTGCTCTTTTTTTCATAGTCCCTAAATAAATTATATTACTTCTACATTTTAATTGTAAAACTGAGCGACGCATTTGCAATAAAAAGGTTGCAGAGGTCGGGCTTAAGAATAATGTTAATTATATCGAAATTTTTTAAAATTATCTGTAATTTGTAATATTTATTTAATAGTAAAATTACACTACCAAAATATATAGCTAACCCTTATAGTCTCGTATGTACTAAGAAAATTGAATGATTTATTTTCTTTTCTCTTAATTTTAAAATTTGAAGCAGATGAATAGAATTTGTTTCAAGTGCAAAAAGCAACAAAGTCCCGTGACGTTTCATATATCATTTTGTACTGCCCAGTTAGACTTTTTGTGATACACAATTTCGTGCAACTCCTTCTCGGTGAAAAGTTAAAACCTATGAAGCCTTCCCCAAATTACACATATTTATGTAACGTGCTAGCTTCATGGCAATCGTCATTAAACTTTAAGAAAAGGAGACGACAATAACTTCAATTGAGAAGACGCATTTATTTTATAAAATACAAGATATATAGTGTTCTCCATAAACTCGTACATATTTATATGCGTCATCGATCCGCTCTCGTCGGGATATGGCAGGGACTTCAATCAGGCTCCCTCGATGGCTGGCTAGCACTTGAACAACCCTTCAGCTGGTTCATCTCCTGCGCTTTTGTACCCCATCATCCATTGTTATCTGCTGGCCATTTGTTATGCGCAAACCGAGCACCAAACACCGTTCGATGGCAACCAGGTCAGCTTATCCTGGCCAGTACAGAGCCAGGAGATCCGGGAGTGCCAGGAGTGCCGAGGGGCAGGAAGAGATTTGTTGGACGCCCATTCATCAGAATCGGGGCGCATAATGCAGGCATATTTATAACATTTGACAGAGCATCCACAAAGCAAACGAAACGCAGCCAGGCAATCCTTAATCGCACTCACAGGCCCGCACTCCCGAGCACTATTTATAATTATTGCATTCGGGGATTACGGGGGCGTAGCACATGTGAACGTAGGCTGGGCAATGCGAGTGCAGGCATAACAATCTCATTACCATTACTTTTTAGATCCTTCAAACTTTCAATCAATTTCCCTAGCAATATCCGCCGGGGAAGTCGGCACAACTTGGGGACCTCGAGAAAGTCTCAAGCACTCACTCCTTTGCCTAGAACTCGAAGCCATTGTTGCAGCCTCTATGCACCCATTAAATTGTGTATGGAAGGATGTATTCGATAGGGCGAATATAAAAAACCATGAAAAATATCCATGGAATAAGCTTGAACGTTTTTAAGGTGAAGTTAACTACATTAAGAAATCATTTAACAAAAATCACTTAATCAGTACCAAAATAAACAAAAAACTAAATAATATATTTCAAGATTAAAGGACTTTTATAATAATTGTATAAAAATTACCTTTTTTCTTTTATTAGAGATTCAATTTAATGAAATGTGAGCAAAAAAGTAGTTTTAACTTATTTTAGTAGAGCAATGATAAGTTAACTTAAGAAACTCTAGCGAATCCTTTATTTTGTATCAATTTTATAAAACCAAGTTTAAAATAATATTTATTTTGGACTCAAATCTCAATAAACAAGCAAGAAGACTAAAGTGGAGTTTACTTTACTCTGAAATTCCCGGTGTCTGAAGCATTGTAGGTGAAATAGGCACATTGATTTGGCTAATTCACGTTGTCTAAAATGATGTAAAACTTGAGTTAAACAGGGCGGAAGGCAGGAGAAAATGTTTGCAAATAAAGACAAATGTTGCTAGTAACATGTTGAGCTACATTGGTGTCGCACAAATGTAGATGTTGCAGACGTTATGCATACACATAAACTTTTTGTTTAATATCTCCCAAGTTAATCGTTCGATTTAATCCAATTTTTAGGGCACGTTCGCATAAATATATTTAGCTCTAATTTATTTACAGTGGGCCGAAACAACTTTAGCTTAGCAATACGTTTTTAATGTTTCTTTTCAGGGTAGACAGGGTTTTTTAAGGGTTTATAAAAGTAATAATAATATTGACACATAACAGTGCAAGCGAAGACTTTCGAGGGATAACATTAATAATAATCTAAAAAAAACAAATTAATAATTGAAATAAATAAATAATAAAATAGTAGTAGGTATTTTTTTCTATATTTTTACTGGGTATCGGGTAGTCGCTATATCGGGTTAGATTGAGACTCTTTTGCTGCTCCTTTTTCTGCGATGGAAGCAAGTTGACAGCATTGTTTTGCGCCATGACGCAGCTGATGCTACAGGAATTGCTTGCTTTGAAGTAAACAAGCAATTTTGCAAAAGAAAGCAACCCCCCGCTGCCGGTGCACCCCAGCCCTCTGCCCGGCACTTTCTTGCCGCTGCAACCCCCTTCGCTGCCGAAACGTATGCATAACTTGGAGCTTGCTCAGCCTCTTTGCTGTCAGCTGTCAATGCACTCGACGCGTCTGCTCCCCATTTCCCAGACCCAATTCCCGGCCCCATTTCCCATCACCATTTCCACGGGTTTCGCTCCGAGCCCCTGCACTGCTCCCCAATGCTGCATTTTTTATGCTGCACTGCACTTTGACTTGGCGGGGCTTTGTTTGCTCGTTCGATACTCGTAGACTGCCTTATCACGGACGAGTGTTATTTTTTTCGCCTCCCCCGCTAGGAACATTGTCATCAACATTATCATCAACGGTACAGTTTTGGCATCCTATCCTCCTCCCTCGGATATTATTAAAATGTCTTTGAAGCCAGCGAAGTGACGGTTCCCTGGGTTATGGTATAATTAACAAATATTTCACATGCAGAAGAGAATAGTACCCGAGATCTCTTGCAGCTTGCATGACAAATGTGGGCCAATAAATTATAGCTACGCCTGCAATAAATATTCAAATAGCTCGGACCGAGAGAGAGACAGAGGCAAACCCAAAAATGGTCACAGCAGCACAACTGCTAACTAATGATCTATTAGCCAAGGACTTGTGTCCTGCTCGCAGGACTCCTCTGTGGGATTTCGTGTGTGAGTGCGTTCGGGTTTCTCATATCCGGTGCTCGTCTTATTAGTTCACAAAAGCGACCACGTTTGACTTTTATTACACTCGCTGTATGTCAGTCCAGTCCCTACAGAAGCAGTTTTCCGACACAGAAAACATTTATCTTGCTTTGCCCGGCTTGCTGCTTTCCACCGGATGTTGGCTAACTTACAAATGAGCTGGGTATTCAATTTGTCTAAACTGATGCAAATATGATTGAACACATTTGTTTGCGCCAGAAATGGAAAAAGAATCCCCGAGCGGAAGGCAGCCAATTTTGGGAAGGGTGGATAAAGGTCAGAATGTCGAAAGGGGGGAATCCTAATCCCTAAAAATAGCCACTTTATAGAAGATTTTCTATTTTTGGAGTTTGCAAGTTCAGTACTAAAAGAATACTTAAGTGTTTTGTATTTAAAATCTTTTGGAATGGACTAAATACGAAATAATTATCTGTTATTTTCGTTAATATTGCTTATTTATATAATTGCTAATTTGTTCTTTGAAGAAATTATGAAATTATATATTATTATTTTATTTTATTTTAAATGATTTAAACTTTGTTTAATTTTCTGTCAACTTGAACAATTTATACAAATATTTGTATTATTTGACTGGAATTGAGAATGAGGTTTATTTTTATTTAATTAAGAATTCATGAACCAACGTTCGTTCACGTGGAAATAAAGAATGATAAACTAATTAATAAAACATGTTTACTTAAATGCCGAAATAAATTGCATGAGAAACACATATATAAAAATCTAAACATCATAACATCACTAATGTTTTGACACAAAATACAAAGACGGCTATTTTATATTATCTTAAATTTTATAAAATTGAAGCAATTATACCATTGACTGCGCATGAATTTGCATTTATTTGCGTAAAATATACAATCAAGACTACACGAGAATTCTTTAACATTTAAAATCGTTTAAATAGAAGAAACAAAACTTGAGACTGATCAAATTGTTTAAAACCCGTAAATATAAAATATAAAAAGGGGATATAAAAGAGGAAACATGTTAATAAGACCGAAATCTTATTAAATAACTTTGGGTTGCTGCCTTTAATACATTTTAAAATAAATAATTTTTACAATAAAAAGTCATTTTTATAAAGTTTATTGGTGGTTTTATTTTAGTGATAAATTTTACTGCAAATACAGACCAGTATTATTTTAATTTCATTTTATTAATTTGTTGTTTTTCTTGTGTTTAAAGAACAGCTTATCCTTGCACAAGTCACAGTAATGTATTTATTTGTTATATATATATTATTCTTATAAGCTATCATTTAATTTTAGTATTATAATTTAAGTTCTTAAGTTTTGAAGTCTAGCATCAGTGAATTCAACAAAGTAGTGCAGGTTTGGTAGAATTTACCTGCAGAATTTGTTCTGCTTAGCTTAACTTCTGATTAAATTCCTAGAATCAGGGAGAACCCACTCAAATTCTTTGGATAAAATACTGAATTGCTTATGCCCCAATTTGCTGTGGGCACAGCTTTATGAACTAAAGCCTGCTAAAGTTTCAAGTGAATCAATTGTGCTTCCCTCATCATCAAAATCTTTCAAACAGCAATTGCTTTTGCAGCAGAGCGAGTTTGCCACCTTAGTCAAACTTTGCAAAACCCGAAAACTTTAACAGCCATCTGGCTGCCATTTATCGCAGTGGCATTGGCGATGCCGGCAAAAGTGTCTAATGCGCGTTTTGGCGACACTACTGTGTGTTTTTTTTTTCCTATTTTATTGTACGGTCGGACAATGGCAATAGGAAGCGGCGACCAGGGCGAAACAAAACTGAAAATCCCACTAAAAACTCGGCGGCAGCACAAAAGTATTTGCCGAAAAAGAGTTTTGCCTTGCAGTCGAAGCTGAAACAAAAGTTTTGCGAGCGCAAAACATTTTATTGCACTCTTAAGATGCTGCACTACACATTACGTATACGCCATGCAGTGCAGCGAAGAGAGCCCGCAACTCCCGAAGCCCGAGTAAAATATGAAATATATTTCAACTTTAGCACACACCGAAATATGTGCGGCATGGTGGGCGGACGATGGGTGTTGGGAGTGAGTTTGGGGAGGGCAGGCGCTGCAAATATGCGGCCAAGTCGCTGCCTGGAACAAGCCTTAAGCATCTGGGGCATGCTACAAACGAGAGAAAAGAATGCCAAGCAAAAAACAAAAAAAAAATTCGGAAAACTCTGCTCCACAGCTTGGAAAATATTCCATGACACAAATACGCGCCGCATGACCCAACGAGGTGGAAAAGTTTGCCACGGCAGAAGGATGGGCGGGTGGGAATGGAATCCAAATCCAAGTCCGAGCCCAGGTGAAAACTATGCGGGACGGGGGGTGGCAGTGGAAAGGTGCGATTGCATTTCAAGGCCATTCCGGCCAAATGGAAAATTATTTGCTCCCTGTCATTATTTCTCCTCAGCTCAGCTTGGCTTAGTCTGAGTGCATTCCGTGCCGATGTACGGAAACTGTTGAAGGTCCCACGGATTACGATTATTTATTTAACTCGACACATTTTCGCTATTTTATTTTATGCATTGCCACTTTGTGCCGGTCGGGGAATTGTCAACTAAGCTAGGAGTCGTCCTAAATATATTTAAAATACATTAGCTTAAATTAAAATCTTCAGAAAAATATAAAACTTCACATATTGCTTCATTGATCGTAGGGTAAACCATTCTACCTTACAATGACAATATGCTTATCATTTATTTATCAGGTTGAATGGAAAGACAATCGATTCTCTTTTTGTTATACGCTTTTAGATTAATAAGCTTTACTTATTTATAAAACAGTACTGATAAACTAAGCACAGCTGACTAATGCCGAAAATTGTTTAAATTTTTGATAGGAATCGATAACACAATTCTGCACTTTGCACAAGAAATTTATTTTGCTGTTAACTCATATACAAATTTGTCCCAGAACAATGAGTAGATTATTACCCGCACTTTGAATATCTTGTTCGAAATTCATGTTTAACATTTATGAGCTGTCACGCCTCCTTTTGTGAAGAGCCTATATATACAATATACTTGTATTATATGAGAGTATGTGATGGCAACAGTGCGTATGCGTGACACTGCGTGACGTGGGCGTGGGCTTGGGCGTGGGATTGGGCAGAAAATGCACTATTAGCCGCAGGACTCGCCGTTTTGCGCAATGTTTAATTAATTATCAATTAATGTGTTACAAACCGCAATGGCATTAATTTCATACGCCGCGCTGCACATCCGCAATAATGCAGACAGACCATTGGATTGGGGCATCGTCATAATCATCATCGGCGTCGTTCATAAGCGTCGAGCCACCGCATGTAAGGCTGTCATGGCTTTGATTATTATCGATTTCTTATTAAGCTTAACGGGTTTGCCAGGAAGGTAGTCTCCGTTGGGCGGCCTATACATATTATTATTGTGTCTGTGTGGGGACTGCACTTAGGCCATCAGCAAATAGGCAAATTGGTGGGTTAGCGCATAAATATTTGGGTCAAGCAACGGCTACATTGGCCCAAAGCAAACACGGCCAGCAATTGAAAGCACATTAGCGGCGTAAACAACGGGGTTAATTCCGCAGATATCAGGTCTGAAGTTGGTGTTTTGGCTCGGATTAGAATATGTATACTTTATATTAGCACTATAAACAATCTTTTAATAATATTCATTAAATAATGATTTTCTCTTCTGAATTGCGTAGAAAAAAACCCAACCTTGTGTTGTGTTTTTATGTAATTTTTTGTAATAACCTAATAAATACTTCGATATTTATATTATATTTTATTATACTTAGTTATTTAGTATAGTCAAGTAGTTAAAATGGTAGATTTCAAGCTTTCGCACTGAGTGTGTTTTGGGCTAAAGATTTTAAGCAAGATATCTAGATACAAAACATAAAAATCGTTCTATTAGTACATATTATCACATTCTGAATGCTACATTCATTTCATTGAATGTAACGATCCGGTTTTCTTTATAATTTAAATGTGAAAGGCGGTCATCTCAGGCTTGGATGGTCGATTCCGTGTCCTCATCAAAATTTACCTACTTGTAATTCTAAATAAATTTAATTCATATTTATTCCAATAAAATACTAAATTCAAAAGCAATAAGAAATTGGAGAAGACTTTTACTAAATATTATTGCGTAGAAAGAGACAGACGACTCGACTGTTTATGATGATCAAATATATATAATATATACTGTATACATATGTAATTTGCAAACTTCTGACTAAAATTAAAATACCCTAAATTAAGTATAGCATTGATATTTCATCAACAAAAAAGATCATGCTTAAATTTCATGAAACCATAAAATATAGCCAAAAATACATAAGTGAAATGGTAAAATATACTTACTGCTCTTATGTTATGGTTTTAAGAATGTACTTAAATATATATTTATTTTGAATTCGTTAGCTGTTAAATTAGCATTAAATTCAAAATGTTTAGTTTTAAGTATACGTCGCACAGGCATTCTGTCTGTGACCTATCTCAACATAAAACACTTTGGACCCGACCCGGCTGATAGGCATCTCAGCCAAGTCGATGCTCCGTCTCTATTTACTAGATCTAGATATTTATGAATGGCCCAAATGTCCAGGGCTGAGTTTCCAACTCGACTCGCAGTGACTGCGCCTTCGCTTCGGTCCTTGCCGCTCCCGATGCTCCCTAGGTGTTGTTGCTGCTGTTCTCACTCAAAGTCAACTCATTTTTTCTCATCTAATGCACGCTGGGGATCAATTTGCCATGTAAACAATTTATTGACTGTTTTGTTTAGTGCGCTTTTGGGATACTTTCGCAAAGTTTCGCTTCTGCGCAAGCTGGAAAAGTAAACAAAAAGTTACAAAGAGAAGGAGCGGCAGCGGTAATTTCCTTTAAGTCCGGTTGCTCTTTTGCTCGGGGCCTCCGGAGTTTTAAAGCGTGAAAATTCATTAGCAAATTTGCAGCAAAGGCGTGTTAATTAAGGTGCTCTGCTCAGACCGGTTCAGCCTGACCACTGCCAAAGCCTCCAATTAATTTTAATTACAGTTTGGCAGCAGGACGCCGGGCAAAAAGGAGCGACGGATAAGCGGCCAAGATGCAGAAAACAGCAACAAACTGTTTGTGTTTTCACACCTTTTGGCCAGCAAATGCGCTGTGAAGCAGCAGCGCTGGGAGACATCATCCTGACCTGGCCGCAACTTTGTGCGCAGTTTGTGATTTCCTTAAATTTTTCTTACACCATCCACACCCCGTACTCGAGGGGTATTTTGTTTGCGTAAAAAATCAGTAAGCAGAATAGACCAACAAAACAAGCCTCGATTGTTTTAGGTATTACAGAAAGCTCCGCAATATATTGATTCCCCATTATTTCTGGATGAAGATAATAATGTTGCTATCTTATGGCATTAGAAAAACCATTGATAAGTATATGTATTTAGGGGTATCCTATAGTCCCAATTATTTACTTAAGCAATCAAATTTCATACCACTTTCATTTGCCTTTTCTTTTTAGCGGCTTTCTTGTTGCCTTGCCTCTGTCTAAGATTTCTTTTCTCCATTTGCTTACACTAATTATGACCCCAGGTGAGTTTGGCGTAGAGCTCAGAAGGCTGTCCCGCCTGACACTGCATGTAATTAGTGGTTAAATTGCCGCCCAGAGGTCAGCGGAGACAAGACATCTTGGCGGTCGGGGTGGTGCAGCCGCGCCCTCGGCGTCAAGGTGTCATGCTCATTATCAAGTGGTTTACATTCGCGAGGGGCAGCTCAAAGTGCTTCGACACGAGGCCATGTCAGAAGCACCTACCTCGCCTTAGGTGGATTAACTTACCATAGGGATGTCAAAAACGAATACTGATGTGTCGATAGATAAAAATGAATATCGATAGTTTCAATTTAAGTGTTGTTTGTGATATATCGATGTTTGTTGATAAATTTTAAATAATTAACTTTAAATTCTGTTTATGAAGTAATTAGTCCCCAGAATTTTATAATTATCATTTTATAAATTATATGTAAAGGAGTGTACCGATCGCCCCTATGTCGCAGATCACCAAATTTCTCTGCTGGGTCTCTGCCAACATATGCACGCTACCAACGTTCGTATTACTTGGGCAAAAAACACAACATTTTATAAATTTTCCCGTTCTCATCTCTAACCACTTTATTAAATTTTCCTTTGGAAGCCCCAATTTTTATGAAATATTTAATGATAATTTCGGTACAATGCAGTATAAATAATTTAGCAGAAATCGCTTTAAAATGTTGTATTTTAAAATTCTATCTAGCCCGATATATCACACCTAGTATTCTTTCTAAGAACCCATCCCTAGTTTACCCCCTTTCGCGCTAATTAGAATGCGAATTCGTATCGTTAGCCAATGGCCAGAGTCAGTGCAATAAGATCAGGCACAATTATCTGCCGGATTATATACACACAAAACGCTCTGGTAGACAAATAGAACAGATTGCACGCAAAACAAAGAGACTGTGCGGGGAAACAAAATCAGCATCATGAGGCATTTTAATTCATAAGCTGACATTTGTCTCGCTGGCCAACGTTGACTGGCTGACTGGCTGACTGCCTGACTGGCTGGCTGACTGAAAATGGAAAAGATATTTCATGCTCATTTACATGAAATTTTCATTATGCGCCGCACGCTGAAACGCTGGAACTTATGCAATGCCGGCGCGTGGAGCAGAACGGAGCGGAGCAGACGGATTTGGCCAGAAACAGAGGGGAATCTCCTTCTAAGGAAGGGGGGAGGGGGGACTCAGTGACTGCAAAGACAGAAAGCCGGCAACAAAATCACGTTCGTTTATCATCGCCGGCGAGGCGACATCGTCCCGACTATGATGTTGATGCTGATGTTGATGAGCACACAGACAGCCAAGGACATGGAAAGGAGCGCGAATGGGAACGGGAAGTGGGATTGGTTGGATGATGATGCCAAGGAGCGGACGACAAAGCGTGTGACAGCATTTTGCATACGCTGATGAATCCATCATCTTTACTCAACGTCACATCATCAAATCCGCAGCGCTTAGTTATACTTTGTGAACAGCGGCAGTGGCAGCGGCAGCGGCGACTGCACTCCTGCATCCGGAATCCTGAATCCTGAATCCAGAATCCCGTGAATCCCGGCATCCTGTGCACACCCTTCCAGCTCTGGATCCGGGCGTCCTTTGGCATCCACCTGCAGATCCCACGTATGCAAATATATGCGGGCCGGGGCAATGGGAACTGGAAGTACGACACATCAAACACTTATCATCAGACAATGCATTCGCATCGGCTGTCCGCTGCTGCTACCTATGCACCTTTGATTTAACTACACTGAAGAAAATAAGGCATTTTAATATATTTTTGAGCATTATTCTGCATGTAACTTTTTTGTTTTTTATATAGTTTATATTGTTTTAATATATTTGAAAACATAGCATAGTGTTATGAGAATAATCACAACAAAAATATATTTGTTAATGGCTCTTCAAAGGCAAAGGTATATCCCACTTATTTAACAATAGTTGGATACCAAAATAAATAAAGAATTCCTATAGGGTTTATATTTGTTTTAAAATAATTAAAGGTTATGTTTTTAATGTGTTTAGAAGAATGCAAATGCCATTTTTTTATTTGTTGTCTTCTGCGTAAGATCTATTATTAAAATAGATATTATTTAACTTATTATAACTGCAGGGAGTCCTTTTAAGCAAAAGCCACTGTCTACAGAGTTCTAACAATATTTCTTCCTGTGCACCTCCACCAGATTTGAGAGCTTTGTTTACGCGACGTATACGTAATGGCCTTTTTTCAAGTGCATTCCTTTAATTGTTTAACGCAAAGATCCCAGACTCAGTCTGTGTTGACAAAGTGGCCCCAATGCAGCAGCACTCTTCCCTCCCCTCCTATAGAATACCCGGTCACCTCGTACCGCCGCCACCCAATGCACGTACACTCGTTGGCACTTAAGGGGATTTGTTTAATTGAAACGAATGCAGGGCCAAAAGCGAGGGCGGCAAGCAAAACAGAAAGAACCAACCGAAACGAACTGAAAGAAAGACGCTGGCAAAATGAAAAACGAAAGACAAACTGCTGTTGGCCAAAACGCGCAGGATGGGGTAACGCGGGGGCCAAGGGCCTGGGCTAAGATGTGACGGCAGCTTAGTCTAACAAATAAACAAAAATGCACTTGGCTTTCGGTGGGCGGTTAGCGGGAGGTGGACTTATTACGACTGTCACAAACGCTGTCCAATGCCAAACACTGGCACTGAAGGCGATGCTGATGTGTCGGTGGGCGAGGCAGAACAGCTGTAACAATAAATGGCCATTTGGCTAATTAGAAAACACTTTCGTCATCAGCTGCCCAAGGTCAAGCGGTGGGGACTGATCTCGTTCTTAGAACAGAAACCAGTCTTAACTCTGGCGTATTTTACCCACTTGAGAGGCAATTGGCCACGTCAAGAGGTCACAAAGCTTAGCTGTACAGAAAATAAGCCCACAAATATTCTCAAAGTGGAAGCGAAAACCAGGCAACACTGGAAAATATTATATTCAGTAAACATTAGTAAGAAACATATATAGTTATATATTTTATATTTATAATTAATATATATTTAGCAAATTGCTAGAAACGGCTTGATATTGGTTGAAATGTATCAAAACCTTTTTTAATAGCAATATTTGAGCAGATTTTGTGCCTCGGGCTCAAATCTAACTAATTTGTGGAATAACATGACGTCACAACTAAAACCCCCTTTCTCATTGGCTTTCTTTTGCCTTTTCAGGGCTGATCTTTCATTACATTGGGCCTAATTCAATGTAAATTAAAATGTCAACGAAACCATCGCCGAGCCGGGGCACTTATTGCCAATTGGAGAATATCACAAAACTGTCGAAGGGGACTACAGAAATACGGAAAAGAGACAGCCGTAAACAGTCCACTTGATGACTGAAAATTGAAATTGAAACCGTAAGACGAGACTGGAGGGACAAGTGGTAGGAATCGGGAAAATGGCCAGTTTAGTCACTTGGTCAGCGGCAAGGAGAATTTCGAGTGAGCCGGAGCCTTAAGAAGCGGCAAGGGGCATGACAAAGGGAATGGCCTTTAATTAAATTACGACCAGTCAAAAGCAACTTTGATCCCTTTTTACATTCCTTCTCTCTCTCTATCGGCATCACCCTCTATCTCTTTCTGTTGCAGATTTCTCTCTCTATCTGACAGTTTTCTTCTGACTCGTTGTTGCCCTATTGAAAACTTGACTTGTGTTTGTAATTGCGTTTCTTTTTAGTTGCTAATTTTTCAGTTTTAACCTCGAGGAGTGGATTTACTCTTTTGATTTAAGAACTCTTCTTTGAGATCTTTAAAGCTTATATTTTATAGTTATTAATCCCTTAATAAATAATTACTTAGCATACTTAGCATAGCTTTTGATTATTACTAGCTTATTGTTAGTAAATAATAATAGTAAATAAATGTGATAAAAACCACGAATTTTATTTAGATATTTCTAGATAAATTCTTTAAAATATTTTAATATTTTAATTAATATCCCAAATACAGCAAGAGTATTTCAAACTTCGGTGTTCCATGCGGCTTCGGTTTACATTTTTTCTTGGCTTTCGTTTACTTGGGATGTCTTTTCATTACTTTTGCGTTCGTCAGCTTGTTGTTGCCTCTGCTGCTCTTGTTTTTCTTGTTGCCAGCATTTTTTTCCTTATTTTTGTTTTAACTTTGGCCCACGAAGCTTTCGTTTATGACAAACAAAACTTTGTCGAGCCGAGCCTGACGTGTGCAGCCTTCAAGAAAAGTGGCAGGACGAAGTGAAAATTTTCTCCTGCCCCCGGAAAAAGGGAAAGTCAAACGGCATAAGTAAACACAGAATAGTGGAAAGAGGGGGATTGCTCAAATGGAAAGTGTCGCTTGGCCGGAGCCAATTAAACTTGCAATGCTAATTAATAACCTGCAATCGTGTGCAAGCCACCTAAAAATAAGAAGGCGACTGACAGGACTCATTTGCATAATTTTCGTTTCGTTTTGCTATTTTTGGGAAAATATTCCTTCGTCTCTTGTGCATATAATTAAAATATTTTTTCACAGCAATTAAACAGAGCATAAATACAAAGGCGGAAAAAGTTGCAGGGGGCCGGCCGTAAGATGAAAATTTACTGAGAAAAGCGCTCACCTACCGTACCGAGCAAGTAAAAGTAAAAGTAAAACGATTAAAAAGCTTTCAATTTAATTGTGGCAATTCTTGTCGCTCTCTCAGTCTCCCTCTCGTTTCTTCTCAAGATTTTAATTGGCCCCAAAAACTTTGCAGCAATTTCACATTAATGCAGCACTGGCGAGCGTTAATTGCTCAAGTTTGGCACATGCGAGCAGACGCCATCAATGATATACGGATAGATTGAGCCCGTTCGATATGGCAAAAGTTATTTTACGACGTCCGCCTTTGACGTGGTCATGAATATGCCGAGTCGCATCGCCCCGGAGTCATATGGCCTGCAGTGGCTGCTGCCACAGGGCGTATGATTAACATAAAGCCAAGCACAGACAGTGCAAAGTAGCAGCGGGCTCAAAAAGCAAAGCTGATTGCAGCATTAAATGGGATTGAGGCAACTGGCGCAACACAGTGGCCCGGCCAATTGTGTGTATGTACGTGGCAGACACCAGACCGTAGGCCGGCAGAAGGCCAGATTTCCCGGATAACAGACAGACATGGACAGCAAAAGAAGTGCAAATCGAAGTGCAGATGGCCGGGCAGCAAAAAGGATGCCAAATGGACATTAACCACATGCACAACTCATTGAACCCTCCCTCTGTATTGGCCGGGTCCTTATCGCCTCGAGGCCGTTATCCCGTTTTCCCTCTCCCAGCCGCTTCGATATCTTTTCCAGAAGTTCCCATTATTGCATTCCTCTCTTCCCTTGTCATAGGTAACCCAATAAACAACTTTTAACATGCGTAAATAGTCTCCTTCATTCTACTTACACAAGAGTTTGAAAAAAGGATACTCTTCATGTGTATTTATATAATGTATTTACCATTACAACGTATCTAATTTATCCTTCAGCAAAGCTTTATTTCCATTTTTTTAAGTGCTGTCATAGGATCAATTAATCTAGTATAACAAAAAGTAAAGTATTTCAATAAAATTATTTTCTGTAATTTTTAAAATAAATTTTGTATCACTCGAAGAGCATTTGTGATTCGTCACGTATAACTTTTTTCTGCGGACATGTTTTAATTTGTCAATTTTTTCAATTGCAGCTCACTGCTTATTGCCCTGTCTGCTGGCTGTCTCCACCACACCCCCGGGCCCTTTAAGGTAAGCACTTAAAGTTAAGCAACTGAGTTGGAGGTGGAGGATGGAGGGTGGACATGCGAAATGCCTGCGGTAACAGGACAGGCAGGAAAATTTAAATAAAGCAGGAGCGGAAAAAGAGAGAGGACACTGCACACACTCGCCGACCAACGCGTACAAAAGGCACATAAATCGAAATCTGTCACAAAGAACATGCGCAGCCAATAAATTTCCTTATCTCAATAGCAGCGACAAGTGGCAAGGATCTGGAGAGGGCGGTACAGTGGGGCCTCGAATGGCTCGAAGGCGTGTCTGTTGCAAGGCATTCGAACATGTTGCATATGCAATGCGGACACTACTTTCTTCCCGCTGCTGCTCCTTGTGTCCGCTTCTCTCACTCTGCGAGTGTCTGTGTGCCGAGTGTCCTCTCGCCTTTCATCTACCGCGCTGTTTGTTGGCTCTTGTTGTTGGCGCTTGTCACATTGCAGCACAAATTGAAATTATTGCCGCAGCAGCAGGAGCAGCATCTTCCGAAACATTGTGATTAATATTTCTCTTTTTACACATTTCATTTGTAACTTTATATTTTATTTATATGATATCAAAATAAGGGAATATAAGAGTGATATATTTGTTGGATTTCAACAAACGAAAACGATTGAAAATCCAAAGAAAAACAACTGCAAATCCATCCAATTATGTCAAGTTGCCAAGAACTAGCAAATTAGACAAGCCCTCCCCTTCGGATGGGGTCCCTGAAGAGGGTTGTATTAAGTATACAGTTTTAAATCCATAAATCACACATATAATTATGCAAATTACGAAAATATGGCCGGAGCAAGTTGTAGGCTCCGGTCCAAAAAAAAGAACAGAGAGGGCCCAAACCAAACGCAAAACTAAACTAAGCCATCGTCAACTTGCTCAGACGAAAATAGAAACCGAAAACTGAAAACGAAACTCAAGTTGGATGCGGGCACGTGTTTGGCTTGCTGAAATCTACATAAGCTGGCTGGCAGCCAATTTGGTAAGGGACTAACTATCCGAGCCAGGGAGTCACTCTGCCAGCCAGCTGGCCAAGAAATCTTTCCGGGAAACGGGCGGCCAAAAAAGGAAAAAAAATAGGTGGTTAAAAATCTGTTTTGCCAACATTTGCATGGAATGCGTTGCCGTTGCCCCTGCTCAGTAGTTTTTCGGTTGCCATTTTGCATAACTTGGCCCGAAAAACACACACTGATCCGCATTTGGAGCATTTCGAATGGTCATATATATGTTTGCGTATATATATTAACTTTTTTTTTTTGGTTCGTTGGCTTTCCGTGATTTTGACAGGCGGCGGCCTAACGAAACGAAACGAAAAGCGAATCTACACCGTAAAAATATGCATACATTTTAATAGGTGAGTAAGAGGAAAATAAATAGAAAGCCTGCTCCACCGCATGTCAAGTTTTCAATATTTTCTTTTTCCTTTCTCCTATTTTTTGAAGTCCCAATCCCCGTAACAATATACGAGCACTCCGCTCGAGCCATTGTAATGTGGTCAAGTGTGCTTAAGAATTCATTCAACAGTTTGTCCCGGCTCTTCATCATCATCTCTTTGTTTATTACATTTGCATATTATTTATTATTTATACACAGACATATATTTATGTAAGTTCTTTTATGACTTCCCGCACCCGCGACTCGGCGGCACTCAAAAATAAAGAAGGGAAAGCCATTTTCATTCGGCATCCTTGCAGCGGGTGTGGGTGTCTATATTTTGGCTCGCGGTCCAATTGACATTGCGCTGCTTATTTCATTAGCAATTCTTTTGAATAAAAAGCGAAATATACAATATATTTTTCAAAGCAAGAAAAGGGAGGGGACGGGAGACGGGATGTGGAGGCGGGGAGAAATTCAAGAGAATATGCTGAGAAAGCTGAGAAATCGTTGGCAGCGCTTTAACTACCGGAAATTCCTTTGTGCTGCTGGCGCTCATTTGTAGGCGACCACGCCCACGTACAGGACCCGCCGCCCACTTTCTGAGGCACCTCCAGCAACGAACTCACGCCCGCACAATTTTTCGCTGTTGACAATTTTGGCGGTTGTTGTGGCAACACGTGACTTGCAAGCCAAGCGAGAAAAGCGGAGAAAAGCGATGGAGAACGGACGGGCAAGTCGGGGGGAAAAGTTGCTGGAGATGCGAAAGAATGTTTGCTCCTGTGCAGGAGATACTTTAAACAGGGCTGTCTACCCAATCCCCGCTCATCGACCGCCCTTGACCCACCCCAGCGATCACATTGAAATCAGTTTCAAAATAATTTGCTGTTGAAATTCAATTTGTTATTTCCACTTGCCAATCTCCTTCCCGCTCTCCTTTTCACTGTCGCATTAATGCCTCAATGGCTTTGTTGGCAACAACATTTTTATTTAGCCCGAAAAAAGTAAATTATGTCATTAGGGCTCAATTTGCCCCTGAATGCAAGCTTCGCAGCAAATACTCCCGGACGAGATTTCGAATCCAAGTGCCCCCGGCACACATGTCGAATACGCAATTGTCTTGAGTGGCCTCTCGAGGAAATAGTGGCAACCAAGAGTGAAGTGCACCCAGAGAGAAGGAAAGTAAGCCAGTTGAGCTATTCAGCACTGAGTTGTAAGGATTTTAAACTTCACTCAAGGATACTCGGGCAGAAAACTACTGAGACACCAATGTCACTAATTTGGTCCTTCCTTTTGTACTTACTTTTTTACCGGATTTCGTTAGCTTGGCAGCAAAATACAATATTTATTGTTTTGAAGATAATTTATCAAAGGAAATTATTATTTTTTCACTAAAATTCGTTTACATAATTTAACTAAACAAATAAATTGTATTGTAGGTTGATTTTTAGACAAGTTTTAATATGGTTTTTTCTAATTTTAGACTCTTTGCTAGTGGAGAAAATTAAATTAATTGAATTAAATTGTCTTAAAGCCACCTCTGGGAACTTAAAAATACGCAATTCAAAAACCCATATCAATGTGACCTATTAGCCTTCACCTTATTAAAAATTTGTCCATACATCAAGCATTCCTAGAGGTTACATTGATACCTTGAACTCCGGTATTTATATGCAATTTTTCATTGCCACCTGCTGCGATTTTTGCTTTGAAGGCGATGAAACACACGCACCGCCTTCATCAGCCAGACTTTCAACTTAATCATCGGCAACCACGTTGGTTCTGTCTAGACGGGCCTTAGACTCGCAGAACCTTTGGCTGGCAGTTCCTTTTTTTTTCTATATATTTATTATATCGAGACATTTGCATTTTGAAAGTCAGGTCTGTGCATTGAACCAGCGGCCATGAGGTTCCAAATCGAATGGCAAATCGTTTATCATCTCGCGGTTGAGCTGTTTCCCTCAAAAGTTTCGCAGAGCTAAGCGAATCAAATGCCGAGCCGGACTAGGCCACTAACAAATCGGGCTGAGACTAGATGTCCGGTTGTATTAGAGAGAAGAACAGGGAGCGAGCGAATCTCGATGTGCGCATAATTTATGGTTGCGATTGTCGTCTGCCTTCCCCTGTTTTCGGGGCAGAGCAGATAACGAGCCACGTCAATGTTCGCTAATAAACTCAAGAAGGATTAATTTTGTGATTTATGATATGCACTAGAGCCAGAAAGAGGGGACTGACCAAAAGAACCAACTTTACAGGCTAGGGGAAAGCTTAGAAGCTGCCCAAAATGAAATCCCCAGGATACTTTTCAGCTGTCGCTGAGTTTAACGGCCATATAGTAATTAATTGTGTAGCTGTAAGCTAAGCGACTCTATATATAAACTTGTAAGCAACTTCAATTGAAATTAATTATAAACTGGTGCTTAAATACTTGAGTTGTTATAAAATACAAATAGTTACGAGATTTGAGGACTAGTACACTGACTTAATCCACAGGCTGTACATTTTTAGTTGATCAAGCTTTTAAATGATGACAATTTAATCTTAGAAATAAGCATTAGCTGAGAAATATATCAGACCTTATAGACTACTGCTTTCTTATGGGATTTAAAAATATATAGCATATAAAAAACCCCGCCTTGGCAAGTGATTTTCTAAAACCTGTCAACAAAGATCAGGTTAAATAAGTTAGCTACAAATGCGTAACCGCCAACCTCCCGTTGGCTTATTTATTTATTTACCATGGCTATCTAGATGTTTTGTTTTCCGCCCCAGCCATTTTGAAGTCAATAACTTGCAGGACTGGAACCGAACCGACAGAATTGCGGCTGCTTGAAAGGGTCCTGGCGCTGGTGCTGGCTCTGGTGCTGGCGCTGGTGCCTTGGTGGGGCTCCTTCTGCCAGACAACTTTGCATTGAGCCATTTATGCTATCATGTATGAAATGGGCGCCCACATAAAATGTACGAGTTTACATATATATATGTACGTATGCATATCCGCATGTATGAACCAGTATTTGTATTATGAAAGAGGCCACAAAACAAGCTGTTAAAACAGCTGCCAGCAGCTCAGAACTCTGACTGCAGCCAAGTCCTCCTCTGACAGTTTTGCCCCGACTATAAAAATTGTTTGCTGAGGCATTAAATTGAATGAAAATTTATGATCTTTTCATATTTGCCTATGGGCCCCAGCCTGAGAAGGAGCCAGCCTGCCTGCCAGCGGCTAAAAACCTGCTACCAGGAACGCGCCATGTGTGGGCTATTTAAACACGTTGCGGCTTTAAAGTCGCAGGCCAGCTCAGCTTGCAAATCAAACAAATTCCGCCAAAGTCAACAGACCATCAATCAAAGTGAGCAGCGCGCATATTTGCAATATATCCAATAACTGACCTATGACCTGCAGCAGCCGCAGCCTCCGGCGATTTATCATCACAAATGGCAAACAAAATGGACCGTGTGACAAAGGCAAAGCCCCGCTCTGGCCATCACTTAGTCGCCGCGCGCTAATCATGGCTAACAACTGTCGAGGAGAGAGATTGCTTTGTTCTTGTTTTATTTTGTTTTTTTTTTTTTTTCTCAGGTACAATCTTCCCCTGTCCAGGTGACAAGAACGGTTGGAATGCCGAGAGGAATTTTCGGGCAGGTCGCGCCGCCTAAGGAACACCGGGCACGTGCACCCACTTCCGACTCCATTTCCAGCTAAGAAAGATTAATGATCCCGAGCTGGCGATGGCAACAGCCAGGAGCATTAATATTTACACAATATGCAAAAATGTAAAGACAATACAGTACCAGGGTCAATTTGTAGTTTGTCTTCTGTTGGCGTTTTGTAGCAAGGTGAAGTCTATTAATGTTTGGGGCGGAAGGGGAAAATTCCGCAGTTATGATCCTAAACATTTACAAATTGTTATCATAGCAAGTCGATGAGTTCTATTTTTATTTTCCTGATTATTAAGAACAGTTCCTATAAGACCGTGACTGGTTCACTGGAATTCTCTTTCTCTTTTGCCAGATTATTTTATTAAGCCCTTTTAAATATAGTAATTCGTTAAGGCACAAGTATATCTCAGAAAACTTTTTAAGTATTCGGCGATAAGTAAACACCCTTTGGCTGTCCCGTCTAAAAATAAGACAAAACAAAAACTCATTTTCAGATATTTTCCTATGGCACTGCCTGCCAGTCGAATCCTTTTGATAGGATTTCCGGTTAACTGTTGCTTTTGATTATGCAAAGCAATATTGATTTGTGCTAGCAGGAAGCAAATGAGTCTGTCTTCCCACCCCGCTTCCTGCATGACATGAAATTGACTTTTAGCCGAGTGCTGGCTGCTGTTTATGAAGAAGGGGAAGTGGGCCTAGGGCCTAGGCCAAGAATTCATTTCGGGGGCGGGGCACATGCATAAATTTTGAGTAATTTAAGCAGCAGCAAATGTCTCAAGCTAGCCCAGCCCCCCCGACAAGCAAATGGCTCCATAACTCTCCCGGTCCTTCGGCTTATGCTCCATGTGTGTCATGTTGGACATGTCGGTGGAATCGGCTCGGTCGCCCGCATATTGCACGAATGGCTGACTCCGGTCCTGGCCCTCTGTCTGTCTCCTGGCCCTGTGCATGTTCACTTGTCAAAATACGTTTGTTGCATGTAACTCAATGTCGGTTTAGAGCAGTAGCAGTAGCGCCAGCCAGCTGCCTTATGTATGTGCTCGCTGACACAAATGCACTGGGACTGGGACTGGGTCTGAGACTCTGGCTAAAACTGGTGCCGGGACATGGAAGACAAGCGCAATGTCAAGCGAAATAATAGCGAAAGACATGAGGCAGAGCTGCTGCAGAGCTAAAGAAATGCCCCACAGTGATTTATTGTAGCACTCAGCCAGCTGTTGGAGCAGGAGCCGCCGCTGGAGGGGCGAGCAGCTGCCTCTCCGAACAAATGCGCGAGCTTGTAACCCGATCATCATCAGCTGCCGGAGCAAGTGCCCACCTCATCATGGTTAATTGTAATTGTCCATGGGCAGGCGGCTGGATCCCTCTGAGCTGGGACTTCATTGTCTACTTTATTGGTTTCTTCAATGAAGAAAACTCGGAAAATTGGAGCTTATGTATCCTTGTGATGTCTGTGAAGCGTTTACGTAACACTTCACATGCTGAATTTAATACTGCGAACAGAGAGCTAATTCTAAATAAATAAATATAAGTATTAAAGTTGCTAATTTTTTAACTTAACTTAGCATTAAAAAATTGAATTGGGGATATTTCCTTTAATAATACTATATTCAAATATAATACTTTATATTTTATAAAATAACAGCAAACAATCGATCCAAATAGTAAATACTATAATATTTGAAAATGGGATCATGAAGAGCTGTCGATATCTTTTAGATAAAAAAGCCATAGACCTTTTTTTTCTTGGCATATGAATCACCTGAATTTCTGCTGCAAGCCATCTTTCTAAATATCAAAGCATTTGTGATGGCCCACGGCGGAGTTGAGTCCTTCTCTCCTGCCAGAATCCTTTCATGCCCTTAAGTTTCTGCTTAGTTGCATGCCGATACTTTCTGAGTTTCTTTTTTTGGCACAGCCACAAGTTCAGCCATATTGTGCAGCAGTGAGACATTTTTTAAGATACTCGCTTTGCATATGACATATGGACAGGGTTTCTCTGGCATTTGCGCTGTCAGCAGGACTTGGCTATAGCAGTAAAACATGGGAACTACATTTTTATGGCCATTCCCGATGGTTTTTTATTCCCTTCTAGATATGGAAAGCAACATATTAAAGTTTTAATTTCAGTGGATAAAGAAATATAAATAAAGTTTTACTTCGACTATATATAAATTCAAATTTTAAAAGCTTAAAAGAAATGTTATCTTTCTTTTAAGCTTTTAAAATTTTATTACTGATTCTAAATATTTCTATATTTAATTTATTTAATGAAAAATTAAATTTTTCCTTTGTCTTAGTAATATTTATATAGATATATCCATTCTTTTGCCTTAAAGTATTGGCCAAAATTTTTAAAGAAAACAAAATGAAAATAAACATTTCGCCGTCGGATTACTCTTCCATCTCCCCTCTTTCTTTTCGTTTCGTCTGGGAGCTCTTTCAAGTCTAATCAACAGCATTTCATCAGCGTAAATTTTAATTAATATAAATTACAACAACTGACGGCCGGAGAGAAAGAAAAAATGTATTTTGGACGCCTTGAAAAAGGGTTTCTGCGAAGGCAGGTGGCAAATGCCGGCTAATCATATTTCAAGGCTTTTGGCCAAGACGAAATTCAGCAGCAGCAGCAGCAACAGCAACAAAGAAGTGAGTAATACTTGGCCACGTCGGCAGGCGCTGTTATTAGCAATGTCATAATTTCATTACTGTCAACGACCGCGACATGGCTGCTATAGCCGCCTCACGCCTTTTTAACTGATCCACGCTGTCCTGGGATCTCCCTCCCTCTGAGCTCGGTCCCGTCTAAATTACACACGCGTGGCAGGTCTATTTATTACCGTTAGCGGTAATCCTAAGCCACGACGGCGGCATCAGAAGACAAAAGGCAACAAAATATTGGTGAGGAAAACGCAGAGAATAGGCTCATACCCTATACAAATTATTAATTAAAGGATCCAATCGAAGATGAAAGCTAAAGTCGATTTTTCACGATGATATTGTTATAGAAAAAGATAAAACAGATCAACAACTTTAAGCTATTAAGAAAGGTTTCATAATTTTCTGTCTTATCTGATATTTTAGTTAATTTATGTTCATGGGGTAATAATTTCAAATAGATTTCTTATTTAATTTGCAAAATGATGATTTCAATTATATTAAATTTAATGTATAGTTATAAAGAAAAAAGTTTACTTCGTGTTTTAAATATATTTCAATTGATATTATACGTTATGAAATTAAATAAAGATAATAATATCTATATATGTACCTACTATAATTATGAGGGATTGTGGTCAGAGGGAGTTGTTTCTTCAGTCTTATTGTATTTAAGAGATCCGCCTTTAATACTACAAAAAATTATTTAAAATAAAGCACGCAAACCAAACAAAAATAAAATTGATTGCTCATTTCTTGTGCTAACTAAATTAATTTTTGAAAAAATTCATAAGTCGCATAGTTATCATCTCGACCATTGCCAAATGAATCTCATTTGTCACCGTAGACTAACAATCTGTAACCTGCCCCCAGCTTGGACCAATATGCCAGAGATATCCATCTTTTTGGCCCGGCTAAGCGGTAAGTTCTGCCTGAAAAGTTTCCCTGCAGCCATTCTCATTTTTTTTTTCGGGAGGGTAGCTTCTGTCGCGCAAATTTTTCACAGCCAATATATCATTATAATTTGCATATCCGGCGCTGTTGGAAAATTGAGTATCCTGCCGGAGGATGAGAGCAGACTGGAACATAAAGTTGGACGGAAAATGGGACTGGGCCTGGGACCGCGATTGGGAGTGGGAATGAGACTGAGACTGGGGCTGAGACTGAGACCGAGACCGAGAGGAATCCCTTTCGCTGGCAGCTGTTGCCACACAAATGTCTCAAGTGGCAATCAAGGCGCTTCCATTCAAATTTACGTCGCAACAAATTACCGCTCATTTGTCAACTTGCCACGCCTCCGCCGCCCACACTCCGCTCCACTCTTCAAATACCCCCTATATGGTAGTGTGAAAAATCTATGCTTGGCAGCAAATGTTCCGCGAAATGTGACCAGGAACCCGGAATCCATAAGAAATGCCTCACCCCAAGGCTAATTTCCGCCTTTTCTCACAAGACCCCCAAACGATTTGATATATTTTTATGAAACGCTTCAGCCAAAGAGTGTTGACAGACAACAAATGCCTTTGACTCGCAGCTAGTCGCCTTTTCCCTTCGATTCGCGTAAATTAGTTAATTAGGCGAGAAAAGTGAGTAATAAAATATTTGTCTAATTAACTCAATCCTTAAAGACTGTCTTTTTGAACAATAATCGATAAAACTTAACTCAAATCGACTTTACTTACTTTAAACCAACATTATTGAGGTCTTTAAAGTATCTACAATTTCTTAAAATATTATTTGTGATTTTATTTTTTATCATAATTATTTTAAGCAATTGAAAGTAAGTAAAAAATTGGGCATAGTTTCCAGCTCCGTAACTTTGTTTTAGCGCAGCTATGACAAGAAGAGACAACATTGTAAAGCAACAATTTTAGGGGAAGGCGAACTATTTCATCATTTGCGGCCAGTTTTAAGTATCTCAAAGAGAGAGCGCCAAGGAATATTAAGGCAAACTGAGTAAGGCAACAAAATTGCACGAAAAGATGAAACTCAAAGAAAAGTTCCTACCTCGACTGAAGCTGAGAAGCAAACACCGTAATTTCTCACCTATTTATGGGCGTAATAAACGTTTATGATGATACGCCGGCCAGGAACCCGCTCTTCATCCTCTCTGAATGTTAGATTATGGGAACAACAATGTTGTCGAGTGCCAAACTTTAAGCATTTCTGCCCACTTCTCGGGCAACATATGTTGGCCCAATCTGGACTTTTATTAACCTTCGACATCCTATTCTTTCAACTTTCTTCTTTTCACTTATACCCTTTCGGCATCTGGCGGAAGGTCATTATTGTGTATGAATTTTCCATCGTTGCGTAAACACCAGGTCAAGGTGTTGAGTTTCGTAAGTTATAGGGCGTGGAAAATGTTGATATACTTTTGAGTTTAACGATTTTTTCGCTAGAGTTTGGATTGACGTCGCTCTATCGAGAAACTATAAGCAAAATGCATGAAGGGCTCTTTGTATAATATCTTAGACCGAAGCTCTTTTAAAAATATCTTTGAAGGGAATCAGTTCAAGAATCAGACATTATTTAATTCTTTAAGAAAGCGAAAAGGCACATACCTTACCCCAACCGCACGACAATCTCATTAACTGAATGTAATGTTGCTGCCTTGAGATATTTCATATGATTCCCTGTAACCAATATAAGGGAATGTTGCAAAATCAAAATATGCCTAACTGCTGTTGCACAAATATTTGGCCTGGTCGGAGGTTTCTCTACCATAACCATCTCTGTGCCCCAAAACCTCGGGGGCAATCAAGTGTTGGCAAGAGGGAATGGGTCAGATAGCAAGTAGTACGACATTGTGGTTAATTCGCATTACGTGAGAGTTGGACACAAACAATCTTTAATTAATTAAAATTCATTGCAGTCTGTCTGGGCCAGCTCAAAATCACAACATTCAAATGGCATATTAACTTACTTAGGCAAGCATGAGGCAAGGCGAAGGAATCCTGCTGCTCAGTGTTTGGTTATTATTATTATTATTATTATTGTAGTTGCTGTTGTTGCGGGTCCTGGCCACTGTCAAATTGCTTGAAACAATGTTGATGTCCCTGCACAATATTTGCCAAGCCTCTGACTCAGGGCCCTGCATTGGATTATTATTTGATTTGCCTTAAATTGCACGAGTTAAGCTGCAGGACATGAAGTCTCCTGAATTGAAATGTCTTCCAACGAAATGAGTATGTGTGTGTAAGTAGTTATGGGCATCATGACAAGTGCAGGCGGCCTTCGGAGAAGGACTACGGGCCGCATTTCAATATGAACTCTATTCAACTATAGGGGAAATCTATCAAAATTGGAAAGTGAAAGAACAAGAGCGGCGGTGCGAACGGGTAGTTATTCATGAATCAAATGCAGTAGAGAAGCTGTTTGAGTTTCCAGTTGCCCGCCAGTCACAAAGATTTATGGCCTTGCTGCCCATGTGTGTAGGAGCGAAAGAGATGGATACAGTGGGTGGGAAAGAGAGGGAGGATGGGAGGAGCCAGAGCGAGGGCCAACATAGGAAAGTATGCAAATTCCTGCTGTAGGTATTGGCTCTGCTTCTGCCACTAAATGGTTGAAATATTACTTGTAGCTATATTTTATGCACAGATTTATAAAAAGACGGGCTGGAGTAAGAAATGAATTGAGGAAATGTCTCGACGACTATATTTCCATTATAAAAAGAAGTGAAACCCTGAAATAACCTTAATATTGACGTTAAAGATTGTTCTTGAGAATATGTTCTAAAAAATTTTAGCTAAAATAATTATATAGGGATCGATTAGAAATTATTTGGTGTAAAACAAATACTCTAGGGTGCACGAAAAATACTAGGATTTTCAATAATCCTAATAAATTTAGACACCTTTGCAATAAAATTTGTAAGGTTCCAATTAAAGTGTAAGTTTGTTTCTATACAATGTATATAATTTTGGTTACCTAAGTATTTTAACTTATTAATTAAATATTGAAATTATTTTTAAAAGCTTTACTTTCCACATAATTTAGAATTCCCTAACTTACTGATTTAATTGGGGTTTCCACAGAGTTCCCTTATAAGACACAGTCTTATATACCCTATATCCCAAGCAGTACCTGCACAGAATTGAATTTCGTAGCCGAACAGGCTAAAAGTAGTCAAAGGAGAGCTAAATAAAACCCAAAATTATGTGGCCTAAATAAGTACGTGGAGCATTGTGCGATCCGTAAGTGCTTTTCAATGTTACTCGCACACTCGGCGGTTTATGTATACATACTATACAGCCAGAAGTAAATGTGAATCATTTTCAAGCAATGAAAAAAAATGCATTATTGAATATCTTCAAACAGGGAGAAACATTGCCTAGTAATGCAGGAACATCAAAAAGAAGCCATTCGCTTTCGGCTTGCCGTTTATTTAATTGGGGTTTCTCCGGTTCTTTATTCAATCACAACATTTGCCAAGCCCAAAATGTTGCCTTAACAATGCCGATAACCAAATCTGCATACAACCAGGGGGGAAACACAATTTTCGGGCCCACAACATAAAATTGATCAATCAAAATGTAAACATTATTTACGGTTTCTCGCCCAGAGAAGCGGTGATAGAGGAAAAGGGCATGCAGGCGGGGAATTCCCTGCTGAAATGGGTTTCAGCAATAATTAAAATTGAATATGCTAATCAATTGCCAGTGTGGGTGCGCATATACATATACATATACATATACACATTTATATGAATATGTATATGTGAGAGCTGGAAGTAAACACAATTTTGCATTTGCGGTTTGCAACGCAATTTGTTACATCGAACATTTTGACAACTCAAGGCCCGCATACGCCCCATCGCATACCGAAAAGGTAATTTTATTAAAATACAACAACAATGCGAACAATAACAAGCAACATTCATTTCAATAATATCAGCAGCAACAGGAGCAGCAGAACCAAAAAACAATGGGCAACATTAGAGAGAAACCCTTCTAACCCTTGGCATTTATTTTGATTGCGCTCAACCGTAAAATGACCCAAAAAAACCAAATAAAACAAAACAAAACAGAAATCCAACAAAAACAGAACCGAGAGCCAAAATGAAAACAAAAACAGGCCAACAGAAAAGTGAAGAGAAAGAAATGAAAACCAAAACTAAATATCGACAGGACGTAAAGCAAATAGGCCAAAAATTGTTTTATTTCAACTCTAATTTGGGCCAAAATTTTAATGATGATTGGCCGCCCTCAACGCCCAAACACTCGCACACGGACAAATAGAACCCTTAACCCTTTTTGCGGTGGCCCGTGTTGATTATCCTCGAACGAGAACAAAACAAACCGATTTTCTGTGTGATTTTTAAGTGGAAAATTTTAATTATTTATGCAGCTGTTTTGTCAGCACACTCTCTTGGCCCAGGCAATTAATAACTTGCTAAGCAAATCGCTCGGCATCAGTTTTTGGGACCTGGCACCGTACGGGTCTCAAGGATACCTCAACCAGTTGATTGCGACACTCCGCCGAGGACGCGGGGAATGTGTCCCGCACATAAATTGTGACAGGGGAAAGTTTTGCAGCATGCGGCTGCGGCTAACCAAAAGTGAAAGGAGCAGGGACCAAGGGAGTAAGGAGTAGGAGCTGACGCTGCCGAGTATTCAACATTTATGAGCAATATGTGGCCACTGTTGAGAATGCCAGGGACCAAGACGTGCCCCAAACCCTCAATCTCCCGACACACATCACACATCACACATCCAGCAGCACCCAAGTCAAGTCGGCGTTTGACATGTGATTGAAAACTTTGACTTTGTTGCATGTGGTTGAGCAGAACAAAGGCGCCGGGAACACGAAAATAAAACGAGAAGTAAAACATAATATGAGGATGCCTGGTGACAGGCAGGAAAAAAAATAACAAGTTCCAAAGCAATTGCCGGGTTGCTCGACAGCTAAGTACCTGGTAATTCATTAAAATTAAAAGTATACAATCTGGGGTGCTGAAAAAATCACTCAAAAGGGTGTCAAAACAAAAAAAAAGTTATAAAAACAGAACAACATTTAAACTGAACATTGTGCCTGGAACCCTTTATTGCATTTTTTAGCCGCCTTTTTGACGGATTTCAAAACCATACTGATTCCTGTGGCACCCCTGATTATCTTCAAAGCGAGAATTAGATAAATGCTTGTGCCAAGGAACTAATATGTGTAAATCTTTAGGAAGGTTAAGTACTGCTAAAACTATTATCGTTATTTGAGTATGTCAAAATAAAATATATTCTTGATTAATGTTAAAAAGCAAGTAAATTTTTAAAAATCTTTATAGCACTTTTTATTCGCCACTTACTTCTTAAAATGTTAAGAACTACATTTAAAAGTAAAGTAAAATATTTAATAGTAGTAGAAATGAATAGCGTATCATTATATAATATTAAACAAATTTAAAGTCATCAAAAATCTTTCTTCCCATTTTTCTTAAATCAGTGTTTGAACTGAACTTCGAAAAACGAAATACTAAAAACAGTGTTTGCTAATCTTTTTGATCTTTTGAATTGAATATGTACGTTTATTAAAAGTTAAATAAAAAAACATAGCCGAAAATATAAACGAATTTTAAAAAGCAGTGTAGTTTTGACATCACAAAGATTAAGATAAATTTAATATAATTTTTTTTAAATGCAAATTTATGTTATTAAGTGTCTAAAATAAGTTTTAATTCTCTAAAAGAACTTATTAAAGTTAATGCATATCTGCTTAGATTAATATAATGTTTTGTTTTCCAATATAAATGATAAAAAGCAATAACTATCAAAGTAATTTGCATATATAGACCATTTATTACTAAGTCTGTATTTTATAGAATAAGGAATAGTTAAAATAATTTATTATAATTAAAATTTATTTTGTTATATTAGAATACTAATATTTATATAAATAATAATTACCAATATAAATAAATTTAGAATTAACAATAATAATTAAAATATGATTTCATAACAATATTCAGATTTTAAAAAAGAAACTATTAAATATAAGCTTAATTACTTCAGTTTTTCACCTTCAAACGCACCTTGCATACCCTGTAGCACCACAGCTACCACGTTAAAGAGTGAGAGCAGAGAAGAACGTGGCAAAAAGTGGAAAGCTGAGAGGTTACCAAGTTGGCAAGTTTTTAATAAAAACCCACTCGCTGGCTTGTCTTATGACAAATTCCAGGTTAGCTGCTGCCACACAAAGCTCAAAGTTACGAGTATTGAGAGGCAGCCGTGAGAAACACTAGTGGCACCTGCAGCAAGGTTTAATAAAAGAAATACCTTTAAAATATTCCAACCCTTTGGTCTGCTCTAAAAAAGTGCAATAAAAAACTAAAGCAATTAGTGATGGAAAGGGTAAAGCTGGTGCATTTTTTGATTTAAAAACCTGCTCGGTAATTTGTCCTAGTTCAATCTGATGTTAAATCGGACTTTGTTGCGGCAATTTGTCAAAATGTTGTTGTCAGTGGCTCGTAAATCCCACTTTCGGAAAAGATGAATCAATTCATTATAGTATAAAACGCATAAAACAAAAGTCGATCACAATTCATGTCAGCGACTTCAGTCAGGAGGAATTAAGTGAATGCGTTCGTCTAGCGGACTATACAATACAGTTTTAAAAAAATGTTGCTTAAGTAAACCAAATAAAATTATTCATAAGCATTTACTTTAATTTTAAGAAAAGATACTGCTCCAAAAGCGTGCTAGTATATCCAAAATTATATTTTTAAAATAATGTTTAGTTAATATTTTATAGAAAGACCCCCTTTCTCAAAAAACTTTTTGTTAATGCTCATTAAGCTTGAGTTGTTCTTCAAATTCAACGTACCCACTCGCCGGAACACAAAAAAGTCAAATGGGGTTTTCGCGCATATCAAAAATGATTACAATATAAAAAAAAAGCAGGGATGGGCAGCAAAAAGCGAGATCAGAGTCGTGTAATTACAATAAATGCGACATTTAAATGCCTTGCTTATCGGACGCGCAATTATATTGACAACAGTGCTGACCGAGAGCGGAAGCGAAACGAAGTGAAGCCCAGAGGAAGGAGCGAGGCTGACCAAACCAAACCAAACCGATTCACATTAATGCGCATAAATATGAAATCATGCGTTAAGATCAACAATTCAACAATTAAAACTTAATTGCATTAACATGAAATGTGCATCATCAACAATGCGAGCGAATGGATGAATGGCGGCGAAGGATGCACAAGGACAGTTGACAGTTTTCAGTTTTCAGTTTTTTTCAGTCTTCCGCACAAAAGTCCCGATAATCTGGAAGAGGAAACGCTGCCAGGATCTGTTATCTTTGCGCGCTTTCGCTGGGGTTCAATTTATGGAAAATTGTTTTGAAGTAATGGGAATGTTTGCTTTTTATATATATATATCGGTGTGTGTGTGTGTATAACCTGCATTAAAAAGGGATCAGCCGCACACACACACACGCACTCGGATCTCTCCCCTGGAGTGTGGAGCCATTAAATGGTTAGGTCCCCTTCCCACTCGCCCGTGCTCGCCGCCAACCTCAAAATGCTTAAATGGCTTTTTTGTTACACGTAGCAAAATACTTTGTTGTCTGTGCGAGGACAGGGACAGGGGCGGGCGGTTGGTGGAATGGCGAAGTCTGCTGAGAAAAGAGGATGCTGCCTTTTGTGCGTTTTGGCGCTGGCATGCTGGTGTGAATTTATATTACAAACTATTACTGTCAAAAAACACGTTTACATAGCACAAATATACCAAAAGCCACATACACACACACACACATACTGGCATATGAAGGTTCTCCCCCGCCTTAACCCTCTGCTGCCCCCTGGGATGTCCACACACCCGAAATATCTTAGCCTTCCACATATAAGAATACATATATATGTGTATAGTATATCTGTGTGTGCGCTGGGTTTAAGGGTAGGTGGAAACATCTTGCTTGGGGTCACACTCACACACAAAACTGCTGAGTGTTGCAAGTGAACTGCAAAATACCCAGTGGATTATACAAATTATAACACTATATAGATGCCATATAC
This sequence comes from Drosophila kanapiae, assembly GCA_008042475.1. Classification (NCBI taxonomy): domain Eukaryota; kingdom Metazoa; phylum Arthropoda; class Insecta; order Diptera; family Drosophilidae; genus Drosophila; species Drosophila kanapiae. Next base: position 702,385 of record VNJM01003026.1, read on the forward strand.
ATGTTTGGATGTATAAGTGTGATAGGTAGATACTAATCAGGCCTTAAAAACTACAAATCTTAAAAAACTGTAGAACAAGAAGGGTAAAAAGCATTTATTATCTAAAACTATTAATACTAACTTAAATTAAACCCGATTTATATATACAATAAGAATATTTTAAGAACTAAGTTTGAGCATATAACATTTTAAGAAAACATTACAGTTTCCTATTTATTTGCCTTAATTCAAAACCACCTATAATTTTGTCGCTATAAATAAGAACTACATTATATAAAATTATATTATAATTTTGTCGCTATAAATAAGAACTACATTATATAACTAGTAGTTACCTTTAAGTTATTATAAAATCTATTAGCCTGGTTAACTTACAGTTAAACCGACTTTGCCTAATATTCTCCTCTTCCTAGACCTGAAATGGGTACTAAAAAGTGCTTTGCTGACACAGTTTGTGGAAATGGCTCTGAGCTTTGGCATTAGGCAACTTGGACGTGGCTGCTGCTACAAGGTGTTAACGGTCGGCCTTATGGACTTGTCCATAAGCTCGTGTCTAAGACAGTCTGTCTCACCATCTTGCCCTCAGCCCTCTCTCGCCTTCACTCTTGCTTTTGAGACGCCGCATCTGCATTAGTTTTAATGCGTCGCCCCGTCGGCAGAGAGAGCAACAAACTGCTGCCAAGTGCACCTCCATTGCCTCCCATGGCCCAGGCCTAGGACCAGCCGCAGCAGCAGCAACGCCCCCCTTTTAGGCGGCAATTATTTACACAAATTTCATTAGCACAGCTGGCAGCCAAAAATGTTGGAATGGCAGCCCCATTCGGCCCATATGCCGAGTATGAAATGAAATTTCATTTAATTTGCAAGTTGCTTAATTTATTGCATGTTTACAATTTGCAATTTGTACAATTCGATTTATCAAAAACCAAGAGTCCGCCAAAGGGATGGGCTGCGGGGACAAAACGCACGAGTTGGCAAATTAAATTAAATGCTGAAACATTGAAAGAGCCTCTTGCTAAAAAAAAAAAAAAGAAAATGGGGCGGCTCAACTTTGTTCTCGTTGCGTGTCAACGCTCAACGCTTTCACTTGAATGTCTGTGTCGGTTTGGGGTCACGCCCCCATTACCCATTTTCCTGCCTATCATACCAGCGGCTGCACCACCCAGCCACCAGGCACCCACTGCTGTCCCCACTTGACTCTGCTTTTGGTCCTGTCCTTAGCTATGGCCTTTGGCCTGTCTGCCAAACAGAAACAGAACAAGAAGGAATAATATAGTGGCGTGTTTCGACTACAACATACCTCAAATATACAAGATTTATTTAAAAACTTTAACTAATATAGGCTTAGTTGAAACCATTGGCGATCAGAGCACTGACTCTGACTCCGGGCTCTGCTTGCACACGTATAGTAAATTTGTTGTTATTGTTAGTCATATCTCTTTTAATGCGATCTCTTTCAATACCTATTTCTTCTCATATCTATCCACTTTGTTCTATTGTAGATCTATTCCTTTGCTAAAAACTATAACTGTTGGTGATTTCACTGCTACATTTACATTATTCCCAGAGAAAACATATTTTCCTGTCACAGATCAAAATTTCAGTAATTTTTATGCCAAAATACATATATACAAATTTTAGGAGCTATCAGAAATTAGAAAAATGTTGCAAGCTGTATATTTTTCAGTATTTCAGTATTTTCTATATTTTTTTGTATATAGATCTTCGAGGCGAATGACAAATGTAGGTGTCATTATTTTTGGATGAGCTCATTTTCCTTATAGAACCCCCATATAAATATATGGACCATACCCGAGAATGTACCAATAAGTAGCAGTGGAATCTCACTATAGCTCATATTTAAATTGAAATCGATACATTCGTTTGGATCTTGTCTGTGGTATACGTATTAATTCTTACTATTTATTCCACAAATTCAATATACCCTCGTACTCTAGAAATACTCGGTATAAAAACAGAACCAGAACCCAAACCAAAAGGCAACAAACTTAAACTAGTTTGTCTGTTTGTCCCCTTGTTTGTCGCCCCCATCATCGCCCCTTTGTCCACGTCTCTGTGTCTGTCGCATGCAATTTTTGTGCATGTCCTCTTTTATGGTAGCAGCCCAACAGAAACGTATTTACCTCATATTTAATTAAATTGCCAACGCAACTGAAATTTCAATGGTTTATTTGCATAGTTAAGTATTTGAGTGTAGATTTTCTGGCATGCCACGCGGCACGCTACGGTTCTGTATCTGGACGGGATACACTCGAATTCTGATGATTTTTAAAATATTTATTACATTTTATCAGCAGTTTTTATTATATGTTAATTTATATTATTAATAAATTAGTATAAATCAAGTAACAGCTGTATATGCATTATACTTCGATCCAAATTAATATATTTAATAAGAATAAGCTCCATTACAATACTTTTAAAATTTTAAAAGCAAGTAATTAGCTAAAATATAGTACAAAGTTAATTAATTTGCCATTCTAATAAAAAATAATTGTAAATTATTGACGTTAACAGTACTATCTTGTATAAAAGATCATCGAATTCCAAGCATTTTACACAGCCTGTATTTGTTTCTTTCCATTCTATTAATCTTTTTCAAAATTGATTCCATATTATAAATTATAAAACAAAGAAAATTCTTCGGTCCATGTTCGGCTGTGTTGTTTGTCTAGTTTCGGATTAAAAATGCCTTCAACGGAATTATTTGAAAACAAAGGAAACGGAAAATTTCAACGCATTTAAACATTCATGGATCCATCCCTCTTCAAACGCAGCATCAGCCTACCTTCCCAATACACGTGGTGGTAATTTGGCTAATTTAATGGAACATTCGGCACACGAAATAGATGCCAATCACCAAAATTCCACTTCCACCTTTCAAAAGTTACGCACACACTCCTACACTTAATTATGACCCCGAAAAAGGCGGCTGTCTTGTGCTTTGAACTTTTCACCCCTGACTCCTTGGATTTATGTGCACGTATACGTAATTTATTTATTAACCCCTTGAACGGTGCGTGTGGAGGGCCCGAAAATGTTTACACCCGCCGCTGCGGCATCTTGAAATAAATTTAAATTAGTTTTAACACATTAAGCGTAAAAAGGCAAGCCCTAAAAGTCTGCAATCGACATTATTGTTGTCCATGCTTCGGGAACTGTGTGTGGAGGCTAGGCAAACATAAACTTTAATGAATTTCGCCAAATCCAAATATGCGTCAGTGAACACATGAAGTTATTTTGCTAACCCTTTGCCGCCGTTTTGTCGGTTGCCATAGGAGCCCCAGAGTCAACCCAAATATTTGCATGAGTGCGCGAGGAAAAACTCGGAGGATCCTGGTGCGACTGATGCTGCGCCACCACCATCAACATTTTAGTTTGGTGAGAAAATTAAACGCACACACTAAATAACATATAAACATATACTTAGTTTATACGTATTACTTTTTTACATATACAGGGAAGGCACTTACAAGGTTAATAGTAGAAATATTCTCTTTACTGATTCGTTAAATAAGAAGAAGAGCAAAAATAAATATTGAAGTTGTAACAATTAATCAAAATTATAAATTTAAATATGTTACACATTTTAAATTTATATAATTTATATTATAATACAACATATTTAATTATTAAATTAAATATTATTGTCAAAGTTTTAAAATCAAATACTAGGAGTTCAAGACTGGATATTTCCATTAACCTTGCTAAGCCTACAACAGTGCACGTGGGCAATGTACAATTATGGATATTTAGACAAAGTTCCATATTATATTGAATGCTCACTCTTTAAAATAGCAATGAAGAATAAAAGAACTGACTAGATATAATAGGCATTACTATCATAATAATAAATTATTGTTCAGTATTGTTCAATCAAACTTCTCCTAGAGAAACCTGTAGGTTAATCCTTGTTTTACTCGAATTCTCGAAACAACTTCCAGTTATGGAATACGTATAAACATAGTAGGTACGCACCGATACATAGATACTATGCGCACCTACCTTCAGACTAGACTCTAGTCACTAGACAGTTATATTTTTTGGTTAGCTGCCTCAAATTGCAACTTTTCGCACTTGAATATGCCAAAAACTTCACACCCAACATCTGCGTGGAACAGGGATAGCAAGACTGCGGGACAGAGATGGCGAGGGAGCACCAGATATAGAGAGAGAGAGATGGAAACAGTGAGATCCCGAGACCTCTTGAAACTTGAAAGCCGCAGAGAAAGGGGGTCGTCCTGGTAACGCCCTCACATTACGCATAAATTTTGCACTTTACAAATTTGCCACGCGCACGTTTGCGGCATTTTGTATAACATTTACACAGTAAGACAGAGACGACGATAGAGAGCTTGTGGAAGGGGAGAGGGGCGGGAAAATTAGGAGGGTTTGAGGTAAGTACATATGTAAAACGTGCGCCATTTGTCAGGCAGACAGGCGGCGCAAGGTGACAGTGCTCAAGGGCCTCGCAAAACTACTAAGCCTCCAGTTATTAAGGCCATCTTTGAATGCCCTAATATATATAATATAATTAATTATAATAATATATTGAAGAATATAGAGGATCAAGCCGGGATATTGCTCTTTATTAGAACAGATAAATTAAAAAAAAAAAGTCAAAATATAATTGTTTCTTTACGTTATAACAAATAAGAAATTTAAGACAGGAAATATCTCTATAACAGAAAGAATATTTTAAGGAATTAACAAATAAATTGTCAAACAAAACCATTATTAATAAAATTGGATAAGATAAGAAATCGAACACAATGTAAGCTTTTCATTATTTAGTGGAAATTTTAGATTCTTTTTTGTACTTTAGCAAAATATTTTATAATCATGTTCAATTGCTAAAGACAAAGCAAGGAAAAGCCGTTTTAAGGGTACAACTTTCTTATATGCCTGCCCTTCAACGCGTAACAAACACGAACCTATCTTCTATGGCATAGAGCATAATGAGCCAGGTCAGAATGCTTGAAGCGCTGAAAACTCCGCACGTTATAACATCACTTATACGGTTTTCTATCTAACCCAAACGCCCCCCTCCCCCACGCACACACACAGTTACATAACAAATTAGAATTGGATCCCACACACTCTCGCACCTCTATGAGCCCGACCAAGCGGCGTATGCGTAATGCGTTCCCATGTGCAGATGTTGTTGCTGCGGATGTTTCCCCTTGTAGCCTGCGGTGCTTGTAAACTTGTAGTCCTGTCAAAATGTCAAAAATTTTCGAGGGTAGTCCTGCCCCACCTGCCCCGCCATCCGACCATCCCCCCCGGCAACATCTTGGCCCACTCTGAACGATGAGAACGCGTAAAAAAAACGGTAGCCGAAAGTGTAATTGGGCGTCGCTCGGGTTAATAGAGGTTACGGCATGGGCGCGATATTTTCGACGATGTCCCGCCCCCGCCACTTAGTTTTAATTAGTGGCTTACATTTCATGCAAAAGATATGACGAAATTGGTTACCCGAAATGGAGCAGCACCAAGTGAGGAGATGCGTAGCAAAGTGTTATAGGTGCTTAGACCTTGCTCAAATTATGTGCCCCATTTTAGAGGGCGGTCTTATCTGACGCTTAAGCCGTATAATTACAATAGTGCGAGCAGCGAACTTTGAAATGGGTTTTTTGAAAACAAAACAAGTATTTTATTTAATTTAGTTTTGGGAGGAAAATTAAGTTTGCGCAGAAATCCTGTTTGGCAGTTACACTCCAATCTAATTATGATGAGCCAAGGAATTAGATATTTGTAATTGTCCTGAATATGAAACTACTTTCTTATTTCAAAGAAAAATATATACAATATATTTTTTATCCACTGCACACTTTTTAATGCTAAGAAAATAAAACTTTTAAAAGGGAAGCGTTTGAGCGTTTTAACAACTTTTTATGTTTGATCTTCTTAAATCTAAATAGCAGTACTCTTATTCTAATTCATAAAATTTAATTAAATTAAATGTTTTTTGTTTTAAACAAACAGTTTGCTTAAACATATTTTTTATTAAGTGCAAGAGATAAAAAACTAATTTTGAATACTTAGTACATATATTTTTTATATATTTATATATATTTAACGATAACCTCAATAGCAGCTTTAATCTCCCTAATTTATTTCATTTCAAAAGACTGTGACATTATTTAATGTTTTTCAAAACCTTTTAGCTCTCACATTGTCAGATTCATCCCGTTTTCCTCTTTTCAAATCTGAACTACAATGGCAATGTTCCTCCCTCCTCCACTCGGCATATTCCACATATATTGAAGAAGGACACCCACAGCGCGGCTCTGCGACAACAACGTGTACATTCGTAATTACATGCAATTCATTAAAGTGTAAATACAACATAAAAAACTTGTTTATTAACAATTATAAAGTATGTAAAAAGTCGACGAAGAGATGACTCGTGAAGTCAAAATAAACATTGGTAAATATAATTAAAAATAGGAAAAAAAAGGACACTGAACAGAAGTTTCGGTTAATTTTAGAATTTAGTTACAACAGCTGTGAAACGAGCAATTATTTAAATAAGTAGGCGATAGTTATAACAACTATAGAACTATCTATAACGCATTTGTTCATAGAGCTTGTTTAATGCGTCTTAGAATATTTTTATTTACACCTTTATAAATCTTTAAAGAAGCTGAGAACTTTCGGAAAGACCCCGATTTGAATGGTCCCGTATATTCTCCCTGCTACCCTTGATATGTTGGAAAATGATTCTCAAGGAACCGCAGCTAGGAGCGGCTATTACTTTCCCTCAACCACCAACCAGCACCTCACCCCTTCTAGCACAGGATGTGCGCAGACAACAGGCATTTAAATTGTCATGGCAAGCAGCCTAGACGACAGCAGACTACAAGGACACCAAGAAAGGCTTGTCTCTGGTCCAAGAGGAGTAGCAGGGTGCTGGCAGTGTCTGGCAGGAGGCAGAGGGTGTGTGCTCGCTTGGCTGTGCTTTTTGTGCGAGCTGGAAAAAAAATATTACAACCTGACGGAGCACTGGAAAACATATTTACACCTTGTTGCCATATGCTTAATGAGCAAAAAAGGGAAAAGATAAGGCAGAGGAATGGGATCCGTCCTGGCTGCCTTGCAATTGTAATTTTTGTTAAATTAACACGTTGCCAACTGTTGCCAGACGAAGGAGGGTGGTGTCCCCTCGCTTGTTGCAGGAAGTTGTCAAGTGGCGTCGGCATAAATTCAATTAGCAAAGTGGCGTCGAGTGGCGAGGGCACTGGAGCAGCGATGGCTTTAAGGAGAAGCCGCTTCAGCTCCAGCTCCATCTCCGGTTCCACATTCAGCTTTAGCTCTTTGGAGCACATTGTATTAGCTCCGTGCATGGGCATTCGCATTTCGTTAGCCTTTTTCGACTCACAATCAGCGCAGTGAAGCGCACATCCTGTCAGGCTGAATGATTGTCCGGGACTGTGTCCCGCTCTTGATTTAAACCGAAACTGAAATGCACACAAATGGATTCCGAACTTGACCTCGTCAGCCCATCGCCCCCTTCTATACGGCTTACCCAAGCCTGTTTCTATTATATTGTGAGTTTTATTTATACCCAGCAGAAACCGAGGGGAGGGAAATGTTCACTGGGGAAAAAGTTTATTTCTTTATATAAAAAAAAAAACATTACTTACTGATGTACATATATAACAAATATAGGAGATTATATATCATATATAATATATAAGTGATGTTAAATCAATGCTTGAACAAATATTACATGTTTTTAGATAGTAATAGGGATCAGATTAATAAAATGTAATATTATAAGCATATATTATATATTTGTAGTTTATTTATTTATTTTTTTTTTTTTTCTTCCTTAGATCGCTTTAAAATATATGTTTTTAAAGAAAACCTTAATCTTCCTAATTAAAATAATCCTCCTAATATGTTGTTTTTGAATTAAATTACTTATGAATGCCAGTGTATGTTTCTTTTTCCATTTTGCTGAAGTCAATTTTGGTTTTCCTTGCCATGATTTGATACGTTTGAGAGTGGCCTTCAGAGGGTTGGAACTGGTGGTGGTTAAGTCTGTGGTACTGGGGCACTAGCCATTTACGCGCGACCCGTTGGCCTGGCGACAACATCTTTTGATTTGCACCTGCAATTTGCTCGCGGCAACCACTAAAATGTGTCACTAAATGCTCAGCACGCGAAATAGCTCTGCACTCCGACAACCATTCAAGCCAGCATCCAAGCAGCCGGCAATCAACCGAACAAAACTCAACAATGCCGTGGGGTTAGCATGGGATAGAGTATATTGATGGTGGAATTATGGTCTATCTGGGCTAGGACATTGACTTGGTTCGGTCATTAATGATGATTACATTTGTAATTTGATAGAACATCCTCAAAATGTAAGGAATAAGGATATTTCTTTCATTCTTTAAATTAATATATAGTTTACCTTCGATATTAAATTAAGATAGCTTTCTGAACTCTTTATTTAAAGGGCATTTCCCAGTTTCATATTGCACCAGCTGCTGCACTGCACTCTTGTTCTCCCCAGTTGGTTATGCATTTGTTAAGCTCGCGAAAAGAAACTAGAAATTGCAACTCTCTCCGCTTGGCCCATCTCTCTGGGCTTGAGCTTGAGCTCTGGCTTATGACGCTACAGCTACACGCCCAGTAATTGCCCCTGCACTTGTTGTAGTTGCAGTTCTTGGCCAACGTTTGCCACATTCCGCGCCAACCACTCCACTCCTGCCCCCCAGAAAACTAGCTTGCACCCGGGGAGCCACTAAAAACAACCGCAACACAAAACTATTTTGTTCACGCAATGCGAAAATGCATTGTTGTTGGCGCTCCTGCCGCTGGCATTTGGCGTTACGTATACGCAACGTATGCCGGGGCGCAATTTGCATTTGTATGCACATTGTTGTTAGAAGGGCGGTGGGCGTGGACTTTGGCTTGGTTTCGCTTGTAATTGCTTTAAACGTCATCATCACAGCCTCTTGCTCCCCAGCTGAATGCATTTATTGGCGTTATTGTTGGACCACTCCGCCTTCTTGCCCTTTGTTCGGCTCGTTGCTAAAGTTTATTAAATTTCGCTTTGATTTAGCAATCAATATTCAATTCAGTTTAGGCATTATAACAAAATTGTAGTGGTGAGCTTATTAGACAATCTAATCTAATGGACAGTTCGTGGCGGGAAATGGGCTTTATTGTGAAGCGAAAGCCGAAAGTGCATCTGAAAATTGTGCTGGCAAAGAAGCGGCTGAGAAAATGCAGTAAAAAGTTTAAAGAGAGCCGAGAGAAATTGATACACCTGCATTTGAGAAATCGCATACACCTGTTTGTTATCGAAGAGCTGGAAAAGAAACTGGCGAAAATCGATGCACGAAAAATGAATAAAAAAAGATTAAAAGTTCTGAAATCATAAAAACCAATAAAATTACTTTGCTCTAAGATACTCTAAATAATATCTGCATAATACTAAATCCGAATAAACATTGAGAGAACCAGCACAACACAGTCAAAATTAACTTGTTTCAAGATCTCGAAAGGCCTAGAAAACCACCAAAAATATGAAGAATGTGCTGAAATGCCAATAAGAAATAAGAAAGTAAATAAGAAATTTGTATACCAGCAGCTAATTATCTTTTTCTCTAACAATATGTTTCTATTGTTAGGGATATAGAAAAATAGCTGCTGGTCGGTGTGATCAGCGCTTTTAAAGGCAAAAAACAACACACAGAATTAAACGAATTTCAACTTTAAGACAAGTCGAAGCCAAAATCAATTGCTTTTATTCACCGCTGCACTCTGACTATGAAATTTTCAAATAAACTTTCGTTGGGCAGCGACCACGAAATCATATTCAAACTGCGCTCAATAAAAATCAAAGCCACTGAAGAATCATCGCATTGGATACACACAAACGTAATATTCGGAATCCAGGGCAAATGAAAACTTGCACAGCATTAATAAATATTTACAGGCACGTCGCGTCCTTTTCGACGAAATGGCCTACTGGGCAGTTCCAGTTCCAGTCTTGGCCCGAGTCTCAGTCTCAGTTCTGGCAATGAAATCAAATCAAATATGCGCGCTGACGCTTTATATATCGCGCCGAGGCGGCAGCAGGATGGCTCGCTTTGGTGTGCTCACAAGAATTTAAATCATCCGACTTACATGCTACTTACAAGCCAAAGCGCCTATATGTATGCCCCATAAAATGTGAGCAAGACTGAGAGCAGAATGGGCAAGTGAAAAAAATAAGGCGAGGCACTGAACAAAAAAATAAAACATAGAATAAAATTATTCAATGAAATATTAGTATTTCGTGCTGGTTGTTGTAAAGATCTAAATAAATAATGAATAATACATATCAAATATAAATAGACTCACTTATTAATTAAATTAATTAAATTAATTATTTGATTAACTAAATTTTGAATAATTTAAAATACAGGACGAATTCATAATAACTGCCTAAACTTTTTCTAGTAAAAATACTTTAACCAGAAAACCTGAGGTCCCACGTTGTTGGATTCTTTAGCAATATTGAAATAAGAAATTCAATGTTTCATTAAAGCCTAGTGACATGAAAGTATGGCTTTCATTTTATTAAACCTTGAAAATTGTCAAAACGAGCTGTAATATTTTTACCGCGATTTTGTTAAATTTTGTTTGTGATAATGTACAGACTAAGATCCTTCAGAATCTGTAGCGTTTAGTCTCCAGGTTTTTCTTGTCGACCTGAGTAGTAAATAATCCTTTCATATCAACAAATTCGGATCATAAGAGATGTGCCATATGGGGAAATTGAAATATATGATAGTATAGTATAAGTTGTACAACAATTAAATAAATTGTCAAGGACTATAAAAACGCGTCTAACTATTTCGACCAGGCATTTATTTGCCTTTTCCCATATAAACCTATTTCTTTGGTAAAATAGTTGAGGTCCTTTAACTAGGCAAATTAAAAAAAAAAAATATATATCGATTGCTAAGTTTTGAGAACATATTAAAAAAGGGTCTTTTAATTTAATCTTCCTTAGAGAAAATGTATAATTAATTACGTAGCAGTTTTCTATTGGAAGAAGTCCTCAGTTTGTCTGTTTGTCGACTTCTTTTGTTTTAGCACAAAATGAACGTAATATCACATTAAATATAAATGTATTAATATATAAACAATACAAGTTAATTAATATAATAAATCAATTTTGACTCTAATAATTTCAGCAACTGCCGACATGACACATTGTACTTTGATCGATTTTGTTCACCTTAAAAACTTATTTATAATTTCGCTCAGTGAGCGAAGAGAAGTGAAAGAGCTGGGAGTGGGAATGGAGTGGAGTGGCGAACGGTCTCTGGCGGGCAGTTTTTGGACAACGCAGCAGCCTGAGACTGACACCGCCCTGGATAGACAGATAGATAGATGGCCGCCCACTTCGCTTCCTTTGGCGGGCTGCAACAAAAACAAGGTTATTATTTCGGGTTCCGGACGGAACGGTGGTGGTGGGTCTCCGCCACCGCCATCGCTATTGCCATTGCCATTGCCCTTTTATGCACACGGAATTTTTATGAGTTAATTTAATTTATAGTTTTATTATTATGTCCAGTGCATAATAATGGGCAATGGTATCGGAGGCACTTCGCTCTCCTTCGAACAGTCGTTAAGCTAGGCCTTTCATGCACTTTTCAAGTGTGAATCGCCGCCCAACGGTTGCCAACTCGGCCATTTTCTAGCCCGCGTTGTCTTTCGTTCGTTCGGGCCAAAACAACTTGTAAACAAGTCGGAATGGCGCATAAATTTAATTTAAACGCCGGGCAATGCCGGGGAGTATGCTACGATTTTTGCACTGTTGATTTATACGCTAATAAAAGCAATTTCACTGAATGCCAAATGAAAGCAGCTTCAGAATCGGAGTAGCTGACAGACAGACAAAAAAGGGGAGAAATGGAGAATTGCTGGATGGGGAATGGGAGACGGGGCTGGAGAAAGTCGGGGGTTGAGTGAAGGAGAGAGAGTGCGCCTGCCTTTGACATTGTAGACAAGCGGTTCAAGTGGTTGCTCCATCTTCTCGGCCATTTTGGCGGCCACTCCAAGTTTTATTTACGCAGCAAATTTAATTATTTACTCTGGCTTTTCGACTTGAGTTTTGTGGGCCAAACTAATGGATTGACCGACTACTGCCCCCCGCCGTTTCCTAGCCCTTCTAGAATTATGATTAACTTTGCCCTTAGCCAGCTGAACTGGCGCCCTTAAAGTTGAACTCACTTTAAAGCCGTTTCTCTGCGGCATTTATTATTAATTCCATAACATTGAACAGGTTCAGGACCGGCCTCTACGCATTTATTTTTTTTATTTTGTTGTTTTTTTTTTGCCTAATGCTGTTTACATTTTAATAACATGAATACTTAACATGCATTTTACATGCCCGTTTTCGGGGCCATTTTATTCAATGTACGCCCGGGCAACAAAACATTTAAATTACAAATGTATTAATTTTGCAACAATGAAATACCAGTAACAACAAAGGAGCACAAAATATCGCGACTAAACTAAACGAACACACATTTTTTTACTAATACTGGATGACTTTCAAATGTTTTAAAGCACACATGCCCAAAAACATTGTAAAACCAAAAAAAAAAAAAGGAAGGTTACGGAACAACAGGAGCAGAAAAAGTGAGAGCCAGATCCTGAATATTTCACCTGATACATGAATAAAGAGAAAAACAGTAAGAGCGAAACGCACACTCATGCCGTTGGGTATTAAGCTTTAATGAAGCAATAAATTTAAAATCCGCCTTTTTTATTATGTCAAAAGAAAAAAAAAATATATATGCCCACATTGTGTCAGAGTGAGAGAGATACAGCGAGTGGGCGAAAGAGACAGAGACGGAGACCGAAGGCGAGGCCTATCAGTTTGGCGTGTTCGTTTGTATAAATACATAAACCTTTTTAAGCTGTCAAGTGATATGTCAAAATTGATATCCGAGTCATTTAAAATGCATGCAAATATGGCGCATCGACAAAAACCCGAACTCAGTCCCGACCTCCGCGTGCGAAGGAGCCCCAGAGCCGTACCAGGAGCAGGAGCAGGAGCCGGGGCTAGTAGTTGGCGGCCAGAGAGCAAAGTGCGGCAGGATCCAAACACGTAGGACGCAGGACTCGCAGCCCATTTGCATAAATACGTTTATGTAATGTGAAATGTCAGCGACAGTGTCAAGAACCTCGCATGTCCCGAAAAATACACCGGAATGTGAGAGGTTGAGCCCTTCCCTTCCCTGTTTTTTGCAAAAACGCACTCCACTCAACTCGGTCGGTCCGCTTTTTTGTGCACTTTTTCAGTTCGAAGTTGGCGTCTTTATTTCTCTTTTTTTTCACCCCTGCACTGCATTGAAATTCATAACACATCTGATGCATAAACGCCCCCAAGCTGGCTATGGAAATTTCACGCATTTTATTAACACTGCAGGGGGCGTGACCCTGCCTCTTCTGTCCCTGACAACGCACTGAAACAACAAGGAATAAAAACAATCGGGCAACAGCGGGTGCGAAATGATGGATTTATTAATTATAATTTTACTTTCATGTCGCCGTTCCAAATTATTATCGATTGTTCTCCTCGCACTCTGCACCGAGGCATATTGTCAGCAGATAATATTTATTTTTTATAAATTCCGATGGTCCCGTTGTCTCCTATTTAAACATTTGATTACCGCATATAAAAAAAAAAACAATTATTTTGAGTTTCTCGATCTCAGAGAGAGGAGTTGAATATTTTTTTCGCCAAATAGGATTGGTCGCGGATGTCAAGTGTATGTATTTTAATGACAGTTATAAAATATAACTACAGAATCATATTTAATTACTTAAGATATAAAAAAACAAGTAAGATGTAAGGAATACGGATGAATTACATAAAAGTCTTCTACTAAATAATACAATAATGGATATATTGCCATGGTGCCAACCGAAAACTTATGAAACAAGTAGTAGAAAGTGTCTCCGATTCTAAATAGTATATGAAGTCGATTTAGAAACTATATCTATTACACGCACGAAGATTAAGTTTGCTTAAAAACTTGGCCACGCCCTTTTCCGCCCTTGAACAACATGAAAAACGTATAGATTTGGTATAAATAAATTCGATAAATAAATAAATGAAAAAATCCATACAGTATGTGATGATAAAAATGGAAGCTAATAAATAATAAAGTGTTTGCTTACACTGACCCTCTGCAACATCTACATTTGTGTTGGCACCAATGGGTGTTGCTCACCTTGTTCCTAGCAGCCCTTACCTTTATTTGGGTAACAACATGTTCCAACCAACATTTGTCTTAATTTGTCAAGGTTTTTATGTGACTTTAAACCATTTTAATTTAGGTTCATATAATTATTTGAGGATATTTCACAATCTAGCCCCATCGACTGTAGCATTCTTACTTGTATTTCTATCAAATTGTCAGATTGGCAGACATACAAGCCGATAAAGTGACAAGTTGATTAATAATCGCAGCCTACTAGCTAGGAAATTACAACCAGCTTGACCGTTGAGGCGTCTTAAACGGCTAGGTTTTGCCAAAACTATCAGGCAACAATGATTTACATTTTTGTTTTGTTTGTGTTTATTTATTTATTTATTTTTTTGTTAAGTTTTGATACTATATGTAATCCTAAGTTGTGCACTTAGGTTTGGTCTATTTGTCATTTTGCAAAAATGTGATGTTAAGGTACTTATTTGATGTACAGAAACAGATACAAAAAAAAAAAAAAAAAACACAAATTGTCAGAAGTCTGGCTTCTTACGTGCAGAAGCACCTTCGAGACGTAATCCGCAGATCAGTGGCAACCGCTTGAAGTCACTGTCTCAAAAAACATATTCACATCTCACTTCATTTTCCGTGGCTGCACTTGGCTTCAGTTTCCGCATCCGCTGCTGCAACCTCATTTGCTCCTTCATCTTTCAAAGGCTTCGGTGCCCTCATCTAGTTGCCTATGTTCACTCCATCCTTGTCAGTCTGTCTGAAGGCAACATATGGAGGCACACACTCCACATTGTTGCTGCTGTTGATATTACACTGGTTGGCAAAAAGTGGTAACTGAATTATTGCTTTACAATTACTCAAAATATTGTTAAATACAAAATTTAAATTAAATAACTCTGATTCGAATATATTTATATATTTAAGAATAATACTAGTAGGATCCATAATCAATTTCTTATAGGGAAACAAGTTTGGGGTAAGGTAGTGCTGTTGCTGGCTGAATTTTTGGGGCGCGTGCAAAACGTTGATGCATTACTTTCAACTTAACGCGTTTATTGTGCAATATAACGCGCCACACACTCTCCCGTCCACCACACACACAAACTCAAACACACACTGGCGCGATGGGAAAGCGGAAAAGCTCCGCTGCCATTGCAAAATGTTGCTTATGAATTATTATGAGCCCCATGCACGCATTTTGCATTTGGCTACATTTTATGGCAGCGAAATTTGTTGGTGCCGTTGTCTGCCATCTATTTGCCAGCTAGCCGAAAACTTTCACAGTTGTTCGGCGGAAAATGCAGGCCGCGGTTGCAAGTTGCAAGTAGCTGGTTGCAAGTTGTACGCTGCACGGTGCAGCCATGACCAGAGAGCCCCAGTTTTGGGCCATTTATGAGTGATTTGCCAACCGGTTTTGTTAGCCACCGCATCGTCGCGCGTTCCAATTTGGCCGCTGCCGAGCTCAAAACTTATTTCCAAGTGCATAATTCATTGTTTCGCCCACATTATTTTCATGTCATAAGTTGGGCAGCTGTTCGCCAGCCGCCTCCTCAACGCCCCTGCCCCCTACTCCACTATCTCCCTATCTCCCTGCGAATTGGCTACAAGGCATATGGAATTAGTTCTATTTTAGTTGGCAACTGTGACTGTCACTGGCAATATTCAGACAAAACTTCTCGCGACGTGCAGTTGAAATATAATTTCGCTGAGCATTTAATTGAATTGTTAAGCTTTCAAAAATACAAAAAAATAAGGACTGAAACAATTCAAAAAACTGCAGGAGTGCACGGAAGACAGCTGACATTATACCATTAAAAGAGGGTTGTAAGCCAGACAATGACAGATTGAAAAAGGTTAACATTTGGGTAAAAAAAACTTTTTCGTGAACTATTTCAACTAAGTAACAATATAATGAATGTTTTATGTCCACAATATTTAAGGCAGCCAGTCAGAAATGTATATCTTTTAGCAACATCGCTAATCTTTGAGATATAATATTTATTTATTGATTTGTATACTGTAGACTTAAATTTAAAATCTAAGATACGGGGAGCGTGACGGCCAAAGAAATATAATATGTTTTGATAAAAATTTAAATAGAAAAGTAGTTTATATAGAATTTTTTATTATTATTAATTAATAATAAATTAATTCCATGTAATAATTTAATGTAATCCAGGTAATGTTATGTAATTTTTATCACTGATTTACATTACATTCGTTACTTTTTAATATTCAAATAATTTATTTTTTTAGTTTAATAAATGACAATTTTTATCAATTCAGAAATCCGGCTTTAATTTTATGGAAATCTGACGACTATATCTATAGCTTCTTTAGGAAAGATAACCAATTGTTTCAAAAATAATAAATAACTCTTAGTATCTTCGCTATTCGGATTCTCGAAGTTTGCTTTCTTTCTTTTGGAAGAACTTAACTTCAAGTAGGAATAAACACATTTTAATCCGTCTACTTATATATTTTCCCACTAAAAATTCATATCGCAAATATTCTTTGTAAGCTCACTTATGGCACGTTTTTATATTTGTATTTTCTATTCAAATTTGGTTAGGATTTCATATGACAGAATTTGTGATTTTTCGGTGTTGCATATATTCCACTTTCTTTCATTTGGCGCTTAAAAAGAGCACCTTCCCTCGACCCGAGTCAAATGTATTTTTTTTCCCAGCAAAAGCTCACGCTTAATGCATTTGGCAAATCTAGTTAGTTGCCACCGCTGCTGATGCTGCTGGCACTGCTCTTCTTGCTCCATTTCCCCGGCACCGGAGTCCCAGTCCAGGCGCTGTGCACCTTTAAGCAAATTCAAACTCGATTTGCACTCAAACTAAATGTGTTTACTCTTCACTTGCAGGCAAAAACTATTTACGAGAGCTACACGGCAACCTTGCCGGCGGCTTAGTTATTTATATTTGGCTTGGGAGCAACACCTGGCCACCACCATCACCACGTTGCCGCTAAAAACACCCTCAGTTCTACCTGAGAATGTGCGCCATTTCGTGCACCTTTCAACGCTGCCGGGCAAAGATGCTTCATCAGCCACTGAACGCTCGCTCCTCCTTTTGCCCCCACAGGACAGCATCAATTGCACCCAAAATAACTGGCAGCCGATTGTTTCTTGCCCAGGTTGTTAACACACAGAGAGAAATGGTCATGTAAATCATAGAAAATATCCGGCCAAGCTAACTTAAAAATTTATTTATTAATTTAATAATTTAATTTGATTTCAAATGTTATTTTCGTTAGTATTTAAATAATAACCGAATTAACTTATATCTTAAAACTTTTCGACCGTGCAGAAATCTATCTCTTCTTGGAAAATTTCAATTTTAAACAAACTGAAATATCGTGGCAGGCAGACTCGAGAACAACTTTTCCGTACTTCCCTTTGCAGTCTTCAATTAAATCGATTAATTTGAGAAACAAAAAGGGAGAAAGGACGGAGAACAAAACTTTGGCATTGCACCGCCCCGAAAAAAAGCCTGAGATAAATGGCAGCCGTTTGGGTCCGGTCGTTGATTAGCTGTTCAGACTGAAGAGACTGAAACCCCGGCGTAGCCGAACATTTTAAATGTTGTTCTTCCACCGGAGAAGCTGGAGAACTGGAGAAGAACTGCAGCAGTTCTGCCATTGTCCGTCCGCCTGTCACTTTGTTTGTCTTGTGCAAAGTTTGTTTATTTAGTAAAATTGGAAGTTCCAATGCATAGTGAAGGAGTTGTTTAATTGCCATTGAGCTGTGACAAGGCAGTGGTCGTAGATATCAAGACTGCACTGCGTTGGACTCCACTGATTAAGCAGGTGTAAGAAGAGCACATTGTGGATACAGGTTCCTTGCCAGGACATACAATATTAATTACTGCACTTTAAAGAGCTTCTAGGAAATCTTACATACATAGCAAATATAGCGAATTTATTTCACAGGAAAATGGATTTTATTTTAGATATTTTAAATATAATTCTATAGAAGCGAGTCTTTGTTTAATTATATTCAATTGTTCAGCTTTAAGTAAATCAATTTTTAGTAAATACATATTATTAAGTTACCTAAAAGTGTATCAAAACATTTAAATAACCTTTAATTGCCTGCTTGATTTTATGTCATCTCGCCCGTTTTCATTGTCAGTTTTGGCAAAATCTAAGTGAAAAACGAGGGGATGACCACTGTGTGGGGTCTAGGCCGTGTTTTTGGCCATTGGCAATCGTTCGTTTATGTTTGTGCCTGGTCAGGCAATAAATATTTTATGCATTGACACTTTTTTGGCACTAAGCCAATAATACGCACACGACAATGAGTCATTGTTGTTGCCGTTGCCGTTGCGCCGCTGCACTGCAAATAAATTAAATGCAGTGTGGACCTTTGTTGCAAGGCCATTGTTGTTGGCGTTGTAACAAATGACACTGTTGCAATTTGTAAAAGCTAATCAGAGATGGAATGGGCTGCGGAGTGGCGGCCATCGAGAGGATATGCCCACTGTAGTACAGCCAGCAAGAGAGAGAGATTGGAGAGTCATGATGGCGCCCATAATCAAAAGCTTTCATGCGCATTACCAATACAATTAGCCGCATTCGTCCTGTGTACCCGTGCCCGTTCTGGGTCCCGTGCTGGGGGTCAAGGGGTTAAGTGGTGGGAAAGTTTTAAGTGGCGCACGCTGCTCGCATTTCGCATTTCAGATAGGGTCAAATATCCCCAGCACACACACACGCGTTGCCACACTGCAAAATGCAGTTAATTTTGCATTTTGTTTGCCACAAATTGTTGTTTCGAACGAGCGCTTCGACGGGGCGCGCAGAGATAGCCTATTTCGACTGTTAATCTGTTGGGGCACTTGCAAATTTATGGCAATTGCTTTGATAAATGCCCTCGAGCAGGGAAAAATTGTCACAGAGTTAGACGGGGCCCATGGAGCGCCAAGTGAAGGCAATATAAATTGACAAATGGGCCGAGGACACGACAACGGCTTCGCAGGACAACTTTAGCAGGACCCAGAGCATTCTCCCCTCTGATAGATTACCCCACACACACGCACAGCCTTTGATTTCTTGGCAAAATTTTTAATTAAAATTAAAAATTCTGTGGGCCATGCAAAAATGCTTTTAACCTAAGCATTTAATTAAAACGCTTATAATTAGAAGATGAAATAGAAAATGCGAAGGCTCCATAGCGGGGAAGCTAAAAAGTGAAACCTTTGACCAAAACACACAAATGAAGCCGCCTGCATTTCAATTTACTTAAATGGCACATACATCTGAACAACAAATGCGACCCCGAAAAGCAAACCGAAATAAAATGAAAATTTGTAGCTCATGTGAAAAACCCAAAGCGAAAAAAACACACACACACGGACAAAAATAAATAAAAAGGTAAATAGAGGGCAACCGAAAAATCATGTAGGCAAACATAATTTAGCTTCAAGTTCAAGGGATCGTTCGTGTTTTTCAGCGAACAAGCACTAATCTCATCTTTATCCCACAAATGAAAAAGAAATTGAGTTAGAGTTGGACGAAATGGGAGGACTATGAGGACTTCGAGATGAGCTACGAGGTAATCTATGGACTATTAGTAGTAAGAAGTTCAAAATGCTATTTATACTATTTAAATATTTTTTTAATGAGAATTATTGAATATTTTAAAATTGCTAATTTATGAAAATGATTGCTGAATAAATATATAACTCAAGTCTTAAAGAGAGAATAGCATATTCACAACCTTATGAAGTTTTAGATTATATGTTGAAAATATTGTCGTTTTAGTCTAGTTCTATTCATTTTTCAACTTACTTTAGACTCCTCCTTCACCAACTAACCAATAAGCCCCACAAAATTGAATTGTTTCAGCGTGCACACCATCTACCGACAAATACATGCCCAGTAGTATATAAAATTTATGAAATAAGACCCATTAAAGCACCTCAGTCGAAATAACAACAAATATGGGAATATGTACAGACGCATATCTACGGACAAGCTTGTTTGTCAGACACATACTGGCCAGGAAAAAGTATGCTAACATAAAAATCAACAAGAAGAAATCAGAGAGAAATATACACATACACAAGTAAACATATGACCAGCACACAGATACAAATCACTTGGCCACACATGCCAGACGAGCCACGCCCCCCGCCTGGCATTATACGAACAAGAAAGAAAGCACTGCAAACTGTGAGCCAAGAAACAAAATTGCTAAGAAAATGTACTTTAAAATTAATTAAATTATACCTTATAATTATTCTTAAGCAAACTTTCTTTTTCTTATTGTTTATATTTTAGTTATAAACTACATGTTTAGGTAAATCTTTTAATGAAATTGCATTATTTATAATGAAAAAATTAGATAAATAAAAATACCACAAAAAATGTATGTATTTATCAGTAAACTGTGAAATATATAAATACACTTTCAAATCCAAGAATTCCCAATTCAAAAATAACTTCCGCTTAGGGCTCTTTTTCCAGTGTAGCAGCAGCTGAGAAGTGAAAGGAGAAAAGGAAAATCTTTGGGCACACACACTCTCAGCTCTCAGCTCAGAAAATAAAACTAACTTGACCCGAAACTACAATGAACAAATAGCAAGGCCAGAACTCAAGGCAGCTCGGACACTCTGTATATCCTTTTCGATCCTTTCGAGAGGGGGTGGTTGGATACAAAAAAATATAAGCAAGCGAAAGCTGAGCGAGAGGTTGAGTTCATATTTTATGCGCATAGCGGCACATGTTTAAATTAACATAAAGCGAAATTGAGCTGCTGCCAGGGCGGTGCCCAAAAGTTGACATTAGGCACACACACACATACACCCACTGCGACCTTCCCCCAGATGGACTCTTAAAAATTCCACACAAAAGTTGAATTTTATATGTCAAATTCGGGCTAGGGTATAACGCAAGTAAGAGAGAAAAAAAAATGGAAAAGGATTTTTGCGCGGCCTTTTTACATATTTCTCCGCCCGGGTCAGGCACATAACTGTGCATGGCATAATAATGATGCCCCACTCAACCGCAGAGTGGCTGGAACGGTGGGCGGGTCGCTGGCCGGGGGCGTGGCACCTATGAAACACGATGCCAACTGTCTGGTCAGTCAGAGACCTCTGCTGGAACCGGTCAAATAAAGTGGAAAGTCGATAAATGCGAAATCAAGGCGTGCGACAAAGCCAACGGAAATCCGATCCGAAATGCATATTCGCACGCAAAAAGATAAATTAAAGAATGGTCGGCCAGTGAATGAATGAATGATCGAGTATAATCAAACAGGGAAGGTACAAATTAAATCATAACAACATTAATTTAGAGTCATTCAACTGTGGAATGCACAACCTGGCTGCAAGCAAAGGAAAACCATATTAAATCACCTTTTATCTATGATAGGTATAGTTATTTGATATTTAAGAAAATAAATACTTATTTTATTTAACCTAAATCTGGTTTTAGATCAAAGTGGGATCAATCAAGCTCTGTTTAAGACATCTTTTAACGATTTATCTTCCCGCATATTTGCTTTGTAATTCATAGATGCCTAGCCATGGCAATATATAAAATTTTCATTATGCTAACGCCTCCAACACTCCACGTTCTTTGACCAATCTAATGCCACTTGCCTCGTGATTTATTCACTGGCTCAATCATCGCTATGCTCGCATCCGATTCGGAGACCAAAGGAGGTTTATGTGTGCGCATTGCCATAGACAGATGATGCGGCCAACGTCTTATTACATTGCCAATCGTAGAGCCTCGTTTGAAAATAGGCAAACGCAAATACTTGCACATGACCTAGGCCGGAATCAGACTTAGCCCATATATATATATATATAAGCTTGTGTATCTCTTATGGAATTTCTTCTTTGATTAGAAGCGCTTCAACGGCGCTCAACTGAAAGTCCCAACACTGAACCAGTTTCCTTTAGTTTTCTGTGTATTCCTTTTTAAGTATAACCTATTCATATTCGTATAAGATAAATCTTGAAACTATATTTTTAAGGAGCAGAGATAAATTTATGTATGCTAATGCATTTTGAGCACAAATACCTACTTTTATAATTTAATTGTTCGATAAAGTTCCTACTTCCTATCTTCCTTACAGTTTCATTATTCCCCAATATTACTATTATTTCTTGATTGACGAAAGACCTTTTGGATTTAAGCTTTAGTTTTTTTCCAGTGAATTATCCTTGACTCGAGTTTTCTGGTTTGGGCAATTTCCTGGTCAAAACGAAAAAGGGACAGCCCATAAATTTATGTGCCGCCCTTCTGGCCTCAATAATGAGTAAAAATTTTCGATAATTCGGGGTTTCTCGGCCGCTTCGGTGTCCCTTTTTTGGCTGCGCTTCGCTGGACACAACTCATTTGTAATTCACTTTCACTGCCTATTTATTTGCAATTTATTATGGATCGTTTGAGAGCGAGAGACTGCGAGGAGAAACTGAATGAAATGCCGGCTCATTGGATTATCGGTCCGACTTTGATTTTGGGCCTAGGGAGTTAAGCCAGGCAGTGGGTGGGCGACCAAGGGAGGGACTTCTAAAAAATCCCATAAATGTTAATTGCATTGTTGGCTCCATTGTCTACTGACAGCTGCCCGGAGAGGGGGCCGACAATTATGTGACCCCACCTCACGCCGGCACACAATCACACACACATTCTGGAACATGGGGCCAAAGAATTTTTCGGCCAGGACATCAAATTCATTAGAAACGCCTCGCACTGAAATTGGGAAAGGAGAGTCTTGGCAGCCCCCAGACTGCCGATGCTGCTTGTGTTCCTGCATGCAAAACGATGTTTTAATATGAAATTAGTTGAGTCCTTTGCTTTTTGGCTCCGGTGCGTGCAGCAAGCTGGCTAGCTGGAAAGCTGGACAGGACTCAGCAGCACTTGGCAAAAGTAAAACAAATACAAATTGCTTGCCATGTACTTATTTGGTCAACAAATGACAGGACATTCCCTCACACACACTCGCAGGGAAAACGTATAGCCGACATTAACACAACATTGCGACTGTTGACTTACGCAGCAAGAAACAGTTACGACCAACTGCCAAAGTAGAGACAGTAGCAGCCGCAAAGTAGGAATACAGAATAGCAGCAGGCTGGACCAGAACCTGGACCTAGAGCGGAAGCAGTTAGCATTTAAGCCCTGGCTAACGACAGTCGTCTTCCATTCAAGATGGAGAGAGCCAGCCTGTCGGCCCGCACAATTAAGGCAAAGTGTAAATGTTTGTTCCATTGACTTTTTAAATGGAAATGCGTTAACTTGGCTTGGGCATGGGTACTTAGGGAAAGAAAATAGGTTAAGGAAGAGAAAAGGGTCAGGAAAAAATTACTATTGTCACTAACGGTATTTTAATAGTTATCCGTCTTAAATAATTTTATCAAATTATGTATGCACAGTACATTGAGCGTTCCATTTTGATTTATAACAAGAGCATTTCAAGTAAGATCTAAAGATTCGTTCGCCGTTTCATCCTCTTGGCATGGCTGCCACATTTTTTTAAAGCAGTTTAACTGTACAATTCACTTTCAACCTGAATATATAAGAACTAGGCGACAGCGACAATGAAACAAGAATGGGGAATGAATTCAGTATGGCGCATAAACGAGCTTATGAAGTAGTTGATAGAGCAATAAAAGAGTGTACAACGCAATTTTTAAACTGGTTGAAAACTGTATTATTAAAAGCTGTAGGCTATCATATTTTTCTATATATGGATTAGCTTAAACACTTTCTTAGAATTACTATATAAAACCACTTTTAGGTAGGCTATTTTATATGACAAGTTTGTTTAAAATAAAATATTATGTTTATGTGACTTAATTAAAATGGAAAAAAATGATACATCTAATGAGAGTTTTGGCATCGAAAATTATCTAAGAAAATATCTGTGGCGATCCGCAGCTATTAATTAAGTCGCTGTGCAATTTATGACCATTTTCGAAGCTGAATAAAAATACATTGAGCTCCCAGGACCGAGTCATTTTTCTCGCTCTTTCTCCTGCCAATTTGGAGTTTATTTCGCCGGAGCACTCTAATAGACTTGGCGTCCTCAATTTCTCTCGCTCCTTTCAGCACTGCCGCATTCTTCCCCCTTTGATTTGACATGCGGCAGGCTGCCTGAACTTTTTCAACTGTCAATTAAAAGCGAAACTAATTAAACTTTGCAACACTGGCACAGACGAGACGCGTAATTAATCGACACATATACCAGCCGCAAAAAACGCCCACGAAACGTTCGGAGTGAACAAGCAGCGGTGCGCAAGAGAGGTAGGGGATGGTGGAAAGGCGATGCTAATGCAACAAACGCTTAAAGTTTAATTAAACTTTGATATAAACAAAGAGTCATGGACGCCAATGACGATGACGACAATTATTAATCAATTTGGTGATTTAGTTAAGCAAAAAAGGATTTAACCGAGAGCAACAGCGGCGTACAACAAAAAACTTCCGTGTGCAAACAAAATTATATCCGCCTTTGCCTTTGTTAAGGACAACAGCCCAGCGCCGTAAGAGAACCACAATTCAATGGGAAGGTCACAAGGAAGAAAGCACATTGTCATCATTGGGAAACGCCAGGCAGTAATGACAAAGGCAAAAAAAATATGACTGTAACTATAGATATTGAGGTCTGAAAATGTCGATACCCTAGGGTAAGGTTAATTTAAACAAATAAAATCAATTAAATTACAATTTCAATGATCACTCTTTACATATTAATATTTCACATATTAAAGGGACATCTTTTAATGTCTTAAATAAAAGTAGTGAACATCTTTGTTGTTTACCTGATAATATTGAAGAGCTTAGTTGCCAGTAGAGTTCTTAAAAGTAGGGTTGTCGTCCCTCTTTGAAGTTCCTCTAAACTTATTTTTTTTGTTTAATTATTGCTTTGAAAACATTCTATATTTCTTTTTTTTTTAATTATATCTTGTAATATTTTATATCAGTTTTAAATAGGTTTGTTTCATACTAAGCTATTTAGCAGCCAAAGTGGACTATTTCCGTATTTTTTTGTCTTGTTAAATTTTATTATTGATTTTATAATTTGATCTATTTTAAGTATTTCTTGCTACATTCCGAAATATGAAATGAAATTGGGTTCAAAATATACGTTAAGAAATAAGGTATGATTTGTATTTAAGAAAATTATATTTTAAGTAGACTTTTTAAAGTCCAATTCCTTACATAATAATAATTAAGTTTTTTACTATATACCATATCTTATTGGATACATTTCAGAAGGATCTCAAATTGTATTTAAGGCAAACAAACGCTTTTAATATAAAATGTAAATGCAAGAATGCTTGAAAACTACGCAAAGTATTTTTGTTGCCACAAAAGAAGAAGGACCACACTCAACAAAGGGTATAAAAAGGAGGCACTAAAAACAATATGGCGTCACTTCCGGTCGCGTATTAGCAGGATGGCGGCATAAGGGACCCAATGCATTGTCATGAAGCGTGCCTCAGCTTAGCGGGTGTCATTGTGGTTGCTTGCTGCCCGGTTGTCCCATTGTCTGGGCGTCATCATCATTAACAGTGGAACGGGCTCCCGGCCTTGATCGATATACACCTTGGCTTGAAGTCGGGCGGCAAATCATTTTAAATTTGCCGACGCCCGTAGGTAGACCTGAGACATCAAATTAGATTAATGACCTGGGCGGGGCACTGCAAAGTGGGGTAACCTCCGGCCACGACCGAGAGCAAAACCAATCCTAGGTGAACTGAGCACTCATTATGCGCCGCACGAGTTCGATTTGATGCTCATTTACTTGTTTGTCTGCCCCATGATTTTTCTTTCAGCCGGGATTCCCTTTTTTCTTTATTTTCCCACCCGCCGTTGTCTCTGACCCGCTGAGTCTCCGTCTCCGCCTCTCGCTCTCTCGTTGCTCGGCTCACCGCAATAATTGGAAAAGTTTTCATTTGAACGCCATCAACGACAGCGGCAACAGCAGCAACAACAAGAACAATGGGGCGTGTTACTACAACAAGAAAATTGCGGTTCCACCAACAACATCACCAGTAGCTGTAGCAGTGGCAGTAGCAGTGGCATCGGCATCACCAACAACACCAACAACAAGACCGGCAAAAAGTCATCAAAAGGCTACTAAAGGTTGACGCAGGCAATGGCCAGTGTCCCCGATCTCCTTGCCCACACCCAACCCCATCAGCATCACTTTGGCACTGAGTGAAAATGCTGAAGATGTTGAGAATATTGTTTAAAGATAATAATTGTATGTTAGATACAAAATGAAACAACTGCATATATCATATGTTATACAATTAACAAATTTTGTATAAAAAATATGCTGGTTTTAGCTGACTTTGAAACTGCGGCTACTTAATTAAAGGATCTTTTAATAACTCCATATTAATTGTATAGTTTTGCACTGTGTACGCCCATCTTCAGCCAGGCATCCTCATTCTGTCCAGCAACTTTTTGCGGCCATCGCACGCTCTCATAGATTTGGCACGCAACGGACCACGAAAACGAAACGAAAACACTTTGCACACAGGGGGAGAAAGTCTGGAGACGGAGTCTTGGGGGGAGGCGGGGCCAGGTCATGCTGTTTTCTGCTCACCAGATGACTTGCCTGCATTGCCCCAATGCACTGCCACATGCAAGGAGTTTGACGGAAAGACCCCAATGATGGGCTTACAAAAAGATTTCCCATGTCGAGCAGGACAATAATATATGAAAAATTGTCACTTTTTTGCTAGAATCTTCTTGCTTAAATATTTTAAGTGAATTTAGTGAGTAGTTTTTACAACAACAAAAAAAGAAGTATTATTAAAGCACTTTTTCGGCTTATCTTTTTAATTGTGAAAATCAACTAAATCTTGTTAAAAACCTCTTATATTTGTTCCCAAAACCAAGTTAAAAATAATATTAATATACAAATAATGTGATTTTTCTTATTAATTAATAAATTCAGCTAAGGTCCTTGCAGCTTGCATTCTTAAAGCGTTTTAAGTCCCTTCTCAAGTTTCGCAAGAACATTGCGCATTCGCCTAGTTGTCCGTGAAGCACTGACCGACCTGGCATTGCAGTTTGCCTACAATGATTCAAGTTTTCATTATCAGCCCCGGCACTTCACACTCTTCACCGGCCAAGTTTGACTGCTCCCCCAAATCCCCTGGCCAACTTTTCCTTTTCCCAAATTTTCAACTCCCCTTGGCAGGGAAGCTGGAGCTGCACGAGCAGCAGCAGCAGCAGCAGTTAAATGTGAAAAGTTCCATTTCGTGTGGATTACGTCGTTTATCCTGGCAAACAGGCGCAGGGACACACACACATACACAGCCTCTCAGGAGCACCGCTACCCATACAAAGGCAGAAACACTTCCATTGGATAATCATCCAGGCAGGCAACCGCTTTCGATCGCTCGCTGGGCAAATGCATTTTCGACGCGCTTCAAATGCGCCGCCAACCCGTCCAGAAAGAAAACCAATGGAAATGTTTACCCCGCTCTCAATGCACTTGGCTCCCCAGGACTCCCCACTCTCCATTCGTGAGATTCGGAGATGGAGCGTGTGCGTGTGCGTGTGGGCGTGGGCGTGGGCATGCCATTTTTGGGATGGAAGTTGCCGGAATTTGTTATAGCAAATGCTAATGAAAAGTTGCTCGTTACCAGTTGCTATCTGCGGCTGCGGTTCGGGTTTTGGTATTAGTTTTTCGGCTTCATTTTCGACTACCAAAAAAGCCGAAAACGCACAGCTTCCGTTTTGAAATGTTAACTCAGTGCTAATTTTAATCGGATTTCTCTATAAATCAGTGCTTAAAGCCACACAAATGATCGGAGATCCTTTCTCTCATATTTCCTCTATTATTTACGAGCTGTTTGTTAACAGAGAATTTGCAATTAAGTTACGTTTTTGAGTTTACTAGTTAATGTGTTGCAATATAACTTTGGTATAAAAAAATCTGTACCTACACTTAGTACTGACTAAGTCTGCTGTGTTTCCATTATGTTAAGGTGAAGCAATTGTGGGAGAGAACTTAGTTTTCTTTGCAAGAACGAAAACAATTGCCCAAAAGGTTTTAATCAGCTGAAGTAAATCCTTTGTAGTGTTCGCATTTCTCTCCGCAATATCCTGCTGGCTTCGACCAAAAATCAAATGGAAGCCAAGACCCACCCAGCCGGCGTTCACTCCTTGCCTCACAAATGCCCGCTTCTAATTCCCTTCCAACTCATTTGTTTCCGCTCGCTACCGCTGCCAGTTATCTTTCAGCACTCAACATGCACTTGCACCACCTACACGTCCTGCAGCGGCACACACACATTGCTCGAAATGTTGTACCAATAAACCAGCTCCGCTCCTGAATGGATCAGGATGCGGATTGGGATGGGGGCTGCGGCGCGGAGGCGCGGAGGTGATGGAGCAGCTGCGAGAGGAAGGAAGGAGGCGGAGCTCCTGTAGATTTGCTTACAGCTGCAATGCCATGCAATTTAGTTGAATTACCAAGTGAAACAATGGCGTCTGTTAATTGGTTTCCTTTGTCCTCGGCCCTCGGTAATGGGGTTGCATCCGCTGTGGACCCAAATCCTGTCCTGCTGCCCTTGGGCCCAACTTGCTGTGGCCGTTGCTGTGGCTCTGGCTGCTGTTTGCCAATTGCTAGAAGAATTTAAAATTGTCTTTGCCGAGGCAAATTTATTAAACAAACAAAAAGCCAAAGTCAAGAACTTTCTGCACGAGATGCCGGCTGAGGGGACCAGTGGATCGAGCCTTCAAGCTAGTGAAGTGCAGCCATGAAAATTTGCATTTTGCACTAACTAACCTAAGGACAGGAGCCTGGACCATGGGCGACAGCTGACAGCTCGACCAGTGCTAATGAATGCCAAGTCGCTGCTCCTTCTCTTCCACTTGGAAAAATATTTTTCATAAACCAAATTAACAGAAAATGCTCTCGATTTTATTTTGAATACAATATCTTTGCCAATTGTTTTTAATTACTAAGAGTAGTCTTAATTATCAGATATATATAATCAAAATAAGAATATAAAACAGGCATATCTCCTTGCCTTGAGCATAAAGACTTACTAATAGGATCTGGCATTTGCTTATTTTGAAACCTCTTTTTTTAGTGTATTTCTTTTCCGTGGTCCTTATGCTGGTGTCATTTTCCTCAGACTTATCCGAATGTGACTTGGACCAGCTTGCTTATCTTTATGACGGCGCATAACTAAATGGCCAATCAGTGGAGCTGCAGCTGACAAATGATTGTCTTGGCTGGGGTCCACTGTCTTTTTAACCGCTCTTCCCGGCAGCCTTGATTTCGGCAGCTCGGCCATTTTCGGTTTTGTGTTTTCAGAAATTTAACTCCGACGTTCAGCAGGAATTAGTCTGTTGTTTGGATTGCCCCTCAAGCTGCCGTTCATTTAATTGTTCTCGCATTTCTGTTCGTTGTTAAAATACTTTGGGGATCTGTTGAACAGCTTAAGCTTAGCACTCTTCTTCATACCAACCATTGTTATCTGCTTTAAAATTATACAGCTTTAACATGGTTCAGTTTTCTATATCCTTTTTATTTTGTTCTTCTTATTTCCTTAGTCATTAATTAATACAAATAATTCGAGATATCTTTTAATTGGAAATTAACCAGTTTCGGAACCTTCTTTCTTTTTTTAATGATATGTTAAAGACTATACCCCATATTTTTTATTAGCGTTAAGAATCTGTCTAATAAAAGACAGATTTGGCTGTTTATTTATCTGCAGGAGATCTGAGGTACTAAAGATAGCTGGAATTTAACATAGATCGGGCAATTGAAGTCTTATCTTAATTTCCGAAATATTTATTATTATAAATTGTGCATACTTAAGCAAATAATTTGGGTTGCTTACAATTAACACATTTCTGAAAAAAAAAGTAAGACTTAAAGCATTTTCTTGTTCAGAAAGCATCTTCCTCTCAAGCTATCTAAATCTATCACAAAATCCGATGAAGGCATATCAATATAGCAATTGATTTTAAACAGTTGTTAAATGCACACAACGCTGTTTCCATTGTAAAACTTTGCCGTATCTGGAAATATTTGCATACACTCGCGGAGAAAATGAAAGGCGAGATTGGGAGCAGCGTATACCCCGAAAACTTTTAGCTTTTGTGGCAGGCAAAGACTTTTTTTTGGCTTTTGCTTTTGGCTCTCGGCTTTTAGCCGGGGCTGTAAGTCAATAAGCGAGTGTTGAGCTGCAAAGCGGCAGAACTTTTGGCCGGTTGAAAAATGAACTCAGCAGTCGAGGCGGGCGACTGTCGTCATAATTTGTCTGGCAAGTTTATTGCAGGGCATAAATCGCGTGGCATTGATGACAGGCAGCCAGGGCTCACACACTAAATCAATTATGATTAAAGCTCATTACACTTGCAGCACACGACTTGGGGGCCGCGATAGCCGCAAGCTTGTGCGGAAATTGCATGGAGAGCCTCGAGTTGGGGTTTTGCGGATTCTACGTTATGGGTATTGGGTTTGGGGTTGGGTTTTACGGTTTCGGGTTGGCGTTTGCGTTTGCGTTCTCGTTCGCGTCATCTCCCGTCTCGTGGTGTGGTTATACGCCCTGCAATGACAATGATTTGCCCTTCCTTCTATCGATGGCTAGAGCGCTTCCTTCAGTAATGCCTGCGCCATGCCACTAATTTCCAATGCGCCGGGCAGCCACAGAACGGCGCACGAGGAGAATGGAAACTCGGTTTATAATTGAGAGAATAATTAGATGAGTGTCAGGGGTTTTGAGGACAGTCAGTGGCTTATGATGTACTGGGAACTGACGGTGAGAGTATTAAGTACATTACAATTATTTATAAGCAGGCCATACAAAAAGAATCATTTGAAATAATCAAAGTAGAGGTGTATATCCTAAGGAAAATATTAAATCGATATATTGAAAAAAATATCGCCCTCCCTATCATGTCGAAAATATCGTTAATTGTGTTATATTGAAGTATATTGAAGTATTTCGTCGAACAAATATAAGCAGATTTTATTAAAATATGGAGACATGATAACATGTTTATAAATATTTTCTACAATGACCGTTTACAATTAGTTTTAGATATTCTTCTAAACTATCTATTTATTGAGCATAAATGGCAACGTGAAGCTATCGATTTATATATCAATACTGCATAAATCAAACTTATTTTGCATAATTTGTTTCCTTTTACATGGTAACTGAGCCCACTTAATCGTACAGTTACAATCCCTCCAGTATGCACATTAAAATATCCCATATTTGTAATTATTTTGGCCCAGTGAATCCTCAGCATTGTAACCAAATTCTAGAACAATTCGCCAAGAAATTGCTACGCTATCAGCTAACTCACGAAACAAAACAAATTGCGACGATGGGCAAAGAGAAGCATTCGGCTGGGGGAAGATAAAAGTCTATCGAAGTTAATGACAGCGTCAGCTTTCTTTAGAATCGACTTACTGGCCCGACTGGCAACTGCGAGGAATGCGGAGGAGAATATATTCTGTATTATTTAGCTTGCGTTTATTTCTCATTCAATATTTGTTTTGTGTGTTGAAAGACAAACGCACACACACACACACATACTTCCCCCCCTACGCAACTGACGTGGGGCGGAGGGATATGCCTTTACATGCGTGTGAGCGCTTCGCTTCATATAGAGGCCGCCTTACTCTGCTCTGTATATAAATGCCTACTTATAACGACATTTAATTTCAAAGCACGCACGCACAGGACGAGCCTGCAATATTGAATATTGAAGCGCCTTTCACGGATACTCACACAAGGTACAGGGATGTAGCTTGGCCTAAGAAAGGGGGCTGCCTCTAAGTTTGGCAAATATAACTTAACTTAGGGAATCTTATATAAAATGATGTAATATTACATAATTGCGTTCTAGGTTATTAGTTTGGGTGACGGTACATCTACTAAATTAGGAAAAATATAGTTTTCATGCTTTTAAAAGTAATTACTGATGAATTTAAGCTAAAAATTGGGATCATAGGAACAATTTGTAGTGATATCTCTAATTTTATGTTGGTTTTTATTAAATGATTGTTAAGTGATTAAGAGTTATTAATATTTATTTAATTTTCTAATGTTTCTCACAGAAATTAACTCTTAATTATTAAAATAAATACAATATAATAAATATATGTAATCTAAAGCTGAAGAAATTAGCTATTAGCTATAACAGAAATATAAATTGTTTTTAGAAATTAGAAAGCTGCTTTCCTTCTCAACAAAATGGTTTTTCAACAATCAGTTTTATTATAAATCCGATTTAATTCATAATTCTTGTTCAATAAATAATTACTATAATCCCAATGAAATTACAATGAAAATACGCCTCTAAAAGTCTTCCCAAGTTGCCATTCCATAACATAGTAAGGGCTTTTTTAGATTTTTAATTTATTCTTAATTTAGTTCCGCTCAAATCTAAAGTCTTTTCATACTCAGCAAGCCAGAGTCAGCAAACGCGAGAAGCCAAACAGCGAAACACTCTTCATCAGCCAATGAATGCGAAATCAACGTAGCCCCCTTGAAGCGCCGCCCCTGGCAAGCATACCAAATATCCTTACACACACACACACACACGCGCACGCACTCGGCGGGCCATTTGCACCTACACGATCCTGCTTATTTAGTGGCCATGGTCCGTGGACAGGCCCTGGTCACAGGCCGGGATTGGGCTCTCGGCCTGGTCTGCTTTGTTTGCCCATCGCCACAGACAGTCAATTTATTTGCAACACATGCAACGGCGGCGGCAACGGCGGCAGTGGCAGCAATGGAAGCATCCGAAAATGGCGTCTTTGCACCTTCTAATCCTGGGCGGGTTTACGTTTTTGGCCCCGACCTCCATGTTCTCCATGTTTTTCGGCCCTCGGGGGGCTGCGCATAAATCTCGCACGCACAACATAATTATCCAGCCAACAATCGCTGAATGGGGCAGTGCGAATGAATGAACGCACCAGTCCACCCGCCCCCTTTTTCCCACCCGAAGGCCGACGGCCAGTGAGTAAGTTAGTGGCGCCCAGTGGCTGCGAGTACTTAGTGGCAAGTCTATGCTACTAATGCCGCATTTAAGCCCACAGCCGAAGCCAATGAAGGCTTAAAGTTGCCAAAAACTAGCCTGCGCCAGCAGTTGATACGGTGTCTCCAAAGGTAAGTCTAAGTTCTGATTGGTCTAAGTTCCTGATAAGTTATGAGCTGCGACTTTATTTGCTTACAACACAATGGAAAGTTTAGTTAATTAAGAGATTTATATAATTATTTAAAATTAAATTAAGCTAATATTTGATATATCCAAAAATGTACTTTTAAGACGTGTAGATAATTTTAAGGCGCGTTTTCTGCAACGTGGTGTCCCTATGACAACTAGTCCACGGACTTCCATGCAGACCAGTTCTGGAACATTCTTTTATACCCGATACTCATAAGGTACTAGGATATTATAACTTAGTACGAAACGAGAATGTATGCAACAGACATAAGGAAGCCTCTCCGTCCTTATAAAGTTCATATATTATTGACAAGCCAAGTCCAATTAGGCTCTTCCGCCCTTTAAAAAACATAAAAAACGTATAAATAAAATTCGGTAAATTTAATAGATACAATTGTGAGGATTACTTTAAATAAACTAACAATTAACAATGTCTGGGTATGCTGAACTTGTGCAACTTCTACATTTGCGTTGTTGCTCAACATTTTCTTGGCAATTTCGTCACACTGCGATATGATATTTTCCCAAAATTTACGAGGATATTACAAATTTGGTCTTGCCCAAAAGAAAACAAATGATGTCGTGGATTTACTTATGATTTCCGAAAATTCATACCCAATTTAAATAAAGTATATCTTACTATATCTTATATGAGGTTTTGACAATAAAAAGCAATTTTTTCCTATATTCAGTTGACATTACCCCAGGACCTTGCCAAACAAACATATTCCCAACCTCCTCATGCCCCATACATATTCCTAATTAACATAAAAATTAAAGCTGCAAACAGGCCAACGAAGAAGTTCACAGGGAAGTGGGCTGTAGTGGCATTTGGGGTTGGTGGTTGAATCCGAATTGTCGACAGAGAGCTTAATCCTTTTTTTTCTTTCTTTTTCATTATTATTATTATTATGTGGTGTTTTTTTTTTGCGTATTGTTGGGTAAGCCTTTCTCTCTACTTAAAGTTATTAGAGCAGAAAATCACATAAACGCAAATGAAGTAAGTTTCATGCCCGCGCAATGCTTAAAAGCGTGCAAAAAGCAGCCAAACAACTGTGTAAAGTACAGTAGCAACAACTACAACTAGAACTAACAACTGTTAACAGAAAAAAAAAACAAAAAAATAACATGTAAGAATGCTACTCTCAACGAGTCCCGACTTTAGAATACCCGACACTCGAAAGGAGAAATCTTAGCTCCGATTGCAATGATTATTATTATTAGGAAGACATTTCAATTATTTCTGTTACTCTAATATTAAAATATAAATGTGATTATTGTTAATATGCATTTTAGAGTATAGTTAATAGTGACTAAAAATAAAAAACCACTAAAACTATGCCTAATATTACTCATATTTAATTCTGTCGAATGAAAGACCTGAGAGATGAAGAAAGTTATTGATTTTCGATCCAATTGGTAATAGAAAATCATTTTTATAATGCCCTTGATCTATTGCTTTTTCTAATTTCATTGAGGGACAGTGACTCCACTGTTCAACATACCCTGACATCGTCTGATTACTTGGTGTGGCAAGTAGGGATTCTGCAAGTGGAGGAACAATGGGAAGTGCGCGCAAGGTGCAGGAGAGTGGCTTGGGAGAGAGTTTTTGCCGTTGCCAAAGCAAATATGCAAATTGTTGATTACAAACTTTTGTTGCTGCACCTCCGCAGCCACCCCCTCGTGGCGCCACCATCACCAGAACCCGTCGGTCCCTTTGGTTATATAAATATTTAAGTATCTGCGCATTGTTGCTGCTGCCATTCGGCGTACGTCCGCTGTTCTCTTTCCCGGACGGCATTGAGAATTGTCTAAATTAGACTTTTGAGTATTTTGCATATTTAATTGAAATTGCATTTCTTAAATAACTCACTGTCATTTGCACAACTCGCACACAAACACACGCAAGTACCCAGCCGTACATGTGCCGTGCCGTTTATTTGTGCATTTAACTACAGTTTGCCATCCTCTGAGCTCCTCTTCTCTGCTGCCTGTATTTGTTTAGTTTTATAAGAGTTTGTTCAAGTGCATGTCTTACCCAATTCTTTGTTTATTTACTTTTGCCCAGAACAAAACGGAAACTACAACAGCACCAAAAAAAAAAAATCCGAAACTCATTTGCAATTTGTTTAATCAACACTCGACGCACAACCAGCTGCTACACCCACACACACACACTGAAACTCGCCCAGATACATCCAAACACACATTACACATACGGCACGTGTGCCAAGAAGGACGAGACCCAGGCTGTAGTCCCCTAGAAAACTTTCCGCTTGCCAGCAAAGTCAAATAAACATGCTAATTAAAAGGCGTCCACATACAGAAGAAAGGGGGAAACGGGCACAGGGATAATAGTGGGAAAACGTGGAGATATTTGACCCAATTTAATTGGATATCCACAGAAAGTAGTTCAAGCCTAGTCAATCAAGCGAGAGAATTAACCTGCTGGAGGCCAAGGAAAAAGTCCAGTTCAGTAGCTACTGAAGCGAAAAAATAGCTACATCCTTAAAACAATATAAAGAGGGGATTTGAAAACAGTAAATTACTCTGAGAGGCAATATAAATATAAGCAAATATATGCAAATATATATATGCAAATTTAAAAAAAAAATTGTTTTACATTCAGAAAAAGTTTTCTTAGCATAATCTGTAGGTTTTTAAAGAAAGTCCAGCTAATTGCTTTGTGTAAAGTCTCTTGGGGGTCAGCAAAAATTTTAATTTTCAGGAGAATGCAGTATAAAATAATAAGTTAGTTAAAAATAAAAATCTACAATTTTCTAAACCATATAAAATGCAGGCCAAAAAGCGCAACAAAAATAATCCAAAATTGCAATTGCAGTCCCAGCTCGTATCTCCACACTTGGCTTAGCTTTCGCTTTCATTTTCATTCCCGTTTCTATTTCGTTTTGATGGCTATCTAAATGCGGCTAATGAATGCCATTAATTCGCTGCGCTATGTCCCACTGCTGGGTTTTTTTGGGGCATTTCTGTGCCGATTGAAATCGGATTAATAAATGGGCGTTGCGCAGAAAAATTCAATTAGACAGCGGCTGCAAGGAGACGGCTGCAGCCGGCAATCGTGTCCTGGCTTAACTACCTGTAATTTTTCTACCTTTAATACAATTATACGGCCCGGACCCGACGGGCGCCTTAATGGGCAACGGAAGTCGCAGCTGGACCGGATCATTTTTAAGGCTGACATTTTGTGGTTTCCCCGGCACAAGAGGCAGCAGCTGCTGCAGCTGCCGCTGCAGAAGCCTGTGGCCGTCTGATTTATGTCTGCAGTAGTTCAATTGGCAATGACAAAGTTGGCAATCATTGCTGCCGAAATCAATGAAGGGACAAGAGAAGAATAGCTACAGAAATATCTCTGTCTAAAATTCATGGGCGCTGGAAAATCATTCTGCTGTCTATGAATCCACTTTACTTTACTACTACTTTCTTACTTTATTATTATTTATAACTTAATTTCAAGAGATTTATTATAAAGAAATCAAAATAATAATAATAATTCATTATTAAAGAAATGGTCTTAGGAATATTAAAATATTTTAATGTAAAACAATGAAATGCTAGCTGTTTTTAAGAATCGAAAAATAAATAATGCATAAAATGTAAGAAAAATGGTTTAAGTATAGGTTAGTATAGTGCCAATATAGTGTGTATAGTGGTGTATAGTATAGTGGTTAGTATAGTGCCATTTATTTAATAAATGTTTTCTTATATTCTTTTTATGATTTTATAATTCAATTAAGCTTGCAATAATAATACTTATGTCAATGCTAAATGCCTTTTTCTTAGTAATTAATTGTCTGATTAGAATCCTGTGATTTTCGTTTGAAATGTATTTTAAAGTTAATATTTGTCTGCTAGAGTATTTATTTCAAAATAGAGACAGCGCACACATCGTTAATCCCTGACTGCTATAAATCACATATGAGTATAAGAACAAAACCCATCCACCCGCACGGTCCGAACTTATCGTTTATTCTGGCTTTTAATTAAAATTTAAAAAACCAATTACAACTGCGACAAGATTTAATAACAGCAGCAGTGGCAGCAGCATGGCAGGGTGCGAAAAAATGGGTTAAAATTACATAAATTTTGCAGAAAATATGAAGAAGCCACAATAAAAAAAAAAACAGCAACGAAAAAGTGAAAAAAGTGTCAGAGCTGAAAGATGAAAGGGAGCGAAAGGGTTGGGAAGAAACGAGACAGCGACAAGGAGACACGAAGTGGACATGGTAGTGAACGCGAAGGGGGACAAGTCCAGCTCACACACACACACACTCGGAAATGTATGAAGGATGAAATTTTTGCGGTTACGCACACTAACAACACACACACTCGCAAAAACATGCACATCAATGTCAGCGAGAGACTAGAATAGGAAATGGTTCCTGGGGATGCCAAGATTGGGTTGTGGATGCTTCTAGGGCCGCCTGTCAGATGCTGGCACCAGTTTGAGCTTTTCGCTTTGGCGCTTTCCTGCAGTCACTAGACTGATTTAAAATGTTACCGTTATTTATACACG
Organism: Drosophila kanapiae; assembly: GCA_008042475.1. Classification (NCBI taxonomy): domain Eukaryota; kingdom Metazoa; phylum Arthropoda; class Insecta; order Diptera; family Drosophilidae; genus Drosophila; species Drosophila kanapiae. The sequence continues at coordinate 740,374 of VNJM01003026.1, forward strand.
TAGACCAGGCTATATAAACAGCAGGAACAGGAACAGGAACAGCAGGACCAGCTCCCTTTTCCTTTTCCTCGAAGGACCAAAAGAATCGCGTATATTTTCCCTTTTGCACATTTTTCATCGTTTACAGCGCGAGTGTGTGTATGTGCGTGTTTTGTAATGTGTTTGTACACTAACAAAATTCTGGTTATTTATAAAACATATATATATTACAACAAAATCCAATAGAAAAGCAAAGCAGACAATTGGTCTTTAGTTTTTGTATTTTTCTACAAAGTATATTCTCTTCCTTGAAATATTAATGAAATAATCCTTTAGATACATATTATTAAATGTATTTAAAGTTACTGTTATATATAAATATTTTCTGTTATAAAACAAAAGTTTAAGCAAATTCAAAACTGCCAATAAAATTAAATTTAGTTACAGAAAAACTTAAAATAGGATGGACAAAAATATATTAACTTATATATATAAAAAAATATAAATATAAAAATATAAATATAAAAATAAATATAAAAATATAAATATAAATTAACTTATTATTATATAAAAAGCAATCCTCCCAATATTTATTTATTAATATCATTTATATCTGTGAACAAATCTCCTTGATATCTATATTCTTTTTCGGTGTACTGGCGTGTAGCTGCAGGTCGACAGCATCCTGCAAGTGACTGACTTGCGACTCGGGACCAAAAGCAGCAGGGGCAGCAAATAGAACGGGGGACGAGCTGTAACAACACCTCGCATCCTTGGCTGTTGCTGTTCGCTGTCAAAAGAGATTTTTTCAAATTAACTTTTCATATATTTATGTACGTTTAAATTTTCAGCTCAACCCCCCATTTACGATGGGAAATCAGACACATACCTATACGCTAAGGAAAATATGTTAACCTATAGTAGAACCTCGCAACGGGGTACAATAAACAAAAATAATAATAGTATTACTTTTACTACTTTATTAAAAATTGAAACCTGTGATTATATAAATTTTGTATTACAAATTCCGGAGAAGAGAATGCTTAAGAATTTAATTTTATATTAGATTCATTTTTCCCAGAGCTCACTCTGCCTGAATTTTGTAGAACTTTTCTGTAACCAATATGTTTCCATGTACTTTTTGCCTACTAGCTCCTGAATGAATGTGTCATAAACGGTTGAGTTGCGAAAAAAATATATAGAAAACATGAGTAAAGCAGGGCAGTCAAAAGGAATATAATTTTCCACATATTGTTGATACTTTGTGAAGGTTAGAAAATTCTCAAAGTGCAACGGAAACTAAAGCTGACATTTTGGCGTTGCAAAAGTCAACATTTTGGTTCTCATTTGTTTTGCTGCGGATTCGGGTCGTATGCATTTTTCAAATGGTTAACAAACCTTTTGAAATTAATATTTAATGTGGCGTCAAAAGTTGTTAAGGGAAAAGTAGGTGGGTAATACTAGAGAGCTTTGCCAGAAATGAATACTTGCTACTTTGCCATTCTCGTTATTGAAAAGTTTAATTTGGTAAGACATAAAATTAAAAAAGCTGATTAACATTGAGTAGTACTCAGATATTGGTAATTAAAAACACATTAAAGTCACGTTGAAAACGGAAAATATAATAGTCAAACTACTTAGAGGTCAATTTCACATTTGAACATTATTTTTTTTATGTATTTAACTTTCAACAAACCGGAAATATCGCGTTATCATTGTAATTTCTATTTCTCGGCCGTTAATATTCTGCGCGTGCTTCAAATACCCTTGACAAGGGCATTAGATGTCTTTCGCCTAGCCTCACCTCATTTAATACAAATGCAAAATTATTAAGAAAATTAAAAAAAAAATAATAAAAGAAAAGTAAAACGAAAAACGACGGGACAAAAGCATTAGCGAAGCAGTGGAAGAATAAGTGAGGCTATAAATAGGGAAAAGAGCTCGCAGCTCATTGGACCCTTGGCCACTGTCTTTGCGAAATCCATTAACTTTATTAAGGAGCTTTAATTAGTTACCCTCAACTGTCCCGATGCCTACTTTTCATTAATTACCGGGACGACCCGCTCCGCTCCGGCATCCCCTCTCTAATCCCCGGGATGAGCCCAAATGAGTCGAGTCGAGCCAAGGCAACCACTTAAAGACACTTCTTACCTTTTGATGGCCGCCTGCGGCCAAATAAATTACAAACTGGGCCAACAATGGGGGTCCGGGGATGACTGGCACTCCAGGGTTTTGATTGAACACTCGCATCCTAAGTTTTGACGTTAATCTTTGATTGGAGAGGGCGACGGCGAAAGCTCTTCGTTTTCGCTGACACTTCATTATGTGATTTTAATATGAATATACATACATACAACAATGGCCCCTTCGGAGGGTAGTTTTCGGCCTGGCCCGGCTCGGCGATAGAATCTCATTTGGACCCCCGAAACGTTTGATCTTAATTAGTGTACTTGAGCGTTCTTCGTTCCTCTTCCGCCGAGTTCGAGTGTCGGCTTTGCATCAGCGAAAATGACAAAATGTCGCAAATCACTCGGGTCGGGCGGCACGCGGTGTGAGAAGACCTTGATTGGCATCATTTTCCTCCCGATTTCGCTCCTGCCTTCGCCTTTTGTTTAAGCGGATTTCATTCGCATATTAATTGAAGTTTACACAGCAGCAAAAAGTAGCCAACCCGCCGAGCACTAATTAAAATCAAATGTACACTAAACAAATAAAAAATATTACTTGTGAGTCGTATCCCTAGCTATACATGATATTTAAATTATAACAAAAGCCATAAAGCAAAATAACTTAGACTTTCGTGAGAAAAACTTTAAGAATTACTATTCTTAAGAGATAGATTTTGGGCAAAACTACTTTAAGCTCTTCACGTACTATAATTCTGGTTTTAAGCATTATATCATATAAGAAGGCTGAGGAATGGCTTAATATATAGAAAAAATATCCGTTTCAATTTCTTTCACGATAATATCGATGTTTTAATGATAATAGTAATTATATAATAATGTACCCTACTCTTGAATTTGGTTTTTACACTTCCTATAATAAGATATCCTTAATGCTCTCAGTGTATTGACACCGTAATACCTAATAGAATTCGGGGTGGGGTCATTGAGTTCCGCGTCAAAATGTCAAGCATGCTGGCGAGCTTAGTGTGGGTAAATATTTTTCAATTAAAATCGCTGCCTGGCTATTTGCTCAGCACTTTAGCGACACGCATAAAAATTTAGTATACTCATAGACGAAGGTATTTCGATTGCAAAATCAGAGGAAAGTTGGAAAAAGACTCATTGGGACGTGAAAACATGAACGAGGACACTTTTGAGCTTTGAGCAAAGGTAATTAAAGAATGCGTTAATCAAATTCTCTACATATCGAGCTTAAAAGATATTTGAGTTAGTTACAATTTGGTAAATTCAAGAAAATTAAAGTTTTAGGCAACTAGTCATATTTCCTTATCAATTGTTAATAATAAAGTCAACTAATAAGCATAAAAGAACTCATTCGCGGAGTTTAAAGCAATTAAATGTAACTCATTTATACGCACACCAAACCAACTAATAATCATAACCTCTGGGAACAGACTTTGGTCCAAACTAAACTTTTCATAACTCATTTCACAGCTGAGCGAGTTAAAGTGGCCTGCTTCCCTGTGGACACAATATCAAGCATACGCCACGTTAGCATAGCTTTATGATTATTTTTGGCACACACTTAATTACCCGAAAAGCCAAGTCGGAAAAAGCAGGAACTGTTGTGGCATATCTTCCGCAAATTGGTGAGGACCCTGCCCCTGCCTAATCCCCCGAATGCGGTGCTTAACTTTTCAACTGCAGCGCCAAATGAAAACCTCAGTGGCAGCAAGAACAAGAACAACGATCAAGCAGCAAATGCCCTGCAAAGTGTCGATAATTACCTGTAAAAGTTTGAGCCAAACCATTAGCAGCATAATGAGGCCTGTCTAGCATAGATTTCCCAGCTCGACCCAAGCAGCGCATTCGGTGAGTCCCACTATCCTCCCTCTGTCCCTCAAACCTAAATGAAACAAAAACGGACGGCAGGGCTCGCTGAGGAGGGGCAACAAAATAGAAAAAAAGTGAAACAACAACACAACTAAAACTTTTACCCATTTGAACTCAAGGGCAAGTGCGGGCAGCTGGAGAAATGCTGGAGCCAGAGTAAAAATAATGGCAACAGCCACACTTGACTGGCGTTGAGTGGTTCATAATTAAAGGGGAAAACCCCAAAAAAGCCTTGAACTCATTCAGCCGGCTGTGGCTGCATTGCGTGCAGCTTGGCCTGAAAGTTGGCCAAGTTGCACAGGCCGCACAATTGTTGCACGCACACAGGCCAACCACAGTCAAGTGGAGTAGAAAAATACCTATGGGCGTGTCCCCACGGAAGGCTACATACACTGAAAATATTTCGTAATTTCCAGATCTAAAATTGGTTAAGATGTCTCCTATATCGTACCAGATAAATGCTTTTCGGATCGTACTCCTGAGGCCGCCTGGATAGAGACGGGAATTACAACAGCATGTCGAGAGTCATTGCAAATGTAAACCATTACTATTATATCCCTTTAGATTTATTTTCAAAACAAATTAATTTGGAGTTTAGATAACATTAAATATTACTCGCATTTACCTTTTAAATCTCTCTATTAATTTTCAGTGTACAAATTTGTTGATTGCAAATGCATATATAGACATACATCTCAACACATATTCATATTTTTCCTGGGGCCTTACCAAGTTTTCCTTGGACTCTAATTACCATCTTTGACTTGAAGTTGGCGTGGTCGAAACTAGTTTCTGCCTGGGTTAATTTCTTAATACTTCACTCGATTGTTTCTGCTTGATTTTGAATGAAACTCGAGTGAAAAATGTTTTTATAGCGCCAATCCTTAAAGGTATCATAAGGAAATGTAATCTGATTTATACTTAATCGACTTTGCCTAATAAATAACTTCTGTTTAATAATCTTTTTTTTAGTTGAACTAAATACAGCTTGGTATATTTAACACAATAAAATTTTGAAATTTAAGATCTTAGTACAATATATTTAGGTATATATTAGGAACTTCGGGGCTTAACAATTCCCCAATTCTTTGAGATTTGCCCTCATCTCCTTAGCAATAGCAATAGAGCCTTACTCTATTTTTTAGTATCCTTTTTAGCATCTACTTTAGTGTCCTTAGTGTCTTTCTTCGCGTCCTTCACTACCTCCTTCTTTGCCTCCTGCTTTGGTGGCGGTGGTTTCTCCTCCTGCGGCTTGGAGAGGTCCACCTGCTCCTTGGGCTTCTGCTCAACGTCCATGGCCAGCAAACCACAAGCCAATGCAATAGATAGGACCACAGCAGCATAGCCGGTGGCATATACCTCCGGGATCGTCAAGAATTTATTCAGATACCAGATCAAGTGCCTGGTACCGGCGACCGTGTGGTAGGCAACTGGCGCCGCCACCAAAACCTTTGAGGCCGTTAAAACGCCGGGACAGTCGCAATCCTCGGCCTTCTTCACAAATCCCTCCATGTCACCCTGCATGCAGAGTCCTGAGATTCCCAGGGCCCAAACGAAAATGGCCAGAACAAAGCCGCTCATGCGCAGGCAGATGGACAGCAACGAAGTTAGCTGTAACTTATAGATAGTCAGGTGGGGCGACAGTTCCCGTCCCAGTATAGTATTGCGATCGTCATAGGGTAAATTGGGGGGCGCGCGATAGGGTATGACCTTCAGGATGACCGGCGGAACCAGAACATTACCGTCTGGCCCCACTGTCGTGGGTCCGCTTTCCTTGACATCGTTGCTAGCAAGCCTATGAGATGACGTCACCATCAAAGGAAGCCCTCTCGTTCGTGTTAGCGGTTTCTCGCTGAGCAACTGCCTTAGTAGCGGACTGCTTAGGTTCAGACTTCTTGCCAATAACCGGCTGTAAGGAAAATGTAAGGCTTCGGAGGGTTTTCAGGACACTTTTCACTTACCTCGCGTGCATCTTAAAATACAAAATTTAGTTTCAGTTTTCAAGTTGAGCAAATGTCACAGTATCCAATCAATATTAATATAAAAAAGCACATTTGATGAAAAGAAGTAAAGAAAAACTTATTAAGAACTTATGAAAAAACAGACTAATGGAGCTTGAGCTCATCTTGCGTAAAATTTAAATTTTATAAATATCATAAATATAATAAATTTATTAAATATAATTGTACATATTATACAAACGTTCCCTAAAAGTAAGATTGAATGTTGAACATAGAAGTTATTAGATAATAAAGTGACAATTATCTATATCCATCTTGCTCACACCTAAGATGGTTAGACAAGTCGCAAACCAAGGTATGGAACAGGAGCAAAAAATATAGTAATATATGATGTAAAATGTTTTTTTTTTTTAAATTGTTTAATTTAAAATGAAAAACATTATAACGTGGTCTGTCCTAAAATTCAATATTAATAATCTATGAAATTACCTTACCCTATTTTTTGCAGCTTAAATTGTTTTGAAAAAGTACAGAACATGCTACTGACTTCTTTACGAGTGAAATGGGAAATGCGATTGGCACCCTAATAGTATTACCTGGACAGGGACTGGAAGGCATAATCAGCAACCTGTGCATATGCCATAAATTTATGCGACGATTGGATGAGCTACAATTCGATTTGCTGATGGCCAGGCGGCTTTATTAGATTTCTTTGGATTTACCTTGCTCTTGCAGTTATATTCCATCCCTTTCCCAGCTTCACTCACTGCCAATCGAAGTTAGAATACGGAGGGCACATTAAAAGCATTTCTTCAGCCACTGAAATTTCATTTGCAGCTCTTTGCAATCATTTGCCTAAATAAATACATCGCACACAACAAAGCGACCCACACACACAGACAGGCAGCCATTCAGGACACACTCTCGAAATCATTTCAATTTAATAAAATTCATCTGAGTTTTGCGTGGCTGCGGTTTCCTTTCCTCTGCCCGGCTTGACACATTTCATGTTCATTTTAGGCTTTGCTCGCATGAATTTCTGAGTCGGGGGCGAGCTGGCAAAACTTCACGCTCAATTAGCATCTGTTATCGTTGCTTTCGTCCCAAGCCGAAATTTATTCTTTGCCACACATCAAAGACATGCACTCAGTCACTCTTTCGCCCATCGATCAATCAATCAATCAATCATTTGCTGGGAAAACATTTCATAAATCAAACGCATACACAAACCAAAATAAATATCCCCAAAGCACACAGGCGAGCGCGGTCAGAGGGCAGGTTGATAAAATTAAAAATAATCGAATCAGTAGAATTGTAAAATAAATTAAGGCTTAAAAGAAGCCGAATAAAGTTGGCCTTGGCCAGTGCCAGGAGAAGTTTCCGTTGCTGCTGTTGCTGCTGCTTCAAGAGTATGGAAAAGTTTGTGTGTGTGAAAGGGCATGCCAAGGAGTCATTAAGCCTATATACGTATACTCAATGTGATGATGAGGGAACAGGCGACAAGAGTTTCACATGGAACAATGTATCTGAATATATCAAATATATATTTAGATAAACTGTAAAAACGGTCGTAAGTAAAGTAAAGAAGTAAAAAATTAAACTAAGTAACGAATTAAAAAAAGGACCTATAACTTGCAAGAGAGAATTCAAGTATAATACATAAGGTCTACTTAGATCTATAAACTATAAGGAAAAGCAAGTTGATCTCCTAGTTATTTCAATTCTCTTATGCAAATTAATTTATAGAATTCCATATTTAAAATATTGCCTTCGACCAATCTTATAATATAAACAGATCTTATCTTATTGTGTGGCAAGCTAAGTACAATTCATTTTAATTTTAATTTTAGCTAAATGTAAATGAGTTCACAACTTAATTCCAAAGAATTAAATTCTTTGTAAATACCATTCGATTTGTAATAAGACCATCTTATTTGAAAATGGCTGTCGCCTGCCTTTATATTCCGATTTTATGAATATGCCGGGTATACTTTGTTCATGTATACGTATGAGTGAAAAGAGTGTTTTCAGCTGAAAGGCAAAATCGTAAAAGCGAAGCTCTTGCTGCCACACCCCCACCCACCTTTTCACTCACACAGGCATGAAAGTCAGGCGATTGCTTTTGCCTTTCAAGGAACTCAATATGCGTATCCGTGTTTAATTAAGATTCGAGTTCGCGTCAGTATATGAGTGTTCGTGCCAGTGTGTGCGTCTGAGTCTCGGGCATATGAATACATGTATGAGCGCATGCATTTAATTTAATTTTCATTTCAATTGATTCGATGACTTTACGTTTCATTTCACGTCTCGATGCGATTTCAATTACAACACTCTCCGCGGAGAAAGCTCTCACCTATGCGCGGGTGTGCGACAAGTCGGTTCTTAAACCGTTGACGAATTCGCATATTTATTTGCATATCACGAAATCTCAGCCAAGGACACACAACGGGTGCCATGACAAAGTCAGGAGCTGGTGGAAAATTTTCACCAAGGAATACGGTTCCAAGATATTTGTCTTATTCTTTTGCGTATCAGCTTTAAAGAAAAATTAATTAAAGCCCGATCCTTAACTTATTATTATAACTATACAAAAATATATACATATGTAGTCTACAATTTTAAAAAATGCTTCTAACCTGTCATCGTCATCGATTATTATTTCCTCTCACTTTCCGCAAAACTTACTTTCTGTTCCATTTTGCATACACTTCTGCACCTTTTGCACGGCTGAATACCTTTCACTAGTTTCTGGTCTCGTTGGCCATGGCTTCACACATAGTCAGGCTTAAAAGTTAGCCCAACAAGTTTTGCTGGCTAAGCCGAAAGCTGAGAGCACAAGCCAGCCGCAGAACTAAGCTTCTGTCCCATTTTCCCCCACATGATTTCGTTTTCGCCAATAGGGCGGCTGCCATTTGGCACTGCATACTTCCAGGCTGACATTTAACTTTGCCGCCATTGTTACGCATTTTTTTGCGGCTGTTGCAAGGTTGCGACGTGATTTTCTTTCCACATTTGGCAGCCTAAGCTTTTGGTTTTTGGAACTGCTGCAGCACAAAGCCATTTTTTCCGTCCGCCTTCAGTTTGCCTTTCCCCATTCTTTTTGCCGCCCCTGAGAGCCGTGTGCTCTCTTTTTTTGTAACAAATGCAACGGAAAACCTATTTCCTTTGTGGATATGAGTAGGAAAATGCTTGTTAGCGCCGCATATGCCACAATCTCGTGTGTGTGTATGTGTGTGTGTGTGTTTTGTGTGTGGGAAACCTTGAACTTGTTGCAATGGATACGAAAACTGTTGGTTTTCCTCCACCTCGCCTTTTTGTCCTTCTAACAATGCTAATTTCATTAGGGCACCCGACCAGAAGAGAAAAGCAGTCGCTCAAACACACGTAAATGAGCGCAAGGACAGATAGTTGCTAACATTCTACGTTTCCTATAAAATGACAATTACATTTCAACAGTAGGGTAAAAAAAAAAAAAGGAAAATAGAAAACCAAAAAAAAAAGGTACATCGAAGTGAAAGCAAACTTTTAATTGCGCATACGACAGGTGTGACACGGCCAACGCAGCTCAAGCTGTGCGCGAGTGCGGGTCCAGATGTAGGTGTGTGTGTCAGAGAATTTTGGCAAAACTTTTCCAACGTTTCCATCCCAATTAGTGGGCCGCACAAAACACACGAAAAACATTTGCAATTGACAAGCTTTTTGACAAACGTCTCTTGACTAATTATAAACACTTATTTAATTCAATTTGTAGCTTATTCTTGAGGTAGAAATACACTTAACGTAATAAGGTAAGCCTACCAAAATAACTCCCTTGGAATATAATTAAATTTAAAAATGAAATGTATAATGGTAACTGGTAGTTAAAGCCTTTATTGGATCTCAAAACAAATTTAATCTTAATAAGTTGATATTATCCTTTGCCTAAGATTTTCCATAATTTAAGGGAAAATTTTAATTTTTTATATTTTAAATACCATATTACCTTAATTTAAATAGAAAACCTTTTAGTTAAAGACCAAAAGTTTCATAATGAAGTGTACTACCACCTTGAGTTGAATGTGTACCTTAATCCGCACCTTGTTTGTTGAGTTTCTTTTGCGGTCTGTGCCCTGTCTCAGTTGTCAGTTTGTAAAATTGAATTCTTGCCCGGTTTGTTTGGCTTTTGAAAGATTTATAACATGGCCAAGGGGGCGGGGGACCTCTGAATGGGGAGACCTCCGAATGCCAATGGCCGCGTATCGATAAGCACAATGGCCGGTCGAGTGAGTGTGTGTCTGTGACAGTTACACACACAGACACCCGGACTGCCGCTCACGTACAGGCCAACACACACCCATCGGCGGCGACAAACTTTTTAATCAAATTTTTTAACGCAATTTCTTTGACTACTTTTTGTTCTCTTCGCCTTTTTCCCCATCTTCCTCTCCTCCTCTCTCTGCCACTCCCTTTCCCCGGCTGCTGTTGCATATGCATGCTCAATTGTGTTTGTATTGGCAAAGGACATGCTTTGTGATTTATACACACATCACACAAGCACACAACAAAGCGCGATGCTGGCCGGGTAGCCGGGATAGAGGGTGGGTGGGTGGTGATCGCTGATGGGTGTGGAAGATGGTGGAGGTTTGCTGCCTGCAAGCAAACAACAGCTTTTTTTGATTTATGAGCGCTTTGGGTGCCGCCATCGTCAACGACACACACACTCACACACAAACAGAAAATATAAAGAACACACCCGAAACAGCGGAGAATCGACAGCTGAATATATTGAAGGCAAAACTTTAGTATAAGTTCAAACGTGCAAGTTAATAAAACAACAACAAAAAACGCAAGAAAAGTTGCGGCTAAGTGTCCCGACAGCTGAATACCCAGTCATTATAAAATTGCAAATTTTGCAAGTGTAATCGATTTAAGCTTCATTTTGTAATTTGTTATAACATGTAAGTATCATACAATACAGAAATATTTGTTTAAAACTATTATCAGCCTGTCTCGTAAAACTTTTTTTGTATTTTATATAACAAAATAAATTGAGTAATAGTAATTACTGAATATGCACCAGAATATCCCCAATAGTAATTTAGAATATACCAAAAATAAACTTTATGAAATTATCAATCTCTAGTATAGTCGGAACACGCAGTTCATCTCCCCTTTTAATTTCTGATCTCGTAAGCTATGGTCGAACTGTGCTAAATAAATAATAATATATAGAAAATATAATTTTACGTTGAACTTATTTTTTAAACAACGAAATAAACAAGTAAAAATATTCACAGTGACAAATAAAATACGATTTAAAAATATCATCTAAAATCAAGCAAAAATGTATACAAGTATAACGCCAACTTATAGAGTTCAATCACCTATAAGCCCAACGACACCGAGTGCAATTCATATTAAATAAAGGTTTAAAAAGTGAGTTGGTTATTATCTTGGATATAACCTCGATTTCCTCGATATTACGCTGCCAGGTCAGGGGATCCCTGTTTCACATTTTTTTTTCTGTTTCGATTTCTTCGGCGTCTGGCCCTATCGCCTATCGATTTTTATTAATCCCCACTGACAGCAGCCAAATGTTATTTATAAATACGAAGCGCATGAATTTTAATTAAGCGCAGCCCGCAATTGCTTTGGTTTGGCTCGGCAGTTTTCGGTTTCGTGTGGGGCTTGAGCCCGGCCTCCGGACTCCGGCCGAGCCAGTGTCCATATGAAATTTTGATTGATGACTCCCCGAACAACCGAACTGGCCCTCGCCCTCGTCCTCGTCCCATCTAACTATCGATTGTCGCTGTCATAAAAAGTGAGGGCCCAAAAGCGCACATATATGTGCATAAAGAGAGAATGAGTATGCAGTGCCGAAGCTTATGCAAATCAAGACATGCCGCACACATCACTTTGTTTTACCAGTCGCCCTTGCCCCTGTCACGCCCACTTTTTATACCACCACCACCACTGCCCAGAGCCGAATGCAGGAGCTTGTCAAAACTTGGTTTCCCCTTTTTGTTAAGAATCTGCTGTAAAAAACGGGCTATGAATTGTGGTATATGGGCACGACGACACATCAAATACTCTTGATTGCGAAATACCATTATTTTCATTAAATTCAAAAGTAAATAGTATGTTTTTCTACTTATTAAATAAATAACTGTTGACTAATAAAATAAAATAAAAAGAGGAAAAGTGTCATTGCTTGTTAATAGATTTTTATTAATTTTTTTTTTATTTAAGGCATACAGTTATTTTAAGGGTTGCTCCTTGCCAATATAAAAGAAATAGAATTCTAATAAGTTAAAATTAGTAAGCATAATGATATGTGATCCCATTTAAAAGGGTATTCAAAGGGAAAAAATTCGCCACTGCATATTGTTAACCGGTTGTTTGGCAGACCAAAAAGCAGGAACCGGGAGCTCAAATCGTGATGGGGACTGTCTCTGGGATTCCGGGGCTGGGACTGAGGCTGCTGCAGATTCTGCCGGCGCTGGAGCAACACTTGCCCGAGTTGATTTTTGCATATTCCTGATAGCGACGGCATTAGTCTCCAGTGAACTGGCACATAAAAGCACAGTTATGGACTGATTGTCGGGGCCGCTATCCGACGTACGTGTAAATTGCCAGCCATCTTCCCACCGACGGCTGACCCCGAGCCCCACACCACCTCGCTGTCTATTGCAGGCAGCAAGTGTTAGTATTTCAAACTTTTGTTCAATAAGATTTATATGACTGACAGTTCGGGGTGGAAACGAAACCCGGCACAGTGCAGGAAAAAAACAAGTTTTGATTTTCGATTCTTTTCGTTTTTTTTCTGATATATAGTTCGAGTTTTCCCCACCCCTCTCTCTCTTTCTGTTGCAATTTTTTTTGTTTGTGTTTTATTTGTCGTTGTTCACAGCTTAACTGCTCGACATTTTCCAATCCTAGTTGGGCCCCTCGAAAGGGGCCTTCGAAAATGGTAGATTTTTGACCAACGATTCAGTTGCTTTATTATGTTTAAAGCGGATGGCAGCTGTCGAGAATGGTATGAATGCCAATTTAAGGAAATTTGTTTATTATTTTTGGATTAGAAATTAATATCTCCATTTTTATTAGAATAAGTATAAACAAAAAATTAAATGTATAACAGAGTAATTCTTTGTCATCCTAATATATATTTTGTATAAAGAAGGTTTGTCCTAGACTTAATGAACAAATGGCAGGCAGAAAAGTTTAAATTTCAATGCTTTAAAAAAAGTTCTGACAATTTGTATTTAACGGAGCGACCTGTACTCGGCAATGCTAAGTTTTCCTTCCCTGAAAATCTGTAATTTTTATGCCATTATAATTGTAATGTAATATTTATTTTACACATGCATACTCTATTCGTCATTACATACCCCTTTTTAACCTTTCGACGAATTATTCTCTTTTCAATGGTAAATTAAAAGTGTAAGATTTAAATATTCGATTTATATCCTTTCTTCCACTAATTCTTCTTTTTGCTGTGGTTACTTTTAATAACCACATCGCACACAGTTTGTATAAATAAAGAATACAGATTCTGTCTTATATTAATTAATTACATATTGCTCTTTAACATTACTAGAATAAGTATTTATTTTTAGTTTGTTAGCTATTGTCAATTGGTTAGTCTCAGCATTAAGGACTACACAAGTGATCAGCTCTTCTCTTGTCCATATTACTGTTTCTAAAGCAATTGATGCGTTTAATCAGATTGACAAAAGCAAATAAGCCATTATCCCCGAGGGCCTACCTATAGCATCTGGGTAAACAAGCCAGGACAAGCGAATCGGAACAATCTGCACAGATTGAATCTACTACAGATTCTAAGAGATGCGCAGATACTTGAGCTATAACGCACAGTTTTCATTGTTGGCTTACGCCGCTCTGAGATGTTATTTTGTCTGGTGGCGTATTAACTGTATCACGAGCCACTCGAAACGCAGCCAAACCATCCATTCAGCCTAAGCCTCTCCACTAGAGCACACAGGTACACTGAAAAAATAATATCAAGTATGTGAACAGACTTTAAATACAAAACATCGCAAAAAATGTTAAGTATGTCTAAATAGAAAAATTAAAGTTTTACGGAGCTAGGTTTAATGTCGCTTCCAAGTAGATCGTAGTTCCTTTATAAATTTATCCAATTACCTATTTTCCTCTGTGTGTGAATATACACACCCTAATGTACAACAATGAGGGGAAAGGAGAAGAGTCCTCAATACATAGAAATTCCTCGACTAGGCGCTGTTATTGAAACCACTCGAGCGCGAACTGTGAGTGCTAAAAGCGGCAGATCTGTAGTGGGATATACGGATATATCGGGGAAGGTAGATAAAGGTGAAAGGGGCCAGGGCGGACAGAGGCGGGGCGGTGTGCAAGTGCACACCTTGTCCGCATAGGTCTACAATAATTGCCTGCACTTTAAGTGCGCCATTAGTACTAAATTACAGACAGCCAGCCAACCAAGCGGCAGCTAACGGCGCGGTCTAATTACGCGCTCACCTGCAGCTCCCTTTTTGCGCCCACTTTCACTACCCCAGAGACGCCACCTGGCCCACCCCAAGCCACCCCAGCCACCCACCAACACCCACCCACCCATCGAAGCAGCAAATGCAGGAAAAAGTAAAGTGCGCTAATGGCAATTAGAAGTTTACCCGAGTGCAGTCAAAAATTTTGTAACGGCTGCAGCTGAAACTGGAAAATGGAAAATGGAACCGAAGCTAAAGCTGAAGCTGAAGCTCTGGTGCTGCATTATTGAACATTTGGCTAATTGCCGTATAATTATTGCAGTTAAAAAATTTAGCACGACGGCAGGCGGTGGCGGTGGCGCTGGCGGTGTGTGTTGGTGGCTCTGGCAAATCCTTGACCGTTGCAGGAACTCCATTGGGGTCAGGTCATTGTTACACTTGAATATGCTAAATTACGTATACGCAACGTTTGCCTAGCAAAATTCGAGCAAAAGCCACAAACATTTGCATTGCAATGACCGGACCGAGACAGTAAAACAAAGGAGTAATATGCACTAAAAGAAGCGCTGTATCCGAAAAAAATAAAGAATAAATCTCAAAGTATAATTTTGTAGACCTACAAAATCAATGTCTTTTATAAAAAAAAAAAAAACATCTCCAAACGAATCACTACTATAACTGAAATTGACTTAAATTGATAATAAAGTTCTTATTTACCCTTATAATTGCATAATATAATCAAGGGAAATAGAAAAATATCCATACTCATAGCATTTTTGTACCTACTGTATGTGAATGCAAAATAATTTACTTTAAATATATTGCACAAAAAGTTCTCAAAGTGCATAGACGCAGTAAGAGAAGCTACACATCAGCAGCTGAGATGCATTGCCGCATTATGCAGTTGCAGTTGCTGTTTAGCAGTTGCATTGGCTCCCATCTAATGCAAATATTATGGCAAAATCTCATAATTAAGATAAGCAACTCGGTTGAGTGGTTTTAATGAAAATCAAACATTTGCCAAATGCAACAATAACAGTGACAGAACAAGAGGGAAGCGAGAGAGTACACCCATGATGCAGTCGTCTGTGGAAACCGTAGCCTCCATGTCTGCTTCGGTTAATATTTAATTAATGCTTAGACCGTGTTTGCCATTGGCTGAGTGATGCTCCATGCATTGCCATGGCTACTTGCATAATTATTTTGCCAGAAATTTGGCTTGGTCATAGTTCGAGTCTTCGTCCTTGATCCTGGACTCCGATTACTTCATATGCCAGTCCGCAGAATGAACGCAAGATGGGCATTAAATCACTTTTACAGAAATTTCACTAATTAATTTTATTGTGTTGCTGATTTAATTGATGTCATGTCTTCTTCTATGTGTCTTAAGTGCGCTCTTTTTATCTATCGAAGTAAAACTATTCCCATTTACTATATATCTATATATTCACAGAAGAAACTTTTAACGGATTGGCCAAACTTGGTAAATTTTACAAAAGAAAGTTGAATTTAAATGAAAATGTTAAGTGGGTAAGTTTTATTTCAATTTATAAATACTTATAAATAACAACGAACTTACTGTATAACATTTTATACATAAAATAACTAAGTCTAATAATATCTTAATTCATATTTTCCACATTTCGCCAATTTAGTTAAATGTTTAATCAAATAATTATACAAAATTGGGCGGACTTAATTGTTGGTAACTTTTACAGAAACCTTAATAAAATGGAATATATTATTTTATAATAATACATACTAAATATATTAAATACTATACCTAAAATATAATTAAGGAAATATATACTAGAGAACATCCTATATCTATCATTGTATTTGTAACTTATACAGAAAAGTACTACTAACAATACTTTCTTTAAATACTTAATTTAATAAATGATATAGTACTTGCTAAACATTACAACATTAAAATTTCTAACAATAAAGTTTTGTTTTGTGAATATTCTTGTGTATAGCTATTGTTTAAAATATAAGTATAATATAAGAATATCGAATTAAACCAAATATTTTTAATTCGAAAACTGAACTTTAATATTAGGAGAAGCCCGCCCAAATGTAGACCTTTCTAAGTGCTAAAGGTGCAACCCGAATTCCTTCATCTTCGGTTGTTAATCTGCCGCCATGCGTTATCTAATCGCAAAAGGGCGACACGATAATTAGGAGGAGAAAACTGTGTCACCACAGAAAGTATGCAGCTAGGACTTTTGCGGAGACTGCTTATAATTAAGGCTTAATTGAACGAGGCAGTCGGCACGTAAGCCAGTTAATGATGCACACGTTACTCGCCTTTGACTTGGCATGATTACACCGCAAACGCCTCGCCGGAGCCCAGCTTGTTAAATTCTCACAAGACCAGCTATTGGGGCAAGATCTTCACCCAGCTCTATTAAAATATTTGCCAGGAGGAGCATTTTATAACTCACATGCCAGGCGTCTGGCTAAAGGTCCTTTTGTGTCGCCTGGCCCGCAGACAGAGCATTGTTTCAGATATAGTTTATTACGTTTCCAAAAAGTTGAATATGCAATTCGGTGTGCATATTAACCCGCAAGTGAGACGGGGCGAGGCAAGGGAGGTTATGGTTCGAAAAAGTTGCCATTTTTTTGACCAACTATTTAGCATAACGACGGTCTCTCATTATGAGGCAATGTCCCCGACAGGCGGGCGGGCTCTTAACTTTATTTGCCCAGTGTATTTGACCCCTGTTATTCAGAAGGAGCGTTCGGAGCGGGTCCAGGAGCAAAAACAGGAACAGGACAAGGCGGTAGTTAGCAGAAAGCAGCTAGCGAGCGGCGAATGGCCAACACCAAAGCACCGGGCACGTAAAATATGCGCAGTTGTACACCGGTAGTGTATGCCAGAGATCACTTGACTATAAACGAGATTAAAAATTCAATTACGTTGGAGTTGGAAGCTGCATCGAGTAGCAGCAAAGAGCGCAAAAAAACCCCAACGAGGGCAAAGCAAGGCAAAAAACATGGACAGCAAAAGTTGGCCCAAGCTGAACCATCGCAAAAAAACAACGTGGCGGGAAGTTATGCAAAGGAATCCGATCAAATAAATACCCTAATCTAACTGGTAAATATGTTATAATTAGAACCAATAAATATCTCATTTATTTTCGAAATTACAATAATAATACCAACTACCTAGGTTTATAGAAAAGAGACTTCATTTATAAATACTTTTTGAATATATTGAGGAAATAAGTGTTTAAGCTCTAAACCTCTTTAAACCACAATTGAATAATACATTTGTAATCATTTGATAGCTTGTTCTTCATTATCTTCTTAGTCAAATAACATTAAAAGTAGTAACATTTTTTTATTATACAAAAAAACACATATTTTGTGATACAAAAATGTACAATACCCACACAGATGGTACTCCTAAAAAAAAGGGGAGAAAGACAAACGCCATGGCTCTGGCGTATGCTCTCAAGTCAAAGCTAGCCATACGCTGCTGGTGCAACTAGTTCCGGGAAAGGGTTGTAAGGTGGGGGCCAGTGACGGAGACCGGCGGAGCATGGAGCAGGTGAATCGCTGGACACAGAAGTGGTCAGTGGCGGCGACGTTGTCGCAGCCAACGGAAGTTGACAACAATTTATGTGCCTGAAACGGATACAATTTACAAGCCGAGCAGCGATGGCCCGCTGACTGTGCACGTGTAGCCATATAGAAGAGGTGAGTGCCGACGGCAGGGTGCTCACTGTACAGGTGCGGCAATGGCCGAAACCCAGGCACCGGCACCCAAAAACTTCAAACGGAATTTTGTGTGAGTACTTAGTGCAAAGTGGCCAGGGACAGGATTCCTTCTTCCTTGTGTGTGGATGCACTTGGAAAAACATCGTATGTTGACCTTAGTAAATAATATACAAGACTGAGGTAGCAAATATTTATTTATTTATCTAATAGATATATATTCGTGATACATATTATCACAAATAGTCTGTGATAATTAGGCTAATAGGCTAATGTGGCTAAATAAACTCGCCTTGTAACGTTGATAAATACTACGTACTCATTATGAAATCGAAGATACCTCCATTTGTCTTTTACAAACATTTTTATGTGTATAAAATCGTACATGCTGTTTAAATTAAATTTGTAAAGTTGTAAGTCAAATATCTATTTAAAGAAAAATGTTAAATTGTTGATTTTTCCTTAGTGTCTCTATATGATTTTTTTTTTCCACTCCTGTTTCTCAGTTACCGCTCTCTCCCCGTTTCGGTTGTTAGGGGCAACAGCCGGAGCCGACTCAGCCTCAGTCGCATTCGCAGGTGGAGAAAAACGAGCGAAACATTTGAATTTCGTTTCAAGTTGAAGTTGATAAAAAGCCAGTGATTTAGGGCGTGTCCTGGTGCTAGCAACGGACACAAATTTGGGTTCACTTTTTCCACCGGAGTTCCTGTCCCTTCGCCGCCCCCCACTCCACAGTCCACCGCTTTCATTCCACCCAGGTAGCTTGCAGGCCAGTTTAAAAAAAGTAACCCGCAATTAAGATAAAGTTTTTTTTTTGCAGCGATATTTTTAACTCGGTAATTTTTGTGTACTTTGCCCAAAGTTCTTGGGATTGGGCGTAGCTTTGGGCTAGGGCATCGGGGGCGGTTTTTTGTTAAATAAATATACTTCAATGGCTTTCATTTAATCAAGCAGCGAGTGGGTGCTAATACAAACATATAGACGTCATATGTAGCAGTGTAATAGACGGGCGAAACAGGGGCAAAAACAATTTTCAATGCCAATTTGATTAATATCGCTCATACGACGTGTGTGTGGGTTGATTTAAGACAATGTGAGAGCTAGCTTTAATAGGGTGCGCCGCCTTCTTTAGTAAGCCTTGTAGGTCTCTACCTCATTTTGTATGTTAACTAATAGTTATTATAATTGCTTACATGGCAAACAAAATTAAATCTACAATGAAATAACTGATTCAGATTGATACAGCTACTTTGTTTTCATTATAAATAAAGAGAGTTTAAAATCTAAGTATAAAATAATTCAAGAAAAATGTATTAATGGTAAATGACACATTCATATTTATATAATCTCGAAGCTAAGTCTTTATATTTATCTTTTAGTATTACTCTATGAATTTGTAATAATAAATTCCATTATTCCGGTAGAAAAAAAATTGAGTCACTCTGTCTCAAAAAACAAAGACTTATTTATGCGTTATCAGCGGAAAACACAATTGATAACGAACGATTAATTAATTGTTTATAGCTAAACGTATGTCAACTTTCAATTATTCGATGTTTTGGTCTTTAAACAAATCGAAGGAGAATTGGGAATATTTTCGTAAGTATTCATAACAAAACTATTCTTTTCACATAAGTATACCAAGATGCGAAAATACATTTTTCTTTATTATTTATGAACCTTTAAAATGTCTTGAAGAAATCTAGCCAAAAAATACTGTTTAGAAAATAACACGACAAAGTCAGCAAAGTTACTACTGATGAGGATTTATGAGCTTCAATTCTGAAACTCATGATTGCCCTGAATTACATCTCGATTTATGTGGATAAACAATAAACAAAAAAAAAGGTAAATATAGGAAATAAGTAAAGAACAAGATTGTGATTAAATGTTAACTTTTTCATTCTAACTATATAAGCAAAACAAATTGTAATCAATAATAAAAACAATAATCATCAAGTGTCAAATAACTGAGACTCAACTCAATAAAGATAAATCTGTTTTCACCAAAGCGTTAACAGCAGAGAAGCAAAGCTGCTGAATACATTGAACCTGATTTTGATAACTAATCGGAATATTAATGTCCAGAGCGAGCGGTGTTCCCCCAGCTATTTGCTCAAAATACGTCACAAACAATCAATTTAATCAATGATACATTTATTTCAACATTCGTATACGATAAGATTGAAATGGCAACTAGGAAGCTAGAATTGTAAACAACAAACATATGTACATAAATATACTCTACTCTACCCTACTTTATTGCTGCTTAAGCTTATCAGCATGCGGACATTTCTGCCTCTTTCCGCGCAGTAATTTACAAGATAACTTTAGGAGGACGAGTACTATTAGAATGGGTACACCAAAAAGTACAGCCAAGGTGTCCAGGCTGTGGAGTTGAATGAAGTTGAGGTCCCTGGCGGTTGCTCGCAGGTGAGGTGCACCGTTGTGCCGGAGAACATACTCCGTCCACCAGACAGCGCGATCCAGAGCTGGCTCCGGTTGATCCCGATACAGCTTCGAAATGGCAGCCGATGCCTGGCCATAGCTAGGATCTGTGAGCAGTGTTTTGATTGCTTTTTCCAATTCATTTTGTTTCAGGTTATTCAAATCCAGTCCCAGTCCAAATCCCATTCGCTTGGCACGCTGCACGTTCATATGCTGGTCATAGAAGCAGGGCAATCCCAACACGGGCTTGCCAAAGTACACACTCTCCGTGGTGCTCAGCAGACCTCCGTGGGTGATAAACAGCTTCACATTCGGATGGGCTAGAATATCCGGCTGGGGATACCATTTCTTGATCAGCACATTGGCCGGCTTTCCCGGCATATCGTCATCCTCGAATTTCCACAACACTCGCTGCTTCAGTTTCGCAAAGGTTTTGAGCAGCGTGTCACGAGTTTCCTGCGGAAGATCCTTGCTCTTCACATTGGATCCCATGGAGAAAAAGATGGCACCATCGGGGGAGCCCTCAATGAACTGCTTAATGTCCTCGGGTAGGGGCTTCGGCTTGTGAGAGATGTGCAGCCCTCCCACTTCGATCATGTTGGGCAAATAGGGTCGGGGATGGCTCAGAGAGAAGTGTTGGCCCAGCAGTACTAATGAGAAACTATCCATTACTTCACTCATGGTTTTCTTTGATTTCGGAAAGTATTTTTTGAAAATTTTCTCCATTGCTGGCAGGTGCGCGAAATGCCGATGAACTGTTTCCACCAAGGTTTCATACGTATTGCCCAAGCGCTCTGTAAAGGTCATCCGATTGGTGCGGGGAGAGGTGACCAGTGGGTTATAGGACATGGGAGATATATTTCCGAAGTGCTCATCAATGCGGTTATCTGTTCCAAAACTGGAGAATCCGGCCAGGGTGGCGTTAAAATGCTGGGCAAGTGCATACAACGGTTCCATTTGGATCATCTCAGCCAAAACCAAGTCGAAGGTTTCTCCAGAGTTCAGCAGCTGCTTGACACCCTTATCTTCCAGTGTTATCTCAGTAAATTTGGTCAAAATATAATCCATTGCATTTAGTTCGCCCCACAAGTAAGGTTCATTCAGCAACCCCATCATTTCTATATGGGTCACAAATTTACAATTATTATATTGAATTGTTTATTGTTACAATTATTCATATATTATTGTGTTAAATATAATACTCACCATCAGCGTACTCGTGAACCTTCAGAGCCTCTATGAACCGCATGTTCGGAGTTTCCTTATTCTTAAAGGTATTAATTACTGTCACCTGGTGGCCCCTAGCGGCCAAGGTCTTCAAATAGCTTTCCATAAAGATGTACTGTGAACGTCCCGGAAAAGGCAGGGTGGCCAAGATTTTGGCACTCTCCGTCACCAGAGGTTTGGCGCTCAAAGCGCATAGCACCAACGCGATCACAGCGAATAATTTCATTGTCACTCGACGAGTCTCTAGCAACGACTAATTGAGCAGATCGCATTTGCCACTCTATATAAGTAAGAAGCTTTACTGATAAGGCATGCGAGCTTTTCAGGCAACAAAAAATGCACAAGTCATGCTTCGAAGTGAAAAAACGTTTGCCTTTTCACGGAGAAGGGTATCGCCGATTGTTAGATTAGAATTTATAGAGGGTTCCCCAAGTTAGGGTAGTCCAGGTTCTAACTTTTGTTTAATTTGCGAAATCACCCCATCATTGGCTTGTATCTTTATAGATTCTCCTCCAGGTTTCTATGATGAAATAGCACTTCCCAGTAGACCCAGCAAACTATTTCACATTTTGTTTGAAAGATTGCAATATGGGTTTCAAATATACACTCTTGTTATGTGATGAAAGCAGCGTGCTGCCACATTCAGGATTTCGTCTTACACTTCTGCTTTATATCAGTAACACGGACCGATACGGCTATCGTGAATATGTGGGTGTAACGTTCGACTTTAGTCTTAGGGCTCGTAGGATCTGTGCTTACGGGGTACGCTATAAGGTCCGGCACTAGGTCGCCGGGTTTGAATAGAGGTCATGCTCATTTCGTTGATATAATTGTGCTGCTACGAAAGTAGTAAGATCCTATTTCAAAAGTGCAGGAAATTACTGGACGCATTGTGGCATACATTATTTGTTTGTATTACCACAAAGTTGTATGTCACCCAACTGTAATAAATAGTAAAATATTAAATTTTACTATTTTTATAGATCGGCCTATTTCAATTACAGATTTATGGTTGAATTTAATGACATTTATTTTTTTTTCTTAAGACCAAATTAATGGAAACAATATACAAATAAGTATTTATTTAAACTTCATTTAACAAAGAACGCTGCACACAAGCAAATGCAGGTTTGATACTGACTGCACACATTTGATCTATTTATGTATTTTTATAATATTTATGCCATGAACTGATTGATTTTTACAATATTTAGGTATTACTATACCACTCAAGATGTGCTCTTTTTTACATCGAATGGAATACATAAATTTACAGTCTGGAAGAGGACCTGAAGACAGTTTTCAAGATATAACTATTAACGAATTATATCAGGCATGTTATGTACATCCCCTGTAAATCTTTCAAATCGTAATAAAACCACACTAAGAAATATTACATGTTTTTTAACTCTTTTTAAAGTTTTGACGATATATTTCTTGTAGCTTTGCATAATAGCCATTTTTATGCAAAAGCTGTATTGCTTACTAAATGAGAATAATGAGATGAAGCGATTGATTTAATGAATGGTTATTAAATTCGTGATCCGATTATGGCATAATTTTATATATTCCATTAATGTTTATTTAAGTTTATTTTCTATGATTCGAATAATTTTTATCCAAAATCTGTCTAGAGATATATGATTATGATGTGTAAAGTTTAATTTTGATATCTGTTAATCTGAGCGAGCTATTAAAGTTAATAATCTTGACCTTAAATTATCCCTTGTGTTAGTTAATAACAATTCATCTATAAATGCATATCAATATTTGAAGCGTAGGAGCAGATATGGGTCTTATGGGTAGTATGGACAGCGAGGCCTGAAATTTTCTTTAAGCCCGGAAGTAGGCAAAGGCTATCAATAACGAGGACCGACTAAATTAGTAGTAGTTGCTGTGCGCAGTTTCATTACTAAGAGCTCAGACAAGTTTTAAACTTGAAAGACAATTTTATTAATGATTGACTAAAACCAAGGATATTTATTTTACAAGACTCATCCCTGTTATTAATTTTTTTAGCGTGGACGCTGTGACACAATCGGGAATAATTATGATTGCTCTCGATATTAAAAAAGTGACAGGTGACGTCGGTCTTCACCATACGTTGACCAAACAGACAGAAACTATTTATTTTGCCTTATCTGAAGACATTTATTAGGAAAGATAAGATGGCAAGACGTTGTAATAAATGTTATCTGCTTTATTTAAATCTCTCATTTGCTTGTAACAATATAAATAAACACATTGTAATGATAAACGATAGCTATAAGGAGGACTACTGTGGAAAAACGTGACGCTCGACTTTATAAACAATAAGTATCAAAATTATAGAGGAGTGTGCTCGACATTAAGATACCTAGTTAATAACTCAAAAAAGCCAGTGGCAAGCCGCTATGAATTCGAAACAATTACTCCGATCGTCAAAAAAAAAATTCTCGATTCACACTAAGATCTAATTCCACTACGCGTACCAGGTATAAAAACCTGTTTTCGTCTGAGCGTTATCAAAAGAGAAGCACAGCTGCTGAATACGTTCAACCTGATTTTAATAACCAATCAGAATATTAATGTCTATCGCGAGCGGTGTTCCCCAGCTATTTGTTGAAATAACGTCACAACAAACAACCGTTTGACCAATCAAATTTATAATTCGAACGTTTTCCCATGATAAGATTAAAGTAATTAGAATTGTATACAACAAATATAACTTCAAAGACTCTATTGCTGCTTAAGCTTATCAGCAAGCAGGCACTTCTGGCGGTTGGTGGGCAGTAATTTAAAAGATAACTTTAGGAGGACAAGTATTATTAGAAGGGGTACACCGAAAAGTACAGCCAGAGTGTCCAGACTGTAGAGTTGAATGAAGTTGAGATCCTTGGAGGTTGCTCGCAGGTGGGGAGCACCGTTGTGCCGGAGAACATACTCCGTCCACCAGACAGCACGATCCACAGCTGATTCCGGTTGATCCCGAAACCGATGCGAAATGGCAGCCGTTGCTAGGGCGTACCTAGGGTCTGTAATCAGTTTTTTAATGGCCTTTTCCAAATCCTCTTGCTTCAGGTTGTTGAGATCCAGTCCCAATCCAAATCCCATTCGCTCGGCACGCTGCACGTTCATGTACTGATCATAGAAGCACGGCAATCCCAACACTGGTTTGCCGAAATAAATACTCTCTGTCGAGCTCAGTAGCCCTCCGTGAGTAATGAACATCTTCACATTCGGATGAGCTAGGATATCCGGCTGGGGATACCATTTCTGGATCAACACATTGGCCGGCTTTCCCGGCATATCGTCATCCTCGAATTTCCACAGCACTCGCTGCTTCAGATTCGCAAAGGTTTTGAGCAGCGTGTTACGAGTTTTCTGTAGAAGATCCTTGCTCTTCACATTGGATCCCATAGAGAAGTAGATGACCCCCTCGGAGGAGCCTTCAATAAACTTCTTTAAGTCCTCGGGAAGGGGCTTCGGCTTGTGAGAGATGTGCAGTCCTCCGACCTCGATCATGTTGGGCAAATAGGGTCGGGGATGGCTCAGAGAGAAGTGTTGGCCCAGCAGTACGAACGAAAAACTATCCATGACTTCATCTATGGTTTTCTTTGCATTTGGGAAGTGTTTCTTGAGTATCTTCTCCATAGCTGGCAGGTGCACCCACTGGCGATAAACTCGCTCAACCACGGTTTCATACGCATTACTCAAACGTTCCAAAAACGTCATCCGATTGGTTCTGGGAGAGCTGACTAGTGGGTTATATGACATAGGAGAAATATTTCCGAAGGCCTCATCGACATGGTTATCTGTGCCAAAGCTGGAGAATCCGGCCAGGGTTGCATTGAAATGCTGAGCAAATGCATACAACGGTTCCATCTGAAACATCTCAGCCAGGACCAGGTCGAAGGTTTCTCCAGAGTTCAGCAGCTGCTGGACACCCTCATCTTCCAGAGTTATCTCAGTAAATCTGGCCAAAATATAATCCATTGCATTTAGTTGGCCCCACAAGTAAGGTTCATTCAGCAGGCTTAAAATTTCTAAAAATAAGAAAATTAGACTATAATTCGACTTGGCTCACTTAAAGTATAATTTCCTGCAAGATAATGTTTTCTATCTTGAAATTTTAAATTTAAACTTGAATTAATTAATACACACCATCAGAAAATTTGTGACCCTTCATAGCTTCAATAAAACGCATGTTGGGAGTTGCCTCATTCCTAAAGGCATTGATCACGGTCACCTGGTGACCCCGAGCGGCCAAGGCCTTCAAGTATGTCTCCACAAAGATGTACTGAGAGCGACCCGAAAACGGCAAGGTAGCCAAGATCTTGGCACCCTTTGTCTCCAGAGGTTTAGCGCTCAACGTGCAGAACATCAATGCGATCACAGTTAATAGCTTCATTATCACTTGACGAGTCTCTGAAAACGACTAATTGAGCAGATCGCTTGGACTGCCTTTATACGTGAGGAGATTTTTGTGATAGCACGCAAAGCAACAAATTGCTTAGTCATGATGTATAAATGTTTGCCTTTTTTTTGGCTTTCTCTAATAAAGAGCAGAATCGGGCCATGTCAACTATTCCAGTTTCTAGCTATTCTATCTCATTATTGCTCTAATCTTTATAGATTTTACAGATTTAATATATGATGAAGTAGCACTGCTTGAAAATGGATTTCAATAATACGCTCCTGGTACGTGATGGAACCACCGCATTGATAAAGATTTGTGTTTGTCTTATGCTTCTGCTTCATTCCGGTATTAGTAGCGGCACGGACCAGTACGACTATCTAGTTATTCAATATATACAAACCTTAAGCATCTATTTTGCATTATTTGAAAACTTCAACTTGTAAAGAAAATATGTATAAATAAATGTATAGATTTAAAATAACAATAACATATTTTTTTTAAGTAAAAATACAATATCCTTTAACAAATATTAGCTTGAATAAAAGTATTTATTGATATCAGCCAAACAAAAACTGTAACAACCACATATTAACTTCTATATATCTTTAAAAAAAAAAAAAACCAACTACAGAATTGTGCAAAAGCTGACATAAAACTTAACAG
This sequence comes from Drosophila kanapiae, assembly GCA_008042475.1. NCBI lineage: Eukaryota > Metazoa > Arthropoda > Insecta > Diptera > Drosophilidae > Drosophila > Drosophila kanapiae. The sequence continues at coordinate 767,261 of VNJM01003026.1, forward strand.
CTTTGTTTTTTTTTTAATATTTCAGCTTGTAAAAAGATCAGAGCTAGTCTTTAAGCTGTGTTCATCATAGTTTATCAAATTAAAGACAATAAAGCGAGTCGGATTATTTAATGAGTTTTGATTTGCGTTCTAATATTAATCCCTTGCCTCATGGAAACAACTTAAAGTTGGCAATGGCCCAACAAGCTCTTAAAGATCTTCCCGTGGAGCGGAGACCACCGGAGTCCACCGGACTGAGTGCTAGGCAAATTCCCCAAAGAATGTGCGTGAGAAGTGTAGGCCAAACAAGAGGCGGAGGCAACTAAAAACAAAACGCACAACAGGGAGCAGCGCTAAAGAACGAGGGGGGAATGAGAAGATGGTGGCGGAGACGGAGATGGAGGAGGCGACGGAAGAGAAGGCTCAACCGAGGACCAAATGCAGCTGGCCAGCTGGGAGTTGGCTGGGAGCAGGAGGAACTCGGCGAAGCATAAAAGCCAAAGCGCTGCCTAAGAAAAGAAATTATTTGCTTAAGCGACGGCAAAGGACCTTGTCCGGGGCTTCCTTTTTTCCCGGAACAAAGCACACACACAAACACACAGCCAGACAAAGAACAACAAGAATGGAAATAAGCAGAATGAAAACAGCAGAAAAGTAAAAGAAAAGAGGAAACTGAGTGGGCAAAATATTAAACTTTTATGCACGAAAATTTTTAAGTGTATGTCCGGCGGGAAAAATTGTTACTGTTAATTTATAAATAAGGTGGAGTTGTTATTGTGGGCTTCTGATGGAATGTCCGCCAGTCCGGTCCGGTTCAGTCCCTTCCGAGGACCCCTTTTTTGAACCCACCAGGAACAGGACCAGCAGCTCCGCATCCCGGGCTATTTGTTTTCACTTCAATTTATTTGCTTTCTTGCGCACATTTTCACTCCTTAGACCTTGTTTACTCCTTTCTTCAACCCCACTTTTCCTCTTCATTTTTTTCTTGTGGGTTCACCCACTTTTCTGCGGCCTTTTCCTTTGTCGTTTATTATGGGGCTTTTCTTTGGCCGGCCCCAGATCGCCTTGCAACTTGATTCAATTAAGTTGCCTGATTATTTTAGCTACAAAAAAAGCGATACCTTTTCTCTCATTCTTTGGTTAGCAATTTTAATTTTTTAATAAAAGGCATGTGTAAGGCGAGAGCTCTACAAGTGTTCAACTGAGAGCTATCTTGTGGTTTCTGGGAGTCTCCGGCTGCTGCTCCTGTAAATTCGTGCCCTTTGTATTGGTTCATCATCATCTTGGGGCTGCGAGGGGTCGGCTCAAGTTCTTGGCAAGTCAACAACTGATCCGGGGTTAAGAAAAGGTCAACAGGCTGTTCACTTTTCAAAGGCTAACCCCGGGAAGGGGTCCTTTCCTAATGGCCAAGTGTAAGGCAAACAAGGCAACATCAAGCACTCGAGAATTAGAATGAGATGTAGCTTACCTAATTCAACAGTATGTCGAGCTTCTTTTTATTAAACTTTTAAATTCTCTCTTATTATTTTAGGATTTTATTTCGGCTTTTAGTGTTTACTCAAAAATTATGTTAGGTGTTTTGTTTAGTTCTACAATTCCACAATTTATTTAATAACTCGATCTGTTTTCATTGTATGGCTTGTACAATCAAATTGGGTATATTTTGATCAATAATATAGTATAGTTAGGGTATTTTTATTCTTACAATAACGTATATAGTACTTGTGTTCTTATTACTATGAGTTATGGGCTCTTAAGCAGCTGTTAATAATAAATACATCATAAACCGGCATTTCACAAGTTATAAAGTCTATAACTATTAGCCTAAAGGTGTAAGCTTCAAAACTAAGAATGCAATAAATTAGAATTTAACTTGTTTAAAATAATAATTCTCCGATTTAGCCGGGATCTTGACTTTAGTACTAAACGCTCTTCGCCTTTATTCGACATCTTACTCGTCTCATCAGAGGGAAAGCCCGAACAACATTAATCAGGCTTACCTTGTCGTGTATTCCTTCAAGTCCACACATGCCGCCGGACCGGCAAGGATAAAAAGGCATCGAGGGGTAAGGATCTGGAGCCGAAGTACGGCAACAGCTGCCACATTGACGGTGCTTAAAGTGCAAATGCAATTTATTTGCAACAAGCACTTGGTGCCCATGCTGGAACTGCAATAGCACCAACGCTGGCTCTGGCCAGGAGTCGAGATTGAATGGGCTGAGGAACAATTTGCCCATAAGTAAAAATCATTTTTCATTTGTTTTCATTTCCGTTTTATGAAGCATTTTGATTTCTGCATAGTTTCCGCCATACAGCCGTTCCACAGACCTCGTCTCCATCTCTCTTATGGCCGAGGGACATGGTAGAAAATTTTAAGTGACGGGCAGACCAGGAGTTTTGCAGAAGGACCTTGGTTATCCGGTTCTTGCATACCTGAAAATCATTCGCCAGGACCAAAGTTGTATCTTAGCAAGTTGCAACGTTGGAAATTTTTCACACACACCACTCGTACGCTCAAAGAATGCAGTGTCAACGTTGACAATCGACTTTTATTGCTGTTGAAAGAAACCAACATCAGTAATAAAAAAGCACAGGAATAAAAGGCGGGAGACGAGGTAAAAACGGACTGCTTGGATACACTAAGGATAAACTTAACATTGATAACAAAATTCTTTCTTGGTTTACAGACCGAATTGTTTTTAACTAGGATCTATTGGAAAATCTGTGGATTACCCAACCCTGTTTGGGAACTTCAGAATTTACTTGTTGCCTCAATCTTTCTTAATATTTGTAATCGTTCATATAAGAAGTTTCTCTGATATTTTCTCTACATGTACCTTCGGACTTTATCAACTTTCAGTTATTACGTTTTGCTTAACATTTCAGCAAATTACACTGCATTGTCTAGAGCTCAGCTCCAGAGTAGAGTTGAAGCCCCTCTTTTTTCTTTTGGGGCTTCATCCCTTCATTTCGACAACTTCTGGAAATTTTTTTTGCCCTTCTCGACGTACTGACCTCGTCCGGATTTGGAAGAGGAGAACTTGTGCAATTGCATAAGCACAATTTCCGGTTAGCACTAAGAAAATATCTGCAGCAGAAAAAGCAAAGGGCAAGGGTGTCAGATTTAAATTCGAAGTTTGGGTACCCTAAATAGGGTATTATTGAAAATAAAATAATACTTAGAACTACCTATTGATCTATAAAAAGGTTTTCATTATTTAATAAAGGTTTTTCCTTAAGTTTGATCAACTGAAGCCTTTTAATAATCAATACAAAGAAATTTATTTTGTCTACCTACACCCGTAAAAGTTTGAATCCATTTACTTAGAAATGTCATACCTTAAAGTAAAATCTCTGTATTTTTATAATGTTCTCCGCCTTTTATTCAATTACTTATTTTAACATGTCCCATTTCTATTGGCACTCTTAAATAGTCTTATCTGTTGCTCGAAAGGATATCTAAAAGTGGGCTACAATATTTTTGAGCGCCACTGACAGGAAATTGAAAAAGTGTGGGGCGTGAACAGAAAGAACAGGAAATACAAAAAAAAAAAAAATAGAAAAGAAATAGATTTCCCTTAATTAAGTGCGTGTGTGTTTGGATGGGGCCAGTTCCCATAAGTAAACAGCAAATGCATGAATTCTCCGCTCAAGGTAAAGCACTCGCGTCTAAGTAGCCCAGAAAACCACCGCGGCGGCATTTGTGGTTCACCTTCATACCAGTGGGTCATCAGATGGTCAGATGGCCAGGCATTGTTTCGTGTCCGTTTCGCTGCGCTTGACTGCCCTGCTCTGCCGACCTCCGACCCACAGCCAACCTCTTGGGGAGTTCAACAACATTACGCCACACAGTTCAACAATTTTTTCCGTGTTCCGTTTGCTTTACGTTTCCAGCTGCTGCTCCTGGCCAAGTTCACATTGTAATCCATCCGGGGAATAATTATTGTGTACATATTAATATAGCAGCCGAGGAAGCCAAGGGGGTTTATCGTTTAGCCGCGATGGACGACGGCATTATGATGCCCGCGAAAGTAAATGGAAAATGGATGGTCTATAAATTTTCGTTCTTGGTTTTAAAGTTGGGAAAAAGGTTATTTAAGTATGTCGTAAAGAGGTGTACGAATGGTTATTTCTTTTTATGGAGTTGCCTATGGTTATGGGTAAGAAAGTAAGGTTCAAGTAATATCAAGTTGATTCTCACTGATTTATGCAATAGGCACTGGCCTGCAGACGGAAATTTAGCCTTTTGCTGGGAATATTTAAACTAGGGTTGCTAAAATAACAGAGTACAGAGAATTATTTCATTTAATTGAAAATGTGTAAGTCGGATTATTACAACTGCTTAACTTTCAGCAGAATTTTTTAACAAAATTTGAACCTCTAAGCTTAAATATTATTATAATTATGTTATTATAATAATTTTCTGAAGAAAAACATTAAAGACTATTGGCCAGGTCCATGTCTGGCTGTAAACTATTACAAACCACAACTCATTAACCAATTCTAAAGGCACAACTTTATCCATACACACGCACGCACACCCCTGAGCGGATTAAGCTGCCAGGTTTATGCCACTAAATTGCGTCGTTGTTGAGCATAATTTATGCATTGAAATTGCATGCAAAGGAGAAGTTGACTCCTAAACCTGGATCCTACCGTGTGCTGCAAATTAAATCTAATTATGTGCGGCAAACTCCCGGGAGGAATGAGTTCAGCGGGGCCCGGGGAATGCGGATTTGGGCTCGGGCATGGCTTTCTTTTTGCCAAACTGACCCGCACAAATGCGTCTATTGACTGAAACAATGCAGACAAAAGCGACGCAGTAACTGAGCCGGGATCGTATAGTGGGCAGCGAGACGTGGCTATGGGATCCACGGGTGCACCTGAAGCAGCAACAGGGGCTTGGCCAGGTGGGTAACTGCAGCCAGTTGGCGCCTAATGGAAAAATCATCAGGGAGAGCCACGTCGACGACGGTGGGGGCACGGTTTGCAATGAAAATAAAGCGCTGTAAGTAAGAAACAAAAGAGCTTAGATACACTGTGGCTTATAATTAAATAAAAAATATTAACTAAATACCTTAAACTATTACATTTACAAAAACTTAAAAATAAGAGTACTAAACTTAAAAGTAAGACACTTCAAATAAATAAATTTATCTTAAATTAAATACTTACATTCTATGTTTCAAAACCCGTATGGAAGCTCAAATCTCGAACGATTTAACCTCCGTAAAACTATTTTTCCCGCAGTGGAAAAAAATGAAGAGGAATCGAAAACCCTGAGCTCGGCTTGCGCCTGAATTGAGCTTATGAATGGATAGCCAACGGGGTTTATAAAGGAGCGAGGCCAGCGGAAGAGCGGTCAACTTATGGCTTAGACGCCCGGCAAAAATCCATATTTATATATATGAATGGGACAGGGACAGGAACAGGGACCGGTATAGTGGCCGGGGAAGGATTGCGTCCTGGGGACAAGGCAACCAGACCGGATCGGGTTTGGGCTCAGGGACTGGCACTAGGACTCAGTTCGGTTACTTATGCTTCAATGGCGCCCTGAAACTCGGTGTGCGAGTATGTGCCGCAATTGCGGTAAAATATGTTTGCACAAAAGGAAATCGCCAAAGCCACGTGTGCAGGAAATGCTGAATTTGTCTGCTTGGCGCGCTAAAACAAAGGCCAGACTCCCTCTATGAAAAGGCCTTCCCGGAAACGCATTCGACTGGATTCCGATTGTCCTTTGCTTTAAGCCCAGTGCATTTGACAATTCAATGTGTTCGGAATGTAAATAACTAAGAAACAAAGAATAAATGATATTCGATTTTAAATAAATAAATGCATTTTATTTGTTATACAAATTAAAGAAAGCTGATATTGAGAGGAACGTTAAACCACCTAAGTATAATATATTATTTGCTCACTTGATTTTAATTTATTTGAAGATCTCTAATCATATTTATGATAATGCAATGTTGTTTTGAATAAACTAACTAAAACGATAAACGCAAACATAAATTTGTCTAATCGACAGTATTTGTTGCGGCAATCAAAATGATTAAACCATAAAAAAGGCTATAAGTCACTTTTAAATTGCATTCGATTAATGAAAAGGCTAATCGCAATAATTAGGTAATTCCCACTCACTTCAATATAGATACATGTTAATAAATGTTCAATTGGAGTTAACCAAGTGTAGCCATTTCTGGGAACAGGCTGCCAAATGGGCGCCATTTTTTTCGGGTATTATTGCAATATTGCTGCCAGTGCTCCAAAAACTGTGCTTTACCAGGCTAGATGGCGAACTACGGCGGCACTTCCGCTGCCACTGCCACTGCCACTGCCAGTGGCACAGGGCACTACGGAGCTCCGGTGTCTCTCTCTCTCTCTCGCCTTGCTGCTCATCGGCGTCTGGACTGGACTTTTGGGAATATTATTGAAAAGTTTTACCGCAAGCTGTGCCGAAGCTCACTGCAAAAACAACCAACGTATTGTTCGCCCGGCCCACCCTCCAACACAAAATATACGTACAAAAAAGTGGGAAAAAGGCTGGGAATAATAAAAGGAGAAGAAGAAAGCGAGGATTAAAAATTTTTGCCAGTCGAAAGTTTCAGTTTTGTTGCAACTTTGCCCACTGCCACCACAGCAGCCACACCTACTCCTGCTTCTGCCCGACCGTTCGCCTGGTTCCCAGGATCAGCTCTACATATGGCCATACTTTCGCCCACCCTTTCTCCGGGACAGTACATAAATTTTGCCGGCAATTTTCGGGCATTCGCCAGATCAGACTACAAGTCACTAAAGTATAAGAAACTTTGAAGCGTGCCGGTTAGTGTGGTGTATTTTTCAAACGCACCAGAGGACAATATTTAATATTGTCGCGAAATCATATGAAAAATATGTACGAAAACGATTGGATAAAGATTTGAACAGAGTTAACCTGCTGTTAAAATTAAGCAAGGAAATGTTTCTCTTCTTTAATATAAAACTATTTTTATCAGGGTTTCCAACCGAGATCTTTTTAACCTGTATAAGCGAATAATTACCGTAACCAAAACAAAAACCAAAATAATTTGTTAAGTCTAACCAAAACCGTAACCAAAATGAGTGTACAAAAACAAATGTAATTTAAAAAAATACTAAAATTTAAGCATTTTTTAATGATGTAACCGTTTTTTCTACAGTACGACTTCCCCGCAATACTTGGGGGGTTTCGAATTGTGTTTATTTAAAAGCAAAGCGGGCAAAAAGCTTACAGAAATTGTTTTTTTTTTAAAACCGCCAGATAGAATAACCACACTTTTGCAATTTTATTTATAATTTTGCGTAGCTCATTCCCGTAACCGAAATAAACTATTTTAACAAAAACAAAGTAGTAACCGCTATTTGTTTCTGATTTAATCCCTGATTTGTAGATTACGATGTGAGCTAGATATACATATGTATATCTATTGAACTAACATATGTGCTTTATTTTATATTAGTACACGAAGAATCAATATGTTATTTTAAGCCTACGTACATTTAACTTAACTTTATTCTAGATAGAATTATTAAAACTTTAAAAATAAAGCGTATAAGTCAAAGCGAAGAAGAATATCTAAAATTAATGGATACTTATCAAATATAAACTCTGCTGGCTTAACTAGCAAAACGACTTAGCTTCAATATTGAAATTTGTTTTAAAATAAATAAGGTAAGCTTTGTCCCTAGACTCTAGTAATTGGCGATAGTAATACCATGTTTAGGAATTAATACACGCTTTCTTTGGTTCCTGCAAGTCCTAAATTTTTTTAAATAACTATTCATTATTCATTGCTTAAGTTTGAGAGCTCGAATACCATAATTTAACCGAATGCGAAGAAGAATCACCAGCACGCCGACAATTTTCCACCCAAGGCCACTGGACAAACGCAAATATATTTAAGCTAATTGCATTTTCCTTCTCCAAAAGCGAGAGGAGCCAATGATGCCTAGGGGGTGACACGGCGGCACGAGATTGCCAATCTAATATGCTATGGCAAATGACATCGCACGGAACTGAATGACCATGTGTTTGAGATGAAACTTGCACAACCTTGACATTTTCGGTTGCAAAATCAAACTGACCAAACACGCTCCACCCAGAGTAAAAGAGAGCTCAGCTCAGAATGTCTGGATAGTTTCAAATAAGAAATTCGATGTTGCTGAAAGCGGAACAAGCATCAATCCATCAATTATACAGAGTCATCATCAAGGTTTCCCCATCCAACAAACTACCAAAAGTGACAGAACACTCCTCAAAATATCATCTAAGGTTAGTTCATTTTTAGTTTTGGGTATCTCTTAACAAATTTCTGTAGATTTACTATAGGATCAATAACAATATATCTATATATTTATATATATTTATGCGCACACAGGAACATCGTTTTCCTTGATCTCACGATTGTGATAAGACTGTAGACTAGGGATGGCCGGAAATAATCGAAACATGTTTCTATACCGAATAAATATTTGAAGCCATATGTGTGATGCATATGTGTGATAAATCTGCGATTTCAGTCATAGATTGAAGTGCGTAAAAAAAGATCCTCAACTTAGCCCAAGCTAAATAGTTTTAGGTTATTCGAAATTTTGTCCTAAGCATTTAAAAAAAAGGTTATTAAATACAAATAAAATGTTAAGTTAAATGCGATACTTTTCGCGATATTAAATTTAGATAAATTAAAGTTTCTATGTGATATTTAACACACACTGTGTATAATATTCCCAAATAAATGTTATCAACTATCAAAATATAGTTTAAGATTCTCTTAATGAAATCGGTAAAATGGTTAATTAGTCACATAACAATAATTGTCCGTTCTTTTCTTCCATAATATCTACCAGTTATCGATAAATGCGATATTGTTCGATATTTAAAATTTTCATATAACAAACTTTACAATATTTGCTTTATGATATTGCTGGATATTTTTGCCGATATATCATATCGGTACATCCCTACTACAAAGGGCTAAGATCAAAAGGTTATATTAGTCCAATCTTAAGAAAAATGATAAGATTTTATAATCTTATATAACCCAGACTTTGCTTAAAGTTCCTTCGAAGGAGTAGTTTCCATGAAAATAGGCAAAGAGGCATGGCATGGCTAAATCTTCGAAGGGATTACCACTCTAGTCATAAAAATGTTTATATTCCATTTAGTTCCAATGTCAATAAATTTGTGTAGTGTAAGGTGCTAGTGACAGCAGCGGAGGAAAAGTTTTGCGGTCCGGAGAGTGTGTGTCAAGTAGTTGCCAATCAATTTTTGGCATCGTTACGTCGCCCCCGCTTCATACTTATGGGAACAGCGATGCGAAGGGCAGGAAGTGCCAGCGGTGGTGGTGAAGGACGACATTACCATGGGCTGAAGCCATCAGCTTGGGCAGGAACTAGAGGATCGTCACTGGCATTGTGGCCAACAGGCACGTCGATTTCAATTGAATGTGGTGCAGCCAACTACCGCTGTCCCCCGGCCTATGTGTGCTGTACGGAATCGAGTGTCCCCTGTCCGCTGTCCCACATCGTCCATTATGACACGCTGCCAGTGCTGCCAGCAAAGCAAACACAATCACAGGAGGATGCAGGATGCCCACCGTCCACCGTCCGCTGTCCGCCGTCCGCCGGGCGACTGTCGCCCGCCTCACTTGCAGTTGACACTTTTGTAGCCAGCTTGCATTCTGGGCATCCTGGCATCCTGGCATGCCTTGTCCTTCTGTTTGTCACTCGTCCAGTTTGCTAGTCCCTGTCCTCGTCCTCGGCCTCGTCCTAGTCGCCTGCTCCTGTCTCCTCTCTAGTTGTCTGCCAGTTGGCCTATGCCATCGATGGCTCTGCACCTCCCACAAGCCTGATTCACTTGCAACATCAATTCCGTTGACGTGTACACTCACCTCTCCCATGGATCTCACTTTGTATCTGCATCTGTTGGCTCGCATCAAATAAGCATGGGACAATGAGCTAACCCAATAAATATGAGTACACCAGGTCACCGTGGGCGTGGCAAGGGGCGTGTGTTTAATTAATAGCTGCGCTTAGGCATGCACTTACTGGGGTCCCATTGTATTTGACGAAGTAATTAAATCCTAATTACCCAGTTTCAAGGTAAGGGTGTTGGGTGTCAATCAGGTTTATAATATGTGAAGAAATCAAAGCAGTCTATACTGAATACTCAACAAGTCAGGAATCATTCTATCCGACTAAAGACACACTAAGTTACAAAATTGTAATAATAATTAGGAAAAACATTGAGATGGCGCATAGAACACAGAGGTATATATGCCTCGCCGGATCCATGGTCCGGCGTTTCCACCTGGCTCGATATCCGCGCGGCGGCAAGGTTGCGGTGTCCAATTTCGAGGCCGATCACTTCCTGCCTTACAAGAAGATGCAGGAGACTCTGGAGTGTGTGGCCGGTCGCCTTAATCGACCGATGACGCTGTCGGAGAAGATCCTGTACTCCCATTTGGATGAGCCGAATGCGCAGGAAATCGAACGGGGGAAGTCCTACCTAAAACTGCGCCCAGATCGAGTCGCCTTTCAGGACGCCACCGCCCAAATGGCTCTCCTTCAGTTCATCTCCTCGGGTCTGAAGAGGGTAGCCGTTCCGTCGACCGTACACTGCGATCACTTGATCGAGGCCCAAGTGAGCGGCGACAAGGACTTGGCCCGAGCAAAGGATCTCAACAAGGAGGTCTACGATTTTTTGTCGTCTGCTTGCGAAAAATATGGCTTGGGCTTTTGGAAGCCCGGCAGCGGAATTATCCATCAGATTATCCTGGAGAACTATGCCTATCCGGGTCTGCTGATGATCGGCACCGATTCCCACACCCCTAATGGCGGGGGCTTGGGCTGTCTGTGCATTGGAGTCGGTGGCGCTGATGCCGTCGATGTGATGGCCAAAATACCCTGGGAGCTCAAGTGTCCGACTGTGATTGGCGTCAAGCTCACAGGAAATATTAGTGGATGGACTTCATCCAAAGACGTTATCCTTAAACTGGCAGAAATTCTAACGGTCAAAGGAGGAACGGGGGCCATTGTGGAGTACCACGGACCTGGCGTGGAGTCCATATCGTGCACCGGCATGGCCACCATTTGCAATATGGGTGCGGAGATCGGAGCTACCACCTCTTTGTTCCCATTCAACGATCGCATGACCACCTACTTGAATGCCACCGGCAGAGGCAAGATCGCCGAAGAGGCCGCGAAATACAAAGAGATGTTCACAGCCGACAAAGACTGCAAGTACGATCAGCTCATCGAGATCGACCTCAATACCCTGGAACCCCTGGTGAATGGTCCGTTCACACCCGACTTGGCCCACCCCATCAGCAAGCTGGGCAACAATTCAGAAAAGAATGGCTATCCCATGGACATTAAGGTGGCCCTCATCGGTTCCTGCACGAACTCCTCATACGAGGACATGGGCCGCTGTGCCAGCATTGCCAGCGATGCCCTGAGCCATGGCCTGAAGGCCTGCGTACCATTTAATGTCACCCCTGGATCCGAACAGATTCGGGCCACCATTGCGAGAGATGGCATCATAGAAGTTCTGGAGAACTTTGGCGGCACAGTTCTGGCCAATGCCTGCGGACCCTGCATCGGGCAGTGGGATCGCAAGGATGTCAAAAAAGGTGAAAAGAACACGATTGTCACGTCATACAATCGCAACTTCACCGGCCGAAATGATGCCAATCCGGCCACGCATTGTTTTGTCTCAAGTCCGGAGATGGTTACCGCTCTGGCCATCGCCGGACGCCTGGATTTCAATCCTATGACCGACGAACTAGAGGGAAAGGATGGCAAACGTTTTAAACTGAAAGCGCCCAACGCCGCTGAGCTGCCTACCAAGGGTTTCGACCCAGGAGAGGACACCTATCAGGCTCCGCCGGCAAACGGTGATGGTGTCAAGGTCAACGTGGATCCCAAATCGGACCGTTTGCAGATCCTGAAACCGTTTGAGAAATGGGACGGCAAAGACTACGTTGATATCCCTGTTTTGATCAAGATCAAGGGCAAGTGCACTACGGATCATATAAGTGCCGCCGGTCCCTGGCTCAAGTACCGTGGTCATTTGGATAATATATCGAATAATATGTTTATTGGTGCTACCAACGCCGAGAATGATGAGATGAACAAGGTTAAGAACCAGAAAACCGGTCAATTCGACGCTGTTCCCGCGGTAGCACGGGATTACAAGGCCAACAATATTAAGTGGTGTGCCGTGGGTGAGGAAAACTATGGTGAGGGCTCCTCCCGGGAGCACGCTGCTCTGGAACCCCGCCACTTGGGTGGAGTGGCGATCATTGTCAAGTCTTTCGCTCGCATCCACGAGACCAATCTTAAGAAGCAGGGTATGCTGGCCCTGACATTCGCCAGTCCAGGCGACTACGATAAGATCCAGCCTTCGAGCAAGATCTCGTTGCTTAACCTTAAGGATCTTGCACCGGGAAAACCTGTGGAGTGTGAGATCAAAAACAACGGTAGCTCGGAGAAAATCCAGCTGAACCACTCCTTTAATGAAGGGCAGATTCTTTGGTTCAAGGCCGGCAGTGCGTTGAATCTAATGAAGGAGGAGGCTGCCGCCAAGAGCGGTGATGAGAAATAGTATCCTTGGGAGCTTGAGAATGTTGACTTGACAGATTTAGAAGGCTTTTTACTAACCATAAATTAAAATTATATTAGATTGTTATTATGGGCCTATTATTATTGCCCATAATAACAATCTAATGGGCCTATTATTATTGCCCATAATAACAATCTAATATATAGAACATTTTCATTGTTTTTTATTGATTGGCATTGTCTTTAAAAACTGAAATCTTGTGCGGTAAGTTGTAAAAAGAGTCAAAAGTTAAGCAAGCATATTGAAAGTCATTTAACATTAAATTAAGTTGAAATTCTTTATTGAGATACGGCCACTTATGGTATTATGACACTACATAGATTCTGTAGGTATGGTCACACTGGTTAAATAAACAAAAATGTTTGTTTTTTAGATTTTTTCAGTTTAGTTATTGCAAGGCAACAGTAAAAAATTTGTAAGACTCTGATCTCACTCGGTGCACATGTAAGACCTAATGTAATGCATTAGAGCAGTATTTTTGTCATCGAACTGCGTTTTTTCAGATATTTATATTTATGGTATAGTATTTATACATATAGTTGTCTAAGGTAAAAGATATCTAATAAATTAAATTAGGATTAGAACACCATTAGGCAAAGATGACATAACAGCTACAAGTCTACAATAAAGTTATAGATTATTTATGCTTTATATTTTTACATAAATTTTAAGTGCAATTATCAAATCAATGCTTATTTATTGCTTATGTTAAAGCTAGTGCATAACTAGTTCTTTTACGCACAAGCGACTTATGGTGGCAATAAAAGAATCTCAATTATTTGTGACATCTGCAAGTTAAATAACTTCGTAATCTATTATTTTGCAAAAATAACCTGACTTTACATAAACCACAGGATACGATAATGGGCAAAACTTTAATGCCAAAATGGCACATGAAATGCCAAAGAACTAAAACCGAAATAATTCAAAACTAATTAAAATCCATTTAAAATTGCACACAGCCTGCAATGCAGAAAAATAATAATAAATTTTCCGACTTAAGCTGCCCAACTTTTTTGTCAAATGGGTGGCGGCATGGAGAGCGTTGGTGAGAGAGAGGCACAATAAGCGACGCTTATCAACGGTGCCAACCGAAACTGTCACATGCATTGTCATTGTCACAGGGGTGGGGCTGTGCGGAGGGAATTTCGGAGCCGAGGCTGTGCCATATTTGCATTTTCCCTCTCTTTCCAACACTCGACCTGCATGCAGTAATGTGCGTGTGTGTGGGTGCGTGAGCGTGTGTGGGTGAGGGCGTATGTGAGTTGGCATAGAAAATTATTTGCTACTTTTAATTAGTGCCAAAAAGTCATTCACAAAATCCAGAGAGAGAAAGGGAGTGCGCCCAGGGAAAGAGACATAAGAAGCGAGTAGTTTCAAGAGCGACAGAGATGGGCATAGGGTCGAGAAGGCGGGAGTGAGCGATAGAGAGAGAGAGAGAGACGTTGGAGCCAGAGTGCACAAGTTCAACGAGCAAATACAAAAATGTCTATATACATATGTACAGCTGTATCTGTCTCGCTCTGCGACCTGCCACTGCTTTTTGCGGCAATATTTGCACAGCCTCCGACGGAATGAGCGGGTCATGAATGTGGTGCATGTGGCATTACAGTGCGTTTCAGTATTATGGAGTCACAAAATTGATCTGCCAAAGCATCGTCCTTCTTACTGAATTCGATTCATGGTGTCCTATTTAGTGGCATACATTGTTAATAATCCTATTAGCGTATCCATAGAGATGGTTGTAGCAGAGCTCATATTCTCGCATTAAATCGGTAAAAGACAAGAAAAAAATTTAGTTCTCATATCGCCTAACCCCAACACTAACAAGCACGTTTAGTGACGCAAGAGCCACTTGTGTGCACTGGACAAGGTGCATCAACGCTTAACAAAAAAAGTAATTTATGTATGTGTGTTACTGAAACAATGATTGTATAGAGCCCAGTTAGGAAATACCACAACTTAAGTTACGATAAGGTATACTCCCTTTAAAATTGCTGAAAAGCAATATATCTTATCTTTATCAGTAAAATCCTGTAAAATTTTAATTAAAAAGTCCAATGAAAAAGAATGAGTACATTTTTATACTAATTGTATTAATTTCGAAATTCATTCATTTATTCATTAAAAAATACTCTAAATAAAAGAAAGTTGTTAATCTTTTTTTTTTTTTATTTTAATTTTTATATATAAACATATACATATTTTTACAGAAATAAAATATCTTTTGAATTTGGTAAGTTAAAAATAAGGACATTGTACTTATGAAACGTACTGTGCACCAAAAAGAAGCCACAACCCCAATCGAAAAGGCCAACAAAAAATGATAGCAATTTAGCTCTGCCTAAAACCGAAAATGTTCAATTATTAACTCGTAATGGTAGGATGTGTGTGACACAGAAAGAGAGCTGGGAAGCAATACGAGGATGTAAGGATACAGAAGACCGAAGCAAAGGTCCAGTTGGTAAGAAGTCAGCTAAGCTGGCGGCCCGAAATTATAGACTATGATTTTTGTCAAATTGCATTCAATTTTGTCAGAGCTCCAACAGGCAGGCCAGGCAGGCAGGCAGGACTCCTTTATATCCTGGCTCTGCCACAAGCATTTGTATCTCTGAATCTGGAAGATCTCCTGCTGCCCTCATCCGCTCCCACTGGCTCCGACTCCGACTCCGTCTCCGTCTGTGGGTGAGTGCACGGCAAATGTCACACATGCATTTCAATTTGAATTTACAATATTTCTGGCTTCACATGCAGGCATGTGGTTGTATGTGTTCCTGTGTGTGTGTGTGTGTAGCATGCCAGGCACTTCATATATGCCTGCCCTCCTGCCGCTCTTTACCGTTCTCTTTCTCGGTTTGTCATTTGCATACTTTGCACTTAAGTGAATTTAATCTTTTCTCCATGCTCCTCTTCGATGTATGTATTGCCCTGAGCAAGCAGAAAAATGTGTTTATCTTTTGTATGGATTTTTAATGTCATCTATTGTATCGAAGCTTTTCCACATCTCATCTTTGTATCATTCTATCTGTGGCTCCCTTTTTCCTGTTATTCCGGCTCCTTGCTTAGTTTATTTTATTAAAATTTTAATTGCTTTTTCGAAAATGTTTTGTCAATGCGTAGACACATCTAGGACGAGTTCATTGATATATACAGCGATGAAAACGGAAACATTCAAGCTATTTTTATGATACACAAACATGAACACATACACACACACACACCTAAGTATGTACATGTATTTTTCCATTTTCCGTTTGCTTGGCTGGGTAATAATGGATTTTTCAATTGAACTGAAATTTTACGCAATATTCGCTATGGAAATTGCACGTTTGTCAGTTAAATCGCAAGAATGTTGCAAGAAATTTAAATGGAAGGGCAATGTGTAAGAATTAGAAAATTACCTTTGGCAATAGCTTACAAGTAAATATTTAAAAAAATATTTTCCTTAGTAGATTAGCATTAGGAAGCAATTGTAAAATATTTTCTGTAATATTGTCTTTGGTAAATTTAAAAATTGTTGAGCTCTTTAACAAAGTTTAAGTTTCATAAACTGGTTTTAAAATATATTGCTGCACCTTAATAGTTAGATTAGTTATTTATATATTTATTACTAAAATAGACTATTTTTCAAAAGTAGCATTATGTATTTTCTTTGATTATTTATTTCTTCGTAGTTTTGTTCAATTTATTTATAGAGTCTGGCAAAATTAAAAAAATTGTATTAAATGGTTACAAACTAGCCTTTCAATTAAAATGAAGCAGTTCAGAACGATCTTATTATATTCATTGGCTATTTCTTAAAGCTTATGACCTAAACTCCACTCCAAAGACCGCATCATTATACCAAATATCGAATACTCCCTCCGAATATTACCTCCCCATTTGTCAGCTGCAATAAGAAAATTACACGCTTGACTCGAAACGATAAACGTAAATCACACACAAATGACAACTGCCAATAACCTAACACGAGCGAGAGCATCCAAAATAAAAGCGAACCTCAAAAAATAAAGAAAAATTGAAAGAATAAACACAAATAAAGCAAATGGTGAACGAAAATAAAATGAAACCAACGCCATACCAAACGAAACTCGCTCTCAACACATAAATTGCATTTTGGCCGCTGGCGAGGTAAACAGCCACAAATGCCACACGAAAATAGAGGAAAAACCCAAGCGACATAGCGAGCGGGTAGGAAAATAAAGCAAAACTTGACAATAATCGAAAAATTATTTCCACACATTGTGTGGCAGCGTTGGGGGCGTGTCAAATCAAAGAAACAAATAAAATGAGGAAAAACAAGCGGAAAATCCACAGAGCACACAGAGCGAGAGACCGTAAGAGAAGAGCACGAATTAAGTTAAGCACTTTTATTTATTATTAAAAAAGTTTTCAACAGGAGGGGCAACAATTTTTGGGTGTGGCAAAGTAAAATCTGCAAAATCTGCACATAATGCAAAGAAAATCCCGAATTTATCGTATCACTTAGATGGAGTGTCATATATGTGTGAGTGAGTGTGTTCGCCCCCCCTTTGAAAGGGGTTAAAATGCGCATTATGAACATATACATACATATACCATGTGTGTGATTACAACTGTGGTCAGAACCATGACTTCTACGAAATCTTATCTGCTTATTAAACATTTATATTCTTATAACTAAGATATGGAAAAGTTCAGACCTTTTAGGATTCGATATCTATAATTGTAGATCTGGCTCGAAGGAGAAACGTGTAATGGGATCTAATAAAAACACGTTACTGAGTTCTGGGTTTATGCGAGCAAATGATTTAAATTAAAAATAGTGTTCGCTTTAAAAGGGTGACATGAAAATCGATTATGAGTCTTACATTTGTCGCTTATAAACAACATATTCCAATTTATAAAAAGATATATTATTATCTAATAAAAAATCTAATTAAAACTACCATTTAATAATCTATTAACTAAATGCCTTACTTTTTAAAAACAATGCTGTTTCTTAGCTATATCAAATATTTAAACATTTGTCTAGTTCTGAAACCCACTATAAATGGTGCTTCAAAGTGTATATTGCCTTGACCGCGACTGTGGTCGATGTGTTTGTGCATTCATAATATAACTGTTGATTATTGCGCCAACACGCACTCGACGTAAGTGAACCAGCAACAGCTTCAGTGGCATCAACTGTAGAAGCTGCGAGCTAAAATCTCGCAACGTGGCGTATGCGCAATATTATTAGATATTGAAAGCAGCCATCGATGATGATGGCCAACGCTGCCCCCTCTTCTTTGCCATGGAACTCGTCCAAAAGCAATTGAAAGCAGCCACAGCAGCAGTAGCAGACATATGAATTTTTTCCTCCTGGCTCCCTTTAGCACTTGGCATAAACCTCCTTGAGCCCTGGCATCCTGCTCATCCTTCGGCATAAACATCCTCATGAAGCATGTGTGTGTGCGCGGGGATTCGGCGGGGGTTATGCGATTGGGATTCGGATTCGGTTTCGGATTTGTCTGTGGGCGTGTCTTTAGCGGAAAGCTCTGCGGTCGTGGCTCCTGCAGACGACGCTGCTGAAGCTGCTGTATTATATCGATGGCAATGTGCTAAATTTGTGGCAGATTATTTATTAGTGTAATGGCTTTAAATTTGCCAGCGCAGATGCTCAGACCGTGCATACTTTACACCCCGAGATTTATGCTCGTGCTCGGCGGGTATTGCTATTTAAATATTACGTATAGACAGAATGTTTTCAAACGATGCGATGAACACTAAATGATTGAGTTGAGATTTGAAGCGTTTTTGATGCAGCTCACTGTGAATTTATGATGCGATACCGTGTTTAAAGGGCTTTGAGCAGAAGAACACAGAGGGAGACTCCAGGACATATGTAGAAACGATTTTTTATATTAAAACTTTAAAAGAGAAGTCTTGGCCTCTAATAACCCATTTGATTCTAGCTTTAGTTTAAAGTTTTGGTATTTTTTGGTTTGTTCTTTAGGAATCTATATAATTTTTCAGTTTCTTTGAAATATTTCGAAAAATTTCCGTCTGATCTCAATGCCGTTGACAAGCCAATTCCAACTCCAGCCAGACTTATCCGGAAAACATATCACACAAAACTTCGGTATACCCATAACCCTTTGGCTTCAATGTCGGCGACTTATCTGTCACACTCCATCTGCAAAGAGGGAATTGCAGGGAATTGCTTCTATGCTACCCCAGCTCTTTCACCCCTTGCCGTTTCTAATCTTTCCGACCATTTGGCCATTTTCAATTCGTTTTACCCCGTTCGAGCACTTTTTATCTGTCCACTTTCAAAATCAAATCTTACAAATTCACAACTGACAACAAAAACAACAAAAAAAAATCAAAAAAAAAAAAAAGATAGTGCGAAAAAGCAGCAGGAGGAGAGAAGAAAAAACTAACACGAAAAATCTAATAAGAGAATAGCTCAAAATCGGTGTGTAAAAATCAAATAAACGCTGCAACTGCATCGGCAGCCACTAAAGGAAAAGCTTGCCCCCAGCTGAGTTTCCTCTTTTTTTTCTGCTTGTGAAAAAGTTTGTTTTCGCCTTGCGCCAAGTTTTGTGCGTTTTTAAATGGCCCGGGCTGCTGGCCAAACAAAAACGAACAAGAAATCGAGGGGAAAGCCAAGGAAAAGCTGGGAAAACCATTGGAAACACATGTCCAGCCAGCGGACAAGGACAAGAAGCACCAGGATCCATGGACCCCGGAGCTGTGTAAATGTTTGTGAGCTTGGATTTCTTTTCGGTCATTACATTAAGTTGGCTATCTGTGGAGATTCGTAGCTGCACAAACAGCCGGGCACAAACTCCAAGATATCCCCATAAGTGGTATTTGTGTTTGTGCCTGGCCTGCAGATGGGGCGCGACGGCTGCTCCTAATAGTCAACGATTCGTAATATTTTTAATATTTGCTCAATAAAATGTCAGACAATTTCTGTCTCTGCCACTTAGACTCATTACATTTATTCGTACGATTGTTGCTTTGTTTGTGCTTAACAGATTCGCTGCTGTCCTCGGATTTGGCCCCTCAGCGACCATCAGTATGCTCTAACTTGGTTGAATTAGTAGGTATTAAATATATATTTAGGGTAATTTTGGTATACAAATATCATGATATATATAAAAGGTATTTGAAGGGTAATGATAAGGTTTCTTGGTTGCTTGCTTCAGAAAAGATCTTCACAACATATTACTTTTGCCATATCATAGATAATTATGGATTTATTTCAATCTGACCTTAGAAAAGATTCAGAATTAGGCAATAAATTAAAAAATGTTAAGTGATGTGATGATTCTTTTAAAAAGACTTCTGCGCTAAGCAATTGTGTCTTAAAATTCAGCCACGGTTAAAACCTGTTAATAAACATGGTTATTAAACAAAAAAGTTTCTGTTTACGCAGAACTTCTGCAACTACAACATTTGTGTTGTCATTACCAATTTGTGTAGCTCAACATGTTCCTCCTTACTTTATATTATTTTTCTTTAATTTTAGCATAATTGTAGGCAAACTACAAGTTCTTAATCCATATATCTATTCCAATAACAACTCCGAAAGAACCACTGTGGGGAACAATTACGAGATTAATACGTACATATATTAGGTGAGCCTGCGGATTCTTTATTTAAATATTTTTCCGCATACACAAGCCAAGTTATCCAATGCACTGTAGTCCTTTGGCGAATCCCTTAGAGTATATTGATCCCCTTAAGGGAAGCCGAAACATTATTCTTCATATTCGTTGGAAGCTGCTGCAGCGTCCCGTAGGAGGGAGGGACAGCGTGTAATCCTTTTTGTAGTTGACGCAAATCCTGTTGCTCTTTGCCAAGTCATAAAGTTTAATTTAGTTTTAAGCCTTTCAACTGGAAAATTGCATGGCTCGGCGAGGGAGGACGCATGACAACGGGGAGGAGCGGCAGAGAAAGAGAGATCAACGAGTGGCACTCACTTGTGAGCTCTCCGGCTCCCTCAGCCCCTATTATTTTCCCTCTCCTTGTTCTTAACAACAAAAGCAAATGGCGTTGACCGCAGCCTGTCATTCCAATGCAAGAGGGGACAGATATACCTCCTGCCGGCTCTGCCAGCGGGCTGCCCGGCTGACACTGCTCTAAAATTAACACACGTTTAATATGCAAGTCGTGCATAAATTTTATTGTTCTTGTTGCTCCTGGTGGCCAAGAATTCGTCCTCTCTGTCCTGCTTCTCACACTCCTCCTTTGGATGCAGTTGCCTGTCAGGAGAGCCTTTATGCTTTTTAATTTACCATCAGACGTCACGGCCAACAACAATGACCACATGTCGGGGGCCCTGAGAGAAAATGCTCTGTTTTTTTTGTGTTCTCCATGGTTTCGCTCTTTCCCGCCTTTTCAAGGGAAAAATACGTGCTCGACGTCTCGTTATCATCATCAGCGTTATTATCATTATTATCAGGCAGCCCGACATTAATGTTGATGCGCTTTAATTGCCAATTGAGGTCTTTCCTGTTTTTTTCTTGCAGCGTTCCAATCAACCAGCAGGCCCTTAAAGTGGTGAGCCCTTGTAATTTCATTATATCCTGACTTTAAAAGCGTCCATCGTTTGTTTTTCCTTTTTCCGCACTGATTCGGCTCGGATTTCTATTAAACAAACTTGTTGACCTATAAATGGCCAGATAGAGGAACATAAAAGTATGCGAAAACCACCACAGCTTGAATATTTGTTTCTTAACATTAACTTGTTGCTGAATATTAAAGAACATATATTTGTCCAGGACTTTACTTTATAAAGCGTACAAAATAATGTTTAATTTGGTGTTTATTTAATTTAAAACTAAAAATATTAATTTAAAACATATTTCCAACATCAATCAACGAATAAAGCAAAGATCTTTTCAGGAAAAAGATAAATTAACATTATTTTAAAATAATTTTATCTTTTTTCAATCTACTAAGTATTATCTTCTTGCAGTTCTTGATTTGATTGAAAATTACTATTACTTTTATCTGGGAAAAACAAATTTTCATTTCTCCAGTGGCCATCTATTCACCCCAATTTATGTATTTTCGGCCAATTATGCCAGAAACTGTTAGACAGAACTTCCGCCTTTTGCAATTGCCGGCTTTGAGTCAGTGCCAAATTCCTTGGCAGTCGCATTAACGACAAATGTTGCCAAGTAAATTGGCATAAAACAAATCGGCGTCGTCATCGTTATTATCGTTCTTCTTGTTGTTCCCTCAGCCGCTGCGCCGTCTAATTAGATTGTTCGGGCAACGACAACAACAACAACAACGACTACTGCCAAATGGCAGTCGAAAATTGTTAAATAATTTAAAAAGAAATTAGCGGCCATTTTGTGTGTGTGCGAGCGCAGACAAAAGCAGCATGAAAATAAAAACTGTAACCAATTTCATGCATAACAGTTAAATAAAATTTAATTTAGCAGAAAAACGAAGTAAATGCGAGTTAAAACGGTAGAGGAGAGGAAAAACAAACAGCAACTGCACAAATTGCCAAAAGAAATAAAAATCACAGCCAGATGAAAACAGTAGCTTTTCCAAAGGAGAGTGAGCGAGAAGCAAGCTGGCACACAGTCGGGGTCGTTGCAATAGAACTAAATAATAGATAATTTAAACATATTGTAAAACGTATCGATTTATATTTAATTCACGTAGAGTCGACATAATTTTTTACTTTAAGAAAACATGCCGTTCTTACAAAATAAAGAAATTTAATAAAAGCAATTTATAATACTATAAACGACGTTTAAATTCCATTCACTCAAGCTAACGTAGTCTTCTATTAGATATATATAAGTTTAATATTAACTTAAAAGAAATTCACATTAAAATAAATAAATAAACAAATTGTATAAGTAAATAAAAAATTTTAACGTTTATAAGGAATTTAATTAGTTAATATTTACTTCCAATGGTATTTTTCCCCACAATAGTATGCAGAAGAGAGAGGGAGACAGTAAGAGGTAACGCCAGAAAATAGACAACGCAAAATGCGTTGGCCATAATGAAGACTTCATATTTGTGTAGCAGCAGCAACGAATGAATGCCGGCAACATTTATTATTAATTTTAATATTTCAAAGAGCGCAGCCAGCCAAAAAAAAATAACAACATCTTTTTGTAAGAATAAAAACGTTGCCTCTGTTTTGTTGATGTCCACCAATAGCTGGGCTTGAATGAAGACGAAGAACTTGCCAAAATAGCCAGAGAGACAGCTGTACATTTTTGGCATAAAGCCGGCACACTAATTTGATGGCTTTTTAGTGTCTTTGACCAACAAGCAAATGCATTGCCTTGAATTTAAGCTTAAATTGAATACTTAGTAATTTACTGACATAATTTTACACCTCTTTTTACGCCGCCAGCGACAACAATTAACTTGAAACAATTGCCAAAGGCTGGACAAATTTAATCAATTTATTTCATACCCAAAAAAAACATCAACAAATTGCAATTTGCTTGAACACGTGAATTTCATAAAATTATGCATAACACTGAAAGTGTTTGGCCCAGAGCTAAGCCGGAAGTTTTAAACTAACATTTGATTGTTTAGCGAAATTAAAATTGGTTAATTTATGAATAATAAACAAGCTAAAGAGTGCATGCGAAAAGTTGATTTTGCCGCAGCATTTTGATTCAAAGTCTAAACATTTTAATTGTAGTTATTAATTATTGGAACTACTTTTATCTCTAATATCAAATCCTAATAAGCAAATGGAAATAGTAAAATAAAAGATATAATATTATCTATGCGCAACTTATAAATAGAAAAAAAAAACGGAATTGATTTGTCTGATAATGGTGCTTGGGAAGATAAGTAGTTGTAGATATAAAATCCATTCTATCGGTGTCTATCGAAAAAAAAAAGTCCGACAACCATATTGTTTTTAATATTATATCGAAAGAATGGCTATGTTTGAAATATAAAAAATATCGCATTTAAATTTATCCTAGTGAGACCATCGAACAAATATTCAAAAGATGTTATTTAGTTTATGTATATATACTTAACGATTACATTTAAAATTTCTAACTTTAAATTGGATAAATATTTAATATTTAATAACCTTTTTAACTTGAATCCTAAATATCAATACGATTATAAATTTATCGCAACAATTATATTTCGAATTATCGGCCTGTGCGGGAAGTACAGTATTGAGGTATCGATCATATGTTATTCATAATCCATGAGTACTCTATTATTTAAAAATTTTTAATCTCTGAAAGATTTTCGTAAGAATCTGTTAATAATTTCAGATCTGGCTTAAATATATTGTTATATTTTATTCATCAAATAATTTTTCACTTCGCTTCCTTCATATTTAAGCATTTCATGTTTGCCAAAGAAGCTTCCAATCAAAACAAATGTTTCCTAACTGCAAGGGATAGTCAAACAGAGCAAGGACAATTTCGCAGACACACACAGAGTGCATTTTTGCCGTTGTCTAAGCTGTGCAGAAAACTATCTGTCATCTTGTAAATTGCGCGTGTTGAAAAATGCCAAAAAGAACGAGTCAAAGCTGTAAATCAAAAGAAAAAACGAACTTAATTTAAACGACAAGCAAAAATAAAAAAAATGAAGCTTTAACAAGGCGAAAGACGAGAGCGGAGAAGAAGGCACATCAAAAAAAGCAACGACAACAACAATGAAAACCACAAAACGGCGCTTTTGTTTGCCAGTGTCGCATGCAGTCAATCTATGTATGAATGTCCTGCGTGTCTGTGTGTGTCGCCTGCCAATCAACTCAACAATCGCAATCAATTTGCCCCGCTGCATAGCCCCATCCCTTTCGCTACCGAGGCCCCCCACTGATTTTCCCACACTCCTATGTCAGTCCCCTTCATTCCATTTCGGGCGCATTGTCATGGTGCAAGTGCAACTGTCATTTCAAGCACAATCTCTGCATATGCCCAGGGAGAAAGAGAGAGACAGGGAGAGAGAGAGAGAGACAGGGAGAGGGAGAAGGAGAGCGAAAGAGATATATCAGTGCAACCATCCAAAAATAACAACAAAATGCCCACGGCGCCGCAGTGCATTTTTTAATTACGATCCTGCGACATTAAGGACCGCAGACGTCACATACATGAATCATGGACACAAGATATTTAACAAACGGCGACAGAGGATGACAAATTTCTCGCTAGGACGTCCTTTAAGGCTAAGTACGTATTTAAAGGGCTTTTAATAAAAAAAATCATTAATTAATGCTATTGAAACTAAGCTGGTAATTTTGTATAAATATTTTCTATGATAGCCTAAATTCTCACATTTATACTACAAATTATTATTCAGATCTTATCTAAGAGTATAGTCGCACAAAAAAGCCAAATTTATATAAGTATATAATTATGTAATTATACATTTAAGAATAGCTGAAAAGAAAACCACTTTTTAAGGGCAAGAAAACTAAACTTAGAAAAGGGCAAACCAAATCTGCCTCACCAAAATAGGATTGAAAATTGTCATAAATTTGTACGCATTATATGCGAATCAAAATCATCATCATAATACGCATACGCAGCGCTGTGCCCCTACACACACACACACAGCCACACTCGTACATTCATAAATTTGCCCAGCATTGTTATGCTAAATTTATTTGCCCTCGCAGCCATCTGTCGTTGGTGTTTTTCGTTGTTGTTGGTAACTTCATCAGAAGTGCGATTGAAACGCAACTTCCGTTTCCGCAAAATGGCTGTCAATGTGTGGAATGGGAACAGCCAGCCAGAATGGTGGCAAAACGATGGGGGTGGTAAAAAAAAAGACGAGGGGGCACCGAGTTCCACTTTGCCTGCAAACAAATCAACTTGAACTTCCGTTTCATTTCGCTTTTTCTTGCCATTTCATATTCTTTTGCAAGTTCCGCCAGCACACCGCTTTTCCCGGCTTCTGCCACGCTCGGCAAACCCACTCAACTCTCAATTTTTATTTTCTCTTTACTGTGCATTTCGGCGACTTTAGCGTAAATTTACTTTTCACTTTCAGCGCGCCATCAAAAAAGTTTTTGTGCATAGCTAACTTTTTGGCTCACATTACGTATATTTTCCATATTTTTCCTGCTTCACTTGCTACCTCTCTTTCGCTCTCGCTCTACGTGCCTTTTCAATGTCATTGCACACACTCAGACACTGAAAAAAAATGGTTTGTAATCATACAAAAAATTGGTATATAAAATAAGTATTTAATAAAATAAATACATACTTTAGAAATGCCCTAAATTTGTTTTTAAAATTTAAACAATATGATTATAGCTTGCTATGTAGATGATACCATTAAAGTATTTATTAATTAATATTAATCAAACCTAGATTCACCGTCATTTTTTTCCGTGTACTAACACACTCGGAAAATTTCGCGTGTGTGTTGCGGGCGGGGAAACTTTGTCTTTTTGGCATTTCATTTCCTTCATTTCAGCCGTTTTGCACCTCGGAGCGCTTTCCTTTCCTTCTATTCTTTTTTTTCGTGGGCGTTACAGTGGCTCCTCTTGTCTTCGTCCTAGATGTTGTTGCTTAATTTAATGCTCGAGTGCCTATTTAAATTTTTGTCTGCATTTCCAATTTTGTTTTGTCATTTGCGTTTGGTTTATATTTTCCTCTCGTTTCGCAGCGAAATCAATCAGCGGCCGGCACGTGTGTGCATTGATAACATTGCCAATAATAGGAAAGCGAAATGTATTTTTGGCAGCCCATGAAAATACATCTCAACTTTTCGCAGCGAGTTAGCGATTGTTTGTGCGATGGCTGGAAAAGATGAAAACAATTTTGTGCAGCATACTTTTAGACAGAGTAATTTGTTTTTCAAAGGAAATGGAAATGGAGAAGGCGGGCACAATGGTAATGTAAGCGGAACGAGCCACAAATTCTAATGTATGGCAATTACAGCTGCTTATTGAAGATAATGAAATATTATTGGTACAAGTTAATCTGCAGTGATTAGAAAACCGGAAATGAATTTGTGCATTAAAATTGCGTTAAAAATTTGCAGATTTATGAGACTGCAATAAGTCAATTACAGTTTTCACATTTTTATATCTGGTACACATGGGGTACAAGGGTAGGTTTGTGCCAACCGAGAATGTATGTAACATGCAGAAAGAATCATCTTTGACCACATAAAGTAAAGGGTCCGTTTCTCTGTGAAACAACAGTTGTGAGAGACTATAAAAGCTAGAGGTACC
The DNA here is from genome assembly GCA_008042475.1 of Drosophila kanapiae. Lineage (NCBI taxonomy): Eukaryota > Metazoa > Arthropoda > Insecta > Diptera > Drosophilidae > Drosophila > Drosophila kanapiae. The sequence continues at coordinate 794,059 of VNJM01003026.1, forward strand.
AAATTTGGTGACAACATTCATATCTGTTGCAAGCATATTTAGTTTATTTTAAAATTAAGACATGCCCGATTCCGTCTTTACAAATCAAGAAAAAAGGGATATTAAAAGCTATATTAGCTAATTTCGTTTTAAATAAAATGGATATTTTTTTCGAATAATATACATGGGAGTTATAAGGGAATAAAGTCGTAATTTTAATAAACAATTAAAATGTATCATTCATCAATACAAAACAAGTAAAATAAATGTATTTAGATAACATATTGAAAAATATTAAAAAAGGCGTACACCAAAAACCGTTGCGCATTTTTGCGTATGTGTTTATTAAGAGCAAGTATCTGGGCATTTCAAAAATGTAAAATAGTTATATTAAAGATTTGCTTTTATATATTACATAAAGTTAATAAGTATTTAATGAACTTACGGCAGTCATAAATCTTGTATAATTCTAATAATTTCTTGAAAATACAAGAACCAGCACATTTTCATATACTCAAAATATAGCAGCTTGCGTTGTTCTGAGAATTGAAATAAAATCATCTTAAAAAAGGAAAGAACCCTTTTCGAATTGAAACTTCGCTTAACAGATGATAAATAACAGTTTAATTTTTGGTAAAACTAATGATTTACATAATTACAAATCAGTTCCGCTTCACTTTGCCCCCTGAGATTTCTTTCCCCCCTTTTAGAATTTTCCTAAGCAGCCTCAATATAGCGTATGGCAGTCCAATTACCGCAAAGATCACAACTCCGAACAATATAAGAAGGACATCTACATTGTGGTATTGCCACCAGTTCAGTCTCTGGGCGGCACTCTGCAAATAGGCAGCTCCCTGGTGGCGGGTCACGTGTTCCACCCAATAAACGGCGTTATCCAAGGGCGAGTGCTGCTGATCTCGATACCTAAAGGACATGCCTCGTACCACCTCCGCATAGGAGGGTTCGCTAGTGATCCTCTCAATGGCCGCCCGGAAGTCCTGGGCCTTCAGTGCCTTGAAGTCCAGCATAATGCCGTATCCGGTTTGCTCGGCATGGGCCATGTTGAAGAATTGATCGCTAAAAATGGGTAAACCGATAACGGGTTTGCCGTGGTAAATGGACTCCGTTGTGCTTAACATTCCGCCATGGGTGGCAAAGGCCAAAATCTTCGGATGGGCCAGAATATCGGTCTGCGGAAACCAGTCGGAAATATAGACATTGTCCGGCTTGTTGGGCAGATCCTCCAGTTCGAATTTCCACAGAACTCGCTGCTTAAGACCCCTGAATGCCTTCAGGATCTCTTCGACCTTTGCCGGTGGCAGGTCCTTGCTCTTGAGATTGGAACCCATGGAGAAATAGATGGCTCCATGCTTGGATTCATTAAGGAACCTTTCTATGCGCTCTGGCAGTGGACTTAGCTTGCCATCGATATGCATGCCACCCACCTCAATCATATTGGGCGCATAAGGACGCGGGAAACTAAGAGACACGTGCTGATTGATCAGGACCAGGGAGGCATTGCGGCGCATCTCGTAGAAGCACCTCTTATTGTCCGGAAAGAACTCCTTGTATAGTTGCTCCTGACCCGGCAAGTAATAATAATCCAGAAGTACTCTTTCATAGGCCAAGAAGGCCACGTTAGCGAGGCGTTCAAAGAGAGACATGTGATCGTTGAAGGGCAGCATTATGTGGGGGACAAAGGAAGCCGGTGCTGGTGAACCAACCTGCGGAGGGGAGGAACGGATAATATTAATAGAATTTCATAAAATTTTTAAGAGAAAATATCAATTGCACAAAAGACTTTACACGAAACTTCAGCTTACCATATCCGTAATAAAGGTCAGCCCTCCACCTGTGCTCAGTCCAATAAGTGGCGCCTTAAAGTGCTCCGCCAAGCCATAGTGAGCGTCATTATAGAAGGTTTCGCATATAACCGCATCGAAACTTTGGTTACTCTTCAACAGCTCCTGGAAGTTGGATTCCTCAAACAGGGCCCTGGTTAAGCGAAAACCCATTTGATAATGATCAATAAGCTTCTGGGTCACAGATTTCTGAATGGATGCCCATAAGCCAGCCAAGTCACCTATTAAAAATAAAATTAATAAATTAGTTCATCAAAATATTCCATTATAATCATGATCTCTACTCACCCCGCATGGCATTTATTACATTGGGTATATAAATGTCATGGTAGCCTGGTATGGGTTGCTTCAGAGGGAACACAGATGCCACGGTGATCTCATGACCGGCCTGGACCAATCCCTTGGCCAGGGCATGACCCACATTAAAGTGCGAGCGGCCAGGAGAGTTCAAGATCATGAGAAACTTGTAGCCACTGGAGGAACCTAAGCTAAATATTAGCGCCAATATCAAGGTAAATAAACGCATGGTGATGAAAATCAACCTAGAAACCTAACCCACACCGAGAACCTAACCGAGCACGCTGCTCCACAAGACTGAAAATGTTTGCCGCTCTCAACTTACAATTTATATAGATATCGGGCATATATACACACTCGATTATTGTGAAATTCTCGATTGCGTGAGGCTCAGCATGGACTGGACACAAGCCAAATGGTAAACATAATTTTTTGATTGTGGAAAAAGGTAAATTGGTTAAGTCACCTTTTGAATGCCCTTAAAACTGAAATGGAGTAATAACGTAAAGAAAAAAGTTGATTTTTCTCTTGTTCTCTTTGAAATATATTGGTTTGCTTTGTTTTTTTTATTTTCTAATTATTTTTAATAATAAAGCTGAGTAATTTCTTTTGTAGGCTAGTGTGGAGAGCTTAAGTGTGCTGATCAATCAGAATTTGAATTAATTCCCTTAAGTTTCTCCCATGTGCGCGCTTCTCCCTCTCACAAACAAAACGTGTTTGACTCAACTCAAAGCTTTCAATCTAAGAGAAAAAGTGACATAAAGAGAACCGATTTTAAAGAGTACAAGCTTTACTGATTATATATAAAAATAAATAAAATATTTCTTAGATCTATATTCCTACATAGCTAAGAGATTTTATAAAGTTTCTAATCTTCATATAAATTAACTAAGTTTCTTTTTAACAACTGCTATTTATATTTATCGATGTAGTTTTCTGTAAGTATTACTAAAAACTAATTTTTATAACCACTTGAAGCTTATCACTGACCTAATCCACTCACCAGATAAGGAATTATCTGGACTATAACTAGCTGCGAAATCAATTGGCTCTCCTCAGTCTGCTCTAAAAATTTGAAAGTGCTGGTACAATCCGCTGCTTCCTCTATTCCTTAGCTTTTCTGCTGATCTTGGTGGGTCAGGTGTATGGCTACTCATACCTGATGGTTAGTCACACCGCCTCCAAATCGCATCACGCAGTGGGTGAGGCACTGGCCAAAGGCTTGACTGCCGCCGGTCATGAGGTCACGCTGATATCGCCTTTTCCCCAAAAGAAACCTGTGAAGAATCTCATCGACGTGGACACGCCGAACACGATCAGCGTAATGGAGGGTGAGTCCAACTATTATCTGGGAGTTTCCTTGTTCCGTCACGTATGGCTTATCGCCGTATGATAATGGGAACGTGTGAGCTTGTCTATATCTCAGCGATTAAGCAATTAAATATAATATATTTCGATATAATTATGTACGCATATGCCACAAAACTTGTATAATTTTATTAAAATTCTTTCTCTTTCAGTTTACAAGGCGAGGATCTTGAAAAATGCCCAGAGACCCTTGGTCGTGCGCTATCCTTATATGCATGGAATGGGACTAGAGCTGACAGAAGCTCTCTTGGCGGCCCCGGAGGTGCAGAAGCTCTTGGCACAAAACCGAACCTTCGATGCGGTCATCATTGAGACATTCATGAACGACGCCCACTACGGGTTCGCCGAACACTTTGGAGCACCGCTGATCACGCTGAGCCCTCTGGGAGCCACTGGCTGGACTTCAGATCTTGTTGGGACTCCCTCTCCTCCGTCGTATGTTCCGCATAACGTACTGCCCTTCGACGACCACATGGATTTCTGTCAGCGAGCCCAGAATCTAGGCTTCCAGGCTTTCGAATACGTTTTCCAGAACTGGTTCAATCTGCCCAGGCAAGAGGCCTTGTATAGGAAGTACTTTCCCAACAATAAGCAGGACTTTTATGAGATGCGTAGAGGCACATCGTTGGTCCTACTGAATAATCATGTCTCCTTGAGCAATCCTCGTCCTTATTCGCCCAACATGATCGAGGTTGGTGGAATGCACGTGAATCGGAAGGCCCCTCAGCCGCTGCCCGAGGACATACGGGAGTTCATCGAGGGAGCTGAGCACGGTGTGATCTATTTCTCCTTGGGCTCAAATCTGAAGAGCAAGGACTTGCCAAAGGAGAAGCGAAGCGCCATTGTGGAGACCTTGAGGGGACTCAAGTACCGAGTACTGTGGAAGTACGAAGAGGAAAACTTCGCCGACAAGCCGGCGAACGTGTTCATATCGAAGTGGTTCCCGCAGGACGACATCCTGGCCCACGAGAAGGTGATTGCCTTCATAACCCACGGCGGACTCTTGAGCACCATGGAGACCATTTACCACGGCAAGCCGATCGTGGGAATCCCCTTCTTCGGGGATCAATTTATGAACATGGCCCGAGCAGAGCAAATGGGCTATGGAATCACCGTTAAATACGGCCAGCTCACAGCTCCTCTATTCCGATCAGCCATCCATCGGATCACGAGTGACCCCAGCTATTTGCAGCGGGTCAAGGTCATGTCCAGCCAGTTTCGGGATCAGAAAGAGACTCCCATGGAGAGGGCTGTTTTCTGGGTGGAGCATGTGGTCCGGCAGAAGGGAGCCAAGTACCTGAGGAGTGCTTCGCAGGATTTGAGCCTGGTTGAGTACCACAACCTGGATGTGCTGGCCGCCTTTTTCGCTGCCCTGAGCTTGGTTATTGTTTTGATCCTCCTTCTTGGCCGATTTGTGGCCAACAAAGTCAGAGGCAGTCCTGCAAAAAGTTTGAAAAAGAAAACTAATTAGGTAAGGATTAGAGTATGCATTAAATTATGAAAAGACAATGTACAAGTCACTGAGATTAAATAAAAAATAAATTTCATTTAAGAAGAACAAGAACAAAGCCTTTAAAGACTCTGAAGATCTGTACCCCTTAAAATGAGAATAACTTTTTTAATATTCTAAAAATCTTTAACTCTTAATGATCTTTAACTCAGATTTTTATTGTTATTAAATTAATTTTGTTTTTATATTTTTATTATATTTTAACATTTTTCTTTTATAAATTAATAAATATACATGTAATTAGATAAAATTATTATTATTATATTTTTGTATGATCACGTAGTGAGTGGAGAAGCTTGTTTTCTTTTGTAAATAAAAAAGGCTTAAATAAATGTCTATTTATTATTATTATACAAAAAGCTAATTCCTGAGATTACATTTAAAGGTTAAAGTCGCTTTTAATTTATAAATATATAAGCAAGCATAAAAATATTTACAAATGTGCTGTAATAACATTATATTGTTGCTTATATCTAAAGTGTGAGTTCAATAAACAGTAGGTCAATGTGGCGGTAATTACATATTTATTTGTTTGTGACTCTAGACTGAACCCATTCAAAAATGAAACGACTAGCCATAACATAAACCCGATTTTAATCAACAAATAAATAATCATATTTCTTTATATACTACAAACAAAATTCTTGTTAATCAACCAAAAGTTAGCGGCCAAAACAAAACAAAAGAGAGAATATGGAAAATGAAATAATAAGCAGAACCCATGTCGAGAGCAAGAGAGAAACTTGGACTGCCGCCTTTTCTAGATTTCCGATCGTGAGTTGCCTACAGAAGTTTGAAGGGGCATTTTTGGCTGCGTAACGATGGTAGACAGAGAGCTATTGACGCCTATACATATGTATGCATATATATCTCTATCGCGATAGCGAGTATAAAGTTGCTGGTCACCAGCGGGTCAGAGTCAGGGAGAGAGAGAGAGTGCCGGTGTATTGGGACCTAACCCAATGCTTATAATTACATCATTGCAGCCCCAAGTTAGCTCAGTTTATTCCGAATCGTCAAGGCGTCCGTATCGATAGCAGCTGGAACACTTTGGTCCGCTGATAACAATAAACAAAAACGTATTTAACAACTAATGACAATTAAGTCCAATTAATTGGCTAGAATTTGTGGCTCGAAAAACAGAATATGAAATCAACAGGTGGTCAAACGAGTTTCTTGGCCCTGCTGCTGCTCTGCCTGCTGAGCTGCGTGTCGGCCTACAATTACATGGTGGTGCTCCCCACCGCCGCCCGATCACACTACCATGTGGGATCAGCGCTGGCCAAGGGATTGGCCAGTGCCGGCCACCAGGTCACCCTTGTGTCGCCCTTCGAGCTCAAGAAACCCATCAAGAACATCAAGGATGTGATAGCTAAAGGCGTTATAACTGCCATGGAGGGTGAGTTTGGTTAAGTTTCGCTGATTACTCAATAGGCATCTACGGATGCTAATCGATGTGTTGTAATTAACTTACAAAATTATACAGACGAAATAGCTCTAGGCTTGTATTATTTACGCGCCGAGTGAGAATTTTGTAACTGGAATTCCTACACAAGTAAATAAACGTAGCTGTGCCATACAAAAAAGTTTTCATAAAAGCTGCTAGGGTTGACACCATAACATATGTATATTTATTTAAATAAGGCAACAAAAAACATTCAAAGCTGTTCAAGTTATCTTTAGTTACTCGTAATATAGCTTAAAATTGAAACTAGTTTGTTTTCATCATCTTTTTGGTTACTTAATTAAACTAATGCTTCGCATAGCTAGAAGACTGGAAACTATTAACTGATGATATCACTAAAATTTTCATTATTATTTATTTTCATTGAATAACTTTAGTTATTTATTGCTGTATATATACATTTGTACTATTATATTAACACAGTTCATATTAAATCATCATATTCATTCATATTATCATCTTTTCAAGATGTATATTTTTTAAATTATATTACGTCACATTTAAAACTGTTGAATATTTTTTTATTGAATTTTCCAATTCTTTTTTATTCATTCCTTTGGCAGCTATAAGATATTGTCGTCCGCTTTTTATTAAATTAAAACCGATATTCTAAATTACTAAATGCTCATATGTCAAATTATATTCAAATATACCTTATACCTTGCGAAGGTATAACTTTCTTCTCTTAATTTTCTGATGTTCCCTATGAAAGCTGTATGATATTGTCGTTCGATTGGCTCCATTCGGTTTTTATATACCGATGAGAATAGGAGAAGACTATCTGCCAGATTTTCTAAAGATAGATCAAATCTTAAGATACTTGTTTGCGTAGAAACGGAAAGACGGACATGGCTAGATCGACTTGTGTGGTATAGCTGAGAAGATGCTTCCTTCACTGCGTTGCAAACTTCTTACAAATATTATAATACCCTGCAATTGATTAAAAATTGCACAAATGTTACTTCGTTTATTTTCTTTTTCTTACTGAATTTATTTAAAATAATAATACATTATTTCTAACAATGATAGTTTAAAGTAAGTTTAGGCACCTATTCGGCAGTCCGATATATTAAAAATTATATTAAATTATATATAGAATATCAAGGTATATACATTTTTTTACATTTATTTTATTCAAAACTTATTAAGTGATTTCCTAAAATTTCTGCAACTTGGGTACAAAGCAATTATGCCTTAAGAGATTACGTCTATTTGTTAATATTATCTTGCCCACTTATCAGTCTTGTGATAACAGCTAAGCTTCTTCGATTAGTACCTAAGTTACCAAGTCATATTCTTACAACCAATAATGGTTACTTTCACTTTTTATTTATCTTTATTTATTAATTGCCAACAAATATTGCAGGAAGAATGGGTAACTTGCTGGAGAGTTCCAAGCGGCCTATAATGGAGCAGATCGTTGAGTTCCATCAAATGGGCCTTGAGATAACCGATATCATGCTAAGTGATCCTGGTGTGGTCGAGCTAATGAAATCAAATCAAACCTTCGATGCTGTGATATCTGAGGTCTTCTTAAACGAAGCCATCTTTGGACTGGCAGAGCACTTTAAGGCTCCTCTGATAGGACTAGGCACCTTTGGCGCCATCAGCTGGAACACAGATCTGGTGAGCAGGAATGAAATAAGTATTAAGTTCTCTGAGACAAATTAATCCTTTTCTTAATCATGTCCTAGGTGGGATCTCCTTCGCCGCCGTCATATGTGCCGCATGCCATGCTTAAGTTTGGCGACCACATGTCCTTTGTGGAGCGCGTGGCCAATTTGGCCTTTGTCACCTATGAGTATCTGTACCTGAACTACTTCTATCTGCCACGTCAGGAGGTCTTGTACTGGAAGCACTTCCCCAACAACAAGCAGGACTTTTACGAGATGCGCCTGAATACGGCCATGGTGCTCCTTAACCAGCATGTTTCCCTGAGCTTCCCGCGACCCTACTCCCCCAACATGATCGAGGTGGGCGGCATGCACATCAACCGAAAGCGCCAGCCCCTGCCCAAGGAGATTGAGACGTTCATCGAGGGAGCCGAGAACGGAGTCATCTACTTTTCCATGGGATCCAATCTGAAGAGCAAGACCCTGCCGCTGGAGAAACGTCAGGCCCTGATGGACACCTTTGCCCAGCTAAAGCAGCGAGTGTTGTGGAAGTTCGAAGAACCCAATTTGCCCGGAAAACCTGCTAATGTCTTCATCTCCGACTGGTTCCCCCAGGACGATATCCTGGCGCACGACAAAGTTATTGCCTTCATCACACACGGAGGTCTGCTAAGCACCACAGAGTCGATTTACCACCGCAAACCCTTCGTCGGAATCCCGATCTTCGGGGATCAATTCCTGAACATGGCCAGAGCCGAGCAGAACGGCTATGGTGTGACGGTGAACTATGAGGATCTGACAACTTCCACCCTCCTGGCGGCGATTAACCGACTTCTTGAGGATCCTGAGGCAACCAAGAAGGTGCGCGACATGTCCGACAGGTATCGGGATCAGCCACAGAAACCCCTGGAGCGAGCTGTGTTCTGGGTAGAGCACGTGTCCCGCCACAAGGGTGCCAAGTACTTAAGGAGCGCCTCTCAGGATCTGAATTTCTTCCAGTATCACAGCCTGGATGCCATGCTGGTCCTGTACGGCGGCATCGCCTTCGTTATATTCTGCATTCTCCTGCTCATACGTAGGGTGTTACGTTTCTTGCAGGAATTGTTTGTTAAGAAGAACACTACCAAACAGAAGCCGAAGGCCAAGCGTAATTAAGTTAAGGTGATTGTTTTCTCTAGTATGTGTAGTCTGTGTCTTTAAAATAAATATTGTGGTATGTTTTAAAAATATTTCACTATTTTATTGATTATGAAATCAACCTGCACTCGGCTGCTGGCGACCTCTCAGCGACTTATTCAAGGTTGCAGAGGCAGGATGTTACTTTTCCACTCACTCAAACATTGGTGCAATGCTGATGCTGTTAGTTAGCATTCATTGGGTGTTGAGAGTCGCCCAAAGAAAAGTCCCTTACCCCAATATCTTAAAAACAATATGTAAATGGTTAAAGACAGACAATTCGTTTCCAAAAGTGTCTGTCGATTGTTCCGTAAAAAGGAACTGTATATATTAGTTGTAACCATTTTATGTTGTTGGACAAGTTCGTGAAAATTTTATTTGATTTTTCAGTGGGTTGTGCGGTTGGTTCCAGCCTGCGGGTCGAAACTTGTAAACTAAAACGGAAAATATTGTGAACTTCTATCGAAAAAATACCTCGTTGCCATCATCCCATTCACTCCTTTGTCCTTCCTTTTCGTTTCTCTGCTGATTTTATTCCTCTTCATAGTTTTACACCCTAACTAAGGGTTTTTTATTTTATTTAAATTGACTCGCAGTTTCCAAGGAAAAATAATACATGAAAGCTTTAATAAAAAATAAACTTATCGCTATAAAAAACAGGAAAATTGAAAATTTTCCATATCTTATATCAGTATAAACTTTTATTTTTAGTTTTTAATGAACTAAAAAGAATTTATTTAAATTTAAAAAAGATCTTAAAAGTTTTCCGTTACTGACCTATTTTTATTTTGTGAACTATTTTCTCAGTTAATATGAGATGATGATAAAAAGCTATATCTTTTATTTCTGCAGTCTTTTATTTTTGAGAGTATTCAATATTCTGTTTCAAAATTTTCTTGGTTGGATCCTCTTTTCTTTGCCCGCTCACCAGCCCTCCCCTTCGCGTTGCAAGTTGCACATAGTTAACGCTTCAGTTGTAAAAATGCCCATCAGCGCGTTCAAATTTTTAACAGCAACCAACTGAGTGCCACGCCCACCCACGCTGCCACTCCCACAAAACGCCGCAGGCTAAATGCTTTTATTTTCCTTGCCGTGCATCCTCCTCCTATTTTTACCAGCCTCCAACGCTCCGCGGCTGCCCGGCTCCACCGATTCCTTGGGCTGGCAAAAGGCGTATAAAAGTTTTAGAGCAACTTATTGAAACTGTTTTGGGCCATGGCCATGCTGCTGGAAAATCAGCGTCCGTCGCGGAAATGTTGACGGCTTTAATGCCGGACCGGGCTGTAAAGAGTGCGGCCAAGAAGCCCTTGATTTTGTGGCATTAAACAGCCTAAAATATAGCGAATTATTGAAGTCGAATTAAGATCAAGCATATAGAACCATTATGAAGATTTGTAATTAATCAATGCATTAAATTGGGATTGAATTTAATAACAATAAAAAGAATCAAGCCATTGCCCTTATCAACATTAATCTGAAACTAAACATGTTAATATATATTTGATTTAATATAAATAATATATATCATATTAGCATTTAAATAAATTATTTATAATTTAAATTTGGCGATTAATAAAATGTGACTGAGACTGGGAACAAATTTTCTTAAGTTGCGTTAATATTTGTAAATTAAATATACTATATATGTATATCGTTTTACTTTTCTTTTGCAAAGCTAAATAAACTGGGATTGAATTTTTATTAACTATAAACTTGTTGGGGAAATTTCCATAGATTGACATAGAAACCAATTCAATTTAACACTAATTAAATTTTACACACCGGTACATGTGTAGAAGACAATCTCAACTAAAGTTTTATTCTATATTTATAATTTATACATAATGACAAGATTTGGTACAATATTCTCAGAATATGATGATACAATTTATACAACTTAATTAATAATCAACGATATACTTCAACGACAACAAAGTATATATTTTATTTATTAGCTTTTAAACGTTGAAGTTTAAATTTTTATTAGGAAAGATTTTTCTTCAAGGGAGACTTTAGTATTTTCGTAATGAGTAAACAATTTGTTTGGCCTGCTTTTCAGACTCATGTTATCTATATTTAAACCTTAAAAATCTATAAATTACCAGCTGATTTTAAAACGAAACCATTTTTTGTCGCATTTCTTTGTTCTTTCTTATCTGTGGCGACTATTCACCTGTTCGGCAACGTCTTCTATATTCGTATGAAAACGTCCAAGCGATCTTATTATTATGCCCCATCAGTTCCCAATCATTGCTGGGTAAAGCCCCAGATGCGATTTCAGGCACTCAGCTTACTATAAAAATACGACAGCGAAATCTTTTTAAGTTCAGTTAAGAGTGTGCGGCAAGATGATCAAGATCTTGGTTGTGGAACTGCTGGTTCTGCTGGCCAGCTCATCGGTTTTTTCCATCGATGTCGACACGGATCTGGGACGAATACGGGGTGTAAACCTCACCTCCCGATTGGGCGTAAGCTTCCATGCCTTTCGAGGTATTCGTTACGCGGAGCCGGCTCTGGGTGAGTTGCGCTTCCTGAATCCTCGGCCCGTGAAGTCTTGGTCCCCGCAGACTTTCGATGCCAGCCAAGATGGACCAATGTGTCCACAGCCGTGGAACAACATGAGCGATGTCTCCGAGGATTGTCTCCGTCTCAACGTTTACACCAAGGATGTGAAGGCCCGTCGTCCGGTGATCGTCTTTCTGCATCCGGGTGGCTTTTACGTATACTCCGGCCAGAGCAAGTACTTAGCTGGACCCGAGCATTTCATGGATCACGATTGTGTCCTGGTCTCGCTGAACTATCGCCTGGGCACCTTGGGATTCCTTGCCACCGGTAGTAAGGAGGCTCCCGGGAATGCGGGTCTCAAGGATCAGGTCCTGGCACTGCGCTGGATCCAGAAGCACATCCACCGCTTCGGTGGTGACTCCGGCAGTGTGACCCTCTTGGGCTACAGTGCGGGAAGTCTCAGCATCGGACTGCACATGATCTCGCCCATGTCGCGAGGTCTCTTCCATCGCGGAATCTGCATGAGTGCCTCCCCATATGGACACTCCAAATACAAAGGCAACGATCTACTTCTGGCCCAGCGCCAGGCGCGGCTATTGAAGTGTCCCCTAGAACCCGTGGCTGAAATGGTGGAGTGCATGAGACAGAAACCCTACTTGGACTACGTGAGCACTTACAGTGGGATGTTCGACTTCGGCTGGAATCCTGTGCTCAACTGGAGAATCGTTATCGAAGAGGACTTTGGTCAGGAGCGGTTTCTCATCGAGGATCCCTTTAAGACAGCTCGGCGTGGCGACTTCTACAAGGTGCCTCTTATCACCGGAATCACGGAGTTCGAATTCCTATCTGGAGCGTTTTGTAAGTATTATTATATTTCTTTTACAAAAAGTCTTTTAACTTTCTTTCCTCATTTCATTAAGTTGATCTACGCAATGAAAGTATCGTAAGCAAATACAATTCGGATTGGGAACATTATGCTTCCATTTCCCTGCTTTTGGATCGTGACTCGAACCACTCACGAACAGCCAGCCGAATTCTGAGGGAGAAATATATGCCTGAAAGCCGTGACAAGCTGGAGTATCCGAAGTCCCTTAAGGGTTTTGGGGAACTCGAAAGCGATGCCCTAATTGGAGTGGCCTTTAATCGCTTTCTCCGACTGATGGCTCCGCACACACCGATTTACACGTATCTGTTTCGCTACAAGGGTAGATATAGTTTTCTGAAAAATCCCGATAACCAAGAGTCCATTGGTGAGAATACCATTAAGTCCTAAGGTTAAGTTTTTAATACATCTCGTATATACTTGTATGTAGGACCGGTACATCATGATGAGCTCTTGTATTTGTTCCACGTCGGCCTCGTAAGTCCTCTATTTAAACAAGAAGATCCCGAAAACTTTATGATAGAGCGAATGACACGCATGTGGATGGAATTCGCTAAGAAAGGGTGAGTATTTGTTTTTATTAAATAAAATATATTATACATATTTATGATATATACTTATTTACTAGTGATCCCCACAACAATAACGATGAATACCTGAAAGACCTCAACTGGCCTCTGTACTCTTCACAAAATCAAGCTTATTTAGAAATAGGAACCGATTTGACAGCGAAAACTGGTGGTTTCTTTTTGGACCGATATCATATCTGGGATGAGTTGTTTCCTTTGTCAAGCTATTATTAAAAATTTCCTTTTTCGTTTTTTTTATTCTTAAAATTGGTAAATTAAACGATGAGTTCAATGTAGAGCTATTCAATTAGCGCGTTGAAAAAAATTTCCTGTCATGCTTATTTTCTTCCAATAATAAATAAATTGGTTATATATTTATATTTTTAACTAGTAATAGCACTTTCTTAAGCAACACATATATTCCAAATAGTAAGTACTTAACTCATGATAGAACACATAATAAAATGTCGATGATATATAACAAACTTTACAACATGTCAACTTGATAACGCATATCGAAAACCTTAAAGGCAGATGACATCCTCATCTACCGTCTGACATCTAACAGAAATTAAAAGACAAAAAAATTTGGAAATGCTTGAGCGCATAACTATAGCCAGGTGAACGAGCATCAAGCTGGGGCAATGCTGCATATTTTTCACCAATTTAGAGAGCTGCAGTCGACTTTTTACCTGCAGAAATCTGAGTAAAAACACAAGACGAGAAGTAAGCTAAAAAAGAGAGATGCAGTGAACCGAACGATTTGCTAGGACAACTCACAGATGAGATTCAGTCAAGAAGTGAGCTGATATTTCGACACATTTCCGAGAGTGCAAATTGGAATTGCTGACATGGCGTAAACAATAGCTTGCTTGAGATGCAAGTGACCCTATGAGAGTTCGAGTGTATATCTTTGGGCAATTAAATTGAGAATCCTGTATTGAATTCGGGAGCCAATAAGTGTTTTTGCCATATCGCCAACGTCGATAATCAACAGCTCATTAAAAACGCGTCGAACCACAAAACAGGACATCATTAAATTGCCTTATCCCCTATCGACCACAGTCGGCACTTTTAAGGGATCTGCGGGGATGGGGGATATTGGATGGGATCAGGTCGAACCCTAAATCGCATGAAATTATCTACATTTGCATACCGACACACAAAACACACACGCACAGAGCTAATGGCAGTGGCAGCCACACCACATTTATATAGCTCATGAATTTTTGATTACGCATTTGGCAATGCGGCCAAAAACGGCCAAAAGCAGCCGAACCCAAATGAGCCAAACCAATCCAACGGAAGTGACTCCATGCAATTTAATATTACGCATACGCAGCGAATGCAGCTGATTGGCAGCGGTTAATAAATACGCACCAACAGGCGTATACGCGCCACGGCCGTACAAATATTTGTATGCGTATTCCATAATTCACTGGACGGCAATCGAGCAGCTTTGTGTGCGACCAGAAAGCATCGTTATATAATAAATACGCTCATCATAATATCCTATCATTTTGGTCGCGGTATGTACCATCCGCGGTAAGAGCGCACATGCAAATCGAGTGCACATGTGAGCTGAAGTTGGCCAGAGGCCAGAGATAAGGTCAAGCTAGTTGCTCGTTTGTTCTGTCATTATTGTAAAGGTTATGGTTATGACAATCAAGCTAATATTTCCATATACTTATTTTTAAGACGATACATTCTCTAGAAGGTGTTTATATGGTTCATTTATTTAATATTACAAATTCACAAAAGCGTGGAATTAATAATAATTAAATTTCAATGATTTTAATAGGTCAAGACAAAAGTAAACAACAAAAGGTCAACGTTTTGTGAAATTTTGAACAATTTTTGTTGAGCAATTCTACTCTAACATCAGTTTTATTAAGTTTTTAAATATTTAATACCTTGTACTTGTATTGTATAAATATTCCAAAATACTTTTCTTATTTATATATAAATATTATACAATGTTTATATCTTGAGATTGGAAAACAATATTAAAAACTCGGTAAGATTACAAATCGATATCAAGCTATTATTCAATTTATCATTTATTATAACAAAAAAGGAAAGAAGATAAATTAGGAACCCCGAAGTTTGTATACCATTGCAATTTGCAATTGTGTAATTAAAAAAAAATAATAATCAAAAATAAAAAACTCAACTTTAGCTGACTTTCCGTTGATCTCATATAAATTGACCGACGCTATGACCGCTTTACGAATAAGGAGACCGTTATTGATCAAATTAAAAATACTATTATAAAACATTAACAATACATCAGGCTATTAACGAAGATATTAAAAAATAACGAAGTAAATTTTATATTAATTTAAATTTTAATTTCGATTGTTCCTATAATAAAAATTATTAAAGCTAAAACCAAATTTTTTAATTAATAAAAATGGTTTTAACGTAGATCAAAAATATTGAATAACTGCGATATAGTTTTAATTCCTGTAATTTCTTCCATCGTTCCTATTGTAGCTATATGATATAGCCGTTCGATCGGAGCTACTCTTACTACTATGTATACTACTTGCAATTGAAGAAAGATTATATAGATCAAGATGCTTCACTATATAGCAAAGCCCCGGTGATAATACTCTCCAAGGGTAACAAAAAATACTCAAAAAATAACGAAAGAACTTATAATTTGTATAAAAACAGTCTCTTATTTATTATTTAACGAACTTTCTGTTTTCGGTTAATTTTATGACCTCCACGACACATGATCACCCGTAGTGTCTTAAGGACACAAAATGTAATAATTGCAAATATAAATAAGAGTGCTACTAGAAAAGTGCCTAGGACATCCAGGCTGTGGTAGGTCATGAAGTCCAACTCCCTACCGGCTACACGCATGTGAGACGCACCCTTGTGCCGCAGGACGTAGTGCGTCCACCAGATGGCCTTTTCCAGAGGCTTTGTGGGTTGATCTCGATATTGGGCCGCTATCGTTCTTGCTGTGACCTCAAAATTCTTCTCCTTGATCAGCCGCTGGATGGTGGACTTAAGCTCGTCGATAGTCATTTCCTTAAAGTTAAGAACCAAACCTATACCCTGCCGACGGACATGGTCCATGTTGCGGAACTGGTCGTAGAAGAAAGGCAATCCCAGCATGGGCGTCCCGTGGTGAATACTCTCGACAGTGCTCTGCAGTCCTCCGTGGGTGATGAAGAGCTTAACCTTTGGATGGGCCAGAATATCCTGCTGGGGGAACCACTTCCTAATTAATACATTGGCAGGCCTACCAGCCAGCTGCTCGTCGTCGAACTTCCACAGGATACGCTGTGGCAGACTTTCGAATGTTTCCATCAATACTTTAAGCCGCTCTTCTGTCAGTGTTTTGCCTCTGACATTGGTGCCCAGAGAGAAGTAGATAACCCCATTCTCGCCAGAGCCTTGGATAAAGTCCTCCAAGTTCAGTGGCAAGGCCGTTGGCTGCCAATCGATATGCATGCCACCCACTTCAATCACATTTGGAGCCAAGGGTCGCGGCGGGGCCAGTGTAAAGTGTTGATTTACAAGCACCAGAGCAAAGTTTTGGGTTATCTCCGATAGGGGTTTCTTATCGGCAATTTTCGGGAAGTACTTCCTATACAGGGCCTCGTGTTTATCTGCATACCGCCATCTCCAGTTAAACCAGGAAATCGATCGCTCAACAAAATGAGCCAAGCGGCCAGAGTAGGTCTCCAGATTGCGCCAGTGGAATGATGGAGACTGGAGGTACGACATCGGGGATGTATTGCCCACCAATTCGTCTATCTTCCAGTCGATGCCATATGATCCTATTCCGATTATGGGGGCATCGAAGTAGGCCGCCAGGCCATAGAGAGCATCCATCCGCCATAAGTCTATGATAATCAAGTCAAACTGCGCTTTTCCCGGCTTGAGAATCTCCCGACGCACCCCGTCATTGTTCAGCACTTTCTTTGCGATATTCAAGTTGCAGTCGTTAATGTAGTCATTGTACTCCCAAGTGCCAGAGGACGTGGTTAAAATCTTCACAAGTTCTGGAATTAGTTTATTGTTTATTTGCAGCCAAGACTAGAATATATTATATAATAGCTTAGTCTCTAAATTCATTTCATCATTAAAAATTATTTTAGACCTTGAATTTGGTGTTCTTTTGTGTACTTACTTTCATTAAAGTCAAACAGTTCCGGAACAGTAATTTCGCGGATATTATCAAACGGCTCTTTTAAGGGAAACGGACTCACGAGAGTTATTTCATGTCCCAAAGACGCCAAGCCCTTTAGATACGGCAAGGAGTGGTAGAGGTGCGAGTTACTCGGTATGGGATACAAGGCCAGAATGCGAGCAGCGTCCAGATACCCAGGAAGGAGACCCACCAGCAGACAGAACCAAGTCGGTGGTAACATACTTAGTCCTACCATGTGTTGCCCTGCAGCTCAGATGAAAGACTAAACGGTATAGCTCACCAGCAAGATACGATAAGATTAATCACAAAGTAGAGACATTGACACAATAAATTACCAACTTTCTTTTCGATAGTTTAAACCAATAAAGACAGGCAAACTAGGGAAAGAACACTATTAGAGTGGGCTGTATATCAACAAACTCATATCTGGCGGCTCATTATCTATGTCGTTTCCAAGTGGTTTGCTTGCTGACTTGATAAGATTAAAATACTTTACAGCCTTTTATGTTTAATTACAACACCAATTTAAATATTTTATTATGCGTAACAAAAGACAAATAATTAAATACAAAAAATCATTACCTATAATGCTCCTTTAGTTTCTTTTTAGAGCTTCCAAGACCAGCTAGCTTTGCTATTTTCCACACAATGCATATACTTATCACAATGGCCAGCAGGACTCCACCCAAGAGGGTTCCAATGACATCCAGACTATGGTACGCGAAGAAACCCAAGTCCTGGCCAGACACTCGCATGTGGTAGGCTCCCTTGTGCCGCAGCACATACTCTGTCCACCAGATGGCCGTGTCCAGTGGACTCATGGGCTGATCCCGATACCGATCCGACATCTGACTGGCAGTCTGTGCAAATCGCGACTCCGTGAGCAGCCTCTCTATTGTCTCCCTGAACTCCTGTTGGGTCATTGTCTTGTGATCCAGCCCCAGGCCGAATCCCGCCTGCGTGGCCCGCTTTACGTTCAGGAACTGATCGTAGAAGAAGGGCAGCCCCAGAACGGGCTTGCCATGATGGATGCTCTCTATGGTGCTCAGCAGTCCGCC
Organism: Drosophila kanapiae; assembly: GCA_008042475.1. Classification (NCBI taxonomy): domain Eukaryota; kingdom Metazoa; phylum Arthropoda; class Insecta; order Diptera; family Drosophilidae; genus Drosophila; species Drosophila kanapiae. The sequence goes on from VNJM01003026.1 coordinate 812,518, forward strand.
ATGCGTTATGAACAACTTAACCTTCGGATGGGCCAGGATGTCGGGCTGTGGGAACCACTTGCTTATGAAGACATTAGCGGGTTTTCCCGGCAGCTGGTCGTCCTCGAACTTCCACAGGACTCGCTGCGGCAGGCTGGCGAAGGTCTTCAGAATCAGCTCCCTTCTGTCAGCCGGCAGATCTTTGCTCTTTACATTCGAGCCCAGAGAAAAGTAGATCACGCCCTGCTCTCCAGAACCCTCAATGAACTCTTCCAGATTCTTGGGCAGTGGAGATGGTTTGTGGGATATGTGGAGACCACCAACCTCGATCATATTTGGAACGTAAGGCCGCGGGAAGCTCAGCGAGAAGTGCTGATTGAGGAGCACCAGGGAGAAATTCCTGTTTAGCTCCGTCAGGGGTACACGTGCCGAGGCCAACGGGAAGTGCTCCGCATACATCTTCTCCTGCTCCGGCATGTGCACATACCAGTAGTTGAGCCAGGAAATCGTAGTATCCACAAAGTTGTGTATCCGCTCACCGAAAGTCATACGATCGGTGAAACCCGCTGTCACCAGGGGAATGTACGATAGGGGAGAGACATTGCCGACCAGCTCATCGATGTTGTAGTCGGTGCCAAAGGTGGAGATGCCAATGATGGGTGCATTAAAGTGAGCCGCAAACCCGTAGTAGGCATCCGAGCGCAGAGCCTCAACAATGATCAGATCGTAACGATCCTTTCCAGGCGGCAGTAGGGTCTGCTGCACCTCCTTGTTAGTGAGAACAGCGCGCGTGATGCTCACAAAGAATTCGTTTATAAAGTTGTTCTCCTCCCAAAGGTTCATGGGATCGTTTAAGTTGTTTATGATATCTGAAATTATTAAGGAACTCAACTAAGCATAAAAATAGCAGTAGGTTCAGGCAATATTTATTTGAAACCAAACCTTTTTCTTTAATATAATATATAAGTTCACACTAATCCTACTTACTATTGTAGTTGTCGAACACTTCCAGCACTGGAATGTCTCGAAAGTTGTTAACTGGTTTCTTCTGGGGGAAGGCATTGATCGAGGTCACCTCGTGACCCCGGGATGCTAGAGTCTTTAGATAGGGCACCACATTGATGTACTGCGAGGGTCCTGGGAAAGGGAATATGGCCAGTATCCTGGCTGCCTCCAGGCAAGCTGGAAGAATCAGCAACAAACTGAACAGACGAACCGACAGCATCGTCCCGACCAAGCAAACTCAAGCGATGAACTGAATCTGTAAACCTTACGGCGGGTTATCTACGGCTATTAGATAAGACTTTGAGCCACTGACATGCGATGGCAATTCGCTTGAGATGCGATTACGGAAATTTCGTAGGCGCTCCACATCTCACCGTCGCACCCCATCAAAACATACAATGTCAAGTAAGAAGGGTACAGTCGGGTATTCTCGAATGTTAAATATTCAAAATTTTATTTGAATTTGAATTTTTCAATTCTATCTTTTGAACTTAATTAATTTTGTAGAACATTGGTGTGAGCCCAAAAGATTTAACGATAAATGCATTGACTGCCGATAGATCATAATTGTTTATTTTAATTTAGTTACAATAAGAATTATTTATAAACGAAAAATAAAAAATAAAAATACCGAGACAGGGTTCAAACCCGCTACACGGCTGCGTGCCACCACTTAGCATGCCTTTTAAGCCTTTTAAAGCCTGTCTTAAAACTTTACAATTACTTCAATTATACTTATATTTTCAGAAAGCGAACGCCAAGATTTTATAACATATTTTTTATCAAAAATTTAATTAGTTATAGAAAATATACATACTTAATTGAGCCAAAGATGCCTCCTTCTCCCGGTTAAATACATTCTCGGTTGGCACTAAATTATAATACCTTTGAACCCCATAAGTACCGGGTAAAATAATAAATTGCTCAATTGAATTAACAATTGATTGCATTAAAAAAAAAAGACCTTGATTATTTAGCTTTTAATTAATAAGAAAATGATATATATTAATAATTATTTTAATCATGGTTACTATCTAAAAATATATTTTTCAATTTGCAGTTAGACTTATAACAACAATTTGAGTCTAAATTTGTCTCAGTGTAATATCTATGGTTGTGATAGCTCAAAGTGAACTGATAAACAATGGCTGGCGTTTATGCGTGCTGAAAAACGATGTTAATGATTACGTTTGATGCTTTAACAGTATAGGTTGGCATGTATAAATATTAATGCCCACATGCCTTAACCTGGGGTTGCATTACAAATACATATCATCTGGTATTATTCCTTCTGATTCCTAAAACTCTAGTGAAATTTAATAGCTTCCTCAATATATATATCTACTGCGGACCAATGAATATCTTTATTAAGTTTCAAGTGTATATATACATTTCCCCAAAATAACTACCAACTACATTTACTTTAATGGTCTTTAATCACAATTAAAATGTTGTTCTTATCCAGTAGAGTGTTAGGTTCAATATGTTATGAGTGCTTTAAAACAAAACAAATAACAGATCGTTGAGTGCATAAACGCGACTAGTTAATGGACTTTAATTGGTTACTGGGTCTTCAATTTGCTCGCCGACCCACACAGCCTGGCGATGATATAACCGATGCCCCTCAGTAGATAGATCAAAGCAATCACGAATATCAGTGTGGCGGCAGTTGCGACCGCGATTATCAGTCCCCAGGTATCGAATCCATGCAACTGGATGAAACTCAGATCTCGGGAGACACACCTTAAGTGATTGGCTCCCTTGTGCCGCAATACGTACTCAGTCCACCAGACGGCGCGCTCCAGGGCTGTTTCCTTTTGATCTCGGAACAACTTGGACTTGGTTTGAGCCGCGGTCGCGTAGCTAGGATTGCTCAACATTTCCTGGATCAGGGATGTGAGTTCTGTGGCATTGGCGCTCCACAAATCTGCACTGAGGCCATAGCCCGCCTGCTTCGCCCGCTGGACATTCAGGTGCTGGTCATAGAAAACGGGCAGACCCAGAACGGGCTTCCCGAAGTAAATACTCTCGATGGTGCTCAGCAGGCCGCCGTGGGTAATGAACAGCTTGACGTTCGGATGGGCCAGCAGGTCCGGTTGGGGGAACCATTTGCTGATAAACACATTTTCCGGCTTACCGGGCAGCTGATCGTCCTCGAACTTCCACAAAACACGCTGTGGCAAGCTGGCGAACGTCTCCATCAGAACCTCACGCCGGGCTGGCGGTAAGTCGGCGCTCTTAATATTCGATCCCATGGAGAAGTATATGATTCCTTCGGTTGATTGTTCCACGAACTCGGCCAGTTCTTTGGGCAGATCCTGTACCTTTCGCTGCTGCTGCAAATGGAGTCCTCCCACCTCAATCATATTGGGCAGGTAGGAACGTGGATAGCTCAGCGAAAAGTGCTGACCCAGCAGCACCAGCGAAAACCTATCCATAACCTCCTCCAGAGATTGCCGTGCAGATGGAAAGTATTTGGCATACAGCTCCCTTTGGGTGGGCAGGTGGACAATCCTCTTGTGCACCCAAATGACGACGGCCTCCCACACATTCCACAGACGATCCTCGAAACCCATTCGCTCTGTGCGCGACGACAGGAGCATGGGATTGTAGGACAATGGCGATATATTCCCCATTAACTCATCTATATGACGATCCGTGCCGTATGACGAGATCCCCATGGTTAAGGCTCCGAAATGCTGGGCCAGACCGAAGAGAGCCTCGTTCTGCACAGTTTCCACTACGACCAGATCGAAGCGCTCCCCACTGGCCAATAGGTCCTTCACAGCTGGCTCGTCTAGGATACATGTGGTAAGCAGATTAAGGAAGTCCGTGGTCATGGTCAGCGTTGTCCATTGACTGGATGTCTGGTCGTAGGTGAAATTCGCAAATGCTGAAATATAAAAGGGATTCTTGAAATATTTTTATATTTTCATATCAGAAATATGATGTTCTTTCTTATCAACCTTTATAGATTGTTAAAACTTTTCGATTTAATCACGAACATTTTTACGTGAAAAATTCCACGACTCTTCAAGTGCACTCACCCACCATTATTTCGTGAATTTTCTTGGCTCCAATTACACGAAAATTCGGCTCGATTTTATCGCTGCCAAAGGTATTGATCACGGTTACGTTATGACCGCGTCGGGATAACTCCTTCAGATACTGCTCGGCAAATATGTACTGCGATCGGCCTGGGAAGGGGAACACGGCCAGAATACGTGAACTTTGAACCTCACCCTTGTCAGGCGTTGAACCCAGCCCCATCCCAACCAGCAATACGAGCAGCAGACCTCCGAGGAGCGGGCCCAGCGCAGTTCCAGACCATGTCAATCTCATTTCCGTAGCAACCACAGCGATTCGCTGGCAAACGACAACTAATCTCGCATTGAAACATTTTCTATATATTTATTTATCGGGGAACGACGATTAAAAGCGTTGCCAAATTTTGCTCGCTCTGAACATCAGCGGTTCGCTGGAGCGAGACAGAGTTTGTTTTTGTTTTTTAAATATTATGTTCTCTCTATATATGTACATATACATGTATATTTTTCGGCGTCACCGGCTTGCTTCTGACAAAATTTGTTGATTGTTTACGTTTAAATACAGTATTTGGTTGTTATGCAAGCGATGAGCGAAGTGAGGCTCGCTCTCTTTGGCTCTACGTTTCTCTTTGGAACTCAGTGAGTAAATCAAAATCAACTCTTCTCTCTTTTTTCTGGGTTCCGTCTTTGTTTTTGTTTACTCGAACTTTTAATTGAACGCTGTTTTTCGCACTGAGAGAATGTTTATTCTACTACACTACCAAAAAGTTGTCATATCAGTTAGGCTTTGCCGAATATAAACTTGTTTGTTTATTTCACCAAAAATTAAACGAAAAAAAATATTTATTGAATTAGTTAATAGTAGTTTTCAGAAATGTTGCCTTATTAAAGCCAATTATTAAAGTACAATCGTTTTATAAAACAAACACCCCATGATTATTATTTTTTAAGAGTTGCTTTATTTTAGAAATAATATTTGATAAATGCACTATTATAAAAAGAAAAACTCACTTATAACCCTCCAGGTTATTAAGTTTTGTGGAATAAAAAACATTTTTAATAAATAGTTGCAAAATCATTTGAATCCGCAATTTATTTAAATTTGAAGCTATGTGAAGTAAAAAAAATTTCAGTAATTAAATAAAATCAATTCCAAAGTGGGAAAACATTGTTCATCACATATCGTACTGTTAAGCATCCATTTCATATTTGTAAAATTCAAAATGATAATTTCAACCTTTACCTATTTTCAAATACCTGTATTATTTTTTATTATATTATATATATATTTAAATAAAAAATAATTGGAATTAAAATATATTCATTTACTTATTTTCATCAGCAAAAAAGCTTGGAAACTCTTTTAACCATCATAAATAAAGGGAAAAGATTAGATAAAGTTTCTACATCGCTTATCATTCATAGTCCTTGCTGTAATCTACACAAAAATAATTTAATATTACAATCAATTTCAATTGAAATCAACTCATATGATTTGGAGCATTGCAACATTGCAACTTATTCATAGCTATATGTATACTATATACCCGAAATATGCAGAATGAATTCCTAACTTGATTAAATGTAACTTAGTGAAATAATTTATTGCCACATCGCAGATAGGTAACTTATAGCCATTCAAATAACTATACTTTAATATGGCAGAATTCATTATAAGCCAATTCTTACTACAAAATAAAATAAGTTCCTTAAAAGTTACACCTTAAACTAAAATACTTAATTATTTCAACCATGCAACTCATCACTACGTGAAAGGGTAAAAACCGCTCTGTCAGTCGGGACAAGTGGTTGACGAGGCACTTCCATTTGAAAAGGGCCAAGAAAACGAAGGCAACTACCAAGGTTATTCGGATTCCGACTATCAGGAACTTGTCCAGAGAATAGTATTCGACCAACTTCACATGTGACGAAGAAACCTTTAAATGCTTTGCTCCATTGTGCCGCATGACGTACTCCGTCCAGTAAATGGCCACATCCAAAGGATGACTAAGATGATCCCGAAATCTTTTAGAAACTGCTATTGTGTTTTCTCTGAAAGTTGGCTCGATAATCAGCCGATCCACAGTCTCCTTCAGCTCCTTTCCAGTAACGCTGTTTATGCTCACCTGGAGGGCAGCACCTTCCTCCAGCAAGACGGCCAAGTTCCGGAATTGATCAAAGCACAGAGGCATGCCCAGCACTGGCTTCGCATAGTAGGCAGCCTCAATGATGCTCAATATCCCCCCATGGCTAATGAAAAGCCTTACGTTTGGATGGGCCAGGATGGCCTGCTGGGGCAACAGCTCGGCCAGGTAGATATTATCAGCTACCCTACCCGTGGGTTCACCTTCAAATTTCCAGATCACACGTTGCGGCATTCGCCCAAAGATCTCCAGCAGCATTTTCTGCGTTTCTTCCGGCAAATCCTTGCTCCGGAACTCCACACCCAAAGCGAAGTAGATCACACCGTGCTCCGCCTCATCAATAAACTGCTGTAGCTCTCCGGGAAGCTTTGGATCCTCCTTTGGAATATGGAACCCAGCCACCTCAATCATTCCCGGAACACTTGACCTGGCCCGAAAGAGGCTAAAGTGCTGATTAAGTAAAATCAAAGAGAAGCCGTGGCGGATCTCCGTAAAGCTCTTCTCCAAGTGCCCAAAGAACTGTTCGTGGACTTGTTCCAGCTTCGGAAGGAACACCAGTTGCATCAGTAGCCATTCTTCTGTTGTATAGTACCAATTGTATATTCGATCCCAAAGACTCTTTACGGATCTCTCTTCCATAGGTATAAGCGGCTCCAGCACCATGGACGACCCGTGACCCACAAGGCTGTTAAGGTTCCAGTCCGCTCCGCAAGTAGAGATACCCATAAGCGATGCGTTGAACTGAGCTGCCAAGCCAAATAGCACATCGGTGAAGGACGGTTCCACAACTACTAAGTCGAAGACAGTATTCGATTGCATCATATTCCGAACCTCCAAGTTATTGAGCACATTCAGCGACGCTTTAATCATGATTCTCGTCATGGAAGCTGTTTCTTCCCACTTGTTTGTCGAATTGGGTATTACCGTATACTCTACAAAATCTAAAAAATATAAGAGTAAACCAAAATAGAACGAACGATGTAAGAAATCTGTGAGATACTAACTATTATATAATACTCAACTTATAAAGCTCAACTTACGGTACTTAATAGTTAATAGACAAATCTTTGTTTTAGTGAACCAACTATTATGTCAAAGTCACGCAACATTCTTTTGTTATAAAATAATAATAGTTTCTACTTTATACTAGCTAATGAAGATTGTTGACGAAAGGAAAACAAGGTGGAAAAAGCCTTCAAAGATATGTAGTCATCGAAATTCACACGGATGAGTAAGTGCACTGTGCACATCCAAGAAATCGGTGACGGAAGAATTAAACAAAAAAATCAGATGAATGTACAGTGTCGCATAAACGAACTGTATAGGCAGTTGACTTAAAAGTCATGGGAGAGTAAGTCGTCTTACCACAAATTTCCACTATTTTTTAAAGACATTAAATTAAAACAATTCGAAGATCTCCTTATTTTAACTCGACCGCTTTCTACAAATTTGACGATAAATGTGAAAATGATGGCCTAACGCAATACAAATTAGATTTAGATTTTTATTTGTTTTGATCATATCCCCTCACATACCTGCCAATACTTTATTATTATCCGTTATGCGTATATACTTTACATTGTCCACGGAATGGCAGTGCTGATAGGCATGGATCACTGTCAGCTGGTGACCCCGATCAGCGAGGGCCCTTACGTAGGGAGTCATCAGCAAGCACTGCGAATAGGACTCGAAGGGGGCGATGACAAGGACTCGAGCGCCATGCGTCGAACTGATCAAACAAAGCAGCGGGAGAATCCATCGCCCCATTGCGAACATATCGATCGAATGCCAGCTTTTCAACTAACTGACTGTGTGACTTTGTCGCGATTGCAACTCTTTTGCGTTTTCTCTCTGATTAGATTGCCCATTTGAGCATGTTTGGTTCTGCCTCAGAACAACGCAGTAATTACCCACCGCGATCTATTTGAGTTTTAAGTTATGGAAAATAGAAAAAAAAAAAAAAACAAAATTAACCTATACGCATGACAATTTTATTTAGACAAAGCCATTACATATCTTTTATATAACATCTTTTATATAACATACATCCTTAACTATACATACATTACATAATGTATACTTAAATGTATCAAACTTAATAAATTTGTTTTAACAAATAAATGAGTAAGACTTAGGAAATAAAAATATTATAATTGACTGATAGGTGACCGCGCCTAGACAAAAGCACTTAGTCGATGCCAACAATAAGCCTGGAAACACTTTTAACTATCATAAATAAAGGGTATAATTAAGATAAGATAATGCTTCCACTGCGCTTATCATTCATTGTCCCTGCTGTAATCAAGCTAAAAACAATAAAAGTTATTATTACAATCGAATTCAAAACACTTTAACTACGCAGCTGGTCAGCGCTTTTGATACCATTAATTGTTTCAGAACTCTATCCTAATGCTGTAAAAGTTAAACTTTACTTGCAGTTTGTTAACATGTAATTTTATTTAGTTAAAAATCAAACTTAAGTACTTATATATTTTAACTATCCAACTTATTATCATTTGGATCGGCCCAAAATGCTCCCCAAGTTTAGCCAAATGGCGAAGGAAGCACATCCACTTGGAAAAGGCCAAGAAAATTATGCTTATCGACATGGCTAATCGGACTCCGACCATCACAAACTTATCCACAGAATAGTATTCCACAAGCATTATTTGAGACGGAGAGACTCTTATATGATTTGCTCCCTTGTAGCGCAAGACGTACTCCGTCCAGTAAATGGCCACATCCATGGGATGCATGGGCTGATCTCGAAATATTTTAGATATTGCCAACGATCTTTCACTGAAACTTGGATCGCTTATCAGACGATCCACAGTCTCCTCCAGCTCCTTCCCAGTCACGCTGTTAATGCTCACCTGGAGGGCAGCACCTTCCTCGAGCATGACCTCCAAGTTTCGGAATTGATCGAAGAGCAAAGGCATGCCCAGCACTGGCTTCGCATAGTAGGCAGCCTCAATAATGCTTAGCATTCCGCCGTGGTTCATAAATACCTTCACGTTCGGATGGGCCAGGATGGCCTGCTGGGGCAACAGCTCGGCCAGGTAGATATTATCAGCTACCCTACCCGGTGGCTCACCTTCAAATTTGAAGATCACACGTTGCGGCATCCGTCCAAAACTCTCGAATAGCATTTTCTGGGTTTCTTCTGGCAAATCCTTGATCCGCAACTCCACACCCAAAGCGAAGTAGATCACACCATGCACGGCCTCATCGATAAACTTTTGCAGATCCTCGGGAAGTTTTGGATCCTCCTTGGGGATGTGGAAACCGGCTACCTCAATCATTCCCGGAACACTCGACCTGGCCCGAAAGAGACTAAAGTGCTGATTAAGTAAAATCAGAGAGAAGCCGTGGCGGATCTCCGTAAAGCTCTTCTCCAAGTGCCCAAAGACGTGATCGTGTACTAGTTTTAGTTTCGGGAGGAACACCAGTTGCAGCAGTAGCCACTCCTCGGTTGTGTAATACCAATTAAACATGCGGTCCCACACGTTCTTTACAGATCTCGACCCCATAGGCATTAGCGGTTCTAGTACCATGGATGACCCATGACCCACAAGGGTGTTAAGGTTCCAGTCCGCTCCGCAAGTTGAGATACCCATAAGCGATGCATTAAAGTGGGCAGCCAAGCCAAATAGCACATCGGTGAAGGACGGTTCCACAACTACCAAGTCGAAGGTGGTATTCGATTGGACCAACTTCCTAACTTCAACATTATTGAGCACATTCAGCGACGCGTTAATCATGATCCTCGTCATGGAAGTCATTCCTCCCCACTTGTTCAAGGTTGATGACAGTAGCATGAACTCTTCAAAATCTGGAATAATTGAAAGAAAACAATGCCTATAACACTTTACAACTTTTTAAACGATATGGGATTATAAAAAATTAGCTACCCGAACAAATTTTTGAACAAACTTGGATGAAAAAAATGGAAGTTATTAAAAAGAAAACTTGCAACCTGCTACCTATCTCGCATATATATTTTGTTGGTACTCAATTGTTGGTACATATTGTGTTATGTTTCGATTATTGAAGATTGTGCTTTATTATGAATATTGTTGCATATCACAATGGAGCTCAATACTTTTTTTCCCGTGTATCTGCCTGGAACCCTTTAACTTTAAACTTTTGATTGTCATTCGATCTTATCACTTTACGACCGTGATGTGATTGTGGTGTTATCTCGCTGCTATAGTTATTTTGTCGAATTTCTGAGTTTTCCGCAGCTCAACTGGACATAAAGTTCACATACCTGAGAACACGTTAGTATTATCCGTTATGCGTATGTACTTCACATTGTCGATGAGATGGCAGTGCTGGAAGGCATGGATCACCGTCAGCTGGTGACCCCGATCGGTCAGCGCTCGTATATAGGGCGTCATTAGAAGGCACTGCGAATGGGACTCGAAGGGGGCGATGACGAGGACTCGTTCTGCGCGGGTCCAGCTGAGCAGCCAGAGCAGCGGGAGAAGCCATCGCCCCAGGGCGAACATATCGATCGAACGCCAGCTTTTCGACTGACTAAGTAGAGAGCCAGCCATTGGAACTCTTTGGCATTTTCGCTCTTTGTGCCCGCTGATTAGATTGCTACCTCGAGCATGTCTGGCCAAGTACTCCGGACCTGACCGAGGCAGTACTACTTCGGGCGGCGGCATGTGCGGTCGATTTGTGTGAGATGACGAGGAGCCCGGGCATCGCTGGTCTGCTGCTCCCGGCTCTTCTATGCGGCCTGCTGTGCCCTCAATTGGTCAGGACTGAGAACATTTTGGCCATCTTCTCGTACACCTTCGGGTCGTCCTACCTGCTGATCACACCGTACCTGAGGAGCCTTGTGCAGCGAGGTCACCAGCTGACCCTGATATCGGCCCCCACCGAAATGCCCGAAATTGAGGGAGTGCATCATATTCGCGTCGCCAAACTGGATATGCTCATGAAAAGTAATTACGTTTCTAAATTGGAGTTGAACTCTAACTAAAATTAATTCGTGTAAATTGTGTGTTATTAAAATGTGAACTTTATATGGATTATCCTGAGTGATATGGACTATGAGTTAAATAAACAATAACATTGCTAATATAAATAGACGCTCATTAAGCTCTAATTTGAACTGGAAAATTCATTCGGTAAAGAAATTTTTTCTAGTTTACTTCTTGAAAAGATTAATGTTAATTCAAATAGATTTTTGTTAAACTAGGTCAGATACATCTCATCCCCTTTTCAACTCTGTGAAGGTTTCTATTAAGTAATGAAAAAAAAGTGTTTAGTGACAATCAAAAGTTACATAAGTGAACTAAATATGCGTTCTATTACTGATAAAAAAAAAATATATGAAATATCTGCGATTAAAATCCGTTCACAGTACTCTTGGAGTATAACTACGACTTCGAGCAGAGCAAGTGGATGGAGGCCCAGTTCGTGTCCGATTATTTCTACAACTGTTCGAGTTTCGTGCTCGAGGATCCCGGCGTGCAGGAGCTGATCCGCAATACCACTGCCCAGTACTCTATGGTCATTCTGGAGGCATCGCACACCGATGCCCTGTATGGCTTCTCGCAGATCTTCAACGCTCCGCTGGTGGGTATAGCTGCCTATGGATCGGCGTGGAATATAGACTTTCTGGTGGGCAATTCGGCTCCGAGTGTCTACGAGCCAATGTCCACCCTGGGCTACACGCCTGGACTCAGTCTGCTGGAGAAGTGGCACAACCTTATCTTCATCACGGAGGAGCGACTGGTTGAGCGATTCATTTACCTGCCCCGTCAAATCGATCTATACAAACAGCATTTCCCCGGCGTGACAGCCAGTCTTCATGACCTTCGGCGGAGATTCTCGCTGATCTTAATTAATCAACACTTTAGCATGGGACGGGTTCGGAGCAATGTTCCCAATATCGTGGAGGTGGCGGGAATGCACTTGCACGAGCCCCCGCAGCCCCTAGGAGAGGAACTTAAACAGTTTCTGGATGAAGCCGAGCACGGAGTGATCTATTTCTCCATGGGTCTGCAGATGCTAGACAAATGGCTGCCGCCGGAAATGGTGACCACATTCTTGTCTGCCTTCAAGCATTTGAAGCAGCGCGTAGTTTGGAAGAGAAACGACCCCAAGATGGCCAGTAAATCGACGAATGTGTATGCCAGAGGACATCTGCCGCAGCGTGCGATCCTCAAGCATCGCAATGTCAAGCTATTCATCACCCATGCCGGTCTTCTGAGCACCATCGAGTCCACCCACTACGCCGTTCCCCTGTTGTGTCTGCCGATCTTCTTCGATCAGTTCCAGAACAGCGATCGCATGGAGAAGTTGGGCGTGGCCCGGAGTCTGGCCATAACGAGCCTGACGCCAGAGTTGTTGGTGGAGGCCATCGGGAACCTGGTCCAGAACGACAGCTACAAGCAGAGGGCCCTGGAGATGTCCGCCAGATTCCACGACCAGCCCATGCCGCCCATTGAGACGGCGCTCTGGTGGACGGAGTATGTCCTGCGGCACAAGGGAGCCGATCACATGCGAATCGCCGAGCAGGAGATGTCACTGATGCAGTACTACAACGTGGACGTGGTCTCGGTGCTTTTCGGCAGGATCGGTCTAAGTGCCATATTTGTGATCTGCGTAAGCTATAAGCTTGTTTCTTTGGCCACACGAAACCTTGAGTATCGCTTTAATGTTCCAATGGTGAGGTGACCTCAAAGATATTTTAAGTATAACCTAGATAAACATATAAAATGTGCTCTCTAATTGCCCAAGTTGTAAATATAAAACAAAGCAACCTTTTGTTTTAAAAAGTGTTATAATCTAGAATTTGTTTAATATAATATAATAATTATATTGAAAATATAGTGTATTTGGCAAAAACTTTTAATGAAGACAGATCTCTGTATTTTATTAATTTTCTTTATGGCAACTTTTAGTTAATTCGAAAATAAAATAAAGCGCAATATGACTATCTATCGGTTTTAAGTCCTTTATTATTAACCACATTTGCTATAATAATATAATAATATTCTTAGGAACACTAAACATTATTACATTGCTTTGTTTGCTTAAGCTGAAGGTTATAAATTGATAAGCGGAGTCAAAAATCGAGTGAAGACTAACAGAAATAGGTGTATTTATTGTAAATGTCTGTATCAGACCCTGATAAAGTATTATCTTATCAGTCGGTGGAATAGCAACAGAATACGAAAAAGTATTTCCTTGCATGAAAAATGTTTGATAATTTATAATCTCTGTTCTTTTTCAGCAATTAAATAATTTTAATCGTTTGTAATTAGCTTGAAAGCCTTATAAATCTATTGATTCTGATTGCAAATTTTTCAGCAACCATAAATGCAAATATTAAATACAAGAAAAGGAAATTGATGGAAGAGAGGCCGCTCCTTTAAGTATCCTGTATATTCTAATTAGAAAACTTCACCAGTCGTTATCTATCCGAACCCTTTTCCTTTCATTCCCTTCTTTATTCGTTCTTTTTTTGGCCATAAACATAACCGCGCTCATTACGCATTTTACATCAATCAGCACGTGCCCAGCATGTTTTCAACTCTTTTTTTATAAAAAAAAAAAAAACAAGAAAAACCGAAATGAAAAGGGGAATTGAAAAAAGGGGAATACTGGAAGAAAAAAGGACATTAAAATGCGCAGGACAAGCAGATGAAAAAAGTGCGCACAATTGCGCTCACAATTGCTGGGTAAAATACCCCCAGGAACGTGAATCAGAAGACGTCTGTGTTGGAGGACAAAACTTGTGGTCTGCCATGGAACAGGACGTTCCTGAAAGTGTAGAGAGCTTCCCCTTGAAAACCAGTGGAGCGTTATGTCTGTGACGGTCCATCGATAGCCAAGGTAACGAACGCACCGCGCATAAAAATAGACCCAACTACAGGGATCAGTCCGTAAAATGGGCTTGAAAAATCCACTTGGAAAAATAATTACAAGCCTTTTGATAAAGGTCTGAGCATTTGTTTGTAGAATTCACCGATTAGATACGGTAATTGTACGTTGTTCCTATCAATATTTGGGTAGCCCTCAATGACACACAATTCGAGCTGTGGAAAAGTTTTCAAACTTAAATACTAATCAGTACTACTGACATTTTTTATTACGAACAAGTTGAAAGATTTTTTTTTAAATAATTATTTAAACTAGAACATTTTAAGGATTTTAAACATCTATTTGCCAATACAAACTGTATTTCCAGCTCATCAAATTTATGTTCGTCCCTTTACAAGCTGATACTAGTAATTGAAAAAAATATATATGTATATATAAAATGTGTTCGCCAAAAATTGGCATACTAATAAGTTAGGCGGAATGGTCCAAGCCCCAGCAGAAACCAAATTGCACTCAACGTGTTGTCAATTTTATGTTTATTGCAGATTTTTATTTGATTTTATGTATGCAACATTTGAATTTATGTGCCGGCCATAAACTGCCACCGAGTCTAATCCAAAAATTCTTGTAAAATTGCCAAAACCCCGCCGCCGCTGGTAGGATGGAGTGGGAGAGAGTTGACCCAAGTTAGGCCAGTTTTATTGGCCATTTGGCAAAGACGCCAAGGGAACTTCGCTGGCGCTGCTGCTGCTGCTGCTCTTGGCCAATACTCAAGTGGGCGGCTTTCATTGGCGCTTAACTAACTGAAATTAAGTAAACTTTTCTTTTGACTTTCATAAGCCTTTTAATAAGCCATAATCCCCGCTGGCATTATCTGGCCCCCGACATAAGCGCACAAAGGACAAACGCCCACAGACACACGCATAATAAAATCTAATTAACATCCCGCACTGAGCTCGTGAAAACCTCACGCAATAAAAATCATCAATAGTAGGAAAGAAGTTTATTAAAAGTGATTTTCATCACTGCGACGCCCAAGTCTCTGGGGCTCGACGGGGATGGATGCTGGTGCAGAGATAACAGGAACTAATGTAGGGGCAGGAACTAACATATCCAGGGCTGATTAACTTTATAACACGTGAGCTGCTGGTCTTCTGCCTTTCTTGGGCCCAAAGAATGACTGTAGTCCTAGTTGTATACACTTCCATATGTGGAGAGCATTAGCTACTTTGAGAGGCAGCACAGATGAATGAATTTCATTTTATTTCCTTATTTTATGTTGAATGTCAAGCTTATATTTTTATTTAAAATTTATATTAAATATATATTTTATAATATTAATATTGATATTTATATATAAAAGATTAATATAAATATTAATATAATAAATGTATAAAATATTTATATTTAAAAGGGATACAAATTATTCTGTTGGTTTGACTTCAAAGCGTACTTTATTCTGTACGTCTAAAAAACTTTAATTTCAGAGGCAAACACATTTATACTATAAATTAAATGTTTTAGGGCCTTCACTAATTTGTTAAATCATTTTATGTTTATTTTGTTTCTGGAAACTAAAAATGAAAATACAAATATACCTTAGTCTGAGTTGATCATATAAATAAACCACTCACATAATACAAAGCTATAAATACAAAGATTTTTCGATTATGTTTAATTAAAAAAATAAAATAATTTGACTGCCAAATGTAAAATTAATCTTGTAAGTTAATTGGTTGTGAATTACAGAAATAAATATGTATTCTTACTTAAAATAATTTACTTATTAGAAAAAATGCTGACACATTTTTGAAATTTCAGTAAATCCTACCTAGACCTTCTGTATTTAATTTATTCATTTTAGCTGGTGTCATATCTTGCCACAAAATTCAATTACAGAGCATATCCGATGCGTCGCATCGATAAAGTCAGAAATTTTCATTTTCCTATGAGTCTTATACATATATTTTTTTTTGGTTAGAAAAGTTATGCGGCAAGCTTTTAATTAGCGCCTGCCAACCAGTCAGCCAGCCATCCTGGCCAAAGTCCCAGAGCGCATTACGCATACGCAGCGTTGACGCCGAGGTTGCCGCTGAGCCTGGCACATTGGCTCTGGGATTGCCGCTGGCTGCTCGGGCACGATTTTAATTAATTAGACTTTTATGAGGCGTACATGCAGCAGCAGCAGCAGCAGCAACGGCGGCGTCGGCTCAGTCATTGTTGGGTTAAGGCCCAGTTATTGTTTTTTTTTTTGCTTTCGTCCGCTGAACTGAGCTGAACTCCCCAGTTGTTTTTGCTGTTTGCCGGACTGGCCTAATAAGCATTTCAGAGCTTAACACCGCCAACGAAATGTGTATCAAAATTTAGCATTTATTTTTCGGTGCGGCGGACACACACACACACATGTCGTGTGCGGTAATGAAAATTGCGGTGGCATTATGCTCAACATTTGGCATAATTGCAGCCCAGGATATGCGTTTATGCTCAGAGATTACTTTTTGTGGCTGCTGGCCATTGACCAAGCCCTACACCACAGCCAAATACCACCACCACCAACAGGACTGCCATCACCACCACCACCAGCACCACCACCGCCAACAGCGAATGACCGGGCGTAATAAAAGCCAGACGATGTCGCCTTTTGTATAAAGAAATAAAAATAATTCCCAACTCCCTGCGAACCCGCTCACATCTGGGTTGGCTTTTGTGTTCCAACTCTTGTTATTGGTATCTCGCTTTGCTACTTCCCGGCTCCTGGTTCCCCCTTTTCTTTTTTTTTTTTTGTGTGGTTGCCAGGCAAATTAATTTCCACTTGCTTCAATTTTTTATTTTTCGTTGGCGCGACATGTAATTTGTCGTAGTTCGGCTTTAAGGAAGGAATAGAGCTGCGTAAAGAAAAGTAAGGTATTTATTTAAGTGTTAATACTTAGAAATTGTATAACATCAGATTGTTTTCATACTAATATATGATATTTACGAAATTTGACGGAAAGACTATATTTAAAGTCATATTATTTTATTTGTTTTTAATATTATATATTATTGAATTTCTGAAACAGTGTGGTCACAAAATAAGTTCGTATCTATCTACTTTTAAATTTAAATATATTTTTATATAGTTAGAGCTATTTCCTTTGCAATTTTACAAATTATTTCAGCTATTTTGTGGTTATATTTTTCGCTCACACAAATACTGTTTAAAAATTATACATCCTTAGCTTTTACTTTATTTTAAATATTTAAATAGTGAAGAGGATGTTAAGGTATTGCCTTCTGTTAATTTAATTGACTCTGAAATTTAATTTTAAATTCTATTAGGAAATTATTTAATTATACCGTCGTCATATTCTTAAAATACCTTGTGCTCTCTTGCTCCTCATATTATACCAATATGCAAAACATTAAATGAAAACTCCCTAGTATTATATTTTAACTTCAAAATTGTAATTGCTTTATAAGCTTAAATTACCCATTTACTGCCATTGAAAGACATAAATTACTAGGAGTATGTGGTAGGAAAAAAATGCTCCGAAACGTGTAAAAGACTTTTATCGTGCAAATCAAACAAAGGGAAGAAAAAGCCCGGCAGAAAGTAACCAATAAACATAAAAAACAGTTGCAAAACAATAATTAAAATGCACACGCAACAATTTACTGGCTAGGCGAATGTATATATATATATAAAAAGAAGAAAGTGAACAAAAAAATAAAGAATAAACCAAATTATGTTTATTATTATGCACGATGAATGGGATGGAAGTTGACGGGATGGCGGAGTGCTGGCAGAGCAAACAAAGGGCCAAAAGAGAAATACGCTGAAGGAGTGAGTCGATTCCGGAGACTGGGAAAACTGGTGGGGTGGCGCCAAGTAATCCGCTTGTTAAAAATAAACGAAAATAAAAGCGATGGGCGGGGTGGGAGCGAGCAGAGGCAGCAGAGGAAGCGCACACAAAACATAATCATCATAAACCGGAAATATCCCGACGGCAAAACATCCGCACATAAATTTTTTAAATAGTCTACAATATTTCGTTTTGCCGTTCGGCATTTGCCATTTGCCATCTCTGTTTCTGCTTCTTTTATTGTTGTACTTGTAACTGTTGTTTGTGTTGGTGTTGTTGTTGTTGTTGTTGTTGTTGTTGTTGTTGTTGTTGTTGTTGTTGCTGTTGTTGTTGTTGTTGTTGTTGTTGTTGTTGGTGTTGCTACTTTCCTTCCACTTGTTGTTGGCATATCGCGTGTAAATACGTTCAAGTGTCTGTTGCCCTCCCCAAAGATGGTACAAAAGCCCAGCACCAAAAAACTTGGCCAACTGCAATAAACACACAAATTAACCCGTAATACCCAAGGCCAAGCCAAGGACCAAAAAGGACAACGTGCCGCAATTCCGGCTTCGGTTCGAGGTGGTTATTCCTGCTGTCGTAAGCAGCGCCAGCCACAACGCACATAAATAAAATATTACAATTTTAATTTGTCTCTAATCCCGCTGGACATTGAATGGCTTGTGGCTGCCAGCCGCCGCCGAGCGGGTCTGAATTTTAGCCCCGGGACGGGATTTCATAAATTGCTTGAATACACACCCGGACCACGTTTATCTATGCGGATTTGTAGTCTTGGAACAATGGATACATAAATCAAGTGGAAGGCTTCCGCTGACAGAGCTTATATGATGGAAAATCTGGTTGTATAGAAATAATAAGGTTTTGCTCGGCTCTCTTTTTCTTTGTCGAGGATTCCTTAAGAACTTTTCTAAGAATAAATTTGGGCATTGATATGTTTAATAGTTGATTAAGCTCTTTTTTGCTTCTTTTTCAATTACAATTTGTTAACTTTTGCAAATATTTAAAACTTAAATTAACAGGTTTCAATTATTGTAACTATTTTTCTTATTTAAGAAGAGATCAGAGATTACTATTCGCTTATATTTTGTGGCTAATAATCCATCTTCTGACGGATGCTGAATTTATTTTTAAAAATACTTCATGTTTAATGCTATTTATGTCTCAACGGAACGAGTTGGAATTTATATTGTTTTGTCGACTTTCAATATTGCTTTAAGTGTACAACTTCATTTTTATTTCAACCGAAATTATACATTTTAAAGGAATACAACCATATTGAACTCCTTTTTGTGTTATGGTAGTTACACTTTTATTACATGTTTCTTCAGTCTCCTTTTGTGGTTACTTATTACCTAATGAGGCCACTTTTTCGGTAGCCACCGTAGATCAACAACATCTAATCCTTTGAAGCTCACTCTCTTTGTAATAAAAGACTTCTCATCAAACTTGCATACCGATTTAATGTATACTAATTTCAGTAAAGCATTAAACTACTTTAACCATTTCTTTCTTGTTAGGAAATACAACTAATGGGCTGTTAATCTTATATAGCATTTGGACAATAAATTGCCAAATCCTTCAAAAATATTAGGGAAATGCGTCTACGCCCTTCCTACGACGCACACGTTGCGTATACGCAGCCCAGGCATTCGCTTAATACAGTAGAGTAAAATCGCAATCGTTTCGATAGTGACCCACTAAAAATCGCGATTTAAGCGCGGCTCTCGACAACGGCCAGCGGCAGGATACTAACGGTAACCGTTACGGCAACACCAATAACTATAGTGGTAGTAGCAAACAACAACAACGACAACTACAACAGCAGCATCAGGAACAAAATTCAACAAGCTCTGGGTCATGCGATGCCGTTCACGGTTGTTGCTGTTTCCATTGCGATTGCGATTGCTTCTCGCTGGCATCAGAGTTGCGAATTTGACCTTTTCGCTACAGATCCCTAATAGTGGATTCCTTTTGATATTTATATTATTATTATTGTATTTATTATACTTGTAGGGTAACATAAATTTGCATAATTATGTTTGTTTTTAAAGATTATTCTGAATATAACTGAAAATATGCTTTTCATCGATATTAACAACATATCTTGAATTTTATTAATAAATTTAATACAATATCTGTACAATAGCCTGAAACTTTGCTATAAAAGCCAGGGTACAATAACTTCTTCATGTTGTACGTAGTATATCCTTTATGGATTTGAATGAATTTACCTTACTAAGATTATTTCCGCAAATGAATCAAATTCAAATATATTTATTACCATTATTTGTTTGCATTATAGTTTGGATCATAAATAAAATATATTTTATTTAGAACAAGAATTAGATGTTACAAAAAACCCCCACTTAAACTGACACTTTTGAGATTTCGTCATATATTTAGCATTTCGGAAAAGAATATATTTATCACTAAGCCTTATTTTAGCTATAAAATTTGTCTTCTTTAGTTGGCAACACTGATTCTCAAGTTCGTTGCCGGGGTCGGCTATTGCTTTCACGTCTCTTTTATTATTTCACGCCATTTCAACAGCCGTGAGCAACAAGATTATTTATGCGTTTTTCTCGCACAGTCCCAAGCACGCTTTAAAATCGTCCCGGCTCCCTCTCCTCACCCTGCCCGGGTCTGAGGGTCGCAGTCTGGACGCCGGAGTCCGGAGTCCGTGGTTCAGAGTCCGGAATGGTCCCGGCCCAAACGCATTTTGTAGACACGCGTGTTTGGACAGAAGTTAGCTAGGAGGGAGTCTGTCCAGTGGCACAGCCATTGCGACTGCCTACTTCGCGGCGTTGTTACAATGTGGGTGGAGTGGATGATGGGGGTGGTACGGGCTGGTGGTGGGTAGTGGGCGGTAATTTCTGGGAGGTGTGAGCACTTCGAGTGCTATAAAATGCCGACGAGAGAACGAAGTCCGTCGCGGCACTCTGTTATTGTGATTTTTGGCAATGAATACGAAATGCTGAACGTCTCCGTTCTCGTTTTCGTCCTCGTTCATCTCCTCGCTGGCCTCCCTCTCCAAGTTTCGCCGTGTTGTCTTTTGACAAATGGCTTCGATGATGTTTTTTATTGCCCAGACCTATCTGGCTCAACTGTGTGTGCCTCCAGTGCTGTCTCCAACATTGTTATATATAGAGATATATATATGCATATACATATGTACATTCACAGATTGCGCATACGTAAACTTCAACTTGCAGTGGGCATATTTCGTTCATTACATTCCGCACAGACGTCTACCTGCCCCTAACTCTATTTTTTTGGGGCTAGTCAAATATTTATTTTCGTTCTCTCATTCCTCCATCATTCTGAATATGATTGTCTGTCCCATAGGCCTTTTGTACTCTACGCAAAGGCGTTTTCTAATGCATCCTGTATTTGTGACTATATCGAAAAGTTCAAGGTATCGGATGTATATCGATTATATCGAAACTATTGCTTTAACATCGATATCATCGTTGCTATCGAAAATAGCCTATACAAATTATCCAATATACTTGTATTTTGTTATCGATCTAAAATATCTTTTTTTGACAATCTCCTTATATTTATATCCAATAAGCCAACTCAATAAGTTTAAACTAAGTTTATTCCTTTTAGTTTACAATAGATATTGGTTCTATATATAAAACAGAATATCGATTTATCACACATCTATTACAGCGTTAAAATATCGAACTATGTATCGGTCTTTGCGTCAAATATCAAAAGTCTATCAATCGAGAATCTTCCATCAAGTATTTCCATTTAAGACAATACTACATACGTAGAAAAAATAGTCATATTCGAAATATTAATAATATAATAAAATTATTAGTAAGTAAAGTAGTCTGTCTGACATTTTCAAGAGTATTTAACATATCGGTATGATTTCAAATCCATTTCGGTTTCTTTTTCTGTTTATTTTATTTCATTTACTTTACTTTTTCTTTTTTTTTTTTGCCTTTTTTTATTGTTGTCATGTTGCTTTGGCCATAATGGCAGCTCGTAAAAATGTTTCATTTATGCTAAATTCATTTTTGTGCCTTCGAAATCTGTTGCCGCGCCAAAGTAATAAAAGGATTCTTTCCATTTGCTACCATTCATTCGCTCCCCGTTCATTCATCGTTGGCTGGTTTCCTTGTCTAGCGGGGGGTTCGCTTTCTTCTTTGTGTGTTTTGTGGCTTCCGCATGCCTGGAGTCCATCGCCTGCTCATCGTCATCCCCATTGCGGACCTGCCCGTGGGTGGCAGCGGACTTTATTGGTCTACAAATTATATTTGCTTTGTTCAGCGGTTAATGAGTCTGTTAACGTTGTGTGTTAGCGCTTTTGAGTGTTCATAAAATAAGCGAGTGCATACTGAGTGGACTTTTGAGTCGGCGAAGCTCCTCTCAGCTATTCATGGACACCCTTTGAAGCCACATAATTACTCGATAATGTGCATTCAAATCGTAAAAATCGTTGGCAGCTAAAGAAGGCCGTTAACTGAAAGGAGTTATAAGGCGTAGCCACCTGGCGCACTGCTTAATGGTGGCCATGAATTTGGCTCCGAAATTTCCGCAATGAAATAGTTTTGAATGAATGGAATTTGCTGCGTTCACGTTTCCAGCTAATTGCTAAATTCACTTAGTATTTTGGTAAATCAGGTTCAACTTTTTATTGCATTCTTTCGAGGGAAATATTAGGAAGAATTATA
The DNA here is from genome assembly GCA_008042475.1 of Drosophila kanapiae. Taxonomy (NCBI): domain Eukaryota; kingdom Metazoa; phylum Arthropoda; class Insecta; order Diptera; family Drosophilidae; genus Drosophila; species Drosophila kanapiae. Next base: position 835,065 of record VNJM01003026.1, read on the forward strand.
CTAGTCTGCAGGACTGATATTGAAAAGTATGCCTCCTAGTTTTTAAGATGACGTTTTCTTAAAAAAAACGAACCTGTTCACAAATATTCTAAGAAAGTTTTGCAACAATATGGCATTCATTTAATAAAATTGGTCTTATTTTATAATAAAGATTAATCGAAGAACATCAATCATGTAAGAAGACTACAGTGGAGTGTGCTCTCCTCTGTGATACACGATACCCATAGAATTGTGGGGGAACTTCAAAGCACATTGACATGGCTAAGCGACTACTCAATTTTCTAAAAAATCGAATTAAACAGGGCAGGAAGGCAGAAGAAAACTGTAACAAATTTAGCTAGTAACAATATAGTAACAATAAAGATAGATATTGCTAGGAAAATGTAGAATAACACCCATTTGTTCTGCCAATACAAATATGGTCGTTGCAGTAGTTCTGCATACACAGAAATTGTATTGACTAATAACTCCCATGTTTATCATCCGATTTTACAAAAATTTTCACAGCACGTCACAAATGAATTTATACAAAAAATAACTATAGCTTAGTTATCCTATATATTTAGTTAGTTGTATTAAATATTTCATATTTCATATTTTTAAGGGCTTGGCCAAACCTGAGCTGCGTTCAACAGATATGCATTTGTTCACTAAATTTAGTAGCTCTACTTAGCTTCTATAGTCTCTGACATCTGTTGTTGCTCACAGACCGACACGGCTTAAACAACTGATCAAGAATATATATACTTTATAGGGTCGGAGATGCTTCCTACTGCCTGTTACATTCTTTATAGGTGGCATAGCTATAATACCCTTGTATCCTCTGAGTTCGGTATAAAAATGTATCAGTTTGCAGAACAGTTTATTCCACTTTCCGTCTCTCTCTCCTTGATAGTTTTTAATAAAACCAGCTGCCCCCATCCGATTTTCGAAACCAAAACCCAATCCACAGACAAATCAGAAATCCAACAAGCTGTGCAGCAATTCACACCCCAAACCCCAGGGACAGAGGTGGAGGACGGCGGACGCCGGTCTCCGGATTCAGGATTCCTTGGCCATCGCCAGCGAAGCGTTGCGAAAGTGACAAGCATTAAAACTGAGAGAGAAGGAACAGGAGGAGGAGGTGGAGGATGAGAAAACTGCGAGGCGCCCAACCGCCATGTCATTAAATGCGAGAATCCATTAAAAGCCGAAAATCAAACCAACTTTATTGAATATCAAATTAACATGTTCATAAAAATGCGCACATTAAATTAAAAGCGGTCCAGGACGGAGGCGAGAAATGGAGAAGGAGCTCGTCGTTCCACGGCGAAGGACAGCGATAGTCCAATACCAATTTCAGTGGCTGTGGCGCGAAGAGGAAATAATAAAAATTAACCAGCAGGCTGAAAAAAAAATATAAAGACAGGCAAACTACGTTTATGGGATCGAAGGTATTTAATTCGAACGAAATGGTATGTATTTAATGAGAAATTATTTCGGGATGAAAGTTATCTATATAGTTATAGTAACAAATAATACGGAATTATTGCCATAATATATTGCAAAAAAATCATTGTAATAATAAGCCGTTTTAATTAGTTCAATTGAATTAATCTACTATTTTATTGACAAAACCATATTTTTTGATGAATTTAAAAATAAATTAATTAATGTTATCAACACATTACCATTTTAAATTATCGCATTAGCTGTTAATATTAATGTAAGCCTTCTTGATATGTAAGTAATATAACTTGAAGGGAAAATTAGTCAACATTATTTAAATCACAAGATCTTTATTGAATTCTTTTTGAAGTATAGTCAACGTATAAACCTTCCGGCTTGGGAACACTTGTTAGCCAGGACAAAGATGTCCTTTGGTGGCCTGTGAAAATAGCAAGCACATTTTATTTATTTATTACGCTTAGGTGACAAGGACATTGGAGAAGATTTTTCCCAGCTCCTCTTTCTGATGTTCTATCTTCTTATCTCTCACTCCATCTCCATTTCTGCCGCTTTGTGTGTGTAATTAAGTGAGGCATAAATAAAATGCCTTTTTAGTATTCATCACAATTTATGCTAAGCTCTCAAAGCATCAAGTTGCCTATGACAAGGCGCCAGAATCTTTTTCGCATTCCAACAAAGCAGGGAGGAAGCGTCGAAAAATGGAATGGATGCACTGGAATAAATACGATCTAACTTATATGAATATTACTGCAATAATAAAAAAGGAAATCATAATTTCTTTCGTCTATGATCTTAACTGATATTAAAGAGTTTTAAATTGGAAAATAAGTACAACTTCTTGAACAAAGTCAAGCCTAACAAAGGAGTATTGCCAAGGTTAATAGGCCGCACACAAAACGATATCTACATGATATATACTTTTATGAATAATAATCCATGAGTGGCAAGTGTTGGCACTCCAATAATTAAAATTAGCAAACAATTTAATAGGAACTTTATATACATACATCCAAATACTTACATACCTCCAAAGATATAGGAACGCCATTATTAAGAGGCACTCAAACCAAAAGCCTAAGCTCTTCGATTCTGTTTTCTCTGTGTGGCTGGATGGGCGGCTGAGTTCTGTATCTTGCTACTCTGTTGCATAACTAAGTGCGCTGAGGCAACGGCAGATGATTGGAGGCGGTGGGTAGGTACTGGCGGGAGGATTACAGCAACCGCTAGTTTGGGGGCCCTCGCACATTCCACGATTTGCGTCGCCAGCTTCGTAGCTCATCAAATATGCAATTAAATCAGTTTCCGTTTAATTAAACCGGAAGTGCGTTGGCTGCCATCTCGCTCGCCCTCGCACTGACACGCGCGTATCGGCTATGTATTGGAATCCCTGCCTCACACTCTGCGGTTTGATTTTTAAGTGCTGCGCGAAGCTGGGATTTTTACATTTTTATGAGGTTTTTCACTGCATTTCATTTCGTTTTCGCCGCCCGCCATCCCTCGTCCCTCGCTCATTGGTTTTATTTTGCATTTTATTGAATCGAATGGAAGGCGGAACCAAAAAAGAATGTGGGGAAACCTCAAATGAATCCGGCGCCAAGCATGCAGGGTTTCATCTCTGCTGAAGGCCTGGGCTTAGCAATTAGATAGCCATTGGCATTGCCATTAAGTCGGCTTGCCATGGCAATTGCACTCTGTAGTTGCCTTGGCTGCGCTTTAAGGCCTTAAAACTGGCTAATTAAACCACGCGAATTGTGCGCCTTAAGTTGTACCACACTCGAAAACAAAATCGGCAGCACGCAACATTTCAGAGCCTCGATTGTGACATACCCTAGTAGCTAAAGGATAGAAACACGGTGTGTAATTATTCATACATTAACCATAAAGAATGATCTTTAACAGCTTCAAAAATGTTAGAAAAAGTCACCAGCGAAAAGGCCAGCGAAAAATTATAAAATATTTGCCCTAGTGCACTAGAAATTCCCAATTCAAAATTCTGTAAAACGTTGTATTTAACCGCGAAGATCAATAGCGAAGTGTTAAATGAGTTTTCGTTATAGACGCGAAAAAGTACAATCAACCTGCTGCAATTGCCTCCTAAAGGAATTTATATAATTTTAAATTATCTCTTTTTTCTATTACATAAAAATCAACGAATATTATATTCCTTTAATCAGCTACGAATACAGGGTAAAGCCAACAACAGGAGTGGCAACAATACAATTTCTGCCATTGCCTCCATTTCATATTACTGTTCTCTGTTTCGGTAGCTGCTGCCTCAGTCGCCTCGCTCCTTGTGCTTATTTCTTAATTATTAATTAAGAACGAAAACAAGGCAAAAAGTGAGTTGCATGCGCGCACTTTCGCGGGAATTGCCACAATTTTACTGAGACGCCCGTGAGCATGCAAAAGCATTTCCACACCAACTTTGATGCCAGTCGAACGCAAAAAGCATGCCAAATATAGGACTCAGCCGATCGTCTAGTCGATTATTTTCATTTTAAAACATATTTGAATGTAGGCAAATATTTTAAATTGATTAAAATTTAATAATATTGTGAAATCGTCCTAAAAATTGTAGAAGCAGACTTTAGTAAAGCCCAGAGAGTTGAAAATCTGAACAGAAAGGATTGAAAGAGCATCCATGGCTTCACATTAAACCCATTTTGAATTTGGCCATTTTCCCCACTTTGGCAGCCTCGTCAAGACATTTGGATACGACAACTGTGTCAGCTCAGCTCAGCTCACCTCACCGCCCACGCCCCAGGCACCGGTACTTGTATACCTTAGGTATTATCCAGCGTTGTCAGCGGCAACCAACGACAACAATGGACGGCGATGATGAGGATGACGATGAAAACGAAGACGACGTTGCCATAAGTTAATTTGCGTCTCTCATATATGCAGGCCTCCTGCATTTGCATGTATTTCAGTCAGCCTGTGTGGGTTTTGCATTAAAACTTGAAAATTTAAATGCCCTAAGTGCCAGGCAACTTCAACTGTCTTTCGAGTGGCCACATAAGTATGTATGTACATGTATGTCTCTCTCCTTGTGCCAGTATCTCACACGCTGCAGAGATTTTTGTTGTCTGCGGCGTTCGTAATTAGCATGAAAATAACTTTCTGAGCGGATGCTCGAGGCTGGGCTTTAAAGATTTTTCTCCACATACTGGAACAAGTCTGCATACATATGTATATGTATGTATGTGTGGTACGTAGTACTTAACACATAATTGAAACAAATGCATATTTAATGAATTGCGCATAACTGCTAATATGTGTCATCTGTCAATATAGATGTTAGGTTTTGGCCAGTAATTGATTTTGTGCATTTATCACACAAATTAATGTTAATTGTGAGCTAATATCAAAAGTTATCACCCCGCCCGCTCTGCGTATGATTGAGATGCTCAAGTGCCTCAGCAGTAAGTAGGTCCCCGGATCTCTGCAAATTTCCAATCAAAGCTGTGTTATTGTTTTCTAGGTTTTCTAGGTTAATTTGACTTCTGCCGTTGCAAGCGGCGAACAATCCAGAATCTCCAATTAGTTGTAGCCAATTAACTGGTTACTCATGGTAACTGATTGGAATTTCTGTAAGTCCCTAACAAAGTAGAATACATTTATATATAATATTTATACTGTGTCTTTACAAATTAAAGTTGTAATATGCCAAATATTGAAGTTTAGCACGTGGCCACAAAAAATCTAATCAAAAATTTAAGATTTATCATCAAAAGAAGTTATCAAAGAAGAAGACATCTATAAGTATGTGATGATTTGCTCAGTATTTTTTTTCTTAAGCGACTACGGTCACATTGATTTTAGAGGTGGGCAAAAACAAGTGCTCCGAATTTGTTAATGCATAGTTACGGATGTCCACTTCCAGGAATTTACATATAGAAAAACTTTTAATCGGTAACAATATCTTTTCCGTGGGTTACTCTATCAGTTCAAAAGCTAAGGATATAGAATTCTTATTCTTTTTCTTATAGAATTCTCTTATTATTTTTTTATTAAATATAATATATCATATATATCATATATATATAATGTATATATATATATATATTTAATCGTAACCCTGTTGTGGTGACGTATGAAGCACCCAATTAATATCACAGGAACCAGCTGAAATCCATTGGACATAATTATATAGTATAAAATTATTTCCAAGTATACAAAAACATCGTCTCCGCCCTAAGTAAGCTTTCCTTACTTGTTTTTATTATATTATTATATTATATTTTTATTATATTTATTATATATTTTATTATATTTTATTATATATCATTTTATTTATATTACTTATTTTTATTTTATTTTACAGCATCTAATGGAAACTTGAATTAATGAAGATTTTAATACAGTGTCATAGCTGAATACGGTTATCTAGTTTAAGTACACAAAATATCGCAAAAATACTCCTTATTAATATTTTTAATATTTATTATAATTATTACATGCATCAGAATACCTATTTACTCAGTTTATGTTCACATTGCATTAAAAACTCTTTATGACCATGCTTAAGATAAAAACATGTAATCGATAACCTCTAGGACTGCCATCTATGAGTGTCATCTCTATAATCTAGTGACCGCATACAACTCTAGAAAACTATCGACAAATAAAAAGCAACCTTTTAATTTAATGTGATATGACAAATTTAAGTCAAAGTCCCAAGGCATTGGATTGAAGAATATCACGGAGACTCAAACATTGAAAGTAATCTTGTAAGAATTCCATTAAGAGACCTCCAGAACTCAAGTTCTGTTTTTTCTGTCTCTTTAGCACCAGCCGAAGCGCAGCCGATAATGAACTCAGCCAACAATAAGTCCGTCATCATTCATGAAGAACCGTCTCAGAATGTAATCGACCTAACCAGCTCGGAGGATACACCTTCCTCATCCCCTGCCTGGGACACAGTGCGCAAACCTGAGGCTACTGGATCTTACATGTGTCCCATTTGTCTTGAGCCCCCCACCATGACGACGCGCACCAAATGCGGTCACGTTTACTGCCAGGAATGCATTTATGAAGCCCTACGCGCCATCCGCAAGTGTCCTTTGTGCAAGAAGAAGGCAACACTGGATAAACTTGAGCGCATCTTTCTGTAAATTGTCTTTGATCTTGTATTATTATAATTGATTGTTTTTAAACTTTTCGATCAGCAATGTCGACCACAAGTTTAAATACCATAATTATAATAAATTAAAATATATTGTAAATTTATATTCGAATCAATGCTACATCCCAGTCTGTCCCTTGTCTTTGAAATATTTAAGAAGCACGTGCGTTCCAGGGACACACAACACACATTTGCAGGAAGCCCACCGATAGCGGAAAAACATTCTTCACTCGTTCTTCCGCATCGCCTTCGTTTGCTCTCTTTTATTTTATTTTTATTTTTTTCAATTTTAATTACAAAACTTTTCATTTCGCTACGCTGGGCCTGGGAACTGGGAGCAGAAGAAGGGGGTCACTGTTCGGGCGCCACGCTTGATTACAGGGCGTGCTTATGCGCTGATTGCCTGGCTATGACTTCCTCTCACTCGTTCCTAGCCATTAGCTTGCTCCTTGCTCCTGCCTCACTGATTGTTTCATGCAGCCTGACTTTGCCATCATTATTGGCTATTGGTCGTCCTTTTATCTCCGTCTCTATTTCTCTGTCCCTGCGTCCTTTTGTACTTTTGTGGTGAATTTCGTTTGGTTTTTCTTTTCGGTTTGAATGCCACATAGTTGTCCTTTTTATTATTAATTTTCTTTTGACTGGAAGCTGAAGCCACGAAACTCTTTATCAAACATTTTATTACTTTCTAAATACTTTTGTGTGGCATCGGCGATTATTTGCCCAATGCCAGGAGGGAAAATGCCTGTAAGGCAATCACAAACACAAGGGTAAAATGTATGGTATTGTATATACGAATATGGCAATACTCTTTACTCAAAAGAATCAAATTTAAATATTTCATTTGTCTATCAAATAATTAAAAATACAACTTTGGTTTTATAAAAGATCGAGGGACTTTAAGTCATCAAGTGCAGCTTGAACAATAAATCGATGAAATAATGTAATTGTAATTATCGAACCCAAGCTCAATTTACTTGCATTTCGTTAGCATTGACTTCGAGTGTATAATGACGACTTTTCCGGCTGATTGCTCGCAAAGGTCTTCCCGATACCTTTACCTTTTCGGGCTTCACTTTCTTTTTAACCTTTTTGCAGTTGAACTTTTGTCTAAAGGCAAATGCCAGGCATTTTTCACGGGGATTACGGCCAAGTTTCATTTAACCAAATTAATTTTACAAAATTAATTGAGGGCATGTCTGCCAGCCTCAACAGCCTACCTCTGCCCGTCCAACCAGGCAAAGGCGGACGGGCGTTTAACCATAAAAATCTCTTTAAAATGTTGGCATGCATATGTTTTGTATCTGGAGCCGAGTAAAATATGCTGGAAATGTTGCCACACAGCTGGCAGGCAAAGGAGTTGACAGCCGTATCCTGCTGAGAGCGGGACAGCTACATGTCGTATTGCAGGGGGTGGAAAGGACTACGACGAATTACAATTATGATGACACAAATTGGTTATGTTGCTGCATGTGTGTGCGTGTGTGTTGCCTCCGTCGCTTTTGTGTCCTGCCTTGAAGTTGGTTTTATGTTGCTTTTTTTTGTGTTTTTTTTTTGTTTTGTTTTTTCTTACAACCGAAAATGTTAGGATACCTAGACAGGATACATGGCATGTGGCATGGGGCTTGTCATCGTTTCACTGGCATTCGGCTGCTCCTCTCTATTCCTCTCAAACATTTTTCCGGCTCAACCCAAAAAGCGAATAAAAACAAAATCGTAAAAGATCATAAAGTATAATGCTGAAAAATGTATGCAAAAAATTGCTTGCTAGCCTTCTGGCCACGCCAGCATAGCCTAACATAAAATATGAAATTACATATAATAAAAAATCAAGTCATAAAGTTGTTTGCCACTGCGTAAGCTTCACTCTTTGATGCTGGTCTTGCCAGTCTTGCTGCCGGGGTCAAATTCAGGGCCTTCACAGGGGTCGAGGGTGGCGAAGGAGGTCACCAGCCAGAAAGTAACTAGAACAAATTGCATTTGATTAGCTCGATTATGGAGTGGATGCCAGAATCATAGAATACCTAAGTGAGCTGAAGGGAAAAGCTTTAAAGGATATTTAAGTGGAAAGAACCTTTAAGTCCAGTTTGAAAGGAAAACTGTTTGGTATAGTATAGTTAAAGGATAAAAAGTATCGCTATGATGAATTAGTTCTTTAATTATCAAATATACTCTCATTTTACCTTTAAATACGGCTTAAAATTGGATGTGTTTTAATTTGCTTAATTGTTAAATTTGCCTAATATCTTAGAACTGTAAATAATACTACAAATCAAGATCTGGTGCAGATTAAGGATATGTCTAAAAGACTAGCTTCTTCAACAGGGAAGACAGAAATTATCAACATACCGATAATTTATCGACGTTTTAACGTTGTTATATATGAGCGATAAATCAATACTCTATAAAATATAAAGCAGATGATCAGACATTGAGTTTTAAATGTGTGTAATTCATCTAAGCATGTGCATAAAATCGGTAAAAATATAATTATTATTGTTAAAAACACATAAATTAAATACCACTTAGATAGTATATCGATAATATCGATAATAATATTGTTAAATGCGATTTTAAGTGTTATTTTTTATCTGGATTGATATGATATCACACATTTACTATGGATATATGTACATCTCAAATTTAAAAGCCTATTTACACAAGGCTGCGTTGTTGAGTTCCATATCAAATGCAGTTCTTTTCAACAAATTTATTAAAATAAGTATAGGTTTGGTTAAGTTACTTATAATCTAAGTTTATAACATTTTAAATTGTTTAAGTTGATTCTCCGATCAGCAATTTAATTTCTCATGTTAATAATTCCGGAAAATGCAAGTATTCAAATCTAACAGGTTTGCCGGGGAATAACTTTTGTGTGAAAGTCAATTGTATGCTCAATGGCTAATAACCGCTGGCTATGTATGTGTGCGTGTCCTGTTTTAGCGATGAGGAGGGGTGGAGTGGAAAACAATTTGGACTAACAGACCGCCCGCATACAACGGACTATTACAACCCCCTGGCTAGGAAGAGCTTCTGCCCCAACCCCCCTAAGCCACCGCTTCCCCCACGGAAAATAACTTTCCCACCTGCTGGCCGCAACAACAACAATAACAACGAAGCGAGCATATAAATAACAATGTTGCCACTGAATATGAGGAGTGGCGAGAGGGGCTAAGGGGACTAGAGTTGGGGCGAAATGAAAATTGTTTACGCTGCCCACGGAGCTCTTTTGCCGGGAGCAGAAGACCCTAACTTATTAAATTATTGTTTCGACCATAATTTCAACGACACTAAAATTAAAAAACCATTACCAAGAGCCAAAAAGCATTATTTGCTAAAAATGCGAAATGGAGCAGGAAGAGTGGGGAAAAAAGCAACAGCATTTCCACCCCAAGCACAGGGCCCACGGCAGGAAAATATATTTCCGCTTAATTTATTAACGATTTTTGTTAGCTATAAACTTTTCATGCGTGTGTGTGTGTGGGGCGGTCTGGGCCCTCTCCCCTCCGCTAAGTGATTTTATCTAGGGCAGGGGTATGAAACCGCCCTCGCGTTTCTTATTTTTTTTACGATTTGCACATAATTATAATTGAAATTGCGACGAAGCCGTGAGCCGACGACTTCCATTCGAGTGCCAATAAATAATAGAATCAAGTCATAAACTGATAAATGATGTGCCACCATCGGTGGTGGGGATGAGGATGTGGATGAGTGGGCGAACGCGCTCTTTCCTTTTTTTTTTTCTCTCTCTCTCTTCCTTTCGGCTGTAATAAACAAAGTTAATCATTTAGGATAATTGAAATTTTTACGAGACACTCAAAGTTACGTTTGCCTCTTTCCCTTTCGTTGCTCCCTCGGTTTTTCGCCATTTTGGCAGGTAGCTTAGGCCACGAGGACCCTCATTAGTCTCATCCATAGGAAGGGGACGGGTGGCTCGATGGCTAAGTGTTATGTACTTATCGATGCAAGCTGTTGATTGGAATTATGCTACGCAGACAGACAGGAGAACAAAGACTGGATGAAGACGAGGCCGCAATACATAAATAAGGACGTACACGTGTCCCATGAAAGGCGCCCCGAAAGTATGCACCCAAACTGCGAGTCAGCAGAAAAGGACAAAGGCCTAGGGACTCCAAGGAGCTGTCTGAGCAGGTGTGTCGCGTAATGGTGCCACAATATTTATGTAAGTGTCTATGACTTCAACGAGGAGAGATTGAAGGCTGGTTTGCTTGGAGAAATGCTGATCCAGAAGACATCTGCATCTTTAAACCTTTTATTCTTGTAACCTTATAATTAAGTATATGTAATCTTTAAAATATGCTTACAACCCCTTTTACATCTTCAATGATTATAACCTTATAAATTCTCTAAAATATACAGCACTTTCTTCACTTTAATAACGTAAATATTCCTTTATCAGGGAATCACCTGAACTGTGGTTTGAAATTATATAAAATCCAGTAACCAGAAATCAGCAGTACCACAACCCTTTTACCTCCCTGTAAATTTTCGTAGTTCGTTAACCTATTGCCTCTCACTACTGTAGAGCATCTGTCAGCGACCAGCCAAGTTTTCCGACCACATTTGCCGGCTGCCAGCCAAACATACATTCCATTCCATCAACGTCGACCCAACAAAAACGAACAACAAAAAAACTTGGTGGCAAAACACATTAAAATTAAATATTAAATTTAAGTGCATCATAAACGCAAAACAATGAACCCATCAGACAGCCAAGTGAGACAGGCATCGAGTATGCGAGGGAAGTTACCTGTGTGCAAAGTGTCGACGCCTCAATTTTCATCACACCAAAAACAGAGAAAGAGCAGGATGCGGGGAAATTCAAACGCAACCCCAAAAAGAATGAGGAACCCCACGTAAGCCAACTGACAATATGTTAAACCAAACGTGGTGGCATGGGGTGACAAGGTGGGCTGACTTGGATTAAGCTGCACAAAAAAAAAATTGGGAAGGGGAAAACTTGAATGCACTGGGAGCTGCAGGTTTCATTTCCTGCAGTCCATTTCCGAACCTCAAAATCTGTAAAGGGCATTATTTTTAATCGTAATTAATCGAATAACGACTACCTGTTACCTTAATTTAAAATGGGAATAGAAAGAACCACCCACAGTTCCGTTTTCTCCTATTGCGCTCTCTGGAAGTTGTTTCCTCTTCGGTAAGATCTTTCACTTGCACTCTCTCTTCCATGCTTTGTCTGCAATGTACAAGCTATAGCGAACGAGAGAGAGCAACCTACAAGAGTATTTTAAGTATCTAATTGTGTGGTCCTCGAAGCGATACCAAAAGTATATATGGGTAGAGCCAAATGTACGAGCTCTCGGGAAAAATTAACTATTTGTTTTTGATAATTTTCTTGGTTTTTAATAGGTAAGTTTCCTTAAAACTTGTAAAACTCATCTAAAAAGTTAAAAACCAATATAGTATAATAAAACATGATATTGTTTTGTTGTAACCAAATTATTGTTGATAATTACTTATATTATGGTGTATCCTATATATATCTGGTTGCCACTCAATATTTAGTTGCAATATCTTACCAAAAAGATATTCCTCTTATCGAAACGTTTCGATAGTTTCAGTGAAGGACAAATACTTGTATTTTCTGTCAGTGTGCTGCCACGGCTACTGGCACTGCTGCTGCACTTGTCGATATCGACGTCAAAGTCTCGTAATGCCGGCACTCGCACTTGTCAGCCTAAAAGATGACAGTGATGGCAATGTGTTATTCTCGCCACGGTGTGGTCGTTGCCAAGTGGCAAAGGACGCGAGGTCCTGGCGGGTTAACACACATATTACGGCTCTTGCGTATTGATGTCGATCAAACCAATACGAGGATATGTCCTCTCTCTCGCTCTCTCTCAGTGTGTGTGTGTGTGCGAGCGTCTGTATCCAACGCAATTGAGGTCATGTCCATGCGGCATATTCATTGTCGACAGCGGCGATGGCGACGTATATGCCAAGGCATTAACTCGGCATTTGTTTCAAGCTGCTCTGAGGCAAGTCCGAGGAGGGCGACATGGGTTAAAGGACGGTTGGGAGGGGCCAAGGGATGGACAGATAGCGTCGAGTTCGGCCGAGAGTTGCGACATATTGAAAATCATTGCACACAGACATATACGAGTGGGAAAAAGCCGAAAAAAACGGAAAATAACTAAATAGACTATAGAATACCCTGTACTACATTGTGGCATACTTTCAGGCGGCCCAGAACTGAACATATGGTGGATATTATAGGTAATACTGAGAAAGTTATTGCAAAAACAAAACTATTAAATAAATTCAGGAATGAAGTAGATGTTATTCAAGATCAATTAATATAATGTCTGAAAGTAAGCAATAGAAATACATTCTAATTTTACACAATTCATTTCACAAATTCATTTAAAATGTCTTTAGTTTACTTTAGTTGCAGGTTTAAAAAGCAGTTACAAAGTTTAAAAGCATCCTTACACGAATTCAAATATACCCTTTTTGCTCTTCAAATACCGGGTATGAGAATAAAAGCATCGGGAACAATGTATTGAAAGACAAACGGCATTGACATCAATTTTTATTTGCCTGCACGGGTATGTGTGTGTGCTGCTGGCACGAGAAGAAACAATTTTTATTACATTGAAAATTTGCATAAAATATTTAAGCCAAATGGTCGGTCGATTGGACGGGTAGAAAATGTAGGAACACAAAAAAAACTTCCTCGATGGCAGGTCCTCCCTCGCTCTCTATTAGGCCAGCGCAGGCTGATGGGATTTGTTGGCTGAAGATTTGGCAGGCCTTAAGGGCAAAAATTGGAACCGACATTTGTGGTTTCGATATGTGGAAATAAATGGAAATATGCTTAAAGTTAAGCTGAGGAGACTGATATAAAAAAAAAAAACATTATGCAAGTCATATAGAGGACGAAAATAATAAAAACTAATTAAGCCGGAAAACACTAAGCTAAATGAAAATAATGAAAAAAAAATTAATTTCATTTTGTTTGACCTATTTTTAAGACAGTTGTGAAAATAAAGTCTAGAATACAGAGCATAAAAAACTTAAAGATACTTAAGTTTGAAGGAGCGGCTGAGATGGAACGAGAGAGAGAATGGATTTTGGAAGGAAACTTCAAGGATTCGCTGCACGTTCGCGTCTTTAACGCCATATGTTGACTTCTGCTACAATTTTCATGCTGGCCCACACTAGAAGTGGGACACCACGGACTTTTGGTGAGAGGAGTATGGTGTAGTGGTGGGGTTTGGGACATATCCTTTATCTTATATACGCTATTTTATGCCTGCACCACACCATGACATCTCCCCATCCATCGATGTTGTTGTTTTTGTTGTTTGTCGCCTCTTTCGCCAATAGATTGTGCCACCACACTTTGGCATTTTATAACATAAACTTTCATTTGTTTTCTTCCATTTTTCGTTGTCTTTTTATGCTACCCAGAGACGAGTTGAGTTCAAGGGCGTATAAACCACCCGGATTTCTATCTAATGGATAAAGAATCTAAGGTATAAATATGGTATTCCTCCTGCAACTTTAAATTATTATTTTTCATATTATAATATTTTGAGGTGCTTAAAGAAATTCCTCTTCGTCAAAAAAACTAAGGATTTACTTTCCTATTCGATGTACCCTTTGATAACCATAGTTTTTAGATAGAAATATAGATCCTAGATCCTAGTACCGGGTATTAGGTGGTCGGGGCACTCCACCACAAAGATCTTATTTGGTTTTTTTTATTTCTTGTATTTTTTGCAAACATTTTTGTTGGCCCCTTCCCTAGTTGTTGTTAGTGCTTGTAATGCGCTCATGTAGTTGCCCCTCATTCTCTATATCCTTCCTCCTTTTTCAGCTGGGGCGCATATGTTAAGCCACGAATACATAGAAGCCAGTCTGATGTCTTGACATCTGTCTACCAGGCCGGGCCCACCAACAACCCCGCCCCATCACACCGCACAAGTCCCCCACTCTGCGAAGCCACCCAGTTTTTCGGCTTTGACAATCGTCCAAAAATGGAGATTTGCATGCACATCAGTATTGGGCATACATTTATCTCGCCCGCCAGTTGTTGGCCCCTTAATGCGATAGATGCGGAATGGAAATAGGAGCGCCATGGAAAAAAACAGTATGAGAAAATCATACTTAAAGGTTGCGAAATGAGAAAACTTAATTTTCGGATAGCGGATAACTTTAAATTTTAATAATTATGAATCCTAAAAACGGATTTTAGTTGTTAGTCTACACGCAATCTCTTAGAAGACTAAAAAGATTCCACACCAGCGATCTGTCTTTTCGCTTTGTAAAATAATATTGTAATTAGTTGTAAACAATTTTAACATATGTATTATGATGAAGGTATAGGAAGCTAGGTGAGTGTCCTTTAATGGCAGAATTGGAACCCTCTTCTTGAATTGTAACTTATATACTTTCATGCGACAAAAAATAGCTGCTTAATATAGAACATATAATATTAATTTGCAGAATCAAACTGAAAGTATTCCCAATATACAAAAATGAATACATCTGCTCATTTGTTGATACTGATAAACTATATATTACTTCTAAAGGACTGTATAATATGTGAAATTCTCGAAGGATACGAAAAAATAGGCTTGCTTAAGCGCTTCCTAAAAGTATGCTTAACTATAAAATACATAAGCTAGATGGATTTTTTTACATTACTTACAGTTCTTTAATTTTCCCTCAAAACACAATTTTGATCACAAATTCTATTTTATATACTTGCAGTACTTGATACTTTTTTCAAAAGTTACTAGTAACGACTCTTTATTACAGAGTTGAGCTTTCCTATTAAATACTTAGATGAGTTGGTCTAGTCTCTTATTTTGTGTCTTATTTTAAGGACATAATTATATGTATTAATATATTAAAAAACGTACAATAAATAGTAGCAAAATATTTAACTTTAACTACTTTTAAAGAATCTATATTCTTAACAAATCCATGGGTAACAATTTCTAGCTCAGTGATCGACACAAATACGTACCTACAAGTCAGCATTCGTAAGGATAATACATTAGGCCAAGATTGCTTCGTTCAAATTGTATATGTGCAGCAGGGGCCAGGCAGAGTAATTTCACGACACGCGAAAAAGTGCCGTGTGGAAACTGATATGTCTTAAACAATTATTAAATAAATAAAATAAAAAGTTTAAAGGCACTTAAATACTTTGAATGTAAATAGACTTAAAAACTAATTTACATTGACTTGTTAGTTACAAAAATATAAAATATTTTAACTATATTCCTTTGATGTTTTCTTTAGATCCTTTTCAGCAGAATGTAAAATACAATTTTTTATAATAATTACTTACTATAATAATTATAGACACCAAAGCAACTGATAAAATAATAAGACAAATATAGTAAGGACTGTAATTATTTAAAAATATTTTTTAGACAAGTTGCCATCAGATAAAAGAAGTTTTATAAATCTGATCGTCGTCAAATAATTTACTCATTAAATATAAACTGCTGTATATAGTACCTTTTGCTGAAGTTGTCTTCTGACTATTCTCTCTAGGATCAAATAAATCCGATTAGACCTTGGGTGAACTTAAGGCTCATATTATGCTTTTCAGCTAGGACAAAGTAGCTCAGACCCCAGTTGATCTCATAATAGGCTCATAGGAATTTGGTTTTCCACTGACCTTCAACTCCACAGAGTAACGTTGATTGGATAATTCGGCGAACAAAACCGATTCGCACATTGACTAGCCTGGATGCAGATGAACTGGGTGCATCGGCGTGGAGAAGGGACGATGGGGCGAATTGATTGATTCGAGTAAGTGCAACAGTTTATTTGCATATTTTACAGAATTTTATTGCACAACGGTAAGCAGAAGTGAATTATTGCAAAAATATGCAAAATATTTAAATTGCCAAAATATCCCTTTGCCGAGCACATAAATAAGAGTTCAGAGATGTCAAGGGAGGCCAAGGGGATGCGATAGATAGATATCCAGTTGCAGAAGCCAAACAAATGTAAACTCGCTTTGTAGTTTATTGAAAATTTAATAAAGTGCAGCCCACAAAGGGATGGATGATTGAGGGAAAAGGCAATGAATGCGGAGAG
The DNA here is from genome assembly GCA_008042475.1 of Drosophila kanapiae. Lineage (NCBI taxonomy): Eukaryota > Metazoa > Arthropoda > Insecta > Diptera > Drosophilidae > Drosophila > Drosophila kanapiae. The sequence goes on from VNJM01003026.1 coordinate 851,743, forward strand.
GAGGCCATGGAATAAGAAATACCCAAATAAATATGCTATTGGCCTTTATTGCATTTCAATTTGCTATCAAAGCATCGTCATCCTGAACCTTACCAATGGACATGCATACATATTCGGAGTTATGTTTACTACGTAAAGGACTGCTGAGAATTGAACTCTCTCGGTTGCACGGTATTTTGTGGTATTTAAATGGAATTTAAAAAGCATTTCTACTCGGCATGGAAGTCCAGAATGTGCTCAGGTATGCTGACACAAATCCTGCCACAGGCAAGGAGCTGGCTGAGACTGCGACATAATTTCACCTGCAGCTGCCTCCTGTCGTCTGATTTCTTTGCTCTTTTTCGGATCAATAAAAGTAGCTGGAGGCTACAGAACTAGTATGAAATTGTAAGTATATATAAATGCATTTTTGGTCGTGTTTTTAAGTCTATAAAGGAAAGTTATAATCGACTTAAGGAACCTATTTGCTAATTGGCAGTTGGCAATTGGTTTATAGGTAGATTTTCTCTCTCAGAATAAAGGGAAAGATAATTCCTTCCATCAATAAACGTATGCTTATGCTTACATTGCTTCTAAAATTCCCAAGTACGAATTCAGCGATAAGCTGGTATATAAAGTGGAGGTTTCAGCCCACTAGACCTTGAGTCATCCTGATTCTCACGCTTATAAAATATCTTATAATATCCCATCCGATACCCAGGATTTTCTATGTATTTTACTTACCTGATACAAGTTTACAAGTTGAGTTGAGTTGTCCCAGTTGTGCCTTAAACATAGAAACTTTTCATGACAATGCAATCCTGCAGATAATTGCCCCTTACAGGGTTCAGTCAAAAAACTAGGAACCAGCAGACGCGCAGCATACAGGATCAAAAATTGGGACCCTGAGGAGAGACCAATATGGTTTTCATTGTTGTTCCAAAGACAAAATCAAAATCCAACAATATGGCAATAAACGAATTTTCGTTATAACAATGCAGTTGTCCTCTCCGCCGGTCCTTGGCCAACCAGCCCATCCAAACTGCGTCCGACCGCATGCAATTTTGTTTGGATGCCGATACCCATGGCCTGGCCAATGGACTTGGCCCTAATGGCCACAGCCACAGCTGCTGGAATTGCGGGAAAAAGGGGGTGTGGGTGCCCAAAATGAGACTGGTGAACAGAGGGCGGTGCCCAAAAATGTCCCTAGGTGTTGGCCACATGGGAGCCAACTGAACGCATCTATTTGTATTTTGTTACAGGACATGCTCTCAGTGGGCATATCCCTTACTTTTCCGCCCAACGACAAGCCATGGCAGTGGGGAGGGGAGGGGTGAGGGTTAGGTGCAACACAGGACATGGGACAGAGACTTTTATTGAAAATTTTCAATGGCGAAAATTCATAACTGCAGCACAAACGTACACGGAACAAAAATAAAACCTATAATTTATAATAAATTGACTTTTTGGTAAAAAATAAAATAAATAATGATGTACTATGTGTCTAAAACGCGATTTTTTTATACATATGGTAACAATTAAATTAATAAAATTCATATTAGATAGCTTACAAAAATAAACTATAGGCGCATTATTAATTAGTTATTCTTTATTTTGCAGAATACCAAAAAGTTTATCGCTCTGGCTGTTGAAAAAAGTAAAGATTGCTGATTTTCGATTAATTTCTTATCGATTTTGTATCGATTTCTATTAAAGGTCTTTTAACCTAACTTATCACTACAATACTTTATATATAGCGATAATTTATTTCTATAAAATGGCGTTTTCACTAAAGATAAAGACAAAAAAAGAGACTACTCTTTTTTTTGTGCCGTGTCACAATTAAGTTTTAATTTTTAAATCAAAAATGGAAACTCCCCAGGCCTCGAGCAAGACTCAGGACTGTAGGATTCGGACTTCGCTTTGGCAAACACACAAAATTATTGAGTTTTTGCCAAATGCCGAGCAATCCGATTGCGGTGCTAAAGTAGGCTGCGATGCTTCAGTTTTAGTTCCCCTGGCTATATAGTCTTCGTCTGGCATATCCGGTATTTTGGTTGGTGGTGACGTTGCCCAGTCATTGAATTGCTTCGATTGCCGCCTGGGGAATCTAATCAATGGCTAGTTGGTCAAGTGGCCGGCCGGTGGCTCTTCTGGCCCCACTGAGAAATCAGTCAGTGTCAGCATGTCGTCGTGGGTTGTCTCCACCACCGAGCTGCGCGATTGTGGTGCATCCACCTCAGTCCCGCATCGTCGTCGACACCAGCGCCTGATCCTGTTGGTGTGGCACAGCCTGGCGGAGAAGTGCCAAAAGTTCGGGAACCTTCTCAGGCGCGAGACAAACAAGCCGTTGCCCAAAGAGCTGCGCCGATCGCTGCGTCTAAATAAATCGGCGCGACGGAAAGGCTACAACAGCTGCGAGAGCGAGGCAGATAAAAGGTATTATAGAAGTCTAGAATAAGTATATTCCAAGTATAAGATAAGCCCCGTTCTCCGGTGTTATTGTTTACCTCAAGGTTCGCCTATGTACACAACCTAGAGTGGACCTCTGTGAGTTGAGGCTTATGGAACTAAGAGATAAAGCATTACAAATACGGTTTTCGTAACAGAAAATGGCATAGAATTCGTTGAATTTATTATACACGGTACAAGGGTATATTTTTTATTTAATTTAAGTGGCTTAAACGTGTTAATTATTTATTTAAGCATCCAATTTATTAAGTATTGCCGTTTTGTTTGGTAACTAATCCTTTTTCGATATCAAAAACATGTCAACATGGCGTATGAGTAATAAACTTTTGAATTAAGTTATTAAAAACGTACTTTAATTAGTCTTAATCTATATTCAAGAGCTAACTAAAGTTAATACCAATGTTTTTATATTTTAAACTAATGAAAATAAGTGTTTCCGAAAGATAATAACAATTTTCCTCCATTGCAGACTGATGCAAGAGCGTCTTAACGAGCCCGTCAACATATCCATACGCATGGGACCTGCCTACGACTACAGACCCTCGAACTTCTGACCGATCAAGGACACAAGGGGATATCGAAAATCGAATTTAACAAATCCTAGCATTATTTGTAATGTTAAACCGCCCGCTGTTAGTGTTAAGTGTTGTCTGTTGTAAACTCTTTTATTAAAAGCACAAATTTTACATATTTTACAAGCATGTCGTAAGCTCTGCCACAGCTGACGAAAGCCGACAGCTTTCGTTAGCTTTATTTTACTCTTTGGACCGCGTATAATAAACTTGCTCTCTTCGGCTTCTTGTTGGCAGCCGGTACTCTTAGGTACGCCCACATAAAAGTTTATTGCCCCGCTCACAACAAGTGGACGTGTCTGGTTACCCTTCCCACCGAGTATATAAGGTTTTCTACTCTGGTAACACGATTTGTGTGAACTAGGAACAGGATCTAATTTGTAATTTATATTAAATGACATATTTACCTATTAACATTTGTTTCCCTCAAAGTACAATATTATTTTTTAGTATTTAAAATGTCTACAATAATCTAAAGGATTTTTTAATGTTATGTAAAATAATTATTTTCTAATTAATTACTTTATTACTTTTCCTGACTGCTATTATAAGCATCTCTCTCTCTCATTATAATAATAGTAAGTTAAGGGAGAATGTTTAAAGATTTATCCAACAAATATGTGTATAATACAAAAGTAAACCAAATAAGATTTAAGCATTTAAAATTTAAGAGCATTTAGCTATTGGTGAGACCCTTCTAGTAACTTAAACTTCTGGCTTTTCCTTTCTCCGGCCTTGCACCAATACTAATTTGAGCCGTCTGTCACTCTCACTCTCTGAGACGCCCTCTCTCTCACTATGGCTCTCAGTTGTCTCCTACGTCACGGAAAGCGTTATCTCCTCGGCGTTTTTTGTGTGGTGGCCGCTTAGTGTGAAAAACGTGTTCGACGCGGAAATGACATTGATAGTGAAATTTTAACCGAATTCTACGCGAGTTTGTTACTTATAATTCTGCACGACATCAAAACAGTTACGAAATTTCTAAAAAGAATAGATTGCTTCCGATGCAAAGTGAACTTTGATTGGAGCAACATTTTCGACCCGTCTCTAATTAGTTAGTTTTCACCGCCGCAGCAATAAATACAATTAGCATAAACCTAGAGAGCGGTTCAAAATGAAGCTCATTTCGACATTTGTTTATTTACTGGTCGCCTTCTACAAGTTCTTCAAGAAATTCCTGTAAGTGGCCTTAATTATCTAATAATATTAAGGGAGTGCCGTTTTTTTTTCTGGGTGTGCCGTATCCTTTGTCCTGTTTTGCCTTTCATTTTACAAAAACAACAAATCTTGGAGCTTATTGATAAAACAACAACGAAGACAGGTCGCATTTCGGCGTTTGCCGTTGCTTTTCATAAATACAATTTCCTTTGTTTAGCTTTTGCCTCTTGCTCTTCTGTCTCTGTTTTTTTCTTTTCCTTAATCTTTCTTCTTTTCTTTTTGTTTATTTGGTTTGGGTTTGGACTTGCAGTTTATTACACAAAAATACAAATTTGCTCCAAACCGCTGACGAGTGCGAGCGGGAGAGGAGCAGAAGTCCAACCCGCTCATTGTGTGCTCTTTCCGTCTCCTCTTCTTAATATTTCCCTCTCTCACCGTTCTCTCTCTCTCTCTCGTGCTGTCTATTCCTTGCTCTCTTCCCCCTGTTGACGCCATCACACGTTTTTGTTTGGGTTTGGGGCCGCTAGGAAATTGGCCGGGCTTTGTTTTTGTTCCATATGGAAATTGGGGTCTTTTGCATGTAATTTACTCAAGTGCCTCTGTGTTTGCCTGTGTGCGAGGGTGTGTGTCTGGTTTGGTGACAACAGAAATGGTTTTTTAATTACTATAACTGTTCTTTGTGTATCTGAGCTCCGAGGGCGTTGTGTACATAATTCTCAACAATCACAAAAGATCTGTTCTGATTAAAGCGAAAAGCTGTTGTCTGGAGTAGCCCGTAATTTAATCACAATTGACCGGAATTCCCCGATTTCAAAAGATTCCACTTCTCGATTGTAACTTGTAACTTGGTGAATGGTAATGACGAGTCCTTTGTAGCTGCCCATAGGAAATGTTGTCGTTGGAACCTCGTTGACGAATTGTGTTTTTTAATTAGTTATAATTGTCATTTGATGAGACCAAATTGGCTACTGTACACTCTTCAGGGCAGACTTTTAATATTATTCCTTCCTCCGACCACTTAAATACGAAATGAAGACTTAACATAACAGCTTAATTAGGCTTACCCTTTTAGACTTGATCCACCTTCTAAATTACAAGCCCATGTGCTAGCAGAGGCCTGTCATACCTGTGCACCACTGCTTTAGAATAACTTCTCTTACGAGATTCACAAAAGAAAACAATTTTTTGTGAGACGCAAGTCGAAAAATCGAGTCTTCTTCGAATCAAGTTTTCTAAATTGTTCATGAAATTATTTTCAAAAATATGTATACTTTTAAATTATGTTATTTTTATTATATACATATATTTTTTGTATTATTTTATAGAATATTTTAGTGAATTTCATTTGGATTTTAGCATATAAATGACAATAAAAAAGTTACTTTAGATTATAAACTTAACACAACCTTGGGGAATTACTAGCAAGTCATTATAATCTATCATAAAATGTACACTCAAAACTCGGTTAGTGTTATGATATTGGTAAAATCAGCAAGTATGCTCTTAAAAAGTTAATACTAAATGAATAATCTACATACGAAAATTGTATTACTAAAAAAAACTTGAACTTTATGCATATAGCGGTCAATTTTACGCCATCCAAGGTGCCTTAGGAGGTGCCTCATAAGTACAGCTTCTAAAATCAGTCATATTTAATTGCCTTACCTACCACATCGTTGATTAAATACCTGACACAACCGGAATGACTCAGTTATAGGCTCTATTTTTCACAGTCACCAATGCGCATGTAATTCATATTAAGCCTGTACAGAGCTTAGTATTGAACCATTATGGATCATTCGAAAAAATCCCACTGTGATAAGAATCCTGCGCAAAAACAAACAGATCAAATTCCAAAATTCACAAAATTCAATTGTTGCCTCCGCATTTATACATATTTACTTGTACGAATTTTAAGTGAACGGCACGCGTATTCGCTTTAATTGGCAATTGATTAGGTCCCAAAAAGAAGTCTGGCAGACGTGAACATATGGCATACAGTATATATTCATAGTACATAGATTGCTCATTAGAACTATGTATATAATGTGGAAGATAAACCGAAGAGCGAACTTTATACCGAAGCACTTAAACAAGGCCGCTGTTGGTCCACTCGAAGTCCTTATCTAATCTGAATGGCTAGACCACTGGCTGCGAGTAATAAAAATACTATATGCTCTGGAAGAAAATAGTTATACTCACCGCCTCCTAATCGCCGGCAGTCGCACTCACCAGTGACCTTGACAGGCCAACTGGGAGCGGGATTTGCGAGAACTACGCAAATGCAACCACCACAAACTAATTATAACCAATTAGATCCAGACGACGTCACTTTTTTCTGCAATCCCCTTTCTTATCAAAGACGCAGTAAATCAATACCTCGTTTGAATGTTTTACAACTAACCCGTGCAAAGGAATTATGCTGGGAGTAACGTTTTCAAGTGCCGCCGACTAATTGCTCCCTTTCCCCACAATAAGTGTTCCCGATAAGATATTGCTACAAGCCCGAAGCCAGACACAAGACCAGACACGATCCCACAAAGTAAGTGGACATACCAAGTGAGTCATTTGATTGACGTCTTCGAGTCTTTGTTTGGGCGAAGGTGATTGCCTTTGAATTGTGGCAAAGATTTATAGGCCTATTTAAATAGAGTTGGCATTGAATGCGAATTTAGACCGTAAGGCCTATTAAAACTATAAGAAGAACAGACTTACGAAAATAATACTACGGATTAGGCCGAACACATTTGATTATCTTGTTTACATAAATTATATTGATTTTAAAGAATGTCTAATGAAGATACCTGTTCCAATAGATTAAGAAAACAAAATTAAAACAAATCTACAATTAATTTTGAATTATTCCAGTTTAAAACCATGGTTATAGGCTCGACTAAGCAGCTGTGGTGAGCAAAAGAGATGGATATAGAAGGTTTAAACTTTATTGCCCAATAGCTCCTATGTTTATTATCTGATTGAACTGAAATTTGCACAGATTTTTCTGGATATGTAGGTAGGAATGATAGTGACCTTTTCTAAAAGAACTGACATACGATTCCTGGTGATTCTGAACAGAAATATATATTCATAATGCTCTTTTCTTCTTTGATATTACATTCTTGATTGACAGCCTTTAGGTACCTGGTATTCAGAGAAACTAAAATAATTTTGTTACTACAAATGACTCAAATAGACAAAATATTTATAATAAAAATAGGAAACATAATTTAATTGATTTCCTTGAAAGGTACCGAATAGTTAATCACTACCTACAAGCTAGGGCTAACCTAAACTGAAATGAAAACGAAAAAGACCCCCGAAAACCCCACTATAAAACCAAATCTCGAGTATTTACAGTGGTGTTACAGACCCTGAGAGCGTGAGCCATTGAACTTATTACGATAATGAGGTGGCGAGCGTGAGAGCGAGAGGGTTTCTCCCTCACCGATTGTACAACTGTGCCGCCGGCAGACACAGCAGCGGCGACAGAGCGTGATCCGGCCGAGGAATGAGGGGGCCTCTTGGCGTTATCCTTATCAGCTGGCGAGAGAGAAGAACAGAGAGCGTTGGTATAAATGGCGCAAAGCACGTACCACCGAGTTTAGTTCTTTTCAGCTCGCCGGAGCATTTGAATCGCTTTGAATTCGCGCGCTCGCCATTCGCACCAGAGATCCCATTTCGATCCGGGACAAGCGTCCGCGGGCATTTTGGATACTCTCTATCATTGCGATCGGTACCTAACCATGTGTGATAGTGCCTAGTGCCGGCTACAAAATGGTGAGTCCACCACCCACCATCCCATTTGCCATGCCCCACTGAACGAACCACTTGCAAAATGCCACACAAACCATTCGGGGGGAGGATGAAGACCGGAGCAAAGTTCCAGCATTTTCGTGTCCAGATGGAATCAGCTTCTGCCGGAGTGGAACCAGTTATTTCCAAGCCAAGCCGACGCGATATTCACCACATGTAGTGCGCGTCTGTGTCCCAATCTGTCGCTAGGCAGTTGTATAACAAAAATAATCGCAGTGCTCTAGCCAAGCGTTTAACATACGTCCATACCCTGTAGATCAGAAAGAGCCCCAAGGAAAACGGATATACTTTGCAATATTGGGGTGTTAAGAGATAAGGCTTTCCAGTTGCAGTTGAAGGCGTCTTTATATAAGATTTCTTCGAAAAATAAATATATCTTTTAAACTACCCACAAATACAGGAATTTTAATACATATAAGGTGAAGAATTTCTTTAAGAACTTCATAATTGAATGTATTGAATATAGTTATAAAACAAGTTAACCTTGGAATAACTAAGAATACTAATATTTATTGAATTGGTTTGACTAATAAGAAAAATCTTGAGTCATATGGCTTATGTCAATGATCGATCTATCTCAGCCCTTACAATCAGTTAAATAACCCTTAATACATTGTGTGTACCAGATGTGCCTTAAGCAGGTCATCTGATAGTCGAGCATCCCGAATGGTTGAGTTTGAAGTCTCCTGATAAGCTTATCAAATCGCAGGCGTCTCTCCCTTTTCTATTCGTTTAATTTTTTCGTACTAATCTATATCAGATGTCTGATCGATGCCCCATCGACCAGCGAGAGCAGGTGTCCAGCGACCAAAGCTGAATTGGCATTAAAGTTACAACGCACCTATTATAATATATATATTCGAATATATTCAGTGTATCTCTGCCACGAGGGTTGTGTCTGTCATAAATTGAGCGGACCTGTTGCCAAGTTCATGTGGCATTTGTACGAGGCTCTCCTCAGAGCATCACACTCACGTACATATAGCCATATAAATATAACTCAATGTCGGCCGCTGCTCTTGTTGATTCCGCTTGACTTTCCGCAGTGCATTGCCAAAAAAAAAAAAATGGAAGAATAGAAAGCCGTAGAAGCGTTTGTAGAGAAGTCACACCCGCGGAAGGGGAAGTAAATATTATTCTCAATTAGTGGCATATCGAAAATTGATACTGGTATGTACATATATAAATAAACACTGAAGTAGATCAAGTTCAATATCAGCTGTGCAAAGATTAAGCAAGTTTGTTTATAAGGCTCTACTATATATGTAGGTTAAATGATTTGATAGAAATCTGGTGATACTTGCATACTTATTTAGGATGTTTATTTGTAGATTGCATGCTCGATATAATTCCTATTAAATCACATTATTATATGTGTTGAAACAGGAATATTTGCGACATGATTTTAAACTCAGTTTCCATCATGTAAACCTTAAGTAAAAATACAAAACGCTTGTCTACTTTTAGGCAGTGTCATAAGAATAATAAATAAGAAGAAAAGGAAATCGTTATCATGCTGCCTTTCAGCTATTTAGACCGCTGAATATGTCCACTATATATCTTTATTTATTTAAAAATTAACAAATAAAGGTTAGATCAATTAGCGCTTTAATTAATTCACTTTAATTAAATAGATTTCTTGCCTGCTTTCAAACATTCATATTCCAGCTTTGCGGAAATGAACGAAAGTCGGCATTCATTCAATTCGCTTTTAGTTTATTAGCCAAATGAAGTGCAATCAATTTGATCTTGAATTAATGCAAATCATGAAAGTGCATAATAATTTATTAGCTACAAATTAGCATTGGTTGTTTTTGCTTTCCCCGCACACCGTTTTGATTCCATTTCGGAGAGGAACAAACTGAGGCGTAAAATTAATTATGTCTGTGCGAATGCCAAGTGACAGACAGGCAGCTGACATACTGTGTAATTAATCAATCGTGGCTGATTGGAAACTGTTCTTTATTTATCTGTAATTGCTTGTTTGCGGAATACGGAATTCCTTTGGCCTACCCCATAGATAGTCTACATCCAGAGTGTTTGAGGTTCCCCTACAATTTGTAAGCTGATTACAAATTAATTTGATTCATTTACGGGAAGAACTTCCTTTAATTTATATTATTTGTAAACATCATTTTTGAAATATTTGCAATTACTTCAGTCTGGTTTTAACCTTACAACAGCTGCAAGTTCAACTGAAATCGTGTTCGTTTGTTACGCTTTCGAAATAACAATAACGCGCACTGCAATCTGATTCATCGGGTCAAGTTTAAAGGCAGTTTGAGCCGATGAAAGTATAACTTGTCCTGAGCAGCAGTAGTAGGTAGTATAAGTCACAGCCTCTATTGCGCTAATAATAAATTTGACATTTTGGAAAGTAATCAAACAAAATGTGGTTTGCCTTTACCCGAGCGATTGAATCAACCAGACGAGAGAAGCGGGCGAGAGCAACGATTTTAATTTCGTATATTTCACTAGTCCACAAATTTGTCATTATTTTTTCAATTGAATATTGTACACCAAGCTAAAATCTATATAAAATAATTACATCTTTATGATATAAAGAAAAGCATAGTAACCTTAAGAATTGTTTTATTTCCAAGGCAAAAATGTAATGATTAAATATTTAAATTGCTCAAATGAAAACAACATTCCTGCAAATAGCAAATATATGGCTTTCTTAGTTAAAATTATTGATGTTTTGACTTAAAGTTTGACTTAATTTTCACAAGAATAGCTCCGATTTTTAAGCGGTGAAATATGTTTTATCAATCGAACATTTTTCGTGTAAACCTGTGTTACCTATGACTATGAACAGCGGCAATCTGTCTGCTCGCTTAATGAGAAATGAGAGCGGCGCGGATCAGGGAACTGAGCGGCAGCTGGCACTTGATTGCCTCGATCTCGGCTAGAGCCAGCCAGAAGATATAAATAAGGAAAAGCAACGCACGCGCGTATTAATTGTTGGCTGTTCTAAATGGTCGCAAGTGCGCTCGAGTAATAATTGCGAACAACAAATATTACGCATACGCCGCGTGGTCAATGAACAGTGCTAAGTGGCGCAGCTATCAAAATAGAAATGAATTCAAGTGAAATGGATAAAAAGAGCGGCATACAGGAAAACTACGGACATCGTCGCCAGCCGGCCTTGGGCAAGGCCATGCCAGTAACAGCCCTCCTGCTGAACCTTCAACGTGACAATGTCGATTCCATGGACTACAGGCGCAGTGATGGTGAGATACTTCTGGAAGAGGATGAGAATCCACCGAAATTCTTCAGGGTAACCGATGAGCCACCCTCGCCCAATGGTGGGGATTCCCCGCCACCCAATCACTACTCGGACGACCGCCAACTGGCCGGGAGTTCACAGACAATGGATGTTCCCTGCCGGAATTGCCTACAATTGGGTCCGGATCACTTGACTGAAAGCGGCTTGGCCATCAATGAGATGTGCCAGCGGTTGTGTGGTCCCCAATGCAGACAACCTCAAGGCCTCACGCTCGCCGGATCTCGCCAGGATTTCCTCAGGCAGTATGAGATCGCGGAAGCTGTGGCCAAGACCTCGGCCATGACCTCCACCGTTCAGATGAAGCAGCGTCTGGCCGCGCGAAAACTGGAAATCGAGAAGGAAATGGATGTGGACGGGGATGTGGATGGAGGCGTGCCCATTGCCCATATCAATATCAATCTTGACCAGAGTTCCGCTGCAGCTGGAGGAGACAAGATGCCGCCTGCGATCGTTGAGTTTGAGCCGCCCCGCGACCTGCTCTTGTATCTGGTGAGGTGAGAGACTGGTATATTTTGCGTAGTACCTGAAATCTGGCACATAAGCCGGCCGACTGCTTATAAATCAAGTTCATGGCTGGCAGCGTGTCAAGTGTTCTTAGGCGAAACCTCAAAGCCTCAAAGCCATTTAGCGGCAATCAGCAAAAACAACGACGTCGTACTCTCTGAAAGCGACAAAAACTAACCTTGCGCAATTTTCGCGAAAGTGATCATGGCAAAATGTACAGGGTTGTCGCTATAGTTTTGCCACAGTGAAATGAGAAATATGACGGAATATCGAGAATTGTTTCAGAAAATGAATGTTTATAAATTTAAAATATCAGTGAAAAAAGTAAAGCAGAAACTGTGAGATTTGTGAGAGGTTTTTTGTTTTTGTTTGTGTTTTCAGTTTTTGACAATGTAAAACAATCCATTTTGTAGACCAGAATTTTGAATTTCAAATAATGAACTACAATTAATTTAGTATTTTCACAGTTTTAAGTTTCTTAATATATTGGAACTTGAAATTAAAGGTAAAAGAGGAGAAACACCACCTATTGTTGACCTTTTTGTGTACTTTGACACTAAGCTTGTCAGCCTTATAGAACTTTTGCTTTGCAGTATAATTACTGCAAACTATTGGTAACATAGCTGAATTTAAGTTAGCAAAAGTGCTGAGGTTAGAAACATATATATATGGAAGTATCCTGCTTTTTATATACAACATATTTATAAAAAATAAAACAAAGTGGCTAAGAAAAAATAGCTAAAATTGTTTGTAATATTGCATTTAAAAAACTATGATTATTTAACCCAAGAAGTAGTTCGATTTAGCCATAAAATTACAATGTGACTGCACTGGTGCGTGGTTTACATTTTGTTTGTACTGTACATGTGCAGATAGATTATAATTATCTCATTTTTGTTATTGCGGATTGCTTGTATTTTATTGAAATCAAAGTAAAAATAAATTTGAATTATTCAAAGAACTGAAAGTCGCTTTGATAATATTTCTATTCCCAAATTTGTATAATTTCCCCTGTAAGGGTGATTCATAAGTTGCGGTGTGTAGTAAAAGACGATATTGTTTAGCCAAGTGTGTTATTTGTTTAAAAATTGTAAATAATAATATGGCATTAGGGAAAACAATGTTTAATTAGTTCCGCTTCAGATGAGGTCAAAATGACATGCATAGTTCTCCGAATTCAAGTCAATTTGTATTATCTTTGTTGCCAATTTGGTAAGCTTATCTAACACTCAGCTGGAAACTTAATGGCTTTCCATTAAGTACGAGCCTCTTCATAAGTGATAATTAAGTTTCAATCGCCACAACGTAAATGGAGTGAAAAGATCCTATCAATGAATATATGTGAATATATGGAATAATTGCATTTGGGTCACGAACGCGGCCTGATAACAGCCCCGAAAGTGACACGTGCCTAATGATTACGTCAATTTGTAAATTCCATTCCGAGATTTGTGGGTATTTTGCAAGTGAAGTTCAGCCCAAGGTATCCCACATTGAAACCCAATCATATTTTCTAACCCTGTTTATATATAATTCCTTTCGCCTTTCTAGGAAACACAGATGGGGCCACGTCTCTTTGACATTGCCATACTGACACTTAATATAAAACGTTTCAAGTTATCCTAATACCTAAAACCAGAGTTTTCGCGGAAAAACTAAACGAAGAATCCCAGAACCCAAAAAAAAAAAATAACGCAGAAACCATACAAACTGAAAGTGATATTTTACTTGGCCCAGAGAGTAAAGTTGCCGATACAGTTCAAAATGGAGTTTCTAATGAAAACATCGCGTCTGATCGTCGTATCGAAGACGTTCGCGCGACGTGTGGCCGTGCCGATTCCCAGGTAACAATCCCCCAAATCGGATACAGATACAGATACAGATACCACATCTGTTTTTTTTTTTTTTTGCGGCCGCAGACGGGCGCAGAACTCATTACGCATGTAACTGCGTTGCTGAATAAATTCTGCAGATACAATTGTATCTTTTGTCTGTCGCATTTGCATTTGAGAACATTTGGGATTCTGATTAGTTATACAGCACAGCCGGGCATTATCTAAGGATGCTGCTGGCTATTTTTTGTACTCGTTGAGGGTATTATAGTTTTTTTTTCAGAGATTACTTTTGTATACAAATAGCTTAGCAACAGAAGCAGCCTTAAACAATTTGTCTGCTTCTGAATGAAACAATTTTGATATTCTCAATTACGATATACCCGAAAAAAATAATATTAATAATGATAACTGATCATATTACTTAAAACATCTTACATGTATATACAATTCCTTGCCGAATCAAGTTGAAACTTAAAATTAAATGAGTATCAAATCTTCAGGCTTTTCGAATTAGCTTTCCTTTCTTTTTCCCCATTTTTTTTTCCATGCATATCTCGGCGTGTCGAACACTTTTGTTTTCATTAACTAGAACCCCCCAGCATTCCCCACACTTTCGCATAAATGTTTAACAAGCTGTCAGAATCCGAATCGTTCTTCTGCTTAGCATTTTTGCTCTCGCACGCACGTGAGCCGTACTGCTAGCCAAACTGATCTTGTTCTGGGGTATCTTGCAGATACATCTCGTATGCGAAATACTCGTTTGTGCGTGCTCTCCCTCTACAGCTCTCCCTGTCGGCCCGGGTCTTTCTCCTTCTCTTTTTCGCGCGTTCTCTACCCGGCAATGATCTCTCTAATAAAACCCCGCACTTCGTTTGGCATTCAGTTTCGCCAAAGTCGCTTGCAAGCGCACCTCGTTCCGACACATTTCGGCTCCCCAGATCCCAAAAATCCCAAGAACCCAAGACACTAAGTCCACGCCAAACACACATTTTTTACTACAAAAAGATCTTAAGATCCTTTCGGTCCTGCAATGGAGCAAGCCCTGCAGATGAAGCGAGCCAATAAGGCTCCCTGCAAGAACGACCGCAAGGCCTTCCTGCAGAAGGTGATGCTGACCAGGTGAGAGAGATGTAGAGTGCTCGGTTCCGACTTGTGAGATCCGAGCAAATACGAGGTGATTGATTGTGGTGACAGGCCGAAGAAACCCGTAAGCCCGAAATCCAGTCTCCATTCGCGAATCGCGATCCCCAGCGGGAACTGGTTTCGATCCGATCCGATTTCGATTCGATTCGATTTGATACGATTCTTGCGGAGCAAACCAGCCCAACAGCTGCGAAGCTATTGACCGAGCGACATTTTTCGCCTTTGTTTTCATTTCGCTGAAGTTTCGCGTGGGCGGGATTCTCTCCAAGCATCTGCCAGCAGTTCCCCATCCTCTTCTCAATCCCCGTTTCCCATTCAGTTATCCGGGGATCTCCCTAGAGAGTATAAGTGGGGGCATAAGTGATAAATAAAGTCTCGATTAATGCTTAAGAAGCGCTTTTTCGATCAGAGCATGGAATTCAGTCAGGAAATATAGTTCTACTGGAAGTTATTTAGCTTATTAAATTTGTTATATCTTGAAATTGGATCAATCTTTGTAAAGGGGGCTCAGGTAGAGAAACTGCTTACGCCAAGCAATATATAATTAAAGTCTATATATTCATTCATTAAATATCGCATTGGCTGAAAGTTATGTGTCACAAATACTTCATATTTTACATTCGGATGATTTTGATTTTTTTTTTTTTGTGTTTTCACTTACAACGAATATGTTAGGGAAATTTAAGTTAACTTTTCTAAGCTTTTAACGTTGAAAAGTATATAATTAATGAAAGGGATCGAGCAATAATAAACAAAATGTTTTTTTCTTTAAAAATTTCTTAAAGGTTCTCATTTAAACATTTTCATCGATTTTTTATACCCTTGCAAGGCATCATAAAGTAATTTTTCTTGCTAAGCAACAGCAGGCGGTTCGATTTAGACATGTCCTTCTGCCTATCTTCCTGCGACTTACTTGCTCCATTTATCGGCTTCAAATTTTGGCAATAATTTTGATTGAAAATGCCGCGTTACTATATCCTATATCTGCCATAGGAACAATCTGCAAGGATATAAAATCATCGGCTAGCCGAAGCTTTAACTTACGCAAAAATCTTTAACCCTTTCTTCGATGTTTTTCTCCTTTCCACAACACACACAAAATGAAAAACACAACAAAATAATAATTTCTTGCAGCCAAGTGAAAATGGGAAAATTTTATACGAGTCAGCGTCATAGTCATAGTCTATTCATTTTCAGCATAATACTGAGAAAAATTCTATATAGAAAACCCAATGCGTTGTGAGTACCTAAAAAGAGAATATTGTAATCAATATTTTTATTGATGTTTTTGCTGTTGTTATTTTTGGTGTTGTTCGCTGAAAGTTGTTTGTTTGTTGCAAGAAGCTTTGTCGTTTTTGTTCGATTGAAATGCTAAAAGAAAACATAGATAAGAGCCATATATTATTTATGTTTTAAATGCAATATAATCGAAAAGTCGTAATAAGCACGTTTGCTTAGCTGAATTATCCTCACTTATTTTCAACTCGAAAGCTAATTGAATTCCTTGATCGATTCCAGAATGGGCTCTTTCAACTCGGCGCCAAAGATCAACAACGTGGACTCGCAGGACGATGGTCTGGAGTTGCCCACGGGATTGAGCACAGCCGCCCTCCTGCAGCATGTCCAGCAGTTGAGGAACTGTGGAGGTCTGGAGCAGTCATCGCTTCTTACTCGCGGATTCCTAAAACCGCTCCAGACAAGCGACGATGTCGCCGACGGACTGCGTTGCCTGAAGCTCAACTCCGTGTCGAGGGGTACGGTTGCATCTTTTTTTGCATTCGGTGGATAAATTCTAATCTATTTGTGCAGTTTGCAGTGCACCAGTTGAGGGCGAGGCCTCGCAAAATATCCGATTGCTGCAGTGGAACATTCTCTCCCAAAGTGAGTACCAACTGGAAATAAGCTGGGTTTAACTAGCTAACATATCGAATTTTTCCCAGCTCTTGGCCAGCACAACGATGGCTTTGTGCGTTGTCCTGAGGAGGCGCTGACCTGGGAGCACCGCAAGTACCTGATTGTCCAGGAGATCCTGCAGAACCAGCCCGATGTGATCTGTCTGCAAGTACATTCATAGCCCCAATGATATCTGAAAGGCAGTAGCGCTTTAACCCGTTTCTTTTGTTTTTTAAAACAGGAAGTAGACCACTTCAAGTTCCTGCAGACCGTGCTGGGCAGTCAGAATTACGCTGGAATCTTCTTCCCGAAGCCGGATTCTCCGTGCCTGTACATCGAGCAGAACAACGGCCCCGATGGATGTGCCATTTTCTACAAGCGCGACAAGCTACAGCTCCAGGGCTACGACACTCGCATCCTGGAGGTGTGGAGGGTGCAAAGCAACCAGGTGGCCATCGCTGCCCGGCTCCGGATGCGCTCCAGCGGTCGCGAGTTCTGCGTGTGCACCACACACTTGAAGGCCCGCCACGGCGCCCTTCTTGCCAAGCTGCGAAACGAGCAGGGCCGGGATCTCATCCGGTTCGTGAAACAGTTTGCCGGCGAAACGCCACTCCTTCTGTGCGGCGACTTCAACGCGGAGCCAGTGGAGCCGATCTACGCCACCATTCTTGGCTGCGACCTGCTTCGGCTAGGCAGTGCCTATGCGGACGTGAAGGTGGACCGCGAGAAGATTCTCGCCCAGCCCAGCGAGGAAGTCGGTGAGCTTGTGGCGGAGTCCATGAAGCGAGAGCCGCCGTACACTACCTGGAAGATACGCGAGGAAGGCGAGGAGTGTCACACCATCGACTACGTGTTCTACACCCCCGATCGCCTCAAGGTAGGACTACAAATGAATTCAATTTCACATTTATCGGGGAAAAATCTGTTACTTATCTTATTTTCTAATTAATTCAAAAAATTGTCTTTCTTTTTAGATAAAAAACTGTCTCGACTTCCCGGCCGGCGAACAGATTGGCAAGAACCGCACGCCCAGCTTTCAGTATCCTTCGGATCACTTCTCCCTGGTGTGCGACTTCGAGCTGTTACCCCCGACGGACAACGGAAAGGCGAGCGACAACAAAGGTGAAAATGACACGGAAACGGAGGGCAGCAAACATGGATCTATCCAGTAGGAGCTTCCAGTTTCGAAATACAACAGATAGAAGTTTCAATTACATTACATCGATTGTGATATTAGTTGTTAGATACTTTTTAGCGTCATAAACGAACGTTGCACTTCAATTTGCAGCTTTAACAAATAAATGATAATCCAAAATTCACAATAAATAAAATATATAAGATGGAAGAGAGTAAACCAAATTGATTCACAACGGATAATATTGATTCTGGGGGGAAGCGTACTTGTTGCAAACATTTTCAGCCAAATTCTACATTTCTAACCAACGCAAATTGTAAAATTATGGAAGAAAACATGGAAATGTGGAATATATTAACATTTAATCGCCTCAATTCGATTTTAAGAAGACTAAGGAGGATAGACCAAGTTTCTATAGCTTTACAAATATAGAAATATTACTCAATATAATTTGACTATAATATATAGTTGAACGATCTAAGAAAGTTACATTTTGCTCGTAAAGTTTACCTACCCGCAGCTTGGAAATTATAAAAAAGCTAATTACCATCGCGCTCGAATGTGCGCCAGAAAGATAGAAGGAGGAATCTTTATTATTCCAATGCTTACCATGATTATTATATTATTGCAGTCAACAAATAATTAAATCGGGCTTTTTGGGAAGTGTATATTTTATTTATTTTTTATTTTGTTAGCTGAAAATAGCGATCCAGTCCGAACTGCGAGCAACCTATAAGTATGTTATCAGTAAATTGGGTAGCTATAGCTCTCAGCATCTGTGATCAAGGAACAGGCCTAAACAGACAAATGGGCATTATATATTTCAGCTGGGCAATATATACATATGTTAAGTACAAAATAGAATTGTTCGTTTGTTTGTTTTACTTTATAAGACCCTCGTACACTATTAATCCCCGGCACTGTGGCAACAAATATGAAGACACCTCCTTGATCATATTACAGCCTATTTTTAAACATTTTTAAAAGCGTTGAAAGACCGCTTAGGACTTATTTAGTAACTTATTAGATATATTTACAGTATGATGTTAAAATAATGTAGCTTTCGAAATTACAGCGTAGATTGGATAATACAATAAAAACAAAATACTGCTTCTACAATAAGATTCGGTTCGAATCGGTGCTCCGAAATCAAAAAATCCAATGCCTTTATTATATGCATAACTGTGCCTATTGCATGAACTAGAATATTTGAAAAACAACATACAGTTTTTTTTTAAATCCATATTTTTGTGACTATTTTATTTATAAAAAACTACTTAACCTTTCAAGATCAGTTGGAAGTTGCCCAGTTGGAAAGCTTGTTTTCGAGGCATAACCTAAAATCAGAAAGCATTGTCAAAGCTGCTAGGCTGGAGCAAATAAAATACATTTTTTTGAAACCGTGACATGGGTCAACCCCCTTAACATCATACGCAAAAGTTTATTTATTTGAATTTTATGAGTGGTTCGTCCGGAACAAAAACTGCATAGGGATCTCGAACTGACGACGGTCTTTGATAAGATCAATATGCACTCCAGTCGGTACCATGAGCGACTCGAGCGGCATCGCAACCGGCTGGCCAATGAGCTAACCAGGACGCGCCCACCGACTTTAGACTTCCTTAGACTTTACCCACGGGACCTGATCATCAGAGCACCAAACAGACGGAGATAGCTACAATTTTGTCTATTATGATTGTATTGATTTTGTTATTGTAAAGTTACTTGTTATACATTATTGTTAATACTGAAAACGCTACACCTATAAAAGGTTAGCAGGCGCACCCAATTGGGCGGAATGAATAGAAACCAAGGTGATAAAGGGGACTTCAGATGTCCCCGTATACCTTTAAAAATAATACACAAACAAAAAAAGGATTTTATAGAGTTTTCAAATCGAATTTCATAATACGAAAAGTTTATTTTTAAGCCTGGCGATTGGCGTACCGAAGTTAATTACAATAATTTATGTTGATTGTTTTTCTTGTAAATTGTTATGAAAATTATATGAAGTTTTTTATTTTTCTAATAAAAACATTACAAAAAATAAAATGTCATATGAAAGTATCAGCTTGGCCTAACCAATTATTCGGTTTTTTTTAATGAAATTGGGGCAATCAAGAAACATACCTCAAGATCATAAGATTAATCCTTTTTACAACCAATTGGCACAGCTATTTTTTTCAACAAATCTAAAATAAATTAGCCTACTTTCAGGCGAATAAAATATAAATCATTTCACTTTAGCTAATAGCGCAGGGCGTATACTTGATTTGTAAGCTTTATAATTGCCCAGAAAATCAGCCAACAACAACAGCCAACGTAGATCATGTTATAAATTACCCAAAACCGACAAACAGCAGCACGCCATTCCAACAAATGGCATCGAGAAACGAGCAAATGCAGCGCACCTAACGCAAGCCAAATCGGTTGCGTAACACAACAAAATATCGTTATAAATATACTTTACATGTATTTAGCATATAACAATTTTTCACACCATGTTCACACTAGATTTTAATAGGTATTGCTGTCCCGCGGGGGACTTAGAGCAGGGCCAAGATAGCGGTCAGCACGAAAGAGGTGGCAACCATTGCATAACCGGTGGAGTAAACCTCCTTGATCTTGAGGAAGCGTCCGGTGTCCCACAACAGGTGACGGATGCCGTTAGCCGTGTGGTAGCCCACCGGATAGGCGATGATGAACTTGATGGCGGTCAGCGAGGCGCCGCTCAGCTGCAGGCCCTCCACCATGGTGACGTAGTGGTTAATGTCGTGCGACGAGATCAGGGCACCAAGTCCCAGAGCCCAGACACCAGCGCCTAGGGCCAGGCCGGTGCCGCGATGCATGATCGACAGCATGGAGGTCAGCTGCGGCTGGTAGATGGTCAGATGCGGCGACAGCTTCCTGCCCAGCCGCTCGTTCTTCTCGAAGAAGCTCTCATCCTTCTGGGTCGATCCAACGGAGACCACCTTCAACGACACCTGCCGGTTGGCAGCGGCCATTTGGAGGCCCTTGCGCAACGCCGGCGAGCGGATGAGCGAGCTGGAGAGTGCATACCTGCCAAATCGGTTTAAACTCAGTGTTTTGGTAATGCAATTTCAGAAATTACGTACATATTCCTGTTTTTCACTCTAACTTGTATGGGTGAGACCGTATTCTAATTGAGCGAAAAGGGCACTGCCAGTGCTGCCACTCCTTAGTATTCTTGCGCCATCTCTCCACAATTATCAAAAGCTATTAAGGTGAGAATCTCATTTTGGAGGAAATCATGAAATTTTTCTGTTTCATTTGTATTGAGCAACTGTCCAAAACGAGTCATTCAGTAAATTAGCTGTAAATTAGCAGTAATGCTCAAGACGATTTGTTAAAATAAAGGTATGAACATTACTTTCGCAACTACTTTTATAATATATCAAGCTAACATTCTATTAAGCATTTTTCGAATTGTAGTCGTTTTGTAGTCGGAGCTATGTAAATCTACCAGTTTAATCAGCAGAACTGTATCTGCTTTTCTAAACTTATGAATTCGGCATTTGCGTACATTGTTTATTTTGGCGCGCAAATATTTTTGAAATGTGCGAGAAACTGTGGGAACAAAGATGAACAAAGAGTGCAGAGCAGCGTGGGGCAACTCTGCTCTCGAAATACTAAAAGTGTTGCATCGGGCCATATGGCAGCGCCATTAAAATTTCTTTTATATTTTCTCTGGCCTCCGTACGCTGACGTAAACCGTTTTGCTACTTTTCACGTCTGGTTTTTGATCGATTGAAGTAAGGCTAAGTTTCGATTTTTAGTCTCTGCTACCATTTATTTAATTAATCTAGTAAGACGTTAGCTAGCATTCTGTTTTTCGAATTGCCGCAGTCTGGCATCCCTGTCAAGAGGCGAACGAGTTGGCAAGCCGCACTGTACCCGTATCGTTTCGCCATTTTTACTTACTCATTCTTTTTGCTGTTCGAGTGAGCGCGTGGCAAGTCGTTCCCGCTGTCGTCCCGGTCCGGTGCAGTTGTAGTTGAAAATTTGCAAGCGATTTAGACGCCGCCTTCTGAAGACTCCTCCCAACCAACACTAGCACTATGAAGATCTACAAGGACATCATCACCGGCGACGAGATGTTTGCCGACACCTACAAGATGAAGCTGGTCGACAACGTGATCTACGAGGTGTACGGCAAGCTGATCACCCGCGCTGGCGATGATATCAAACTGGAGGGCGCCAACGCCTCTGCCGAGGAGGCGGACGAGGGCACCGATATCACCACTGAATCCGGCGTGGATGTGGTCTTGAACCACCGTCTGTCGGAGTGTTTTGCCTTTGGCGACAAGAAATCGTACACCGCCTACCTGAAGGACTACATGAAGAAGGTGCTGGCCAAGCTGGAGGAGAATTCGCCAGACCAGGTCGATGTCTTTAAGACCAACATGAACAAGGCCATGAAGGACATCCTCGGCCGTTTCAAAGAGCTGCAGTTTTTCACCGGCGAGTCCATGGACTGCGACGGCATGGTGGCCTTGGTGGAATACCGCGAGATCGATGGCAACAGCGTGCCCGTTCTGATGTTCTTCAAGCACGGCTTGGAGGAGGAGAAGTGCTAGACGGCACCCCAGATCCCGGCAGCAGGCCTGTGTGCGCGGGCTCCCAGTCGCCCCCGACCTCTGGGCGGGACATATTCCCCGGGCGGACCAGGAGCGGATCACCCAAACGCCACAGGCCGACATACTCATGCATACCTTCTACATATTTATCAGATACTTAGTTACAATTTTGAGTCTTAAATTTATGTTAAAAAAGCTGACAAATCCCTGTATCTCGATCTGTGCGATTTTAATTGATTTTGGCTGGAGAGCCCATCATAATATTTCGATTCTATGTGTTTATTGTTTAACTCAAAGCGGCAGCCACAGCGGACCGAAGTACGATAGCTAAAAACAACTAAATTACGCAAACTATTGTAATTAAAATAATATTTTGATAGCAACACCAATTTGTATTTGTAAATTTCGTTTGCCTTTCGCTAAACAATACAGAAAAGAAAAATAACTGAATTAAACGGAAACCATATACAACTGTAAATCCGCATGCCTGTACTTTGCGCACTCCAATTCCATTTACAGTTATGTGTATGTATGTATGTACATACATACATATGCGTAGGTAAACGCTTCACATTGCAGCCGCCGTCGCCGAGGTTGTGTGCGAGCAAGAGGGCTATACGTCGACGTCTGAGTCATGGAGTTTTTTGGGCATTCTCGAAGTTATTGACCTTTGACGTGATGTACACGTGCGGTTATATGTGCATAAGCATGGGCGCGGACATGCGCATTGGCCTTCGGCATGGATTACTATTTTCTGCACGCTGCAGTCCCACTTGCCCTAGTTTCGCACGTTGCATTCGCCCTAACCTCAATCGGTAAGCGGGTCGCTTATCATTTTAACAAAATTCGCTCGCCACAAGGTGGAATTCTATAATCTAGTTCTTAGGCGTTGAAAACGTTCGTTCTATCTGATGTAGGGAGGGAGCGGCGGACGCACCAACACCGGTGCTATTCTTATTTCAGAGAACGTGTGGGACCTGTTGGACGCCGAGACGCAGTCGCGTGAGAGAAGCATACAGTGGGGTCTCGCTTGGACGAAGGTTAATCGCTTGATGTGTTTGAAATTGTTGGTTAAAAAAAACGTTTTTAATATTTATTACTTAAAATAAAACGATATTAAAAAAAAATAATTATAGCTTAAGTACATAAAGAACGTGTCTTGCGTAAAATTACATTTTATGTTCGTACATTTCATTTAGAAACAAGTATAAAATTAAATAAAGAAGGAGACGCATACAGTAGGGTCTCGCTTGGAAGAAAATTTTTCGCTAAAATAAATACTTAACTTGAAATTATTAAACACATTATTAAAAGGTGGCATGATAATTTCAATGATTAACAAGTTTCAAAGATTATTTTCGTTCCATCTGTAAAATGGTTAATTACAACTTTACAAATAGTCTCTACATTGTAGTAAATACATACATATGTACAACCATGTGTATATACGTATTTATGTATGTAAGTATGCTCTACATTAGCACTTTTAACCACTATAGGAACGAGAATTATAACAAAACAAGGAAGGACGCTATCTTCGATAACCCGAAGTTTGTATTTTTATATTTTAAGCAAAAGTTTGCAGTGTAATTAAGGAGCATTTACGACCCCATAAAGGATACATACAATA
The DNA here is from genome assembly GCA_008042475.1 of Drosophila kanapiae. Lineage (NCBI taxonomy): Eukaryota > Metazoa > Arthropoda > Insecta > Diptera > Drosophilidae > Drosophila > Drosophila kanapiae. The sequence continues at coordinate 875,764 of VNJM01003026.1, forward strand.
TACATATGTACATACATATGTATATGTATGTATTAATCAGCATCAGTTACCGAATTGATCTAGTCATGTCATTAATACATATGTACATACATACATACAAACGTTTCATTTAGTGTTCTTCCTGTTGTACATATGTATGTATGTAGTATTCAAGTCGGAACGGGATGGAGCAGACTATACTATATAACGGTACTAAAAGCTGCATGCACACTGAGTTTTAAGTTTGTACGCATACTTTTTCTGCACCAAAATTAGATGAATTTTTGGTTTTTTAATTGAAAAAAAAAAAATTAATAGATTAAGGGTAAAAGATAGTTTATAAGTTTATAGTAAATACATGTGTTAATCAAATAAAAAATCAATAAAAAGTCAATATCATTAATATAACTATGTTTTTTTTAACATCAAAGTTGTGCACTGTGCGTGTACGCATAGTTTTTCTGGCAAGTGTACATATGTATGTACATATGTACCTTGATATATGATGCATATTTTGTATGGTTCTGAAATTTGGGTAGAGATCATTTCCGGCCACAAGTTTTATATTTTACCTTATGCAGATATCAAGGCTTACAACGGACATCAGGTCTTGGCTAAATCAACTCGCCTGGTGATACTTCATGGGTTCGAAGGCGCCTTATATGGTTGGCTCCATGATTACCGGGTATAATACATATTTAGTTCCTTAGGAATACCCACTTAACCAGATTTAAAAGGCCTTCACATTCCGTTTACGTATAAAAATGCTAATAACAAATTAAATTTTATTTCGTTCATATTTTTGATGCTTGAAACTGTGGCAAAAACGGTTTACTTAATGCACTTCCACCGCCCAGCGGAATGTTCGTGGAAATGTCAGTCAGATTATGTATGGTAGGTATGCATGTTTCGGGTTTTTGTTCATTCTGAATTTAAAAAAACTCTAAATATATATATTTACTCTTGCACAATCGGTTTTGCTTAGCTTACAATTACACTAGTGCTCCTCCACATCGACTACTGCATAAGTTCCCTTTATGCTTTCAGTGTGTATAGAATGGAATGAATGCCGAACGCATTTCAACAAATACAAAAGTTAATAAGTTAACAAAATTCGCAAATTACTACAACTGAAAATTACAAAATTGTTTTGCTTAGCTCTTGGAGGGGATTTTTTCTTTTTTGGAAGTGATGGAGGCGTGTGGCGCCCTATAGAACTATAATTTCCCAATAATGTTCGACAACATCGACGATTTTTTGCACTACAACACACGCTTTTAAATATACACATCATTGTACAGGGACGCCAAAATGGGGCCAGTCTCGTCGGCATCACACATAATCCAGCTGGATGTAGATCTGTTTGATGCCCACCGCCTCAAAGATCATGCGCGTGTGCGTGACCACATACTTGGGATCCACGTTCTTCGACACCTCCAGCTTTATGGCGCCCACGTAGACGTCCGAGCAAAGTGTCCAGAAGTGCGGTTCCTGCACGGCATAAACTCCGGCCAGTCCCGTCACCTTCTGGTAGCACTGCGGCAGGGATCGATCCAAGCCCGAAGGCTGGCGCTGCATCAGTATCAGTATGGACTCCTTAATCAGTCCCAGCACACTGAGCGCAATCAGAAGGGCGATGAAAATGGAACAGATTGGGTCCGCAATCATCCAGCCAAACATCTGCATTAGCACCGCCGAGATGATTACACCCACAGAGCCCAGCGTATCAGCCAGGATGTGCAGGAAAACGCCTCGCATGATCTGTGAGTTGCTGCCCGAAATATCCCCGTGCGAGTGGCCATGGTTATCGTGGGAGTGCCCGTGACCTAAAACCAATCAAAGTAAACCAATTAAAAGAACTTAATTGAAGGACCTGGAAACCCAAAACTAAACGTTACCATTATCCAAGGTAATGGCCTGGTGATTGTGGTTGCCGACATCGTTATGGCTGTGCGAATGCCCATGGCCAGCTGCGCCTCCGCCATGAGAGTGACCGTGTCCGTGGCCACCGCCACCGTGCGAGTGCCCGTGGCCGCCGTGATTAAACGCATAGATGCCAACCAAGTTGACCAGCAGGCCCAAGACGGAGACGACGAACAACCGCTCGTGCTTCACCTCTGGCGGCTCAATTAGCCGCTCCACACCCTCCGACAAAATGAAGAAGGCGATGAACAGCAGGAACAGGCTATTGACAAATCCGGCCAGAACCTCGGCACGCACATAACCATACGAGAATTTGTCGTTGGCCTTCCACTTGGTGATTACCGAGGCGGCCAGACCCGCCAAGAGCCCAGTGCAGTCGAAGAACATGTGGAATGAGTCGGAGATCAGACCTGAGGCGATTAGCAAACAAGAGCATTGTAAACCTCGGATAAGATAAAGACATCAATTAAAATTATGCTGGAGCACCCACCCAGGCTGTTCGTCCAGATGCCATAGAAAAGCTCCACGAAGGCGAAGCTCAGGTTGAGCAGGAGGAACAGGAACAGATTGCGCGAGTTGCGGTCGGCGAAGATTAGCCGCTTCCAACTGTTGAGCTTCTCCCGCACCCGGTAGCCGAAGCCGCTTCGGTCCTTGTGCGACAGCGGTATCATTTTGGCGGCTCTGCGGGCAGAGAAAGAGACAGGAAAATAAACTAAAGGCCGAACCGTGTGATAACACTTTTGTTTGCATACGTGGTATTATCGGGGGGTTAGCTGTCGCGTCGCCCGCGTAACGCCGCTGCTTCTGACTCCGATTCTGGCCGGCCCCGAATGAATCTCTGTCTGTTGGCGGCGACGGCAGCGGCAGCGGCAGCCTTTTGATTTCGCGAATTACTCCACAACGCAGACGCTTCCTGGTTCGGCTAGCTGGCCGGTCGTCGTCTTGTTTGCACAGTTGCCGGCGGGACGGGACTGTCGTGGAGCGGAGCGGGTGGGTGGATCGCTGAATGGCTTTCGCTCAATTCATTCTTTCAGGCAGCCAGAAACCGAACCGAAACCGTCTTTGCCAGCACCAATCTGCTGTGTTGTCATCAAAATAAAGGTAACCACGTAAACATATTTGCTGAGCGCACGCTTTGCAGCGTTTCACTGTGAATGGCAAACGGGCACAGCGGGCCACCATCTAAATGCTTACTGGGTTAAACATTCCTTAGAACGTCCGATTAGAAAACCTTTCTTCTCTTCTTGTACAAGTTCCTTAATTTCTTTGAACTCCAAATTTAGTGACTACTTAAACTGAATAATACCGTAATTTCGACAGTAAGGGAAACGTTGCGACAAAATAAATCAAACCAAATTAACACAGAAAATCAGCTAACAAACTTATGTTTTATATGTTTAAATTCTTACAACATTTTTCCTACCACCTGTGTATACTTTTTGATTCCATATATTAATATTCCCATTTTACTTAAAACCTATTGAATAAAAACTACAAAATATAGGAAATTATTCAAAGTCCACAAAAATTGCAAAATAACAACTTGTTTACAAAATTATGTATAAATATTTTGTAAACAAGTTGTTATTTTGCAATTTTTGTTGACTTATAATTTATATTGTGGAGTGCAAATGAGCGCGGAACATGCTGAATGCCAATTAACGAAGAGCCAGGTGAAAATCAGGAGACAAAATAATATTATTTCAAGACTCCTTTTCTAAATTCGTGTATAAATACATTAAGCTATTGATTGATTTTAATAATAAAAAAATGCAATAGGTTTCATTGAACCTGTTGGATTTCAAAATTTAACAATAATTAAATTCAAATCTAATAAATAATATATTATAAAAACCAAATACAAGTCGAGTCAATTTTGTTTTTAAAAGATTAAAGACAACTTTAAGATAAGAAATATTTAAATCCTTGCTTTTTAAACCCTTGCAAGATATTATAGTTTTTACAAGAAGTATTATATTATTATTAGACGATTCGATCTAGTCATGTCCGACTGTATGTAGCTAGGCAAACTAGTCCTTCAACTCTTTAACTATAGGGTTGAAATAGACCGAATAGTATTATTTTTCTTTCATTTATTATACATATGTAGGTCGGAAGGGCCAAAATTGGTCAACTATATCTGTATTTATATATAGCTGCCATAGGAACAGAACGATAAATGTAAAGGTTTAAATTTCCCTATAAATATAAAACTGTAAATATAAAATGCAGATGTAAATGTAATGAAAGTTGACATTACCTTGCTGTTTTCCAATGTAGTTTTAAAATGTTATACATTTTATCAAAAGAGAATTACTAACAATTACTAGCTATAAGATAGCTATCATAGGAGCGATCACTCAATGTATTTGTGTTTATATTTCTTCTGTTTTTTAATTGTAAACTTTAAGGGCATACAAACTTCAGCTTAAGAAATTTAACTTTCTTTCTTGTTTAAAGTTAAATAATTGTCTCAGCAGACCTAAAATTCTCAGTAATATTGGTGCATCCTTCTGACTGTCTAGAGTCCTGAGAGTACATCTCTTAAGACTGGAAATATTTTGTTGTACAACTAGAAACTATTTCTTTTACCTATGTAGATAAGTTCCTAGAAATATTTCTTGTCTACCCATCGTTATTGGTTTCACATTCTAAAGAACGTAAATAACTACTTTTTATTATTTCAAGATATTCATCGTAGATAGTGATGCCGCGTATATTGCTATCCCCAGCTGTTCATGTTTTCTTTGGCTAATAATAAACATTATTCGAGCCGGCTCCCGTCTTTCAGGAAAACTTTGGCGCTGTATATCGATATCTGTACATAAAGGCTCATCGAAGGAACATTAAAACGTCAAGGAAATGTCCCTTACATTATAAGAAAGCAAGTTTATTCAACATTTCACACACACGGCGACGTCCTAGTGCTCTCGAATACAATCATTGTTCAATTGTAAAATGAATGCAACTAAAAGAATGCGACGGGTAAAACATTTACGCCTCATCACCCTTGGTGGCACGTGTGTAGATGACCTGGGAATGATGCTGCACGACCTGCTTGATCAGACCTGAAAGAGGGTGGGGACAGACATTAGGTTTGCATTGCAAATACAATCTCGAAGGCAGAAAAAACGTACCCTTCTCGCGCAGCTCGATCAGAGCACGCTTGGCCAGGGAGCCACGGATCTTCAGACGCTCAGAGACCACCGAGGGGGTGATCAGCTTGTAGGCGGGCACTTCCTTGTACAGCTTCTCGTAGGTAGCCTTGTCGAACAGCACCTGGTTGTTCAGCTTGTCCCTGACTTTTCCCTTGGACCACTTCTTCTTCTTGGCCTTGCCGCCGCCGGAGCCCTCCTTCTTCTTCTGTGTCTTTTGCGGCTGCTTGGCCGACGACTTCGCGTCCTTCTTAGGCGGCTGTAGGATGAATAAAATTTTTCGAATTAGTTGTTTGCTCACAAAACACTCACTAATAGCTTAATTTAATGCTCCAGAGCTGCACCTGCAGCTGGCCGCTTTCGAGGTTAGAGCATGCGTTTGTTTTCCACCCGGATTTTTACACTTTTTCACGCAAGGAGGATATCACTCTTATCGCACAGCCCACGGGCGACACTTTAGTCATGTTTTGCTCTCGTTTGCAGGGCTCTTTCACAGTAAAAAATCATTATTTTCGCAGAAATCGGTAGCAGCGAACTCACCATCGTGAAAAGTCAATGCAGAAAGATGGAGGGCGGAAACTGCCAGAGTTACCATAGCTCGCACACGGTCGCACACAGTCCTACCGATAGTTTGTCTCGTTGTGGCAGCTCTCCAGCGGTATATTATAGTATTTTCAGTCTGGATTCTGGATTTTTCACTGCACTCCCGCCACGGTCATACCAATTGTTTAATGTCAAAAAATAAATTTAAATAAATATCAAAAATTGATTAATATGCAGGATTACTGCCGAACCTGCGGCCGGACCATTGTACCGGAGCAGAGTCTGCAACTCTTCTCGTGGGAGGGGCGGCACTTGCTTTACTGCCTGCGATCTATCACAAACTGCTGGGTATGAAGCAAAAGAATCCTAGTGGAATCCCCTCTAGTTAAAGATTGTTTACTCCCTTGTAGGTGCAGAATGACCAGGAATTACCCCGCAACATCTGCTCGGATTGCCAGACACTGCTCAAGGATGTGCAAAGGTTCCGCCGACGGTGTGCCAAGATCGAGAAGTATCTCGTGAAGCGGAGGGCCAAGATGAATCTCGGTGAAGGACCTGCTTCCGTAGCCCTGCAGCTGCCCGGCCAGCAAATAGGAGCACCCGATCCCCTGGGCCTAGATGAGCTCCTTACACCCAATGATATCAAGCTCGAACCCGCACAGGAACAGAAGGAGGAAGCATACGCTGAGGTGTATCTAGAAGAGCAGTCCGATGAAGATGCGTTCGAGATTGACCCTCGCGACGATTTCTTGCCACTGCCAGGGGACTACGGAGAGCCACAGACTTCAACGGAGACCAGCAAAATGGAACAAACAAAAGACAAGTCCAAAGGCAGGTCGAGCAAGCACACAATGCGCTTGGGCAGGAAGCTGATCCACGTCAAAGTGATCGACGACAAACAGCCGAAGCGAATTGTCGACCGAAATGGACAGACCGCCAAGCCGTGCATCTGTGAGCACTGCGGTCGCCAGTTCCGGGACACCAGCAATCTCAATGTCCATCTGCTGCGGCACACGGGCACCAAGCCCTTCGAGTGCATGCAGTGCCACCAGAAGTGCTACACGCTCCACCTGCTGCGACGCCACCAGCTCAAGCACACAGAAGGACCCTACGCCTGCACCTTCTGCGGACTGGAGTACAGCACCAACAGTTCGCGTGTGCGCCATGAAAGGTGAGTTCAGCACAGTCTCTTATGTGGCAAAGATTACATCACTTTCACACCCGCAGAGAGGCCTGTAAGAAGGGACGCGCCCCGCAGTCCAAATGGGAGATTATCAAGAAGGGCGAGCGCACTTTCCAGTGAGTTTTCACAGCACCCAAGTCTCTTGATTTCCTTGCTAATTGATTTCCGCAACTTCTTACAGCTGCGAAGTCTGCGATTTGTGGTTCCTGCGAGCTGGCAACTTCACCCAGCACATCAATTCCAGCAGTCACATCGAGAACGAACGCCGGAAGCAGCGCAAAACGAAAACAGTTCCATCTTTGGAAATAAATACATAAAAGAAGTTCGGATAAGAAAACTACTTTTGTTTTTTGTTATTAAATTTCAACAATTTGATTGGACTTGGCTTTCAGCAGGTTCTCCTGGTGCATTTTGCTGTTGGCATGCACTTTCATGTTGTACTTGTAGCGGAAGTGAACATCGCAGATCTCGCACCTGCACAAGGAATCGGGATTAAGTTTATAAATCAAAAACGTGGAAATAAATCACACTTTCCCACCTGTAGGGACGCTCGCCAGTGTGTATAAGCTCGTGCTCTCGCAGCTTTGTCTGTTGGTAGAAGCCCTTCAGGCACACCTCACACTGCAGCGGCCTCTTCTCTTCGTGGGTTATCTCATGGCGCTTGAGCGTGTTGGGATCCGAGTAGGTCTTGTCGCATAGCTGACACTTGTAGGCGCCCGCATTTGTGTGCGACTTGACATGCCAGGCCAGAGCGTACTTGGTGGCATAGTGTTTCTGGCAGAGTTCGCAATGAAAGCGCGTCTTGGAGCGGGGCATGGGCTTCGGATTGATTCGTTTGACGGTCAGCCGGGGCGGTGCGCCATGGACTCCGCTAGAAAGAAACTTAAGTAAGGGCCTGATCATGCTATAAAGAAGATCTTTCACCTTTCATGTTTCTGTCGAGCTCCCGCATAGGCAAACGTGGCGTCGCAGTATTGACAGTTGAAGGGCGATTCGCCGCGATGCTTGATTCGGATGTGAATGTTGCGCATGTAGGCATCGTAAAAGGTCTTGGGGCATTCGGGGCACTGGTAGTTCTTGGTGCGGCTGTGCCGGAGGATGTGAATTTGCAGATTGTGAGCCATGCGGAAGGCCTGGCCGCACTGATCGCACACAAAGTTCGCCGGCCTGGCTCGGATCTGGGCACGTCGGATGAGATTGCGCTCTTCTTTGGTCTTGGGGTTGGCTGTTCTCTTCGGTTTCTGTTCGCGAGCAGCCGCAGTAGTGGCTTTGCCTTCTGACATCTCTCTTTTTGGTCTAGTCTTTCCCGTATACTGACTGATTAGATCCTTGACCACCTTGGAGCCCATGGCCACGCTGAGTGGATCTTGGGAACCCAACTCGGGAGATTCTGGCACCGTATCCAATGTTAACGTATTAGCAGGTAGCGTTTCGTCCACCACAGGCTCCTCCTCCTCCTCCGGTACATAATCATCGATATTGGAAACATCCGAATCAGAAACATTATCCAATTCGGATGATTCCTCCTGGACAGACTCCAGATCGGCATCTCCCTCAGTTTCAAGCTTGGACTTGGTGAGCTTCAACTCAACGCGTATGCACATCTCTCGGAATTCGATCGCCAGCTGGAGGGACAACTGGCAGGCGGGGCATATGAGCTGCGGTTCCCCCTCGATATTTCTGATCTTTAAGAGAATAGTAGTCGACATTCTAAAAGAGTTCTTTTTAGTTCTTAGATTCTAGAGACAAACCCAAACACCGCTAATGACTTCGATGTGGAAAAGGAGGACACTGTTCGCCGGGTCAAACAATTCTTTGGCAGTGGAGTCAACGACATTAAAGTCCTTGTAGCAGGTACGGCATCGCTCCCACTTTTCCGCCTTCGCCGAGGCCAACAACGGATCGTATTCCGGGATTATAGAGGATAGCACATCTACTGCGGGCCTAGGAGCGACGAATGGCGGCGCCGAAGCAATGCCCGTATTGAGCCGCACGTAGTTGGGCGTGGGAACCAATTCCGGCAGCGCACTAGACCTGACTTCATCGTCCAACAGTAGTTCGGTCACCAGTTTATGGTTCTTTCGCCGCTCTGAGCGCTCCTCCCGTGCTTTTGCCGAGGGACTTTCCTGACCCTTGTTTATGCAGGGAACCGCACCCGGCCGCAAAGTTCTCTTCTTCGCCAGTCCTGGACATTATAAATGGATTTATTTTGGTGGAAGTTCCGCCGGCAGATCATGGTTAAAACTCACCCATTTCGAATTTCATAGAACCCTCTATGTCCTCGTCGCGGAAGTGCTCGATGCATATGCACGGATTCTTGACTTTTAGGGCACTCTCTGAGCCGCGGCAGAACTCCAACCAGATGTTGAACAATGCCGGGGATTTTGGAAACTGAAAGAAGGAAACCGTCGGCTGCTGATCCGGGTCCCTCTTGGATCTGCTTGTAAAGGCATTTCTACAATTGGGCACGGCGCATCGCATTTTAGTACGCAATTTTTGTTATTTATATCGAGGGCCTAGAGCTGGGGGACAACCGATTTTAGAGTCGATACAATTCATTTGGTGTAGATTATCGATTCGGTTTTGAAACAAACGATGTATCGTAAACCACATTCAAGATATATTCCACCACTTCAAGGTAATCCTATAGGGCTATAATTTATGTTTTCCTTTTTTTAATTTAAAAATAGTCTATGGGTACGATAGTGAGGAAGGACTTGCGCATCCAATTAAGTCTAAAATAACCATAATGAAGTGACCATAATTTAAGTGTAATTGGTATTATTTATATTATAAGAAACTACCAATTAAAATACATTACATTTTATTTATAATTATATGTATAATATACATATTTTATTGGGTACAACGAGTTTCATAATATTGGGAGAATTGAGCAGATCAAGTTTTATATTTATCACAACATATTTTGTAGTAGCAGATATTAAAATAAAAACATTTTTATTTGTTTTTAGAGAAGAAAGTTTATTTACTTTGGAACGATTAACTTTGCCTATGAATGTGTTTTAAAGATGTTATAAAAGGTATTTAAAGTTTAAGAATACAAAAATAAACCCCGTTAGTATTTTTGGTTTTTATTCTTCTGATAAAATAAATACTTATAAATATTAAATATTTATATTTGAGATCTACAGTCACTATGTTGGCTTCATAGAATTTACTTATTATCTTTAAATTATTGTAAATAAAAATTAAATAAACAAAAAAAAAAACTATGTATGCCAGTTACTCATGAAATTCCTTAAAAATGGTTTAAAAAATACAAAAACAGGTTGAGGCCTTTTTTAATATGTAAAATTTTATAAATACATTTTAAAGTGATTTCTGTGATTCCTGAAGAACCTCTGATGATAGTTTTTATTCGGGAAACCCCAGTAATCCAGTGAAGTGGTGACATTGATCTATAATGTTTGTATTTCATTTCACAGATAATTTTAAAACGAAGCAGGAGGAAGAGTTAAAACAAACGACACAACAATTGCTCGGTATTAACAAAATTTCTCCTTTTATTTGGTTTTAATTGAAGACCAAGGGACATTGATTCGTAGCTGCGATACAAACTAAAAACGCGATATTTTCCTCTTATTAATGCCAAATATTCGTTAATGGATAAATATAAATGTATAGCTAAAACTAGGCCTACAAAATATAAAGATTAAGGTGAGAATATGTCAGTAGCGGAAGTGTGGCCCTAATGCTTAGCCTTGTCCACCCTGCCAGTCTTGACTCCATTTAGCTTCTTCTTCGGCGTTTGCTTGGCGGCCTTCTTTGACTTCTTCTTCTTGGTCTCAAAGGAGCTCATGTCGACAATATCAGAGTCGTCCTCGTCGCCGTACTTCTCAATCAGGCGGTCCATCAGCGACCCAAAGTTAGATTCACGCTGATTGCGGCGCGCCAGAATCATTTGCTGCAAGTCACCGCCGTTGGCCGCCAGATCCTGGTCGTCCTTCTCCTGCTTTTGCTTCTGGATGCGCTTCTTGATGACCTCGGCTTCCTTGGACTCACGGGCGTACTTCTGGTGGCGCTTCTTTCGCTTGGCGGCCGGCTCCTCGGTGAAGATCTTGTACTCCGGCACATCACCGGCTGCAATCATGGCGTCGACGATCTTTTTAATGCGCGGCTCGTCTTCCACCTTCATGAAGGGAATATGGTTCATCATGTAATTTATGCAGCCCTTTCCTCCCAGATAGGCCTTCTTGATGTCCCTAAGTTCCATGTCAGAGTCGATGTAATCCCTTTCGAAATTGCTGATGTCCTCCTCGGTGATGGGCTTGAATATCTTACTCCATAGGTCCAGCCACGAGGACAGCTTGGACTCGCCCTCGTCGTCATCATCGATAATGCCCTGCTCGTCGTACAGGGCGCGCTTCTGGGTGTCCGTGAGCACCTGGTAGAGCTTTGACAGCACCTTAAACTTCTCGGTGGCTTCCTCCTTCTGCTCCTCAGGCACTCTGTCGGGATGGACCAGTAGCGACAGCTTGTGATATGCCTTCTTCACCTCTGCCTCGGTGGCCGCCTTCTTCAGATCCAAGAGCTTGTAGACATCTTTTGTTCCAAAGTATTTTTCGCACGATTCCAGCGTTGACATTGCAAATTTTTTTGTTTTTACGTTTCGGCACAAACACAAGCTCAAAATGCGCCAAAACGCTCAATTGGTGTAAGCGTACTCTGGGAAACTAAAAATACTTAAAAATTCGAAGACGACGTACTAGTTCGGAACTAGTGAATCAGCGACTACTCCCTAAATAACTATTGTATATCCAGTATAAAAATACCGACAAAGTAATTTTATAATTTTTAATATTTTTAGTGTTATTTATATTTTGGCTTTCCGATTAATTGAAAAACATTACTAAATTTTGGGAAATTTAGTTAATTTTAGTTCTGTACTTATATATCCATCCTAGACAATAATTTTGAAGTTCGTAAGTTGACTAGAGTGTGTATACGAGTATTCAGATGCTGATGAATATATAATTTTATGGGCCTACTGCATATTAGATATAAAAACATTAGTTGGGATAACTTTAAAACAGATGAATAAGTACGAAAATAAAAAATACTAACCAAAATTTAAGCAATGCACATTAAGGTTTTTAAGGACACAGGCTCTGATATACAATCATGTAAATTATTTATATCCATTACTACGGAATTAAATGGTGTTAACCAAAATAAAAATACTAGTTCTAGTACAAACTACTACTTTTATTTAAAATTTATGCAATGTTCTGCACATATTCAGAAATGAATATACGTAGGTCTGATTTAATTTAGGAACATAATATTCGTTATAGAATAACTAAATTACAAAATCGTAACCTTATTTTCTCAAATTATTAACAATGTTTTCAACCTATTAATAAATGTTTGTACCATTTTCTAATAATTTGTATGGTCACATAATTAGACAAAACTCTTTTGTTTAGCAAGCCTTCCCACCGTTTTATTAAAGTTTATAATAGATGCTATGACAGTATATAACAGCTTATGATGAATTTATGCCAAATTTATGGCAGTTTTATGACAGTTTATTACAGTATTATGTATTTATGTTCGGCCAGGTTGCGGTCACACCAATGCCTCCGCAGCCAACTTAGCTCTGGTGTCCATTACTTCCGTTCTTTTCGTTTCATCGTCTGAAGTGAACAGACATGGTAAGTTTTCTTCTCCCATAAAAATGTGAAGTTGGATAAAATTGAAGTTTGATAAAGTAAAGTAACGCGGTGAAAGACAGCACAGTTGCTGTGATTGCTCTTGATCAATGCAAAGTGAGCAAGCTGCTCGTAGTTATTTTTAAAAGAATTTGTGTACGCAACGTCCACGTGTTCGACATAACCTCCGTGACTTTTTTTTCTTACGGTTTTTCTCTGCCCCTTTTTACAGTCTCATCGCAAGTTCTCTGCGCCTCGCCATGGCTCCATGGCATTCTACCCCAAGAAGCGCTCAGCGCGCCACCGTGGTAAGGTTAAGGCCTTCCCCAAGGATGATGCTAGCAAGCCTGTTCATCTGACCTGCTTCATCGGCTACAAGGCCGGCATGACGCACATTGTGCGCGAGGCTGACCGTCCCGGTTCCAGTAAGTATCTATTTTCGCATTTTCCATTAGCAAAACATTTCCATGATGAGTAAACTAGAAGATTTATGGTTAGAACATTTCTGATTAACCGTGATTAATTTAACTAGGGCGGACTGATTAAGCACATGTGTTTAGTTAATCCTTGATGAATGCCGTGGCACTTGTTTAATTTCGAATTGCTATTTCCTTTGCAGAGATCAACAAGAAGGAGGTCGTGGAGGCTGTCACCGTTCTGGAGACCCCGCCCATGATTGTGGTCGGTGCTGTTGGCTACATCGAGACTCCCTTCGGTCTGCGTGCCCTGGTCAATGTCTGGGCCCAGCATCTGTCCGAGGAGTGCCGTCGTCGCTTCTACAAGAACTGGTATGTATCTTTGGTCCACGTGTGGCAATACTTTACATCTCGGTGACGCCGCCATTTTGTTTGGTCGGGTGCAGCAGGCACACGCACACATAGGCAAGCGCAAACCACGTGGTTTCCGGTGCAGACTGGATGATGATAAGATGGTATCTGAAAGAGCAAATCCTGTTGAAAAGCCTTCTACCATCACTGCTGCCTTCCTTCTGATCAGTTCTGCAGCAGAAACTGCGTGGGGTTGGTTTTAGCTTGGCAATTTCTTTACTTTTAACTCGAGTTTTACTTGTAAAATGCCTAGAATGGCATTTAACATCTCCAAATAGCTTTTGTCTGCCTATGAAACCATTTTTTTTATTAATAATTTCATTAATTCAGTCATAAAGTAAGCAAAATGTGTGTGCCAACCTGCGATTGCCTTGTGCGTGGCCCTGCTAGAGACGATATATATTTTGTAATCGCTAAAGAACGCCTAATTAAATGTAAAATCCAAAACATAAAGTTCTTCGATCAGCTTGCTGAGAGAGCTTTTCAAATCCCTGAACGTTGTGTGAGCTGCCAAGTATTTTTTGGTCTCTTTTTGAACTGAAATTACTTGCCGAGTGAACACGACATGGAAGACCGCATCTCCGCTCGCCATTTTGATTGCGATGAGGTGCGCTTCCTGTTCTGTCTCGCCCCTCGCATCCATGCAAACAGCGGCTAAGAAGTTGGAGTTGTTGCGACACCGACACCCCAATGGATTGCGCCACAGCTCGCACGTGTTTCTGACCATCGTCTTGACCATCGTCTACCAGGTACAAGAGCGAGAAGAAGGCCTTCACCAAGGCCAGCAAGAAGTGGACCGATGATCTTGGCAAGAAGAGCATCGAGAATGACTTCCGCAAGATGCTGCGCTACTGCAAGGTGATCCGTGTGATTGCCCACTCGCAGGTAAATAAATCAATCCTTATAAATTTCTCATCACGACGTCCTTGGCCTTGTTGTGCCACTGGTGCTGGGTCCTTGGGCTCGGTGCCTTTGGTGCGCCTGGCCTAAAAAGCATTCGCGCTGTGGTTTTCGATGCACAGTTTAGGAATGCAACGTCGCAGAGCAAACTGCCCCTCGGGTGGCGGAGCTTGATATATTCCAGTAACGGTGCGGAGCCGCTTAGGCTATGATAGCGCGGTTAAACCATATCACGCACAGTCCCAAACCTAAATTATCCAGCGATTGAAAGAAGCTAACCAAAGACCTTTTCTGTTTCCCCTGTTAGATCCGCTTGATTAAGCAGCGCCAAAAGAAGGCGCACATTATGGAGATCCAGCTGAACGGTGGCTCCATCGAGGACAAGGTCAAGTGGGCCCGCGAGCATCTGGAGAAGCCAATCCAGGTCAGCAATGTGTTCGGCCAGGACGAGATGGTCGACTGCGTTGGCGTGACCAAGGGTAAGGGTTTCAAGGGTGTCACTTCCCGTTGGCACACCAAGAAGCTGCCCCGCAAGACGCACAAGGGTCTGCGCAAGGTGGCCTGTATTGGAGCCTGGCATCCGTCGCGTGTGTCCACCACCGTGGCACGTGCTGGTCAGAAGGGCTACCATCACCGTACCGAGATCAACAAGAAGATCTACCGCATCGGTGCTGGCATCCACACCAAGGACGGCAAGGTAAACCCTCGAAGCCATCCACCATCTTATCCATCCTCTTGGGCTGAACCTACTCTGTTGCACTGATGATAAAAAACCTAAAAAAATTAACGACATCGAAAACTATAAAAAGCTTGATGAACCGTGATATTTATAATGATAGGACTGATCACAACAGAACACAGCCCCAAGGGATTGAGTCACAAGATAAAGCCTTTAAATTGCCTTTTACTAAACCAAATCAAATCCCAATCTTTTGCAGGTCATCAAGAACAACGCCTCCACCGAGTACGATCTGACGGACAAGAGCATCACCCCCATGGGTGGCTTCCCCCACTACGGTGAGGTCAACAACGACTTCGTCATGATCAAGGGCTGCTGCATCGGCTCCAAGAAGCGCATCATCACCCTGCGCAAGTCCCTGCTGAAGCACACCAAGCGCTCTGCACTCGAGCAGATCAAGCTCAAGTTCATCGACACCTCGTCCAAGATGGGTCATGGTCGCTTCCAGACGCCGGCCGACAAGCTGGCATTCATGGGCCCGCTCAAGAAGGATCGTCTCAAGGAGGAGGCCGCTGCCACCACCAGCGCTGCTGCCGCCGCCGCCGCCCCCACTGCGACCGCTTAAGCTTGACCATAAGTCGTGTCATTTCTGCTTATCTCTACCGTCTATTGCAGCGGTAGGGTGGCAGTTAATAAAAGGATATTGGTTTTTAATAAGCTAATTAAGAAATGTTTGCATTTTATTTTGGTTCAGCTAAAACGGGGTTTTATATCTGGGCATTGGTCTTTTGGGGAATATCATAGAATTCTAAAATAAAAACAGAAAGCTGGAAACAAGACTGACTGAATGGAGGAGCTATGTATGCTTATTTTCAAAATAATTATGCCTGCATAAATGGGAAGCTTATTTCACCACTGTGTATCCTGTACAGCGTTGCCAATTTAGCTAGTACACCGCCAAGTCTAACGGCTTGCGTGAACTATAGCTATTTTCAAAGCCAAATTGACGAAAGTTTACTATTTTAACAGTATCTATGGGTTAAAGTATTGCCATGCCGTACGATGACATGTTTATGTACCTTGTAGTACTTTTAACATCGTGGAGTCATAAGAGTATTACATATATGTACAGACATTAATCATTAACGCTTAGACTAACATCGAAGTACAGTTTTATAGGAAAAAAGCATTTAGACTTGTTCAATGATAGCGTCTTAGTTCATCAATTTAAATTGTTTTCTGTCTCTTTGAAGATATTTGTTTCAGTTCTTGAAAGGCCAACATATATGTAATATATGTTTATTTATATTATTACTATTAGAAATAAGAACATTATTAAAGTTTTTATCAAGTTTCTAGCCCTTGACAGGGCTACAAGTTTAACCAAAATTTCATTGGCGTGGCATTTTGCAAATAACCCCATACTACCCACGGGCAGTACGGTAACCTAAGCACATCAAAAATGAAGTTTTTATCTATTTTATTACACGATTTCTTTTATACAAATGTTTTTGTTGTCAACCTCCAAAATTATTATTATTATTATCTATTGCTAAGCTGAAATCCTGGATTCAGTTTTGTGTTTATCTTTTTTAACATATATCTGGCTAGCTTTTTCAAAGGTTATTTGGCTATTTGAGGACTCGAAGAGTTGGCAGCACTGATCTTGTATTCAAATTCTGCTTCAAATTGATCGATAACCCACTCCCTACTCTTTCTTCCACGAAAATTGCGCATTAGCCCTTTCTATCTGATGAGCATTATGAAATATGGAGAAAAATTGTAAGATAATCAGCCGTAAATGTCTAAATCACCTTGTTCCTTGCACATCTTGGTTATCGTTCTACTCACTGACGTCCGAAGGGAGAAGAGGGAGTGATGAAAGTGGATAAGAGATTTGATACCTTACTCCTTACTCCAGACAAGTGGCAGAAAATCTATCAGGGGCTGGAAACCATGAGTCTTGGGCATTCTTGGGCTTGCTTTTGACTTGCTTTCTAACTAAACTGCCTGAAATAACAGCCTGGCTTGGATTACATTATTCGGAATAGCGACTTGGAAGCATTCCCCTGAATACAGCTGCAGCCTGAAGAGCGTTTGTGCGCCGGCCTCCTATAAATAGTGGCCGTGGGACTGCTTGTAGTTCAGTTGGAAGCCAATAGCCAAGATCATTATGAAGCTTTTCATAGTTCTAGCCGCTCTGCTGGGAGTCACCGTTGCCGTGGACTACTGCGCCCTGCCCACATGCCTGGACAAGCACATTGCCTGCAATAACAAAGGAGTAAGTATTAGTATCTATAAAGCACGCCCACTCACACCTTCCCCGCCAGAACTTCAGTGAGAACTGCCCCAAGGATGTGCGAGAGGTGGTGACCGGGCCCCATCACAAACTCATTCTTACCCTCTTCAATGAGCTCCGGAACAATGTGGCTGGTGGACGAATGGAAGGCTTACCCAAGGCGGCACGCATGGCCAAGATGTCCTGGTGCGAGGAGCTCGCTCATCTGGCTCTGCTCAACGTTAAGACCTGTGCATCCTTGCCGGACAAGTGTCGCAGCACCGAGAGATTTGCATATGCCGGCCAGAACAATGCCATCTTCAGTTACAGTGGCGCTGAATCCGAGTACACAGACGCTGAGATTTTGAAGGAGCAGATTGAGAATTGGTTCAGCGAGCGCCTGAATACATCTCCCGATATCCTGGCTAACTTTCCCGTGGATCTGCCAAACAAGAACGTTGCCAAGTTTACCATTGCCGTGGCCGAGAAGAATACCCATGTGGGATGCGCCGCCGTGCGTTTCACGAAGGATTTCTACAACCACTTCGTGTTGACCTGCAACTTTGCCACCTCGAACATTGTGGGTCAGCCTGTGTACACGCCCGGCGAGAAGGCCACCGCCGGATGCAAGAACCGCTACGGCGCCGCCTTTGACTACCCCAACCTGTGCTACGCCAAGGAGATCTATGACAACGAGAAGGTGGTCCAGGAAACCAAGGGGCTCTAAGCAACGAGGGATATGGCTGTAATGAAATCTTATTTATTTTATATTAGCATTTGTAGATTGTTGAATTGGGATTAAATTCCAGAAAAAAAAAGATTTTTGCACATGAAAATAACGGACACCGGGGACATTTGCTGCTTTCCTAGTAAGTTGGCAGCGCCATTTGGGAAAGTGCGCATACCCATTACTTGCGGGATGAACGGTATATTGGTTATACCTGCATTGGGCACAATCTAAAATAAAAAACTAAACCAGAAATTGCTTAAAAGGCCCAATAATATTTTGCCTTCACCAACTCAATCGTTTTATATCAAAACTGTCATTTGAAGACTACGTACATAGGAAAACTCTTATAATATTGCTAGTATATAATAATTACTGGATATCCCGCCGTCGAAGCGCTTTTTGACCATCCACCCGTCTGTTTTTGTTGGAAATTTTTGGCCGGGTCGAAATGTTACGCGAAGCTTTGAGGACGGGCAGCAGGCGCTGGTACAGCTACAAGTCCGTGCGGCGTCCTAACCTGGGTGCCAGCAGCGGTCTCAAGGCTGAACCGGCCAAGGAACAACCGGGAACAGCATCTACAGCAGGAAATGACACGGGCAGCCTGGGCAAGCAGCTGCGGGCCAAGATTCTGGCCACTGGTCCCATAACAGTGGCTGAATACATGCGCGAGGTGCTGACAAATCCCCAGGCCGGCTACTACATGAACCGGGATGTGTTCGGACGCGAGGGTGACTTCATAACCTCGCCGGAAATATCGCAAATCTTCGGAGAGGTGAGTTATCTTCATACAGAGTCCTCTCATTGAGCTATTATGTCCCAACAGCTCGTTGGAGTCTGGCTGGTGAGCGAGTGGCGGAAAATGGGCAGCCCATCGCCTTTCCAACTGGTGGAACTCGGTCCCGGTCGCGGAACCTTGGCCAGAGATGTGATGAAAGTGATCACCAAATTCAAACTGGGCGCCGAGTTTTCCATGCACTTGGTGGAGGTTAGTCCCTTCCTAAGCAAGGCCCAGGCCCAGCGGTTTTGCTATACCCACGACACCTTGCCGGAGAATGACCCGCAAGTGCCTTACTATCAAGTGGGAACCACAGCCACGGGAACCAAAGCCTATTGGCATCGTCGGCTAGAAGATGTGCCGCCGGGATTCTCGCTGGTGCTGGCCCACGAGTTCTTCGATGCCCTGCCCGTCCACAAGCTGCAGCTGGTCGATGGCAAGTGGCAGGAGGTGCTTATCGATGTGGCTCCTAGTTTGGATAAGGAGCTTAGTCAAGCCGACTTTCGCTACGTGCTCTCCCGCAGCCAAACGCCCGTATCGAGCGTTTTCCAGGCCATGTCCGGCGAGACGCGCTCGTGCCTTGAGTACTCCCTAGAGACAGAACGACAGGTTGGACTCCTGGCTGAACGTATCGAAAAAAATGGAGGCGTTGCTCTGATTATGGACTACGGACACTTTGGCGAGAAGACCGATACTTTCCGGGCCTTCAAGCAGCACGCACTACACGAGCCCCTGCTGGAGCCGGGCAGCGCCGATCTCACGGCCGATGTGGACTTCAAGTTGGTGCGGCAAGCCGCTGAGAGCCGCGGGAACATCCACTGCTGCGGTCCTGTGGAGCAGGGCCTGTTCCTGCAGCGCATGCAGGGCGAGGCCAGGTTGGAGCAACTGCTGGCACATGCCCTACCCGAAAACCAGCAGATAATCCGCTCCGGCTACGAAATGCTCACGGATCCCGCGCAAATGGGCAGCCGATTCAAATTCCTGGCCATGTTTCCTGGCGTTCTGGCTGCCCACCTGGAAAAATACCCAGTGATCGGGTTCAGTTAGTAATTAAAAAGGCTCCGTTGTGGGGGATTTAAATATTGTTGCATATGATGGATTGTTAAACAAAATACGAATGCTATTTCTTCTGGAATGATGCGTTGATCGACTGCATCTCGGTGGTGGTGAACTGGAGAACCGCTGAGATGGCATTCAGCATATGACGCTTGCCGTCCGCGTCCCGGGTCACGATGTAGCTTATGATCACGTTCTTCAGGTACTCCAGATTGGCGCCTTCGCGCGTCTTGCAGCGCTCGAGTCTGCAATGCAGAAAGGGAGGATTAGGGAAAGAAAAGAAAATCAAAGAATCTAGAGACACACCTGTCAACCTGCTCCTCGAGGCATTCGATCTTCTCGTGCATCTCCTGCTGGGACGTGACCTTGTCTTGGATGGCCTTCCTCAGCGTGGATTCGGCGGCGTACTTGGCCTTGCGAAGGGTCGTGATCTCGATGTCTTTTCGCGCCAATTCGTTGGCATAGTGCAGCATGTGGCAGTTTTCGCCCAGGGACATCTTCTTGGAGCGCACTTTCAGCGTTCTCTCCCGCTCACGCGGCTCCCCATCCACCTCGACACTGTCGGCATCGGATGAGTAGGCCAAGGACTCGGCTGTGGCATTGTCAAGTGTAGGAGGGACCAGTGAGCTTCCCACACCGCTGGCCGAGTGAAACACCTCGAAGGAGGTCTGCAGCGTCTTGATCTCCTGCTCCTTCTCGTCGAGAAGCTGCAGGGATCGCTGGCGTTGCTTCTGCAGCAGCTGCTCCAGCTCGTTGAGCTTGCAGCGTGTCTCGTTCTCCAGTTCGGCCTTCGCCTCCTGCCACTTGGTTCGTTCGCTTTTCAACGCCAAGCGCAGCTTTTCACCCTGCTGTTTCAGCTCGATTTCCGCCTCGTCGATGTTGCGGTTGAGCACCTGCACCTTTTCCTGCAGCGTCTGGATGTGCGACTGCTGCAGCTGTGCCTTTTGTTCGAGCAGCTGACGCTGCTGTTTGGCTGCCTCCAGCATTTGCTGAACTCCCTGCAGCTGCTGTTCGCAGTGTACGTGACTCTCGGCTGCCGTGGTGTTTTGGCCGCTTAGAGAAAGGATCTCACCCAGATCCAGCGGGTTGGCCGAGCGGGCATTGGCACTGGTTAGGAGCTTCTTTAGGCGCACCATCTCGTCCACAAGTGTGGCCACATCCATATCTTCGTTGACGGATCTAATATTGGACATGGGCCGAGCTTGTGCTTGCTGCAGATCCTGTAGCTGCTGCTTCAGGGCATGAATGCTCTCCTGATCCTGCTGCCGTAGACGATCATAGCTGCCAACGGTGGTGCTTAGCTCTGCTAAGCGCGCCTCCAGACTGGCCACCCGGTCCTCGTGCAGTGCCGCCTGCCTGCGACTCTGGTCCTCCGCCCGCAGTACACGCCTCTGCTCCTGCCGAATGGCCACCGAATGTTGCTCCTTCAGCTGCTGCATCTCTTGCCGGACCTGCTGGAGGACAGCGGCGCTATCCGCACTGGCGGAAGCAGCCGCTGACTGCTCAGCCTTGGCCTGAAATTGCTTCAGCTGGGAGCGGGCTTCCCTTAACTGGGATTGCAGATCGCGAAGGCGACTATTCTCCGCCTCGTTGCTGGCGAACTGCGTCTTGAAGTTGTTCAGCTGCATCTCGATGTTGTCCTTGAGATGCCGCTCGTCGGCATAGAGCTTCTGCAGCTCGCGGATCATGAGCATCTGGTTGTTGGTCTCCTTCTCCCGCTCCTGTCGCTCTACAATCCACTTGGCCTTGACCTCGTCCACATCGCTTTTGGCCCGGGCCGCCTGCTCTTTGGCCCGCGCATTTAGCTCCTGGATGGTCTGCTCCTTTTGGGCGATTTGAGTGCGCAGCTGCTTCTTGTCCGCCTGAAAGGACGCCTCCATGCGTGACTTCTCCGCGGAGAGCGTGGCCAGGGAGTTCATCAGTGTGATGATTTGAGTTTGGAGCTGCCCGTCGGGAGGAAGAACAGCTGGCGCCGTGGCCGCGGCACCCTCTTCCGTTCCATCCGTGCTATCAGTGCTGGGGTTCTGGGATGCTGCTTCCCTGGTCGGGGATCCTGAATCTCCCACCGCCGTGGCTTCTGCATGCGCCGCCAGACTCGTCTCCAGGGCCTCCTTCTCCTTCAGCAGTCCCTTGTAGGCAGTGACCACGTCTGCAAGTCGGTTAATTACTGTGCGTGCAATGAGAAATCGAATCTTGTTTACCTTTCAGTCGCTTCTCGTAACGTCCCAGTTGCTCCTTCTGTGTGGAGAGCTGAGCCTCCAGCTCCCTCTGTCGCTTCTCCATCTCGTTTCGCGTAGCAAGTTCTCGGTTCGCTTTTAGGGGCCCTTATAATTCAGCTTTTTTCTCGCCCGTGGCATTTTCGCATTTCCTTCAATTAACTATTTTTTTTTTGTAGCAGCTGGCAAGCTTACCAGGCGGACCTGCCAACTTGTCGGAACTGCCAACTGGTTCGGTCTGCAACGAGACCAAAATTAGCGAAAATTCTGGTATTTTAATATTTAATGTATTTTATACAAATTTGTTTATCAATTAAATAAAGTTATGGCTACATAAGGCAATTGTACAAAAATGTACTATAATTATTGAGAAGTACATTTTATTTTTAAATATTTATTGGTTTATTTTATTAATCGACTTAAATGTTTTCTTAATTGTCAAAATTTCGAAGTAAAAAAATTATATTTATAATATTTAAAAGGAACACATAATTGTAGTTTTTAATCCTTTTCATTTATAATAAGTATGTTTGTTTATTCAGGAAATGTTTCAATATGTTTTTAAATAGCTTATTAAGTAAGTAAGTTAATTTATTGTTAACTAAAGGGAACCCATTTGAAACATAATTCAAATAATTACAAAAAAATGTAACAAATTAACTTAATCATTTTTATTTTTCGCTTAATCATAATTTGTGTGATTTAAATTGTAATCATGGATAATTCTAAGTTTAGTCGTTGTCTTCATCCTTCATCATTTGGTCAATAAGTCGCTTTCGCTCCTCGGCCTGTCGCAACTTCCTCATGACCAGATCCTCGTAGTCTCTTGCTGATGCCGTGCTCCCGGCGTCGGAGGATTTCAGTGTCTGTTGATCCACTGCCGGCGGCGTAACCCACTCGAAGTGGAGAGGCTTCGCGGGATCGCCCTTCTCATAGGCCAGCACCATGTCGCAGGCCTCACGGGTGCCCAGCTCGACAATGGCACGGCCGCGACGCTTGCCGTTCATCGCCAGGGCCACCACTTCACCGTACTTCTTAAGGTACTTGAGAAGCTGCTCCTGCGTGTAATCCTGGCCGGGATCGGCCTTCCACTTCATTTTGATGCGATGCTGGGCGGAATCAAATTTGGCCGGCTGTTGCTGCTGCTTCTGCAGCTCCGCTTGGCTGCGCTGGAGTTGTTCCCGCATCGCACGCTGCTCCTCCTCGAGCAGGCGGGATCCCTCCCTCCGCAGGCGCTCGATCTGATCCTGTAGCAGCTCCTCATCGCTCCGGGCCACCGTGCTATACGGCTGGCTCTTATGCAGCTTGTGGAGTGCCTCCCGCTCGCGTTGCTCTAGCTCCTGTTTGAGTTTCTGGCGCTTGCTGTCCAACTGCCGGCTTCTCAGCTCCGCCGCCTTCTTGGCTCTCAGCACTTTGTCATAGGCAGCGCGGGCAGACTCGTCGGCAAGGATCTCCAGAGCCTTGGACAGCTCATGGAAGCGCTCGGCTGCCTGGGGATTGTCGGGGTTCTTGTCCGGATGGCAGTCGAGGGCTCGTTTGCGGTACGCCTTCCGTATCTCATTTTGCTCAGCATCAATGGAAATGCCCAGGAGATCGTACAGATTAATGTCACTGAACTTTTTGCTTGCCATTTTGCTGGAATTATAACCAGTAATTAAATATTTCTGGGGATTTGCGCAATTATTTGTATTTCACAATTAAAAAGCGGCCGAGCAATAAAACGAAATGCGAAATGTTTTATTTGTTGACAAAACGACTCTCGCTCGATCAGCTGTTCTTTGCATCAAGTTGGCAGCCCCGCAACACAACGTGCCCTTTTGTTTGGCGTGGATTTTCGGGACTCATTGCAGGCCCGCCGCAAAATAACAACAAATGAATTGAGAACAACAGGAGCAAACAATTAGGACGGCATGAGCATCTATCACGACGAGGTGGAAATCGAGGACTTCGAGTACGACGAGGAGGAGGAGATGTACTACTATCCGTGTCCCTGCGGCGATCGATTTCAGATCTCCAAGGTAACAACGACGCGTATACGCAACATTTCCGGACTTGCTTGTTAATAATTTTTCCACTCCCACAGGAGGAGCTAATCGAGGGCGAGGAGGTGGCCACCTGTCCCAGCTGCTCGCTGATAGTCAAGGTCATATACGATCCGGTAAGTGACGCATCCCCTCCCTCTTTTACGCTTGGAATTTCCCACAATTTAAAGAGTTTTCTAGGAAATGTTCAAGGCTGAGGAAGACGAGGAGACGGCACTGAACGAGAAGCTCAGCGACCTGAAGCTGGAGATAAACTAAAAAGGCGGCCATTTGTGTAATTAAATAGTTTTTATTTTATATATTTTTATATATATATATAGACTTTGTTTTAGTGTAAATAATACGTTGACTAGTAAAGCAATGAATTCAAATTAAGCTCGAGGAAACTTACAATTTGTTGTGGACTTCATAGTTAGTGAGATACAAATGATTCAAATATATATTGTACAATATCTAGAACTAAAAACAAATGACATTATTACACGCTATATTGCACTGAGCGCTGATAGAACGAAGTGACAATTTCGAAAGACAAATCAAAGAAACTATGGCTGACCAAGTAAGTGGTGTGTGTGGGGAAATGTGAGTAATACAGAGTTACATACAGTGGAAAGCGGCTGGAAAAATATATATATATGTATATAACATACACAGTTACCACTTTCTGCTTACGGCTTAGGAATTCGACTTAAACTTAGCACGTAAATATTGTTACGATTCGTCGTGCAGCGCATCCGTTCGGTGCTTGGACTTTCCTAGCTTTGGATTTCTTTTTAGAGAGCGTGCTCGTTCAGCAAGTGAGCGGAGGAGAAGAGGCAGCTGCTCCCCCTAATTAGATGCGTCTGAAGGGGTTCTTCGAGTGTGGGAGAGATACTCTACAGATACTCCTACTACTGTTCCAGCCAGGATCCGGTGACGGCATTGGGTGACTTAAGCTTTACGTTTACGGAACGAAATTGAATTATTCTATTATTTACTTTAGTTCCAAGGTTAATTCAAACTCACCTTGACATTGAACTGCTTCAGAGTGCTTTCCAGGGCCATGGCATTGCCCGAAAAGTACGCAGCGATGGCATTGTGCAGCAAGATCAGTTGCTTGTGCATCACTTTAATCTAACGGGGGGAGATTATCTTAAATATTGTGGATTTCGACTTCTGATTGAGCCCCAGCTTACCCGATTCTCGTCGAGAAATTGCATTTTAACGGCCACATCAGAGCGTAACTTCTCATACTGCTCCTTATGCTGCGCATAGCTGCGCTGAGTCTCCTCCAGAGCTGCGGCCGAGGGCGTCAATTCCGGCTTTGTGTTCTCCAAGTCCATGCGATAGGCATCGAATTCGATTCTAAAGTATACAGATGTTGAAAGATATATAGATCCTTAACACTCCTAACTCCTTACCTGGCTGTCTCATACTGTCGTATCGTCAGCAGCGTGTCGTCGATCGTCTTGTTGCACAGCGTATTCACTGACGATATGAAAAAGTTGAGCGCGTTTAGCAGCAGCTCCCCGTTCTTGGTCAGATTGCGCTGCGTCTCCGAGTTGCAGGTGAACTCCTTCTGTAGCTCTGGATTTTTCTGCGCCAAATCGGCAAACGAGTCGGCCAACGCATGCTGGGTGACGACCACGTGCTGGAAGTGCGAGCTAAAGGCACGCGTTAGCCGCAAAATGGACAGATACTTGCGCTGCGTCTCGCGCAGCTGCTCAATCTGAGCCTCTAGCTCCGAGTCCACCGTGCGCTGTGACTTGCCCAGCTTCTCCAACATTATTTGGCGCGTGCACTTGTACGTGGATATGCTCCAATTCTTGAGGCTGTCGATCTTGGAAGCGCTTGTGCGTATTAGGCTGCCACTCCCGCTGTCCGTGGGACTGAGGATCCCATTGCCCGACGGCGGGCTTATCGGCGACATCGGTGTGGTGGGTGCTGTGTGTGTGTGTGTGTGCGGGGGGGAATCGATTTATGCGATGAGTCAGATATGTTCTGGCCGTTTCACATTGATAGTGGCTCACCTGAATGGTTTCGCAGTGGCAAACTGTTGGGGGCACTAAAGGGACCGCCGGTTCCTACTAAGCTGCTGCTGCCGCCTCCGCCGGCGATGCTGTGGCTACTGGAGCTTCCAATCACCATGCTGCCTCCTTCTGTGCCCGTGTGCACTGCCCCGCAGCTGTCGTTCAGCGAGGGCGCATCTTTTAGCATCTCGTGAATGCTACGCTCACGTTCCGCCATGTCAATCGCTCTTTATCAGCTCCCAAACGCTATTAAATTGCTTTCGGAAAATTGTTTTTCGTCGGGCAGTATGTGTGCGTGTGTGTGTGTGTGATTGGTGGGTGTAAGAGCGGGCGGCGGCGCTTCCAATTCAACTCGGAAATCAATATCGCACGCTGTGCGAGGCAAGACCCCAATGTTGATCGCCGATTCACCGCGCCAGGCGACTTTGTGGGTCCAGAATCTATGATGTTTTATTTATAATCTTTAACAAATTGTTTTCCGCAAAGCTGAAAATAAGTGTGACCGCGTCTTAAAAGTTTTTAAAATACCACATTTTTATGGGTTTGTAGCTTGTTGTGGCAGAAACCGGCTTTCAGTATTTTTAAACGCTTTTGTTTTGCCTGAGCAGTGTTGCCACTTTAGCACTTTACTTGCTATTTTTGGTGACATGAATCTTTTTTTATATATGTTATTAGTCATATATTAAACGGTTTAGCATCTTTTTAATAACTCTAGTTATCTTTTCTATTTTATTATTATTATTATATACATAAATAGTAGTTGTCTTATATTTCTATGTAAGATGTAAACTTACACATGCCGATCTAAAACGAACCGGATTGTAATAACGGCGATATGCGACACGCCTTTATTCTTATATACAATCTTATTGGTTGAAAATAAACTTTTAATATACATATATATAGCTTTTTTTTAATTTTAAAATTTTTGTTTGTAGCAAAGAATAGGTATTTTTCCCCCCAAGTCTACCTAATTTGGCATTGCAGCTTATGGCAGCACTGGTCTAAAGAGAGGAGGTGATTTAAGCAGGTTTAGCCCATTGTACGGACTCTTAAATACTTAAAGCGTAGAATTATATATATTAAATTAATAATATTACACATATATGTATGTATATGAATATGAAATATAAATACACAAAATCAAGTATAGGACGGACAAGGATAAAAAAACAACTATGAAAAACTTCAAAAACATTGGTATTTTCCAGCTGACAGCCTGCGGTCGCACCAAAGTAAATCATTTCGTGGGGATTCTCCAAAAACACTCTTTGTTGAGAGGTGTTTGTGTTTTATGTTATCCAATACTTCGTTCCGTTTTTACAAGCCTGCGAAAAATGGTTTACCTTAACATATTGATGGGACTAGGCGTCGTATTGGCAGCAGCCGCTGCTGCCATCTACTTTAGCGCCCCGAATTACCAGCAAACGCCATCACATCGCAACGATGAGGACGAGGATACGGAAGAATTCGATAACGGCAGAGGTTTGCAACGGCACTTTACCGATCAACAGACGCGCTCAAGGTTCGTCCCAAAATCAGCAGATGCAAATACCAACTTAGCACCTGAACTCTTTGTTTAATTGCAGCAAGCCGGGCGACAAGTGCTCGGTGTGTCTGGATAAGATGACGGAGGGACACATGCAAAAGATGAAGTGCGGCCATGCACTTCACAAGGACTGCTTCGAAGAGTATCGCTACTTGCGCAAGAACTGCCCGCTTTGCAGAAAGACCGTAAATCTGAGCCTGCCCGGCGACAACTGCACCATTTGCCTGGACCCACTGAAGAGGAGTGACATGTTGTACCTTCGCTGCCAGCATGCCATGCACAAAGATTGCCACAAGCAGTTCATCAATAGCAATGCTAAAGTCTGTCCGATCTGCAGGGAAGCTCTGTAGGAGCGGCGGACACGGTCCAGAGCAGCAAAGCACAAAGCGATCATCAGATAATTGTGAAACCCGAGAACAACCCCTTGGCTTTTCACAGATCGACAAAAGCGATAAGCAATCGAAGGAAGTCTGTCTTAGCGTTTAATTGTCATAATCTTTTTTTCTAAATAAACAAAAATGCCTTAGAGGAATGCCTCCAGTACGGGTGCCGCAATCAGACTCCAGCTCTCCTGCCATCGCAGCTCCTGGAACTGCTGCAGGCTGCGTTGGAAGCCGGCGCGCGTCTCCAAAATGCTTGGGTTTTTGGGGAAGTGCTCGAACCAAATGCGCAGCTGTTCGGCCAACTGAGCGTGGTCTCCAAACACGAAGCCATTCTCGCCGTGCTTCACCAGCTCGTTCAAGCTGAAAAGAGAGATTACAAGAGTTGAATGCAAGTGTCGCATGTGATAGCCACTCTTATCTAGCTTTCCCTTCCGACTTATCTATCATTATTTGCTTTACAATGCTATAAACCTTGTGCATAGGCCAGCAAAGGTAAAGGTACCCACCATTTGAAATCATAGGCGCATACGGGCAGGCCGCTTCCGAACATGTCCACCACCTTCATGGGCAGATCAAGGCCACTGGTGCTCCAGTGAAGGCACACTCCAAGATCGGCGCTGGCCAGCACAGTGGGATAATCTTCGATCTCCAACCATGGCGTGATCACATTCACCTTTTTCCACTGCAACCTAGCGATCTCCTCCGCATAATGCTCCTTCTGCGGCCCCTTCCCGGTGATAATGCACAGCAGCGACGGATACACTAAGGGCTCCGCTTGCGCGGTCTCCTCGTACGATTGCAGTGCCTTGAGGAGGATGCCAAAGTCCTCGTCCTGCGTCCAGCTGGTGCTAGATACCAAAACAGCCTGACGCTGAGGCTTGTACTGCACGCTTCCATTGGCCAGCTTCTGGGTAAGTGCTGTGGCCTCTACCACATCGGGCTGGTTGTTGCCAGCGCCTTGGAATTGCGGATAATCTTTGGCGAGCTTCAGAAACAGCTCGTGCTTTTGGGGCAGATCAATGGGATGAAATTGCGTGGGCGCTCGATCATAAAGAACGTTAACGGGCCTACAAATTAGACGGAGTTGCAGGGTACGTCAGCATTTAATGGATTAATAAACACTCACCCGATTTGCCAGTTCTGTTGAAGGTCCTCCTGCATAGCCCGCGTCACACAGAAGTGCGTGTGCGCCTTGGAGCCGAAGTAGCGTTCCAGGCGTCGCACCAACCGGATCAGTGGACTTTTCTCGCCGCCGGACATCCCCAGGGCCAGCACTGTGTAGGTGTAGTTGTGCCAATCGATGGCCAGCTTGGTGCGGGTGAGGGCGCAGTACAGGTAGCACACAATCAGCGTGGGAATGCCGGGCGGATTCTGGACGAGCAGGAAGCTGGGCCGCCGTATGGAAATAAGGGCCATTAGCAGGCTGAGCGTCTGCCAAAAGGCTTTGAAGAGCAGTCGCAGCTTGGGCGTGAGGTTGGTCACCGGCACTGCCGTCAACTCGTGAATGCGGCACCGCGGCTGCTGGGTTAGTGCCTCCAGAGGTCGCGTCTCCAAGTAGCCAATGATGTCCACGTGGTAATTCTCCTCCAACAGGCTCTGGGCATGGTATTGCATACGTGGGCTACGCCCAATGTCGCCCAGAACAATGACGCACGCGTTTCGCTTCTTTGGCGGCACTTCCGTCATCGCGGGGCGGGGGAAATAAGAAATGATCAATAACTTAAGGAAATTGCGCGTTTTGTTTGTGGTTGAAATCCTGCGGAGCAGTGTGGCTGCTCACCCTTTGAAAAATCAATGTTACCGTAACGTGACCAATAAGAAATACCATAAGTCGCAAAGCTATTTTAGTATATATTTTATTAAACCAAATATTTAAACTATTATACAGATAACCTTTAAATCATATAACCTTTATCCTTTATTTGTTTACCCATATAACAAAAAAATACAAATTCACAAAGCATTTTAATGTAATATATCACTTTTTCTGAAAGCTTATCAAAATGTGTGGCTAATAAAATAAAAGAAATTATTACGTAAAAAAATAACAACCGATTTATCAATATCAGTAATTTAAGTAAAAGTATTATATCTTGGCATTCTATTAGCAACTCCAATGCTTAATTGCCAAGATGTACATGCGGCTTGAGACTTCGGTTGTAAATACCCTTATGCGCACTTTATCCAGGTTCGAGACTGGGATAAAGTGCGCGAGGATAAGCAACCATATTCACAAAATGTTCATGGGCATATTTAGTGAATTAATCCTACTCTCTACAATTTTTTTTACCTACCAACTGAGAATCCGACTCCGTTTTTACTGTTACCGTGTAGAAGTATAGTTTTGACTTCAAATTTTACGCTTAAAAATTACACTATTAATATAAATCCAAATAGCCTTAAAATTAAAATAAACTAAGCATACAAATTTTGAACAATTTTTCAAAAAATTCAAAGGGGATGTTTTAATTTGTAAGATTAAATTAAAAGCAATAATTGTGCTTTAAAATAATATAAATTAATGTCATTGTTAATATATTATAATTAAAGAAAAATATTATTATTTTTGAATTAGTTTAGATACAATCTAGCTATCAAATTATTTAAAGAAAGCCAATAAAAACATTAAAAATAAATAAGAATAAGAATATTATTTAATAAATTATTATTAATATATTATATTTCGTATTTAGCCACTGATTTTAAGATTATATGTGGACTATCTAATTCAATCGAATGGCTCCTGCAGCCGCTTAGCGACAATCACAAATTCAACGACAACGAATACTTTTAAACAAAACTTAAACATTTGAAACATGCGCGCATTGTCAAAACAGTGTAACCAGATTAGTTTTCAGTGATTTTGCTCTAATCTAGATTTTTGTTTAGCTACCATCAACATTTTTTGGCTATAGCTATTTCGACTGGATTTTTCAACGTTGTCGACAATGGTACCACTACGTGTCATTCCCGCGGAAACTTCGGAAAATTCGGACGTGTTCGGGCGTGAGTGCGGCACTTTTCTAACGGGATATCAGCTCTTTGCTCCCTGTATGTGTGAGTGCGCGTGTGCGTTGGTGTGTGTGTTTACCCACAAAGCTATGCTACAATAGTTGAAGCAACTAATGCTGATTTAGAGGAAATTATCCAGTTAAATGCAAAGTGAGACCAAAGAAAAGCACAAACCGAAGCAAATACAAAGTCTGCCATATTGTGGTTTACCGTTGAACAGCGAGCCGCAAATACGCCGGTAAGTAAAATCAGGAAAAGCACTCGCAACTGCCGTTATTTTACGCATATTCGCCGGCAAAACAAGGCAGCCGGTTTTCCACCCCCCAATTTGGCGCCTGTCTGCACGGGTGTGTGTGTGTGTGGGGGTGTATGCCTGTGTGTGAGTGTGTGTGTGGGGTTATTTCAAAACCATCGAATTTCGATGAAGTGGAAATGTAAATTTTTGTACATGGAGCACTACTAGTTCCCGTGTTCCTTCCTCTGGTTTATGTTCTTCATTTATGCATCTTTATTCGCTTAGTATTATTTTTTGTGCTATCATAAAATTTGTCACACGACTGTCTGGCTTTGCAGACGTACAGTGAAGCTTCCTAAGAGAAGAAGCTTTAACTTAATTATTAATATGATTCCTAAAACTCCTTAGAGTCTCACATATTCCGAATGTGGAAACCTGAACTGGTTTTTTGGAGAGCAAAAAACTGGCATAAATTATTTTTCTTTACGGAAAATACTACATACAATTATTAATAATTCATATTTTAAGTAGGAACAACTACAAGAAATTTAATATATAACTTGACTTAGATTATTAGTTCACCCTGTCGAGCGTGCACTGTAAATATGTTCGTGTGCTACACGTAGTTTATCCCATTAGGCCCGTCTGCAATTCCTGATCCAGACGCGATACTCGGCCCGCTCGTTGTCCTTCCGCTTCCTGCGTCCTTTGCAAAAGGCAAATAGCCAAACTGCCACCCCCAAAGTGGGCGGTGGGTGGTTGCACTGCTTTCCTCTGGCTGGGTGCTTCTCAGGGGTGGGTGGGTGCCTTTGGCTGCTGCTGCTGCTGCTCTTGTCTCGTGGGGTTGGCCGGGCCGGTTAGCTTCCACTGCTGATTTTTGATTTCTGTGCGGCTTTTATTGCGCTGCAGAAGTTTTTGCGCTCCTGTCGCCTTTTTTGCAGCTCCCTCGTTTTCTTTCCCATTCCTTATTGCGGTCATTTGGCATAGGAAAGTTGTCGTCGGTCTAGACACACGGCTCGTCCAAAGGACATTTTTTATTTTAAGCAGGTTTATGCAATGGAATTATATGGAATTAATAAAAATTAAAAGAATTCTGATTTAACAAACCGAAGATAATAAGTCTAATGCGTAAAAGATCAACCTAGGATTTAATTCGGACTAAAATAATCGGTTATATATATCGGTTATATTATATATATATATAAATTGGATTCGCAAAATTCACCTGTTCCCATTAGGGAGTTATTTATTTTAATAGAAATTTGACATTTCTTAAAACTAGTAACTACAAGGATCATATAAATATCATATTTTGTTTGAGCTCAAGCAGGATTACTATTTATTCCATTTTAAATGCAATTTATATTTATTTCGACAAAAAAAACTAAAAACAAATGTGAAATTGCTCTTTTTCAGCTAAGCCGGCAAAACATATCAAAGAAGGAATTATTTTTGACTGATAAATTCACTTTAAACAGCCTTCGAGAGAGAGAATAACTTTGACAGGTAAGATTCCCAGCATAGAGTGGGGGGTGTGTGCATGTGTGCTTGCAGGGAGGCGGTAGTGGGTGATGGTGCGAGGTGCCTGACTCAGGTGAGTCAGGGCATCCGAAGCAGTCAACCTGAATAGTCGATTATCGCTGCATCTAATTTGTATGCCAAAGCCGTCGAGCAGACGGGCTGCTGCTGCCGCTGCCGCTGCCCGCATGCAGCCCGCTCCAAAAGGCAAAGGCGCGAGCTATTTGAATAATTCGCATCATGGACTCTGTCGGATGCCTGGCATAGAGTCTCCAAATGGGGCAGAACGGAGAGAGGATTCCGATGGGCAGCGGAGCTGGGAAGACGGCGCCGCATGCAGGCAGCAGCTGCGTGAGCTTGTAAAATGCCAGCAGCGCACAATGCCAAATATCCTAAACAAACTTCCGCTACGCAGACGCCCCGACAGAGGGAGAGGTGGCTATAATTAAAATCTGGTCGGAGAGACACCGACAAGTGCAGTGTAGCATCCAGGCCTGTTTTGCTATTTTCGTTGGTCCCTCCTCGCCCTCCTTTTGATTTACGGTCCGAACACTGAAAAGAAGCTGACAAAGGAGATTTCGATGATTAAGAAAAGTATAAATATCATTAATAATACAGAAATAATTAATAAATCATTAAAATTTATATTTAAAAGGATCAAGTTATTAATTTCCTTATTTTATATATTCTCTGCACCAAAACATCTAATATTTCTAATGTTGTTCTCAGTGACTTAGCAGTTTTTCCTTACCTTATATATCTTTTATAATTTTAATCACATAAAAGTAATAATATCCATGTCACTCCTCGCCAGCAAGTGTTTTTTTTTTGCAGTGCCTGATCTCTGTCTGGGCCCTGATCGACATCAAGTGTCTTTGACATTTCCAAATCACAAAGACAAAGAGAACTCGGGGAATATTGACAAGTACTTGAACGGAGAAACTAGCGGCGGAAGTGCTCGTTCTCTGCCGGCTCCGTTCTTAAATTTGTACGGCAGGGGGAGGGCGGGTGCCGGGTAATTGGGTTCAATCGCCACACGTGACAAACATGTGGAACAACTTCAGCCGAGCTGGTCTACACTTTGAGCTCTCTATAAAAAGGCAAATTACGCGGTCCAATTCAGGTAGCAAGATACTGAGAAGCGTGAAACGATGGCCCGACAAGTCACCACGGGTCAATGACTACAGTTCTCTTCTAAGTTTAGCAATTATTCATATAGAGCAAAAACTAAGTGCACAATGAAGATTCTCGTCTCTTGGAATGTTTTCATATATAATATTAATTTTTTAAGATTTATTTCTTTTCTCTTGAAAGGTTTTCTGATATAATATTAATTTTATAATATTTATTTCTCTGCTCTTGAAAGGTTTTCTGATATAATATTAATTTTATAATATTAATTTCTCTTCTCTGGAAAGGTTTTCTGATATAATATTAATTTTAAAAGAATTATTTCTCTTCTCTTGAAAGGTTTTCTGATATAATATTAGTTTTATAATATTTATTTCTCTGCTCTTGAAAGGTTTTCTGATATAATATTTATTTCTCTTCCTTTGAAATGTTTTTTTTGATATAATATTAATTTTATAACATTTGTTTTGGCATTACATAGAAGCTGAAGTTAATTTTTTGGCTGGAAACTTAAGCATATCTATAGAAAAAAGTCTTCGAACAAGTTTCAAACAAAATATCTTATAGTTTCTATGGAAAAATATTTCTTAAATACTATTAAACAATTCAACTTAATATTTGATTGCGAAAATTCAGATGTTAAAATAAATGCGTTTTCTAGTTTATTCTCTAAAATTTGAATTTTCTTTTGAAATCGTACCGAAATCCCAAATTTCCTTAAAGTATTTTCCGTGAACAACTTTTTTATAAATCTAAATATCAATTTTAAACCGAAAAAAAAGCAATTTCCGTGTAGTCACTGCAAAGGAGCTTGGGAGTTCCGTTCAACTGTCGGATGCAGATGCAAGTTGCCGGCGGGTCATTTGCGTTGACGCTTTTATCCCCGCACGTGGACACGCGAATGACTGACTGAATGACTGGCAGGTTGACTGACTAACTGACCGTATGAATGACTGAC
This sequence comes from Drosophila kanapiae, assembly GCA_008042475.1. Classification (NCBI taxonomy): domain Eukaryota; kingdom Metazoa; phylum Arthropoda; class Insecta; order Diptera; family Drosophilidae; genus Drosophila; species Drosophila kanapiae. The sequence goes on from VNJM01003026.1 coordinate 910,520, forward strand.
TGACTGACTGACTGAGTGACTGGCATGCAACAATTGCGCAGCAACAACAACCAAAGAGAAAGGTGCGAGTCGAGGAAGTGATAAACTTCTCTTCTTCCTTTTGGCTTTGCTCTCCAAAATTTATGCAGTTCCTCCAAATGGATCTGGGGCGGAGAAAGGGGGTTAGCTGGGTGAGCGCCCTGGGCAGCGACAACTGCAAAGTGTTATTAAGTTCAGTTGTTGTTGTCACCGTTGTTCTTACTGTTGTTGTTGCTTTTGTTATGCTGGCATTTCAGTTGCTCTCTTGTTGTGAGTACAGTCAAATATCTCTAAGTGGAATCTAGCTGAATTTATGATATTTATTAATTTATAATTTGTTAGCTAGCTTAGTTTTTATATTCATAATATAACATATATCCTTCACTTCTTATTTATTCATATAATTTATATTAAAAACCAAAACGCCAAAGCACACATAAAGTAACGGAAACTTCTTCAGTCTAGCACTGCAATTCCCAAGTCCGAATTCTGTGACAAATTGCGCTCACGTAAAATGTATCGATTGTTCGTCAGAAAAATGGATACTGATGAGGTTTTTGACTGAAAACTAAAACATATGGATTATAAAAAGGTGTGCTATAATTTTTGTTTCTTGTCTTGCATATTTTTATTTAATTTTTCTGGATTCAAATCGTCTTTATAAGGGAGTCAGCATTAAATAAATATTTTTGTTGTAAAGATAGGAATTCGTGAGGTACAGAAAGCCATACCACTTAACTTTAAGACCCTGAAATATATTCTGTTTTCTATTTTTTTCCTCAAAAATGAAAATTAAACAGTGGTGCCCAGGGGAGTCCCCACTGTCGCTACTCTCGCACTCATTGTTGGCACTTGCTTTTGCTTGTTGCCTTCGGGCCATATTTTGCACCTTTTACGTTTATTGTGACATTATGCTTTGAATAATGGACGACACAGAAACAACAGCAACAACAACAACAGTAACAGCAAGAGGGCAAACACTTTTTAGAACACAAACCAAATAAGCGATAGGAGGGATTCCGAGGGGGGTGGGTTAGTGCCTGCCACTTTCCTTGTGTATTTTGCATCCTTTTTACATTATGTTTTGATTAAAAACTGAGCCACAGCTTCGCCGCAGCAGCAGCAGCAGCTGGAATAAAAAAAAAAAACAACAACTGAACACACAGAGAGAGAAAAATCACAAGAAGCGCAAACAAAAGCGAAGAGCAGAGCAAAGGCAAACAGGACATAACAAAGTGCGGTGTGTACCGAGCCCAGTCAAGGCAAGTGGGCGTGGCAGGTGGAAAGTGGCCAGTGGCCGGGGGGGTGGGCGGGTAAATAGCCTCCGATGCGGCGGTCACTTTCAGGACATCGGAGCAAACATAAAAAAATGCGAGAGAAAAAAAAATTTATGTTGCGGCTAAGTGAAAAATGCTGATTAAAATGGCCAAGACCAAGAGCCAGCTTGTGGCCCCCGCAAATTTATTAAAAGAGAAAATCCGAAGCGAAAGATGACATAACATGAATTAAAATAATAATCAGCCATCTCTTTCCTCCTTTTAATATCTTCATGACTCTGCAAATATCTCAGATGTCATTTTCAAATAGCTCGACGACAGCCCCTGCGACTCGTTTGTTTGAATTTAATTAAAATGTTCTTTGTGGCATCTAGTCGTGATATTAGCATTTGAAAACAGGAAAAGTAGAATAAATATAAAATAATTCTTGCCTCAAATTGTTGCTATTTTCCTTAAAAGGAAGAAAAGCTACAGTCCAAGTGCACTTGCTTGTGATTGCGATTGCGCTTTTAAAATTTAAAAGCCTGGCTAAATCATGTTTGATAAAAAAAACATCAACCTAACATGGCGAAGGATACACAAGAGAATATTGAAAGGAAAAAGTTTCTACAGAAATTAAATTCTATTCAGTTCTATATTATTCTATATGTATATAGCTATATTAATCCAATTTGTATGACTTATTTAATGACTTTTGTTGTCCTGGTAAACTTTATAACAAACTGGATGTTTCCGTGTGACGTTCAAGAATGCAATCACTAAATCTGGAAGCTCTATCTTTAAAAGTCTCTGAAACATCCATTAGATTACAACAAAAACAAGTAGAGAAGCTACAGGCGAGTGTGCTCGACTGTGAGATACCGGTTGCCCAATTCATTGTTAGGAGGCACGTTGACATAGCTAAATAAATTGGTTTAATTATGACCAAATTAATGAAAAATATTAATAAAACTGGGCGGTAGACAGAAGAAAATGTTTACAAATGAGGACAAATGTTGCTAGGAACATGTTGGTCAACACTCATTGCTGATTCTAACACAAATGTGGATGTTGCAAAACTTCAGAATACACAGAAACATTATTGCTTAATAATTTCAATCTTTATAATCAGAAATTATTATTTATTAAAAATCACAACTATAGGCTAGCTATAAGTAGTCATTACTTACATTATAGTCAAGGACGGAAGTAGAATTTGGCCACTTTTAAAACAAACTTGATCTGCGTGCAACAGATCTTAATATTGTCACAAAATTTGGTAGACCTCTAACTCTTATAGTCTCTAAGATCTGCTGTTTCACCGGATGAACATATGAACAGATGTACACGGCTAAATCGACTCGGCTGGTGATGTTGGTCGGAGATGCTTCCTTCTGTCTGTTATACACATTCTCTGTGAACACTCAGCCATAATACCCTTGTTCCCTATGGGTAGAGGGTATAAAATTTGCAAAATAGAGTAAAGAATAAATTCAGTGAAAATCTCTGCATTCCCTTACAAAAATCTTGTGGAATTTCTAACCTTAATGTATTCTCATTTTGTGTTGAAAACCCCTCATAATTCCTGGTAATTTGGTACATAATTTTCATTTTACGTAACAACCGCATATGTACCAGTTGAATCGAATTTTAATGAGACGCTCATGTTGGCTATGCTTAACATAATTTCTTTTGTTGGCCACAAAATTTTCATTTTTCATATCCAGCTTTGAAAACCAATTAAAATTACCCCTCAAAAAAGTGAAGGGAACAGCGTGTTACATGTGCCAGGACACGGGACTAGGGATATAGGATACGGGACACGCTTCCCTCAGCTGAGCCGGTGGCTTGTCACACCTCCCAAAAACAAGAAAAAAAAAACGCATGAAAAAAGGGGAAAAGAGCAGCGAAACCCGACTCCTCTGCAGTTGGTAAACTCCGTTGCCGCAGAGTGAGTGAGTCATTATGGTGGCAACAGGGGTTTCTGTGGCCAACAGGGCGTCGAGTGGTCGAGGGAAGGGGCTTTGGCGTTGGCGCCTGTCAGTTTTCGCAAATGAGGTTGGGCCATCTTCCCAGAAGGATGTGTGTGAGCCTGCGTGTGTTTTCGGGGCAGCTGCATTGTCGGGCAATTAAGCGCGGTCCCTGCCTGGAACTAAGCTCATTTGCACTGAAAAAAAACCTTGCTAAGCCAGGATTATGACGGGAGACTAAATTAACAAAGAAAAAATGATTAAATACATACTTGATTTACCCCAACTAAGCTTTATTTAAATTCTATGGATTTTTACTTTGGTTTTACCATTGCGAGATTCTTTTAAATCACTGTATAGGCTTTAATTTTAAATTGAGATTGTATATATATTACAATTTACTTCTTAATTAATTTCTTAATTAACTTGTAATATTATTTAAATGATGTTATATCAGGAAAAGAAATTATGTTCTCTGAATAACATTAGGGTGCTTGCTTGCTCTCTCTTTATTAGATCAACTTGTTTAAATTAACAAAATGAATGGACAAATATTTTTCATTGCGGGGCTGGTGGGGTGCCAACGCTGTGATGGGTCTATTCCAGGCTCCTCCATCCCTGTCATCATCCCTCCCCTGCCACCACCTGGCTCTCTTTTTCACTTTGCCATCTTCAATTTGGGTTCATTGTCGTTTCTCGTGGCTTGTAATCAAACAAATGACTGCGCCCAGGTGTTGCCGTTGGCGCTGCCACACCCACCCAATACGCATCCCCACAACCGACGGCCGACGCCCCCGCATACCCTCTACCGACCAATTTGGAGGCATCCTTGTGCCCTTAAAGCTTCTTTCATTGCCTGTCAGTTGCCGGGCTTTTGGCTTGGTATCGCTCCTAACGTGCGTTTGCCTTCATTATTGGCTTTTGGCAGGCTCTTCTCGGTTCCTTGTCCTCCGGGCACCCATGCGTCCCTCGTCCTTCCCTTTTCCCAGTCGTCTGCCTCTTTACTTTTAATGATGCGCAATTTGTCGTTAATTTTTTGGGCATTTTGTTTTATGTTTTATTTTTGCTTCTCATCGTTTTCCAGCTGAGTCTTGCTTCTGTCACTTCTTGTTTCTTGGCTAATACACAGAACAAAACATAATAAATGTTAGTTTAATCTAAGAAATAAACAAAGAATTTCACAAAGACTCTCTTAACTCTATTCTAGCTATAGGCAACCTCACAAAAATGAGGCTTAAACTACTTAAATTTCTTAGAATTGCAAACAATATACATAAAATCTAAGAAATCAAGACAATCCCCTAGACAAATTAAACTTAATGTTAATCTAAACTTATAAGAAATTAATAGATAGAAAATAGATAGATGAAGAATTAAAAACAAAATGTAAATAGTTAAATTAAATTATGCAAACACTAATAGTCTCGTCAAATCAAACTTAATGAGAAACTAAACTTAAAAGACATTAAGTATTCTTAGAAATGTATATAAATTTTACTGGCAGTCATATCTTAACACTATATTTCAATTACAAAGCAGCTATAGCTCAAACTCCTTTGTTAGCATATAGTTTTAACTATGAACTAGGTTTATATAAATAAATAAATATAAAATTATGCCAAATTAACTCGTAACCCCTTTGCAACCTAATAAAATGATTCAGCGTTCACTTTATATATTGATTAGACGAAGAAAAACATTTCGATATGCTACAGTTGGTCTTAATTTGTTGATATTAATCGATACTTTTTCTTACTGTGCACTTCCACTGTTGATTTGTCTTTGTTTTGGTCGGCTGTGACTTTGGGGAATTTTTGTTTTATGTGTTTGGGTCGTGCAAAACTTTCTTCGTCGTCGTCATCATCATTTCATTAATGGCATTTTTAGTTGTTACTCTATTCTCCAAGTTGCTGTTGTCCTTGTCGCCATTGTGTTGATCTATGCCCGTTTTGGGGGGCTATTAAAATCTGATTATGTGCTCCAATGGGATTGCGAATACATAGATGGAAAATAGCGGAAGCCCTAACATTTTCCATTAGATTTTCCTTAACATTTTCGACCGGCTTCCGCCCATTGTGTTCATTAAGTTAAGCACTCGTTGAGGCTAAATGGCGCTTAAAGGATTCCGAAAAAAAGGAGGAGGAAATGGCAGATAGCAAAGGGATGCCGGCGAGAGCGGAACAACGCTGGCCACGTGGCAAACCCTTTTACGACTTCATTTTCATTAGTGGCGCCATTGCAAAGTGCAGAATCCAGGCAAAAATAGCGGTCATGAGTAACTCCCTTTTTGGGGGGGCAAAACTACCAAAACTAAAGTGAGCCAGAGCAGACCAAAGCCAGAACCCGCCGACCGAAACAAATGCCCCGCGGCATTGTGGCAGCTGCGCATCTGCTCATCTGCTCATCCACTGAAACTCCTGCCGGCGGAAGCGCTGCACCACCTCATCATCGCTCCAAAGCGTAGTAGGGGCATCGCCAAGGGATAAATAGCAGCACCGCGGAATCATGGGGTTAAGCTCTCAGGAATGTACAGTCCCATTGCTGGCTGCCAACAAATGCATTTCCAGAAATATATTTATCAGTGTTTATTCATGGTATTTCCGGGTGCTTCAGGGTTATTGCCATAAATAAATGAAGATTTTACATTAATTAGCTATTCAGATAATGTTGAGTAATTTCAATTCGCGTGTATTTATTTTGAACTCAAATTTTTATGATCTCTTGAGTTGTATTGCTGATGAATTATTATTCTACAATGGTCTTTAATTTATTATTTTGTAACCTTTTTTTGTGTGTTTCTCGTTTTTCTTTCCTTCTTAATAATTTGCAAGCATCTATGACGTGAAAATGCTGAAAATAGCTCTTGTAGCCGGAATGAAATAGAAAACCAAAAAAGAACGGCTTTTGAAAAGTATTAAATTGAGTTATCTTCCAGTAAGCTTTTAAATAATGAAAAGCACGAATGTAGTGAACTTTGTAAGAAGGAAACGACTAAAAGGTTCAATTAAAAAACAAACAATCCGCATTTTTATGTATTCTGAGGGATAATGTTGAAGTATCTTTGTAAGAAATAGTAATCCTTAAAATGAACATTCTTTAAATTAATATTATTACTGCTTCGAAGCGTAGATATCGAATAATATTAATTTAAAGTATTCACACAAGTCACTCTTGTAACTTAAGAGGTTAATAAATATTTCAAGAAAGGACTCTGGCCTTAAATGCATGTAATTGCTTGAATTCCTTTTAAATTGTTCCCCGGAACCCCAAAAATATCCTTCTGCATCTTGAATGCATTTTTGTGAAACCCATTCCTTACCAGGCAATCATTTCTTTCCTGCTTCTGCTACTGCTGCTTCTGGTTATTGTTATGATTGCTTGGAGTGCTGTGGCAAACAGAGCTGGGAATACCGAAGGAGCTGCTTCTGCTTTTAGCCAAGAGGCGGCTCATTTCACTCGACGCCTCACGAAACACCGGGCATTGGCCCAAACGCCTGTCTCCCTCTCTCTCTCTCTTTGCATTCCGAGTTACCCAGAGAGCTTCTCCACTTTTCCTCTACTCGCAGTCCAATCCAATTGCCATGCAAATGTGCAACAATTGACAACAGAAACAGGCGCCAGACGAGATGCCATAGATGGCAACGAGTACCGCTTGAACGAGGTGGAGTCTGGAGAGGGGGAAACATGACGCACACGGACATGGACAGACAATTAAGTGTCAAGTTTTTCACGAACATTATAATGGCCAAGGAGCGGGGGGGATCGGAATAGTGGAAAACACTGCAACTAGTGACGACGAGTGTTTTGTGCTGTTTTACACTTGGCTCCGTGTGGAGCTAGCGGATGCATAACGACACTGAGGGAAAATACAGCATTCTAAATATATATATCTAAAATAATAATAAATAAGATTTAACATATTTTATATTATAATATATTTAAATTCTTCTTATGGAATGGAAGTTAATCTTTTCCCGACTTAAAAATATCTTTTTTAATAGAACAGACTTTGTTTTTCGCAGTGTATTTGGATGTCATTGCTATGACATTTGTCAACTGGATGGCGACACAAGCAAAAACAAAAAAAAAACGCCCAGATCCAAGGGCTAGAGTTTGAGGGAGACAGACACAACAGGGCGTATGTGTAACTTCCGGATTTTCTTGTTGTTATTGTGCTTTTTCTTGTCTTTTTTTTTTGTTTTTGCTTTCATTTTTTGATTTGGGATGCTGCCTCGGCAAAGTGGATTATGCTAGTGTGTGTGCAGTAGGGATATTTCATTTGCCCGGCTCCCATATATCCTTTCCCACCCTACCCCCAGCCACGGAAAAAAGCAAGCACTCCTAAAGCCATGCAAGCAAACAATTGCCTAACAAAAGCCGCTTACATACAACACTTGAGGCTCGCACAATTCTGGCTGTTGCTTTTTGCCTTTTGCTATTCGCCATTTGATGCTGCCAACTAGAGTCTGACTGCAGTTAAATTACAATTGTTCGCTTTGTTGCACAATGGTTTTTTTTTTTAGACCAATTCTACTTGGGGGTTTCCTATTCCGCCGTAACCATACATATATTTTAATGGGTGTTTGTGAGAGAATCCCTTTCGGAGGTTTAAATATATAAATATTGCTGGTGGTATATATATATGTTTTTAATTAGTAAGATAATTATTATTAATGCTTTCATAAATCTCTAAAATCATTTTGTTTTATTTATTTCAGGTAATTAACTATTGTCCAGGAATTGGTTGGCATTGCTTTTATCATATACAGTGAGTTGATAATAAACTAAGCTCAGAAATCGCAATTAATATGTTTTCAATTATTGTAATAAGCTAGGCAGGTAACTATTAGAGAGGGGAAAACAATCGATGTTTATCAGATGAGCATTTAGCGGACTTAATCCACACAAATCGAGTCGCGACTATTTGCCAAAAAACACACAACGTTCAGGTCTGAATGCAATCATCAAAATTATAGTATACAACTTCCTAGATCAGTTCAGTTCCTAGTCAAACAGCTTCATTAGCACCTATTTTGCTGACGATCAGTGTGTCGCTGAATTCGTACTTGGGAATTCTAGGTGCACCCCTTGCAACAACTTCGTATGCTTTCTGTTGCTAGGCAAGACTGAGATTCCTCTCATGGTTTTTTTTAGAATGCTTATCGATTTAAAATCGAAGTTTACATAAAGCGACATCTAAAAGTCTTTTATTCGGCTTTATAATAAATAAAAACTACTATTAATATATTTCGCATTTTAAATATCTTTGTTATTCAGTGATTATTTAAATTAAAATACGATTGAGAAGACATACATTTAATTCCGATAGAGAACAGTCACAGCAATACAGAGTACCCTCAGTTCGAACCCATTTTCATAACCGAGAACCCTTTCTAACTGTGTGTTGGTTCCCTTTCATATAAGTAATATGTAATTGTGTTTGGTCTGCTTGAAGGGAGATGCACACATTCAGTGGTAACGAGAGACAGAGAGAGAAAGGTAGACGCCGGGAGAAAGAGAAGAGGAGTGAGATCGCGCCACCAGCTTTGTCACAATGTTTTCCGCTTTTCTCCGTTGCTGTTTTGCATTGTTTCTGGTTTTTTTGTGGCGTTGTGTGCCACAGTGTTTAAATGGTATAAAATGCTAATCGCATTTGGCCCACACGGCGTTGATTTATGCCTGCTTCTCTCTCTGTATGTGTATATGTGTGTGGGAACGAAAGGATTCCCTTGGCCGCGTGTGTGTAGGTGTAAAGGATTATAGGGAATTTGGCTGCCACGGCTTAAAATTTCATGTTAATTATAACGAAATTCAAAATTAATTCATTAGACATAAATCAGTTTGCGCTCCAAATACAAAAAAAAAAAATTAAATTCAAAGGAACGGGAAACCTGAACGCACAAATTCCGCTGCGAATGGAAAATGTAACACACAGACAAATAAACCTCATTTGCATATATGCAAGTTAAGTTCATTTGCATGAAATGCGACGCCGCTTACCTCCTGTCCAACAAAAACAACAAAATTGATAAAAACAGGACCGAAACAGGAGGAACGGAAGGGAAAACGAGTGCGTTATCTTGGAGCACTAGGACCAGAAGCAGAGCGACAACCTCAACCAGCCATGTAGGCTTCAGAACGTTCACACTTAAGTGCCGAGTAGCTAAACAGTTCAGATACAGTGCGTTTCAGAATGAATGCTGCCTTAATGTGTTAACTGTATTACAGTAGTTGGGAGTACACATTTGCGCATTTTTTTTAATTTACGAAAGTGATGGAAAGTCTTGGAAAAGCTTGTAATTACTTAAAACCTATTGCAGAAAGTTTTTTAATGATTTTATGAAACCTTTATGTCTGGTTGCTTTTTATATCTAAGTAAAAATCTAAAACATCTTTATCATTATTTAAAAATATTTAATACTGTATACTTAAAGAAATATATATTGAAGTTTAAACTAATTTCAAAGGTTTTATAACTTACTAAATATTTAATAAATATTTAAATACATATAACTAATTGATAAAACACCCTGAATTATCATAACTGACCTTATTGTGTCATACTGATAAGAAAGCCCATTTAAGTCTTTTGGCAAATACACTACATAAAAAAAGACCAAAGAAGAGTAACGACGTAACGCTAATCGATAAATAAATATGTTTAAAAGCGGCATATATTGCATAAGTAAATAGTTGTATAACCTTACACAAAAGTATTTTATTAAACAAATAACTGCTGCGAGGTTTTATATAAGGTATTAAAAACAATTTAAAGACTTCATAATAACGGCTTCCAAGAGATAAATTTCGAAAAATAGTGGTTTCTTGCCGAGTAAAAAACGGAATCGCTTTAAGTGCGAGAGATTCGAAAGATATTTTCTGCATGTTGCTATCTCTCCCTCGCTTCCTCTTTCACGCTTTGCCTGCACTGTACAAGGAATCTCGAACGATAGAGTTTCTTTTTAGTTGCACTCTGAGAGAAATTTGCATTTACATGCAAATAAAATGTGTTTAAAACAAAATTTATTTCATTTATATATTATATACAAATACGAAATCCGATCCGATTGAATAGACTCCCAATTCTAAAGCTGTACTGTACCTGTGCATCCTGTTAACAGCGATACGTGAAGTACATAATGTGGGTAAATGGGATACACACCAGCGCTGGGAAAGTAGGAAAAGGGTGACATGAGGGTGACGAGGAAAGAAAAACGAAGAGGAGAAGTGGCTGCGTAGCTGCTTGCATTCCCATAATGAAGCATCACGAACTTTTGTATTAAAACTTATTAAATTTCTGGGGCTGCTGCTGCAAAGGCAGACTCTTTGCAGCAAACGCAACTCGGACTGAAATACACTGGCAGAAATACAAGCTGTTGAAGGACCTTTAATTGGAGTGCTTGCGTTCATCGTACATAGGGCTTAAGTTTGTTTAATTATTCGTTACGGGCAAGGGCCATAGCTCGGGGCTCGTTTCGACCTTTTTCACATTATTCTTTTTGGCCGAATTCATTTTCATTTGTGCAGCTCGTAAGTTTTCCCCATCGCCACATGGCATCCTGAAGTCATTTTTCGCCGGCTTTCCTCTGTCTGTCGCGCTCTTCCGGCTCTGCCTCTCCCAATCTTCCTGTCTCCCTCCACTTAATCCTTGTTAGCTTTCGGCGCGAGCTGGTTTTTCTCCGTCTGTCGCGCTTTTTATGCAAATTACTTGCTTAAAGCTTAAAGAATAAAAAAATAAAAAGCAAGTGCAGATTGGCGCTTTTCCCTGGAAATGGCAGGGAATGGAAATGCCTGGGAAAAACAAGCGCATAAAGCCAGTCACGTCACATATGGCTGTAAGCCGAAGGAAAGTATACCATTCGGCTTTGGACTTATCGGTCGGCAGTCTTTGAACCTGGATACCAAAGATCCTTTTCAGCCGCATTGATGTCCTCAAATGCGAGTTGCGTGACTTGTGTGACTTTTATTTTTTCGTATCATCAACGAAGCCAGTTGCGTCAAGTCATCATCATCAGAGAAGGGCCCAAGCCCCAAGCCCCATCATCATCATCATCCGCTTTCCTGTTGACAGTTGAGTATTATAAATGCCAACGAATTGCTACCTCCGACTTCCACGTCGCCCTTAACTTTTTGTCTGTTCTTAACTTTCCTTTGGAACCGCTGCTCCCCGCTTTATTAAATGGAGCATAATTTATGTGCGGATTTAATTTTATTGCCCAAAAAGGGACTCGTCCTGATATGCATATCATATTCTACTTGTCCCACTGAAAGATGTCTGCATTTGAGGAAGGAAAATTGGGGAGTACTAATTGAAACGTAATTACTGTGGGGTCCGCCCTTAAATCATGGTTAGCGAACTGAACATTTATATATAAAATATGAACATAATAATATATATAATTTGCTATGCTGGTATGATTCGATTATTAGCGATGCTTTGGGATTAAGTTACTTATAGCTATCTTCCCAATATACATACATACAAAATACTCCTTGTAAACCCCTCAACAACCATTTAATTCCCTTTGCCCCGTTTCAATGTGGGTCACCCTTGTATCCCAAATTAAAATGTCTAACCCGCAGCGAAGTCCAATCAAAGTTTCTGTAAAAACAACCCCCGAACAACCCTTTTGGTCAACCACACCCACTCAGCCATCAAGTTCAAGGCATGCATGTAATAACCAACTCAATTACCGGCTTCTAGCTATTCGCTATCGATTTAATAATTGCCTGATAAAAGTAAAAATACACGGCAATCGATAATATATCCATTAGCCATAAACAACCGATAGGAGGTTCTGCGTAGTTTCCTGGCCCCCAAACCCATTGCCAAGAAATCAAAAATCGATTAAGCCCCGCCACGCGTTCACCGGTTCTTCCTTTTTCATTTGCGGCTGGCAAAAACTTTTAATTACGTGAAAATAAAAAAAAGGGAATGTGTATCGCTGTTAATATGGCAGAAGTTCTTGAAATTTTCATCGCAAATTGCCATTTAAAATGCAATCACATTAACCCCAGACTTCCTTTGATCAATTGAGCCAATTGCGGAATGCTTAATTGCTGGTGCTTAATGTGCTTTTGCTTTTGGGTTCTGTGTGCTCTGCAGCTACTTTTATTTAATTTGTAAAGTCTCCTGCCAGGAGAAATATGTTTTTGGGAAACAAGGGTAATTAATTATATTATCATTGTGTATTATTGAAATAATAAAATAATATGAAGAATACAGTTTCATATTAAAGATATTTTTAGTATAATAAAAGCATAATTGAATATAAAGGAAAAGACTGACTGTATGACTGTAAGATTTACAAATTTGTACCCTTCGTCACATCATTCATTCTTATCCCGAAACTTTATACACTTTTAACCTTGCTGCTTAGTGTAAGCATAACCGCCAAAAAATATAACGCAAACGAGTTTCATCTTCCTGACTGAACTGCATCTGAAATCTAACAGCTGCCTTTAAACGCAGATGAAATCTCCAACTGCCTGAATGCCGCTGACCATTAATTTGAACAAAGCTAATGCCGAAAATTATATGGCCAACGGTATCCGCCAAAATTTGGGTTACCCTCGACCGCCAAAAAAAAAGAAAAACAGGTTTTGACTGCGACTGGTTCGCGAAATAAAACCCGCTCCCTTTGCCCCAAAATCGGCAGGAGCCCGACAACAACAGATGTCGGCGATCGCGATCGAGTTACCTGCGATGGGCCTGCTATATGGTGTCTCCTTTGATTTGAGTTGTGGCAGGTGCAAAAGACGATTCACGTCTGATCAGGGCTTTAGGGCCCAAGTCCCGAAGCACAGTGAGAAAATATCGATGCGGAAAATGTATAAATTAAGAGGATATACCGGCGACAATTGCATAACTTGTACTTCCTGGTATCGATTCCTTTAATATAACTATTATCTAGAAATAAACTAAAGCTTATAACGATTTAAATTTAAGTTGCAAATAAAGACAAAAGCCAAATACTTGCATAAAAAGTTTACTACAAATTCGATTTCCCAGTGTATCTGTATCTGTTCCTTCACCAGGCTTTGTGCCCGTTGCTTTAACTGATTTCCATTGCGTTGGCACACCTGCTATCCTGTCCTTGTTTGCGATCTCCCCTTGTATGAATATATTCTCCCTATCCTTCCTTAAACCGCTGTCCGTCTGACTCACTCGCCTACCTGAGTCGTCGCGATCCTTTGTGGCCATAATAGCCTTTTCGCAATTTGTTTGCTTTGGTTGTTGTGCTCTGCGTTAATCGAAAGTGCTTAAGTGTGTATCCTGCGCAGGACTCTCGAAGATTACGATCTGCGGCTTAGGGCGGATGGGTCTGGAACGACCTCTCGTCATTGTCCGTGTCACAATAATTGCCATAAATTATTCGACTACCTGCTACTGTCCGCAGAGAAACTCAAAACGAACAAAAACTGAACTCGATGAGAATGTGTTAATTTCTTTGACTGCCCTTTTGTCGAGTATTCTTTTCAGGCGTCAATCGAATTATTTCGTTTGGAAGGCAAAGAAAGCATTTGTCATATTTCGTTCTGCAAGAAAATAAATTTAATAGGTATTTGTATAAATATTAAAAACTATTTTACTATTTATTAGTATTTTATTTAAAGTATTCACTTATTAACTCCACCGCTTAAATACGTTTTTCGCAATATTTTTCTCTCGGCTCTCTGCTCTTATCATGGCTTGATGAAGTGATTCCACTTCAGTTTCACTTGACCAAATGAAATTTCCTTCATTAAAACTAAACTTGAGAAGGAGGACCAGTTGAAGAGCTTGGGGGTGGTGGGTTAGCTATCTCTGAGTAGATCTCCGAACACACCGAGTTCATCTTCCTTTTTCGGCTTTTTCATCGTGCCGTGCCGTGCCGTTTCGTTGTCGTTCAGATTTACGAAAATTACAATTGTGTACACGAGGTACTTCAACTTGAACTGTCGCTGTTAGTGCTTGCCCCATCCCCCACTACTGCCTAACACTAACCATCATCCCCTACTTCCCAGCACTCTCTGGAATCCCCCAGGTCTCAACTGCATTTGCCAGTGTTATTCAAACGCTATTCGCCGTCGCATTGTTTGACAGTTCTGTCTCTACTCCTCGCCGTCCCTCTTGCCTTCTCTATCTCTATGTAACTCCGCCGAAAACCAGATGAAAAAAGAAAACTTTATTTTCCGACAATGCACACACACAGGCATATATACATACACACGGAAATTGTGGAGGGAAACAAACCAAAACGCAAAGTAAACCAAAAATCGATAAGAATAACAGGCGGAAGAATATCAAGGGAATTTCTTGCTCGCCGAACTTTGGGGCCTTTTGTACAATATAATTGAACAAACTTTAAGTGCAGTGGAAAGCGATGTTGAAATAATTTTAGAAAATTTGTAGATACATTTTAACGATAGTAAAATAATTTATTTATATATTATTTAACTAGTTACAAAAAAACTTACCTAATTAACAAATTAATTTAAATGTAGTTTAGTTAGTTAGTCAGAACAAAATCGATAACAAAAAGTCAACGTGAAACCCCAGCATTAAGTATAATTAACGTTGTAAACAGCGCCTGAAATTCCAAAGTGCGAATTCAGAGACAATCTCGGATATAACTGCGCAAATTTTACTAAGTAAATAGTACAGTTAGCTTAGCCCAAACATTTGTATAAATGGCGAAATGTATTGTAATTAATTCATGGATAAGTGAGGTAAAAGGCAAAATGAGTTTAGTGACATGTAAGATAACAATTAAAACGTCCCCAAGTTATAGTGCATTCACAAAAGAGAATTTACTTTTTGTTATTAGTGGATGAGAATTGTGGAATAGCTTGAGTCAAATGTCAAAACTTTTTTGCAGATAGACGTTTAAGATGGGTGGGCCATAAATAGAATGCCTGACAGTGCAGCGGAACAGATCCCACATAGTTCGTGGTTAGAACATACCATTCCCAGTCTGTATCCATCGCCACCACCTGTCCATTTTTATTCCTGGCATCCTCCCACGGATGTGTCTGCCACTTCCCTTCCTTCATTTACGTTTGACAGACGCTGAAAAGTACGTGTTTAGTTGAGGTCCTAGGGGGGAAACGAGGAGCCTGTCGGAGCAGTTTGAAAATCTTCGTCGATAACCGCATTGATGCTGTCTACTGCCTCCTGTCCGCCGGAACTTAGTCATTCTCTAGCAAGGAGAGATGAAGAGCCCGCTCCGGGTCCATGCCTATCAATTGAGGAAATATCACTTCAAGTGGCCGGGCCATAAAACACAAAAACCCCTCCGAAAAAGTGGTAGCCAAAGTGGAGCCAGTGTGCCACTTGAATCGCCTCGAGTGCAAATGAGAAAAGACGGACAAGTGGTCGGAGGAGAGCCCGGGGTCGTAGGAGTTGTAGTCGCAGTTGGAGTGTCCTATGTCCTGCACCCTTGTGTATCTCTCTCTGTCTCGGCTGGCCCTGGATATTTATCATTTTGCACTCTTGGCTCGAGTGACAAACGAGTGGAAAGCCAAAGACACACGCTAGTAGTGGAACCAAGGAAAATATTGAAAAATGACTCGAAAATAGCCTCTGGTTTTTGGTCTACGATTTTAAGGTTTCTGATGTCAGATAAGAATGGATGCCAGTCTTCACTTCAGTCGATTACAAATTGTCAAAAAGTTCAGACCAAGTTGTTAGCAAAATAGAAGGAATTTGATTTTGATGAAGACTTCCATTGACTGCTGTAAAAAAGGTAAATGATTGCAGTGAAAGAGTTATTTAAATATGAGTTTGAAATTATTACTTGGAATGCAGACTTAAAGAGTTTTGAATTACTGGGAATCAGTAACATTAATCGAGCACTTTTAATTATAAGTGTTTGCAGTTTAGGAATATATATATGTCAGATGTAAGGATAAGGCCATACATATTTACTTGAAGGCGAAGAGCACTATAATTTGATGTATAGCTTAAACTTTATCTCATGGCAAATATTGCTTTTTAGATTATTAAAGCCAACTCTTTCTTTCTCTAAATTTGACACCTTTTTTATCACGACCTAATTGTAGGGGGTTTAAATATCACAAAAAACTTGACTTTTCTATTTGTTTGGGCGTGTGCCTATGCTATCTATGTGTGTCAGTTAGTCAACTTTGGTGCTTTCCCATTTCCTATCGCATTTCCCGCCCTCTGATAGCGACTCCCACTAGTTTGTGACTCGGCTTGATGACGAAGTTGTGGGGGCAGGTCTCTGTCTTTATCTCTGCTTACTTTGCCACCTTTTCCCGGCCTCTCTAATTCAGATTCAGATTGGCCGAGTGGCCCGTGTGCCCGAGAAGTTGCCTAAAACATTTTTGTGATTCTGTCCGCCCGCACGGAAGTTTTTCAAATTTCTGCAGGAGTCCAGCTCTGGTGACTCCTCGAATTCCCCCACCAAATTCCTACCCACATTGCCTTAGATTTCTGCTTAATTTATGTTTCTATGTCGAGACCGTTGGTCTGTTTATCTGTCTCCCTCTCAGTCTCTGTTTCGCTGTCTGTGTAGGTCTGTGCTCTATATTTAACGCTTTGAGTACCCTGGAATGCATATACATAATGGACTAAGGTATATAAGAACAAGTTTATCTTGAGAGCCTTTGTAGCGGAAAAAAACTAAGAAGAAGTCATGCCTTTTAGGATTATCTGCTTCTCAGAACTACTTTGAATATTTTTCTTATTAAAAATTAAAAGTTTAGACTATAAGTTTGAGTTTTGAAATAACATTAAAATAGAGTATCCATATCGAAATAAATTTTTGTAATTTTGTATTCTAAAGCTTCTCTATCATTCTCATGGTGTCTACAAGTCGGGACTCTTCTTTTTATACTCCTACTACTTCTTTTATTCTACACTTTGGCTTAAAGTCTCATATACCAGGTATGTTCAGCGTTGCCTTCCATTCCTGCGACTCCATGTTACTTGCTTGAAATGCTGCTGCTGAATGCTTCCTTTGGTCTGCCTCCATTTTAACGCTCCCAATTTCCAGTTCCATTTTCTGGGGGCTTTAAGCTTTTGGTTGCATGATAAAGTCGGCCAGATTGCGTCAGATCTTAATGAGCAAATGCAGCGGCAGAAGGAGCAGGCATAGGAGCAGGCGCAGGACCAGGCACAGGGAGCATTGGTGCCGGGATTTGAGGACATAAATGGGGACGCAGCTACTTCCGCGACCAGTGCGGCGGCCATGATTAATCTCAACACTTTCCGACCCATTAATTTCACTCAGACGAAGGGGCAAGCCGGCGGTAATGGATAGGGCATAAAAACAGGGGACTTCGAAGGGGTCGGCGAGTTGTCATGCGAGTGCTTCAATTCGCATTACTTCACACTCCTTTTTGCAGCTGCCGTTTTGGAGGGGTTCCAGGCCTACAGGCAGTCCATCGGTTTCCATCCACCTGTGGGGACACACCACCTTCCCCTGATGTGTGACGACGACTCGGTGTCCAGCCCCCAATGATGATGGGCAGATGACGATGAGGTGTAAAGGTAGCAAAATAGCAGATTGAAAGTGCTCTCAGCCCATCAACAACATACTCATTATAAACAGTCTCGGCTGGAAATTGCAATTTGTTTGGTCAGGATAAGGTGGGTTTTTAGTACATATATGAGGAATGCGTGTCATAAAATGAGTAAAATATTGCCCCAGGCTGTAAACGACATGAGGGCCTGCCGGGGGTGAGCTAACTGGGGAATGACGGCTGGGGAGTATCGATAGGGGGAGTAGGACATTAAGACGTGACCTGGTCGGGGGTTTCATTTTCAGCCATTGCCATGGCTACACCCTAATCTATGTCCTGCCCAAAAATGGGGAGGAAATATATTTATTTATTTATTTTTTTCTGCTCTTCCGCTATTTTATTACGTTCTTTCGAATGCCCTTTCAACGGGCATTATTATATTGAATAGAAACTGAATTGTAATTTAATATAAGTTGGTTACTATTAAAAATTAAATACAAATATGTATCATTCTGTTTAAGATCTAAACTATTTAAAGCCATATTTTATTATAAGCTTATAAGGCAATTCCAAATGAATTCTTGTATAAAATAATGAATATCATGTATAATATTTTGAGAACTTTAGAAGGTAGAATTAACTAGAGAGAACAAAATTCTATATTTAACGAGGATTGTAAAGGATTATAATATATCCTGCTTTCTTCTTTGGTTTTGGCTTCTCTTAAACTTAAAGAAACCCCAAGGGTAGTTGATATCTTCTGCAAGACTAAGGATATCGATTTCGTAGAGCATTTAAAGTCTCGACTTGGACATTTTACCTTATTTACGGCTTGGTATTTCTAGATTTTCTTTTTCCCATCGTTGTCGGGATACGAAATTACATTTGTACCTTTAATTTATTGATGTTTGAATGCGCTTGCCTAGTCAGAGGGCATTCCATACTACATACGGGGGAGTGGTGTCCGGGGGTGTGTCGTGCGTAGCAGATGTATGTGGGGTTTGGGTGGGTGAAAGGTGTGCGTGGGTGTTTTTCAAGGTGCCGATATGTGAGGGGTCACCTTTCGGGGCTCAGTTTAAAGGTTCATTTGCAGAGCACCCGTTCGGGGCGTGAAAATGGCCAACTAATAGAATGTCTTGACCCGAGAAAAGGGTTCCTGGCAATTTGATTTACAGGCCCGCCCTAATGGCAGGATGCGAATGTGCCATGTGGGACCCGGTGGCGGGCATTTTTCGGAACGTGACAGCACGAAATGCTAATGAAGTGGGAAATGGAAACCGTTTCATTTGTTTTATGCCAGGTGGGAATAGTAGTGGAGGACAACGGGGGGAAATCTGCTTCGGCAAATTGCTCGAGATGGAGCTATGCTGAGCTTGGGTTTAGTCAAGCGTCCGTTGCTGGTGTCCTTTAAGTCGGCATTCAAATGGCCATAAATTATAAGTGACGAAGGATCTAGCCTGTTCGTTAACTTTGAGGACCAAATCCCTGCAGCAGCAACGGTGCAACTTATTTACATGCCACACCAGGCTTCCATACTGCCCCCCATACATCCAATCTGTGCTGCCAAGAACTTAATGCCACGCGGCAGACAACAAAGGAACACACTCCCGAAAAAATGTGAAGACCATGCAAGAAAATGCAAAATTTATCATTCGCTGCAATGAGCTAGGATCCGGAGCTCGGCAAGGATAGGATTCCCAACCTATCCCCTCTGACATGCCACCAGTTCTCTGTGTGTGTGTGTGTCTTTGTGGCAGGATGTGTTGTGAAAAATGTTCGTGCAAACTAATGAGGACTTCGGTGGTGGCACATGGTTATACACTGGGTTTCTGAAGGTTCCTGTGTACATCTCAGTGGCATAATGGTGCTTTTATTTAGTTTGTATTGTATATTTTTAGTTTTTAAGATGTCTTAACGCGGAGTTTACAATACAAAAAATATGCCTTTATTAACAGTTAATATATGTATTTAGTTTTCCTTTTTTCATAAATAATAATTAATAATAACTAATTAGGGCCTATGATTATCAATAAGTTGGTGTTATTAGGTATAGAATTCCAGAATGTCAGCTATTATACGTTCTCCCCAGAATGAATCTATAAACTTTCATAAAATATCCTTTGAAAACATACTATTAGATATACAATTAATTAACGAACTCATTCCTAGGAACTTTCTAACTTTTCTTCTTGCTTTTATCTCACGCTTCCATCTGGAAATTGTATAATTCTGAAATAAAATATAGAGTTCATGCAACGCATAAACGAGATGGCGAGCAAAAGTTTTCAGTTGACAATAAAAAAGTTTAAAGTCCTTGTGCACCATTAACCAGACCGAGACAAAGACCCGGCACACACACTCGCTCACTACTGCCGGAGAGTCCAAGTTGAGTCACCCCGTAAAGTCTCGAGATTGCTAGAGCCAAATGTTTGCGTAAATTTGGCTGCAACAATTTTGCCAGTGGCCAAAAGGACGATTTATTCGGAGGATGTGATGTTGGTGGTGGATGGTGCAAGGAGCTAGGTGACACATTCCTTTAATGGCGGCCAAGTGCCTGCATCCACTCGGTGCCTGTTGACTTTTCCTTTGTTTTTTGGCTCCTGGTGGAAATTCTTTCATTTTTCAATGCCAAAGGACAAAGGGAATAAGGATATTTTTTTTGTGTTTTTTTTTTTTTTGCCAACTCTCACTGTTTCTAGTTCTTTCCGCATGGCAATCATATCGGGATCAGCATTGTAAATTGCCCGACTCGACGCTCATATTTCTTTATTTCTTCGGGTGATTTTGATAAATGAGGCAAGGAGGCGAAATCGGGGAGATGGAAAACTCTCCCCAGGCACAGCTTGCAGAATTTGATTGCCCCTCGCCACGGCGAAAGTTAAACGTTATTTCCTTATTTATTTCCCTCAACTTTCCAGACTCCCTAGAACCCTTTTTGCACGCATTTCCTTTCGCTTTTCCTGGCTTTTGTTGCCTGAAAACATAAATTTGCTTTGTCGCAGCTTCCGTCTGGTCATGTTTTATTTTTCGGGTTTTTCCTCTCTGTTTTTTCCCCGCCCCCGCCCGAGCAGTTTGACAAGCTTTGGAGGCAGCCCCCGCCCCGCATAACATTGGTAAACTTTTTTCCCCGCCCATTTTGCCGACTTCTTTTGCAAATGAGATTTCGTTCAGTTTGCCGTGATAAATTGTTGATGGCGCTGAATGTGTTTACACGGGCGGTACGGGTCGGAATGTGTTCCGGGGGTGATGAGAGGTTAAATTCGGATTTTTGGGGTATGACTCCCATGGTGGCATTTGGCATTTTGCTTGTTAAGAAATTTTTGGTTAAGCTGAATGAGGAATTTTCTCGCTTTTTTTTTCTTTTCCTTTTCCTAGAGCTCCTTTTAATCCATTTCAATGAACCTAATATGGAAATTATTCTCAGGAATTTGCGTAGCCAAAGGATCAAATGACCTTAGATGGGAGGAGGCAAACGCAAAAGATTCTTTGAATTAAATAAGTTAAAGTAAGGATTTCCGTCGGTTGAATAACAGAACTTAACCAAGTTTATAACCTCACTTCTTAAACTACCATGTTTTTGCCTCCAGAATCAGCTGCAGGATAATTATTCAAAGGAACACCGAATAAAACG
Organism: Drosophila kanapiae; assembly: GCA_008042475.1. Lineage (NCBI taxonomy): Eukaryota > Metazoa > Arthropoda > Insecta > Diptera > Drosophilidae > Drosophila > Drosophila kanapiae. Next base: position 931,864 of record VNJM01003026.1, read on the forward strand.
TTGAAATTCTAATGAAATATGCAAATGATTAAGCAGCCAAGAGCCTGGAGATGGGGGTTTTCAGTGGTCAGTCGGTGGAAGTAATTGTTGAAATTATGCGCTAATATTTTGCACACAACAACAGCGGCAGGAGCGAGTGTTGAACTCATTTAGCCATTAACTAAGCCAAAACTGAAATCCAATTAAAAGTTAAACGCCACAAAGGCAAAACCCATTGAAGAGTCTCCGTGAGAGCGGACTAAAGAGGAAGGCAAGGTGTCGAGTACTGGAAAAAAAGCATTGCATATTTATTTATAAAACCTATTTATTGTGAAAAGTTTTTCAGAATCTACGAAGATATGATAATTTGGATAGAAATTTGATATGGCAAATTAAAAACATCTAGAAAGTTAATGGCAAGAATATATAATGTTTCATATAATGTTAGGAATGTACTTTAACAAGGAACCACAACACCAGCAAGGAATAAACCACCAGGATGGATCATTGATCATTATCTTTTGATCTAGCTGTATAACTTGGCTAAAGAAAAGGTTCCCAGTCTGATTGCAAATCAGTTCAACGGTCTCTACTTGGAAGGCTATATATTTGCTATACATTTGAAGCAAAAGACGATATAGAAATTATGGCGATTAATGTTCGATAAATCGATATTTTGTTTGATATATCAAAAAGTAATTTAGTAAAAACATATTTTACGGTTATTTTTTCGACAATATCGATATTTTAATTGAATAATCGATAAAACTTAGATATATGAATCGTTAGGAATTTTTCAATATAATATTATTTTAGATATGTATATCCGATTTGACTTTTCTTCTCGTTATACATCCCTAGCCTTTACCAAGTCGGCATATTTAAAATGATTTTAAAACTTAAATTATTTCATATGAGCAGATATTATTAAATAATTTTAGGGATCAGTTTTTAGGAGCCCTACTGCCTGGAAGTCCATCGTTTTTTCCTGATAAGTAGTTTTTTAATAGTAGTATTTAATTCTAAAGCATTTGATTATTAAATCGACGTTGACACAGGCTTTCTTAAATTCATTTTAATAATTATAAAGCGGAATAAAATCTCAACAAAGAAATATATAAACTAAGAGCTGCAGCTTTGACAGTATTTTGCTGCAGTTTATTAAAGCCAAACGAAGACCATTTTTATTTAAAACACTTTTCCTCCAGTGTGAGATCTTAAGGTATTGCACTTTTTCCATATTGGCCCCGCTGCCTTGGTCAAGTTGAAGGCTTCCGGCGAGCTTCAGACGAGGCCAGAAGGAGGAGCGAGCAGGGAGCTTAGCATATTATAAATAACATCCAAACACGCAAACCGTTTGGCCAGGTGAAAGCAGAAAGCCGAGAGGGAAGCCCCCGAACGAGTTAACGAAGCCATTGGCCGTAGTGTTGCGTGCCCAAAACTCTTTTGGGCCAAAACCAAACCAAGCCGAACGGACCCGAAAGAGAAACTTTCACAGCTGCAGGACCAGAAGGAGCTTGAGCTCCACAGCTACGGGTAGCCGTAAGGAACTTTGATTAAGTTTTCCATCGACTTAAAGTTCCTGCCTGCGAGGCGGCGAAATTAACTAACCCGGAAAGGAAAGGCGGAAAATACTCGTACTGTGGAGCAGGAGACGTGCCTGGGTTCTATATGAGCGCCAGCCGGATAAGTATGCTATACAGATTCTGGCAGGCACGTAAACGCATTAAAGCGAGTGCGAGCGAGACGCCACTAGGTGAGAGCAAGACGGAGTTAGGGGCAGCATGGGCAGACTGAACCGCCTTTATGATTATTGTCTTAAAATTAATCAAAGTGCGTGCCGGAATTGGCAAAACTTTTCGGCTGCTATCCTAATAGATTTTCGACGCTCTGCCCAACGCCCCTGCTTTGTGTTTGTGTTTTGCATTTAATTGATATCCAAAAATTTATGCGGGAATAGTGAGAGCTCGTTAAGTGAGCTAGTCAAAACAAATATTTGAGATTGACAGATTTAATGAATTCCAGAAGAGTCAATAAAGTTGTCAAGTGCTTATATTAGAGGTAGTAGGTGGTGGTGGGTGGTAATACCGTTATAAATAGTTACCATACAACCATACATGTAAGTAGATCTCGAATTCATGCAGTAACAGTCCATCATTACCGATGAAATTAACATGGGCATGATCATCAGTGGCAAATTTATCAGTCATTTCTTTTCATAAAGAAAAACTGTGCTGCCATTCAACATAATCGGCAATTCATTGATGTTTCATCAACATTATTCATTAGATATTCATCAACTTTATTCTTGAAGAGAGAGAAAATTAGATATCGAGATTCGGTTTCAACACGATTGTCGAATCAGAGCGTCGTTTACATCAATATCAAGAGAGTCTGGTGCAAATAAATTCATATGGCAAACATTATTGAAGAGTTACCTTAGAACATTGACAATACGGTCATAAAAATTCGTTTTGCGTTACGCATCTTATTCATTATTCATTAGAACGTTGACATATAATTATTATGGTATTTTTATGATTATTGGTGTTGTAGATAATTTTAAACCGAACTAATTTCAATGTAAAAATAATATATGTATAAATATAATATATTTATATATAAACAATTGACTTCCTATTAATACATATTCCGCAAGCACAGAAAATCCTTCTATTTGTAATAGCCACAATTTCCACTGGACCACTACAGGTTGATTGCATAAGCATAGTTTTCCAGCTGCGAAAGTTTACTGTGCTAATCCCACCATCCAAACACCCATTCCCACTCCCATTAGCTTCAGGTCAAACTTATATACTTTCGTGGGAGATTAATTAAATTACAAGCAATATTTGCTATGCAGAGGACAACGTCGGCCGAAGGCTTTGTCTCCGAACCGAAGCAAATTGTTCCGGCGTGTGGAAAGTTTTATGGGGTAGGAGGGATATAACTTTCCCACTTGCGGTATGGTACTGTATGTGGTGCTGTTGGTGCTTCCCTTCGACGCCTTGTGGGTGGTGCTTTGAGTTGAGTGGCTCGAGTGCGGCCTGCCTCTCTTGCGGTGGCAATATTTGACACTGTTTGTGGCCGATTTGTCGTCTGATATGCCTGACACTTTGTGGCACAAACGCCTGGCTTGAATGTCACAGGACACCTGCGGCGCTTGCTTTCGATTTACTGTTTGATTTTCGGCAAGCCACACTAAGGTCTGCTCAAAAGAAAAAAAAAAACGAAAAACAGCAGCGCTCAAAGGCAGCGCACGTCATTTGCATAAGGCTGAGGGGACGCATTTTGCAAAATGTCACGCAGCTGCCTGTGACTGCCTTTCTCCTTAGCCTAACAGGGAACTCGTCAATGACAGCCATCTGCACGGAAACAAAAATATAGCAGAGTTCTTATTGAATTCAAGCTTAAAAGACGTAATATTGTTGTTATTTTTGTTTGAGAATTACAGTTTATTATGTTTTTAAGTACTTAAAAAAAAAAAATTATTGTTTTCCCTTGTAAGATAAACTTAGTGCCTTAGAAACTAAACTAAACTAAGGATCTCATATCATTTTAATATTTTCTTTATTAATTTGCAGCATTAGAAAGAGAAATATTATTATTAAGATTATATAATTTTATTGTTAAGCTTAAGCTGGCATTATTTTAAGATCACAGTTCAATATATTTCCCTTTGTGTTCCTTTCTCTCGCGTTTTTCTCTCCTCCTATCAAATGTCAACCGCCATTTTATGTATTTTTAAATATAGAAAAACAGGCAAGAAAAGTGGGAAAAGAGAAAAAAAAGACGAAGCACATTTTTCAACTGTCATCAGTTTAAGCTGATGAAATTGCTGACAGACAGGCACATTTCCCCCTCTATCCCCGCCTCATTTCCATCGCTCCTCTCGCTTCATTTGCCATCATCGTCAATAATATGACATAAGTATACTTCCAAGTAATGTTCCTTGGCCAAAACTTTTTTCCTCTTCATCTGGGAGCGCCCGCCCGTTGGGGGTCTGAGCTTCGCTGATTTCATAATGTTTTCCGACTGCTTTTCTATTTTTTGATTTAGTGCCCGATATTCTATGTTTCGTCCTTTTTCGCTCTCGCTCTCTGGCTGTGGCTGGGGGTTTTTATTTGCCCACTTAATGTTTGTTGTTTTATTAGCTCTGCTGATTGTGATGCTATTTTTGACACTCGATAAAGTCAATAAACACACAAAATGGTATTGTTAAATAATGGTATTGAAAAAGCAGAAGATATTGTATTAATTAAGGCGTACTGTATAGATTGATTGCTTGTGATATCTTAAATGGCTCCTTAATGCGAAAGTCTTATATATCGCTTAAGTGATATATCTTTAATACTTTAGGTTAAACTGCTCCCTCTTTAACTTAGCCAGTGTCCTGTGGGGAATAAGCAATCATCATTATATATGGCCTATCCAGCCGGGACATTTATTAAAGCGGCGGCTTTGGCTTTATTGCTTAACCGTGCATTTGATTCATCGATTTCTTGCTGCCGACATAAATCAATTTATTCATATTTCCATTTCGGATTTTTCTCGTTTATTTTGTTCCAGCATCAGCCCAAAAACAAATTGAAGCCAGCGAATCGGAACCAACTTCCATCCAAAAGTGCGTTGCGGTTCCGCCAATTAATATCCATGGTAAGTTGATTTTTATTCCCGAGTATTTATTTACCTTATTGTTTTTTTTAAAGCATTTTCCAGAAATTCAATTTCGCATTTCGATTTTATTTGGTCATAAACTCAATTAAGACTGCACGGTGTATATATATTTTGATATATGAAGTTTAATGGAATTTATGAGAGCTCTTTTTGATTTGTTGTCAAACCATTTGGCTGTAAATCAAATTCATATAACGTTTGAGTTATTAAGACTGATTATTAAAACCGGGAACATAAATAAAGTAAACTTAATATTCTATATACTTAAATAAATATCAATTCTGTTGGCTTTTCATTATGAAAAAAATTAGCTAAGAACGTAATATTATTTTATTGCAAAGAACTTCCAATAATTTATTTACTTCTTACATCTTTTATAAATTAAATAAATTATTCAGAATAACCCGGCTACAGCTTTTACATTCTTCTAACATTATGGAAGGACATTTCAAAAAAGTTCGCCTTTGAAAACTACCCAAATTGCCCAGATATTAAATCGATAAAATGGCAATAAAAAACAGCCTGAGCTTGGACCCAAATAACAGACGATTTTTCACCATCAGTCTGGATGTGTTTGGGTTTATTTTTTCAAGTGCTCCCTTTGTTTGCTCCATTTTTAATGCAGTTTGTTGAACTTTTCCCGTGCAATTTGTATTACTAATGCGAACGGCAAACAAAGATGAGTTGGGGAAAAGTGCAAGGAAAAAAAAAACAGAAATGGCAAGCCAATGAGTCGAATGATTCGGCCAATTGCAATTCCAAAGGAGCAAACTGCTCGTCGCTGCCCGCCTTCCCTCTGACCCTAATATCATCCTTCAGCTTGAGCAGGAAAGATGCCCGTAATAATTCACTTCTGGCCAGAGGGAGCTAGAGGGAAAAAAGGATTAAATATGCAGCACAAGTCGAGGCCAGGAAGACTTTTAGTCACACGGAAGGAGCACACGGGCAAGCTCGGTTCAGTAGCAGCTGAAAAGTTTAGTTTAAGTGTATGACGACAGCCAGCAGAACTTGGCTCAAATGCGCTCATGTGCAAAAATGCCATTGTTTTGGATTTGGTCGTAAACAAAGCGGTGAAGCGAAGGCAAAAACTTCTCCTCCCTTTTTTCTCTAGATCCTTTCCGCCCAAGCCCCCAGAAAATCTAGGTGGGAAAGGTGGAAGAAGGCATTGGCAGGAGGAGTTGGACATTTTCTACCAGTCCCCCATGTCCAAGTCGGAAAACAATACGAAACGGAAGCCCGTGACTAGTACAGCAAATAAGTGAAAAAGGTTGGTCAAACTTTGCGACTCGGTTAGCACCCTGGATGGGAGACCTTAAAAGGATGTTTTTATGATTGCTCAAGTGGGGGATTTTCGATATGTTTACCTTATTGAATAGAGTACAGTTTTTTATCACTAAAATATATAAGAATTAATTTCCAATAATTAAAGGTTTTAAAGAAAAACATATAAAATATTAAAAGAAATTCAATTTTTTTGGGTTCTACGGCTTTTTGCTTTTTAAATTCTTTTTTTTTTTTTAAGTTTTCATTAATTAGGATTTCTTCTTACCCGGAAGTAAATACCCTACTTTTTCGAGGGTATAGTCAAGTAACAATAGAAACAGCGACAACAACAACAATGTTCTTTCAACACTTGAGAACTCACACACACTCAGATGGACTTTCGAACACACAGGCTTCAAGGCGTAGCAGAAGGGTAGAATGGCGGAAGGGTGTGTGCCAGCCTCGTGTGGGTTTTGAACTAAGAATTCTAGATCCTTTCTGGTTCCATTTCTACTTCAAGAGTGTGGGTAAAAAAGTGCTATTGGGTTTTTGGGCTCTTGCTTTTGCTTTTGCTTTCAGCTTGCGTAGTTTTTAGAGGTATGGGGGATTGGGGGAAGTGGTGCTTTTTCCAGACTGTGCCACAAATGGCGTCACATGCTAAAAACCCAAATAGCAACAGCAACAACCGCAGCAACAACTACAATGTTGAAAATGTTTGCCTGCAAAATCTCACTGAAAAAACTTTTGAAATGCTACAAAAAGGACGATGGGGGTGTGCGCAGGACAGCGGAGGACATCTCGAGTGGCTACAAGTCATAAAGTACACAACACAACGGGGCAAAACACCGAAAGGACAATGCACAGACATTCAAGTCCTTCTCCCGGCTCACAGACGACTGCACAAAATGTCCCCCAAAAATGTTCGTGTCTCGTCGCTGCTCGTTTCTCGTTTCTCTCTCCTGGTTTCCTGCTTGAATTGCAGTCACATTTGTGGCATATGTCACCACACCATATGCAATTACAGGGCTCCCAGGCAAGCAGTTACATTGAAAACATTTTAACCAAAATTGAATTTACTCTCCCAGAAAATGGAGATCCCTTTCATCTCCCTCAAACCCGGAAAAACTAACAAAGCCAACCCATTAATAATTCCGAATGGCCGCCAACAAATTGACCATTCGAAGAGAGCCTTCGCCCCATGTGAATAAATGCTTCGCCAGAAGTGCCTGAAAACAGCAACAGTTCCGCAGAAATAGCTTATAAATTATTATGGTGGCACAATGGAAGTAAAAGTATTTGTTCGTTCACTTTCGCAGCAGACCGGAGTTTATAAATTGACCGTAAAAACCAGAAGCGCTAGAGAAAAAAGGACAACTTTGCGACAAATTGTCGAAAAAAGTGCCACCAAAATATGGGCCAGACTCGATGGATGCCCATTCAAATTGTAGGGATTATAGAAAAGGCTTATATTTATGGGTTAAAAAATGTTTTTCCAAGACAATATATATGTTAGAGAATATAGGCTGGTATAGAACTTCTCATGTTAAATAAGCATTGGAAAAGATTAAAATAATATTATTTATAAAATGTAGTTAGTTGCAATATCAATTCCCTTGAAATCATTGTAACAAAAAACCTACATCTTAATCAAATTCATAGAAAGCTTCAACTTGATCTCTTAGCTTTGGAGTTTGTCAAATATATTTGAAAATTTATTGGTTTGAACAACAACATATTTAAAAATAAATAGAATCCTGCCCAATATGCCCTTGAGTCTGTTATCCGATGGGCATTCAACAATGTTGTAAATGCTTTAGCCAACAATTGGTGGGTCGGTTTATTTGTATAAAATAGATTCTGTCTAAATATTTATGCTTTTAGTTCGAAGTCCGCTGGAGTTTTTTCCTTTTTCCACTCTGTTTGCCCTTTTGTTGTTGGCCAATATCTCGACTTTGTTTGGCTTTCATTTTGGCAAATTGATTTGTCCGTTTAGATGAATATGCATTGTGTACCTTCTATGCGAATGCTTTGTTTATATATATAGAGATGGTAACAATAACAGGTCCATTTAGTTGATTAATTGTCAATCAGTAATAATATTTGGATGGCGGACAGCCTTTTAGCAGGACGGCAGGGAAATCGATAAGAAATGCCAGTTGGGCTGATTTTAAAATATACAAATATATATTTTCCTGATCCTGCTCTTCTTCTCTTTCTCTCTCCTATCTTGTTTATCGGGATTTTTCCTTCGTCATGTGGCAGCTGCTTTCACATTGCAAATAAATATTTTATGGCATTTTGTATGCGCTCTCTCTTTCTCTCTCTCGCCTTCCCGCTCGCGCCTGCTTACAAATACAATATGGCCGCCGCCATTTTGGCATTCACTATTTCGCCATTTTTACCATTCCGCCATATTTCATTTCCGCTTCTTCCAATCCGCATTTGTTATTGTTGTTGTTGTTCCTACTGCCTTTGTTTGTTTGTTGTTTGTTGCCGCTGCCATGGCGCATTTTGTGAAAAGTCAATTATTTATGCATGTCACGTTATTTTCTGGCAAAAGAGCACAAAAACTGAGAGGAAAGAAAGGAGCACCCGCCGAGCACCGAACCAGACCAAACCAAACAATCATGAGTAGGGTAGCACAGAAACAAATAAACAGCAACAAAAAAAAAAAGCGAAACAAAAAATGAAGAAATTTGCGCTAAAATGGCCAAAAATTCAAATGTCACCGCCAGCAGTAACCGCATTTCCCCCCTTTCCCTTTTCCTGTTGAACTCTAACTCGCGTTTCTCTTTCCCACGGCTTTTCCTCCTCACATTTCCACCATCAACATTTTCCCATTCGTTAGGTGGCAAGCTGATTATTAGATTTGGCCCCTATGTGTGTGTGTCCTGGTTGGCTTGTGTATTTTGATACCCAGTTCTTGCAGAGTATATGGTAAGGGCGGAAACTGTACAAGCTGGAGATGGAATATATGTGGTACTTGTAACCTACCAAAATTTGTGTTTATTATTCCAATTTCTATATCAGACTTCGATAAATATTTACTATATTTAAGTAAGAACATGTAAGAACTGATTTTAATATATTAAGCAGAATGAATGCAACGATTTGAGGGTCGGGTATTCCATAGTCGGATCTAAAATAAATACACATTAACGTGTGTTTGTGTCTTGCGTGAGGGAAAAAGCAGGAATAGAAAGCGGGAGCGAGCTACAAAGGTGGGGGCTTCAGCATCAGGACAACACATGCCATTGAAGGCAATTGAATTGTAATTTGATAGAATAAAAAATTTCTTCATTTGCTGCTGAAATTATTTTCCATTTTATAGCGTCAAATCAGAAATGATGAGAGTGTAAAGTCACACACGCTGATATAACAGACTGGGAATTCGTTTGTATCCTAACTTCATTACTTTAGTAACCGTGATTTCCATAGTAATAAGTAGTAATTAGTAGCTAAAGAAACAAGTGATCTTTTGTAAATGAATGTATCATTAGTTTCTGGGTTAAGAAGTTAATTAATCTCTCCTATATCGAGACATCGAGTCCGATTTGATAAAAGGACAATAATATCCCACTTAAGTTCAAATCGATAAAATCTGAAATATCGATTCCTCGTTCTTTAATTCTTATTTAAAATTTTTCGCAGTGCTTGATGACAAAAAAAGCAGCAAAAAGAGAGCTTGGCAGACCAAAATACTGACAGCTACTCAAGAGTCAGACATCACGCCTCATTGCAGTTCCTCAATCCAACCAGCCAGCCATCCATCCATCAGTCAATCAATCAATCTCACTCGGCTGTCATATTATGAATTGACAGCTACCAGTCTGGACATCGTAAAGTATATACGACGTGTGAGCTGTTTTAAACAGCAATTAAATGGATTTCAGCAAGCTCTTGTGTGTCGGCGGCAGTCAAAAGCAAATGTAATCAATTGAATTAAATTTAAATGAAATTTAATAGAAAACAGAGCACAGGCAAAAAAAAAAAAAATAAGTGAGTAAAAAGCGGAGTGAAAACAATGGCCAGAAAGCAGCGCGCCTGTGCTCAGTGGGGCGTTAAATTGAATTGTTGTCACCACAATTTACACAGCCACGCCTTCAGTCGCCACGCCTCTTCTTTCGACTCTTCCCGACTTTTTCCATCTATCCTTCGTTTTTTGTTGTTGTTGCTTTTTGTGTGCATTATCGGGCTTCTTTTCTTCTGTCATATTATTACATTATTTGCCATTTGCTTTGGACCAACTGGCGCACACAAGTTTCTCCTCGCTTTTCCCGCCTAATTTCCCGCCAGACTCAGCTCCAAGTCGGTCTTTGTCCCCGGCCCACGGGGCGTATGCGTATTGTAATCAAGTCATAAATTTGCTCGACTGCGAATTGGTCGAAAGCGTTGCCAGGCATTTTCCTGGCCCACAAGCCACTGTAAACTGCTTTTCATGCCGCACGTGCCCTACATACACACCCAGCACACACCCCTCCCCCACCAGAACAGCGATTCAGACACATAAAGATTTATCTAAGGGCTGGGGCAGTCTTTTTGCCTCGTTTTGGTTTTCAATAAGAAGGGATTAAGTTGAGTAAGAAAACTACAAACGACAGGCGAGCTTTTTACCTCCTTCGCAACCCATGAAAGCCAATAAAAAGCAAAGATCGCATATCTATAAACCCACTTTTATAGAGGCCTCCCCACAGCACTCCCATTTATCCAGGGCGATAAGTGTTATTTTCAACTGCCAGCTGTGATTCTAAACCTCGTTCCAAACACGAAAAAAAAAGGAGAGGAGATGAAGAAAGTTTCATGTTACCAGAAGATGTGCCATCGTGCTGGTAACTCGAATTTCGCCCGGCTGCGTGTGCATGTGTATGTCACTTATACATTTTCTTATCTCGACATTAAATTTGTCTGCTTCAATTTGAAGGAAATCTTTAACGTTGCCCCAAAGAAACTTGAATGTAATAAACTTCAAAAAAAAGATGGAAGGATGGAAGGAAGGAAAAGAGGGCGTAGGAAAGGACGGATGACAGAAAGAGTCAAGCCCAGCGGCAAATAAACAACGAAGGAAAAAGAATTTGAAAATTTTTCCTTCTGTTTTCCGGGAGTTTCATGTGGCGGAGGGGCACGAAAATTATGAACAGCTTGCGCCATATGAGAGGCACGCCCACTTAACTCCCTAAACCAAAACGATTGCGGCACTTGACTTTAGCACCCTTAGTGCCCCCTTCCCTCCAGCCCTATTTTATTTTTTGTTTGCTGCCCTGCCCCCTCGCCCCTTTTAAAGCTTGGAGTTTGAGGCTTTGGCTTCATTTAATTTTCATAAGGCCAAATGGAAATTTCATTCTTCATTTTTCAAGTGGCTTTCGACCTGCAACTTAACCAACCAAGCAACCAAAAGTGGCTGATGAATCAAAGGGAATTCGAGTTGACTTTTGATGGAATTTTATGTTGGCTTCTGGGAAAGCATCAAAACTGATTTGGTATTCAAGCGACGAAGGTTTATTTATTTCTGTTTGTGTTTAAATGGGATCTATATTAGGTAAAATATTTAGTTGTTTTCAGTATATTTGTTTTAACGTTGCTAAGACATAGAAAACACAAAACATATAATATGTATAATAGGTTAGGTAAGGTTAGAACGTGTCAGGATATGTATAAGGTGCAGTATTCCGTGCGGTTAGTCAGTCTTGCTGTGTTTAAAAGGTCATTTTTGTCGTGAGTTATGACTGTCCTGTCTATATTTGTTGACTAGCATTTTGTAGCCTTTATTTTTTGTTGTATTTAATATTAAATTAATTTGTTTCACATGCCTAATTAGGTGAAGTAAACTATATATTGGGTGTCAAAAAACGAGTCACTCCAAAATCTTTTTAAATTTATTTAAAATATTATTTTTAATGATTAACATCTTAGATTTTTAAGTTAAATCTTTGAAATATTTAAAGTATTTTGTTTTAATGTATAAATACATTACATACATTTTGTCTTGCTTATAAATACCTTGACTTATATTTAATATAAATGCCTTGGATTATATTTAATCCCAAAAAACATTCTACAATTGCCTTTGTTTTTCCTTTAGCTGCGACACAGACTTGTAGACTTCTTTTCAATATACCTAATATTATGTAAAACTAATTTGAAGTTGCGGGAAGTCAGTCCTTTGGTGTTTTCCCACAGTTCCGCCTGCACCGCTGCTCTCCTCCGAGTTTTGTGCAAATTCCTTTTAGAATTTCAATTAAACTTTGCGTCACTTTGTCGCAGCGCTTCCATCGCTGCCAGCAGCTGTCAGGGCGCCGCCTAATGGAGCTGCCCAACGGAGGGGATGAAGGCGGGAGGGTAAGGTGGCGGCGGATCCCGCGTTAGCTGTCAACATTTGTTCAACACAAAATTTCAGTTTAGCATTTTACGCTTGACGCTTTGACTAATGGTTGGGATGAAGAGAGCGAGCAAGAGGGGGCTAACAACGGAGTGAGAGAGAAAAAAATTATTTAAAAAATATGGGAAAAGCTACTAATCCAACAGAAAAATCTTCATTTAACATAAGAGCGATATTAAACCTAAAAAACATAGTATATTTTAGGAAAAGGATGTATTACAAAATGTTGTTATTTTAAATCAGTTAAATTTATTGTTTCTCTTCAATTTGATGCTACTAAAAACAATTATATTTTGTCTACTAACCAGTAAAAATGTATATAAAATGTAAATTAACTACTACATTATTTTAACCATAAAATAATACCAGTCAATTATATGTACATTTCCAAAATTATTCTTTACGAATATTCCGTTCGGTGTAAGAAATGGCGGAGAGCGAGAAGGACGACCTACCCGCCTTAAATGAATAATGCATTTTTATCCACAATTTAGCCAAGTTTGGTTAAGCATGCTTTTTTATGCGCACCAGCAAAAGTTTTATTTTCCCAGCCACTAACTAAGTCAGCAACTTAAGCTGCAACTAGGCGCCCTACCTTGCCATATCCCTTCCACCTGCTTTTATAACTTAATTGCGACCAGTACCGGGGTTGGTTTTCCCTTCTCGGGCATTACTCGATTTCAATGCAAATTGTCTAGGATTTTTCTTTGCCTGCCTTCTTTGTTCGGCCTTAACTTCGTTTTCATCTCATCTTATCTTGGCCTATCGCTCTTATCTTTGTTATGGCCAAACAACTTCATTCATATGCATAAAGTGCAATCGAACGGAGGAATAAAATGGTGGCCTGCCTTCTCCCTTTTCCTTGGCAAAATCCTTTGCTGGATACAAAAATATTTTCCATTTTTAATAATCGTAGCTTATAGAACCTTATAGACTTCCTCTATCGAAGCGTGTGTGTGTTTGTGTGGAGATAAAGATGCTGGCAAAGGACACGTCGCCTTACTCCCTCACACACTCACACAGGCTAAGCGCTTAAAGCATTCTGGGAATACATTTGTTGTAATTTTGTTTGTTGTTGTCAGCAGTTTTTATGAGTTTTCTTCAGGCATGAACTTCCACAATTCCCAATAAGTACCAAGTCACCCGCCCACTCCTTGGGTCCACATCGTGGGGCCCCCTTTTCTGCATGTTCGCCCAACTTGATCGAGTTTTATGGCAAAATATTTACTGGGAACCGGCTGTAGCGATTCTCAAGATCCAGATGCTCTGGGTTGGTTGCATATAAAATGAAAGATAAGATAAGATAATAAAATGCAAAGATGAAGATATTGCCTTTTTTATTAGTAAAAACTATCTAAATTATAAGATTTATTATTGACATAGTTGCCTTACCACTAATATTTTATATTTCCAAGAATTTTCTCTACTGACATCGCGACTTCTCTACGGATTAGGAAACGTCAGTTAGGCGAAATTTCCGATCAGCAATTTCCGTTTGCACACTTTCCCATTTCCCTTTTCGGAGAGTGCATCAGGGCTTCGTGATGTCAGAGTGAGCCCGATTTTAATGTCCATGTTTGAGTTGCTCTAGCATTTCCTTGCCAAAAGCCCCCGCGCTGTCGTTTTGCCCTTGCAGCAGCGAGTTTTATGCAAATATGCGCAAATGTGTTCATTGCTTGAAAGTTTTTTTCCCCATCTCCCCTTGGCCTTCCCGTTCTCATCTCCATCTCTCTGGTGAATCTCCTGCTTGTGGCATTCTCGTGTCATAATCTCTGACAACTATCGGCATTCATGTGGCAGCCAGCTGAACAAACCCTCCCTTCCGTTGAGTCCTTCCTCTGCCAATCCTCTTTGCAAACCCGAACGCACTTGGCATCTGCATCTGCATGCCATTTGATTTGCTGACTTGGCTCAAGCTTTTCCTTTTTAGAACACTGCGGGAAAAGCCAGGATAACCACACTTTTGACCTATATAGGATCTCTATCAGACTTTTGTAACTAAAACTGGGAAATCTGTTGTATATATTTACATATTAAATATGCCATAGATCTGATCAATTTAAGCTTAAAGCAATTTAAAAGAATTTAGAAAAGTTGAATATTCCATTCATTGTTATTCAAGTTCAGAAATTTAAATTGAAATATTTTATAACTATAAATAGAATCCTTAAAATTCAGCATTTTTACCTTTGAGACACTTGTCAAAGGATATAAACCTTGTGGCAATAAGCTGAAAAAAGCATCTTTTATTTCTTTGGCACATCAACATAAATTGATTATGATTTCGAAGACAACGAGCAGAGTCTAGATTAAACAATACCATTTTTCCAGTGAAATACGTGCTAGAGGGAAACGAGAAGGTGGAGTAGAAGGCAGTGCAGGAAAAGCAGCTGCCAGCAGCTGTGGTTGCATTTTCCGCTTTGTATTTCCAGCTTCAGCAACAACTTTGCTGTTCTCTCAAATGTGACCACTGGCCATTTCTCATCTTTCGCAGCTCCTTACTTATTTTTGCCCCTGTTTTGTCCATGATTTTTCTCTGGCGCTGGTCGGTGGTCCGTTGAACCGTTGAATCGTCGGACCGTTGGACCGTTAGCTCTTGCGGTTTTGTTATTAAGTGAAATTGAAACCCTCTGCTCTCGACTTTGGCTGTCGTCTCAATTTTACTGGCATGTGCAATTTTTAATAGCTGGCGGTGTGGTGGGACAGGTCGGGTTCGGTTCGGTTTAGCTCCAGTTTGTCCTGTCACTTGGCTGGTTGATCCTTCATTGCCCTGCGGTTTTGGCCTTTAGCCTGTTTTGTCTCCTCTGTTCGCTTTGCTGCGGTCTGAGGGGCCTGGGGCCAAATACTTTTGGCTCAAATTTCCTGATTGATGATAGTCCTGTTTTGCCGCTTTGCACTCCTCCCGGCAAATAATTGAACTTGTCATATAAATCCCAGCATTTTCAATTGTTTTTGTGCGGTTTACCCCCCTTTGCATATTCGAAATTGCTTCAATTTATTGCTAAAATGTGCAGAAATGTACGGTATTGAGTGTGCATAATTTATTCAATGGCTTATTGATGGCTTTAGTGAAAATGCATGTTACAGATTTTCCGATTTCCCCACACAATACAAAATCAATTAAATCCTGGTCAAGTCACATCATTTTGTCATCTACACACACACACACTCATGTGTGATTGTATGGCCTTAACGTGCCGAAATGTGTTTATGAATCTATACTGCACATACGCCCCGTTGAGCTGCGGTTTTTGTGCCCCTGTCGAAGGGCCGTCAATGTAACGATGAAAAACAACATGCCAAAGTTGATTTCAGTTGGAATGCAATCATTATGAGCCATGGTTTTCCAGGACTCACCCTCGCTTTGCCCCTCCTTTCGCCGTGCTAGCTGTGCTGGAGGCTGAGTTTTTCTATTTTTCCGCGCTTTTGTTTTCCCTTCCGTTTGTTTACCACTCACATCAGCTCAGCGACTCATAGCCAGTTGGTCAGTTGGTCGGTTTGCTGATGGCATATCACTACTGAACGAGTTTACAATAAACGGCGACCGAGGGGTCGCTGATGCTGCCGGGTTATTGTGAAATATTGTTGTTCTTGGCATCCTAGTTTCGCTTAATTAAAAAACCAATTTTAGCTGCTGTTGAAATTGAAAGGAATTGATTGTCAGTGGCTGACAAGGGAAATCAGGAAAAAAAATAGGAAATAAATAGCCGAGAGCTGAAAATATAAAAAACTGAATAAATAAACGGAAAACGGAAAGTTGGTAGCGGCGAAATTATTACATTTGTTAAAAGGCGCTCATGCGAAAATTAAATTATTCGAATCACTTTGGTGTTTAATTAAACATGTATCGAATTTCTTGAAATTTAATTGTTTATTTTTGAATAATAAATAAAAACAATTCTTATAAGACTAATTTGTATACCCTTGCAGAGGGTATTCTTATTTTGTCATGATATTTATAATATGATATGATATGCAAGGCACTGAAGGAAGCATCAAACTTATATATAATTTAAAATATGAGCTCTTCGAATCTAAACAGTTGTCCAACGTTTTCCTCAAGCCTATTAAATTGAAGACGTAGAAAAGATTTTTGTTGTGACAAGCATTTTAAAGAATTCCTTTCTTTTCGTTTACAAGAAAGTACTTTCTTTTCGTATAAACTCCTTGGCTAGCCTTAGATGACCCATGTTAAAAGGGTACATTTTCCGCTCCGCCTTTCGTCTGCTTTTTGTGCAACATTTGATGAAAGCGGCTTTCATGTCGTTCTTACTTTCTTCTGGCAAGTGCGCAGTTCCAATTTCCCTTTAACCTTTTTTCGTCCTCCTTTACCTTCCCCTCTCCCTCCTTCCACACTATAATTTTTTCCTTTTCTTGTTTTGGTTTTGCTTTCAAAAGTAGGCAAACCCGAAGGAAAATGTTCGTTGGCGCTGCGGAAATGTCAAAACAAAATGCCGCTTAATGTGGCGTGTCCTGGGCCTGAAGGACCCACCTGTGTATGTGTGTGTTTATATGAGGGGGGTTGGTTTAACGTCAGGGAGATGTGATTGCTGTTGTTGTTGTTGTGGGATCCATCGATTTTCTTAAGCGGCAAAAGTTTTTGGTTTGAATATATTTTTTGAACCTGCCAAACTCACTCATGCAACAGCGAACCGCTGACTACGACCATTGCACAATAACACCCCAAACCCCTCTCCGAAGTTCCACCCTTAGGAAAATCCATTCGAATGCGATAAATTCGCCGGCATTTTTACGACCCAAAAGCCCGGAGCCCGGGGGCCAAGTGCTCTCTGGGAATGCAAGCGACAGAGTGTCCGTGGGGGGTGGCTTTTACTCAGCCCCTCTCGCACCAGGGAGGGGGGTTGGGTTTACCATCCCCCTTCCCTGTCTACGCCCCGTGTAACGCAATTTAAGCGCTCTCAAAATTGGTAACATTTCAACGCGATATTTGGCTTAGCCCCCGTCTGCAAGCGGTGGCATGTGGCTCATTTGTTGTTGTCCCGGCTTCGGGTGGTTTTTGGGGTGCTCCCGCTCCAGTGTTGGTTAACGCGCCCCTCGATGCGATAATTTACATGCAGACAATGCGCTCAGCTTTCATTCGGTGCCATTTTATGCGATTCCCATTCTAATTTATATAGTTTATTATGTTTTATTTTAATTTTATTTGGGCGCTGGTAGCAATTTAATTGCAGTCATAAATTTGCCCGTTCTCTCGTGGCTTGCTTTTTGTTTGACTTTTGTTTATTTGTTGGTAATTTCGGGTTTCCCTGGCTATTTATGAGCTTGTACTGACCTAAATGTGGTGCTCTAACCCCTCATAAAATAAAGAAATTAAATTGATTTTAGCAACGCGTTTAGAGTTATGTTTTTGCCTAGTTTTCATAATACTAGTTGAGGTCCCACACGGCCGCTACAATAAATCAAAATTAATTGCCACATTTTAGCCGTTTCTACCAGTTTCAGTTGATATTTGTTGGGGGCTTTGTTCGGCAGTCCCGAAAAAGTAGGCAAGCCATTTTTAGCTTTCGCACGTACTGCTTGCTGCAAAAGTTGAAATTGAAAAAAATGTCACCATACGTTGGAAAAAAAAAGGTATGGGGGTTGGGGGTCACGTATTAACTCGGCACATGTGTAAATCCAATTCAAAACATGCCACGTGCAACCTTCAACTCCTCCTCTTGCAAGCCGAGCCAAAAACTTTTGCCAGCCAATGCAGAAAATAAATTCTTCTCTTTTTTTCCTCGTCTTCTTCTTTGTTCATGTTTGTTGGCAAGTCTTGCTGAAAATATATTTAACAAGTGAGTCACGATGTTTTGGGGGGACATATCGAAATTTAAGGGATGCAGGAAAGCTAATGCACTTTAAAAAAAATCGAACTTAGTTCAGGAAATTAAGGACTACAGAAAAGTTTATAGCAGTAGTCCACGCGGCCCTATGTTGCGGGTCAGCGAATTTCTCTGCCGGCCATCTGCCAGCACATGAATATCAAAATTTGTGTGACTTCGGCAACAAGCTTCGGGTAAGCTCTCAGCGATTTAAAGCACAGCAACAGTGATGTCGTATTGTCAGGATGTAACTAAATCTATCAGTTTTTAGAGTTAAAAACCTATTTTTGTAGTCAGAGCTCATTTGCATGTTACAGAAACTTTATTATTTTTGTATGCCATCTCAAAACACACCATTCATTTATTCACAAGCATTAATGCAATGTCTATGTTTTATAAATTTAACTGGGTTTCTTAAAAAAGGATCATTAATAAGGAAGAACCCGCTCCAGGAAGGTGTCCCTTCTGTGGTATTTTTGTTAACCCTGCGATTAGTTCAAAAGTTATATAAATATCGTAGAATTAAGACAATAAAATAGGACGTTTCATTTTGGATCGCCCAGTTTGAAACCTCTGTTCGAGACTCGATTAACCAGCTGAGGTGTCGGCGATCGAGATGGATATAGATGGTTTCAATTTTATTCTTTAATAAGAACCAAGTTTGTCACCTGATTGTACTCATATTTCTAGAGTACGTCCGCACAAATGTATTAATAATAAAACTGTGTATTTCGTGCCGAAATATCTTGCATTATCTTGCAAAAAACAGTTTCTTAAGTTCATTAATTTTTCTCTTAGTGCCCTCACTTTTGTCACGCTTTCCGCAACAAAGATGCAGCAGGCGAATGAGAGTTTGCATTGTGTTTGATTTTGAAAAGAATAAGTAAAACAAAATGAAATGATGCGGCGAAGAAAATGCAACATTTTCATTTATGCAAAATGGCGAAATAGCAGAAAAACCATCTCAATGCCAGCTTAAATAAATATATATATATATGTATATAACAGCAGCAGAGTAAGATTGCACACAAAGATGAAAATGGCCACTGTTATTCTTTGTTCAGCTCTTCAACAATGTCCGCTCGGCCATCAAAAATAAAATGTGGCAATTGTGGGTGGCAAGTGCAGAAGGGTTGCAGGCAAAGAAACAAATGAAGCAGAACAGAAAAAGGGAAAGAAGCTGCTTGGCCATATAAATTAGCCGGAGTGGCCCACTCGAGCATGCCAGAAGCAATGTGTGAGCTTGGAATTCCTGGGTTGGGGTGCCAAGAGCCATTTAGCATATTTTGTTGTATCTTTTCCCTTCTGTTTTCGAGGGCGGCCCGCAGTGAAGTGGAGTCTGCGCCCTTCAAGGGGGAAAATAAGAAAACCCAAAAGAATGACTCACCCAACAGGGGGGAAGGGGGTTGGAGTATGTGAAAGACGCACGAGGAACTGTGCTAACCAAATAAATGCAGTTGAGTGAAGTTTTTAATTTGCATTAACAGCATGAGAAAGGGGAAGGAGTGGCGTATACGCAACGAAGCTGCGCTATCTTTTTCTGCTTCCACAGCAAAACATTTTAATTTTACGCCACGACTCACAAAGGAAACATCAAGCAAACATACATTCGACACTGCGAGAAATAGTCGAACATATGCATACATTTTATTTGTATTTATAAGTAGAAGCTGTAAAAATACAAAGGTAATAATCTATGTAAGGCGTTTTCATATCTATAAAATCTAATACTACTTTAAAAATGTTGAAAATTAAAAGCTCTGTTTCTTGTAGTATTTTAAGAAGTAATCATATATTCTTTCTGTGTACCCACACACCTCATGATGGCAATAAAGTGGCTGTTTCATCTGCGTAAAAGTCGTGCGAACGCGACAAATTGCCCCACGGACGGGGGCAAAGTTCTTCTTCGCCGTCTATCTCCACGACTGGCTGCCGAAAACCACCCCAAACCACCTCAAACCCTCCCCGGTGGCTAACTGCAACGGCTTAAGACAAAACAAATGCCCCAAAGAAAGCCACTGGAGATGGAGGAGCCCAAGCCGGAGAGGGAAAAGAAATGTAAACATCTGCATTTATGACTTTTGCGGCTGGCTAATCTGATGTTGAGTATGTAAGGGTAGGAAGGAAGTTCAAGGAGTGGCAAGTGGGAGTTGCCTTGGGAGCACCCTTCCCGGAGAGGCAGCCACATGGCTCCCGGATCTGCACAACGAACATGAAACAGAGCTCGGTACAGGGCTGGTGGAGATTGTAATTAACATAGAATTAATATCAACACGAGACTCTGGCAGGAGCAAACGGAACGGGACTTACGGGATCTTAACTGACATTGTTTGAATTGCTGCTTGTTGTTGTTTTTAAGAGAATTCTATAGCATGTTTGAGGTAAACTTCGAGCATATTAGGCTTACACTTTAATTAGGATCTTAATACCTTAAAGTTTATTATTTAAGGATCCAGCTAGATGTAGCTAGAAATAGGGAAAAATAGAATTCAAGAAATTAAGTCAAATAAAAGATTGCCTTCCTTGTTTATGTTTTTTTTTTTAACTGAATTATACTGAAACATTTTTAAATTGTGTAATGAAATTGATTGTTACTCAGATAGTCTATTTTTTATGTTTTATAATTATTTTCCGGTTGCCAGATGTTTCCCTGATATGATAGCCTTATTCCTCTGCGATTTCCTGCCCCTTGGCCATTGACATTTCGCTGGACACACCGGCTAAGGGCTATTATCAATTAAATCGTGTCAATTACTGGGCAGCGGGAATAAAAACACGTAGCCGCCCATTTGTTAACCGCATGTTGCTGCAACACGCGTAATTACAAACAGCGAGAACGCGGACAAATTGCAAACATTTTATTATTTTTGCATAGCCCACAGTGGGGGGAGGGGGGAGGGTTTAGAGAAGGCCAAGGAACTGCGTTTTCCATTTTCCATTTCCCGTATTCCCTTTGGACAACTTGCGGTTGTGTTAAACAAAACGCAACATTTCGCTGAAAGGCGGCAGCCGAAGCAGAAGCGGCATAAATGTTAACGGTTCTACACATGTTAGATGCAACACCGACACGCAAAGCTGCAAATAGTTTACCTGCCTTTCTACTTATTGTAGGTGCACTTGAAGAAAATAAGCTATAGAACAGAATAAAGTATAAATAAAAGGGGAGTGTAAGACTTAAACTACTCTTTTATTAGTAACGACTACCTAGTTCCTTTATTTTTTTGAAATACTTTTAATTATTAGCTTGGAGGTCAAAATAGATAAATATATAAATTTATTCAACCAACAACACCTTGATTTTATAGAAGAGAAAGTTATTTATATTAAATATAGATCAAGTCTAGCTGTCTTAGGTTGATTCTTGTTGTTTAGTTACTTTCGGACTATGGTTAACAATTTTTTCGAGTGTCCTTTTGGCCTATAATTATGTTGCTTCCGATGTGGCAGAATACGAGGCGCGACGCATTAAACAAGGCCCCAGACAAAGGAGGCTTCGCCCCGGAGGATCTGGTTCTCCCGTCGCATTTGTCTGTCTGTCTGGCAGCGAGCGTTGCCTTAATTATGCGACAGCCAACAGAGCCAGCAACACCCAGCAGTGGCAGTAGCAACAGCAACATGCAACACCCAGCAGCAGCAGCAGCAACAACAACTGCAACAACTGCAAACTCCCATGTGCCAAAATTGGTTTACAGACACCGCACGGGCCAAAGCTCCTCCTTCGGTCTCCCAGCGGATTGATTTATAGGCCCGTTCCGCGTTCCACGTTTCTTCCTCATCTCCCATTTGGGAAAATTGTAATCTTATTTAAATTGTTGCCAATTTAAACGCGTCAATTTGGCTATCGGCCAACATCCTGCCCCATCCCCGTTGGTGACTAATTAAAATACGGCTCGGATTTGCCGCCTGCCGTCGCATAATTTATTTACGCTTTAAGTGGGTTTTTAAATTCGGATGCATATTTAAAGCGCTTTGCAGATTGATAATTGTACGCCTAATTACATAATCGAATGCTTAATTAAAAAAGTGTAATCATAATAAAACTGCTGCGGGTTTATTTTGTAGAATTAATACGACTGTTTGGACATTAAATAAAATAATTGTCGCCCTTAATTGGAAGTTATGGGGAGTAAATGTTGTACTTTATGATACATATCAGTTTTGAAATATTGCTTATTTGTATTATTTTATATTTTGATAATTAAGATAAGTTAGAAATTCTACAACAACGTTCTTAAATATCTGACGTTTAATGATATTATCCTAACCATTTACTTGTGGAATTTATTCGTGTTCAGTCATTAAATCACTTTAAATGGTCCGAACAAAATGCATTATATTATATATAAAATGATGAATATTATTGAAATGCTTTAGCACATTCAATATATTTATATTTTCACTAATACAAATACGTACAATTTATGGCAACCACAACTAATTCTCACGTTCATTTATTTGTCATTGCAGTCACAGCGAATCAGTGTCAATCAAGGCGGGGGAAAACGACAGAAAATTTCCCAAATATGCGCCGGCAAATAGAATCGTCGGACGCTATAATGAGCCATATCAGTGAACAAATATTATCCACGCCAACAGCCACTCGAATGGGAAATGGCCAAAACAATGAGCAGCATCAGCAGCATCGTCATCATCATCATCGGCAGCACTTGAGTAAATAGAAAATCAGCGTTCAGAATCAATACAGAATCAATACAAATAGTGCGAGAAGATAGACGGAAATTGATTGTCAACATTATTCGTTGTCGCGCCGCCGAGCAAAGCCTTGAATAGATTCCAAAGAAGCCACCGAAGCGAGCGACGGAACAAAGCGAATCCCCCAGTGAAGATGGGCGGCAAGCATCACGGATCCGGCGGTGGATCCGGCCCAGGAGTCTCTGCGGGAGGCGGCGGTAGTCTCAACTCGAGCCTGTGCAACTCAGTGCTCACGAACGCCACCACGGCCAGCAGCAGTCTGACGCAGCAGCAGCAGCAGCTGCAGGCCAAGTACATCAAGTCGAAGCGCCACCAGAGCCGCTACACCAGCCTGCAGCATCCCGGCCATGACTCCGGCAGCTATCTGCATCTCAACTCGCTCTGGTCCATCTGGTATGGGGTGCTACTTACCCTGTTCCAAGGTTACCTGGCCATGCATGGGGCCTACAGGTTCCTGGGTGAGTTCATGCTACAGTTTGTGGTGTTTTTTTTTAGAGGTTTAATAGAAAAAATAAGTGATCATTTAACGATAAAGGTTCCTGAGTAGTTTTGTCATAATCTATCGAGTCTTAAAAGTGTAAAAGTGATTTTCAAAATATTTCCTACAGCATATTTATCAAACGCATACGATCAAAATTTGTATTTGTATTAGATAATCTGAGTATAGTTTTGGGCAAGAATCTAGTAAGTATCTTACTTCCTCAAAAATTAGTTGCTAGTTTCTTATTCAGACGACGTGTAGTTCTTATTTTGAATTCAGAAGCGAACCACATAAGAATTCCCTTTAATTCCCTTTAATGCAAAAACAAACAAGAATATTTAACATGTTTAGAATTTTATAAAGATATTTTACACATATTAGATACTTAATATCTACAGCTAAATCAATAGATAAAGTATATAACGTTCAACAATAAAATATATTATGTTTCTTTCATTTTATTAACTTGGAAAGAACATTATTATTATATAATTAATAATACATTTATTGTGTTCATACTGAATAAAATATTTGCATTGCAATAATATTACTTATTAAAAATGTAATAAAAAAATCGCTTGCATAATATTCATATTAGTTTTTTCCGTCAATTAAAATGAAGTATCCTTTTCTGATATGTAAAATATTTATTTTTTATAGGCTGCTCGCTGATTCCATGGAAAATAGAGCCCGTGGCAGAGCTGAATCTGCAGATAGTGCTCTCCGGAGTGGTCTTCATCCTTCTGCCGGTCTTTTTCACATCGGCAGTGTTCAAGGTGAGTGGTTGTTGCGGTGGCCGCATTGTTCAAATGGGGTTTTAACCGGGATCATGCTCCTGCAATAATTAACTGTGCATGGGAGTGTCCTTTGTTGTCGGTGTGTTTGTGTTTTTTGTGTGTGTGCTCGGTTGCACTCAATAATTAAATTTTTTGTGTGTTGTCTGCTTGCTCCCTGCTGCCTTTGTGTTTGTGTGAATTATTTTTAGTGGCATTATTCTTGTTATTAAATTTATTTGCAAACAAAAACAGCAGCGGCAGAGACAGGAGCAAGAGCAGCATACGTTGCGGGTCCTTTTCAGTGCATCCGCAAAATGGCTGACGACACCCAGACACAATCACACACAAACACACACTCGCATGGACACTCGTGGCGAGAGAGTCCTCCATTTGTGTGTCCTGAGTGTGCTGCCCGTTCCCTTTACCAGCTCCCCTACTGTCTCTGTTTTTATCAGCATAATAAATGCAATTATGGCTTTCTCCCCGCCGTATTTTCCCCTGGCCCAGCCATTGAGTTCCCATACCCCTTTGGCAGCGTATATGTGTAGTTTGGTAGTGTTTTATATTTATCATCTATCTATAAAGTGTATGGCAGACGACGCTGATGGCAAAAAGGTCGATAGAAAAATACAATCACCGACAACCGGCATTTACTCCACCACCTTTCACTCCTTCCCCTTTCATCGTCTGGTAAAAGCCACTTAAAATGAAAGACAGAAAGGAAAAGAGGTGCAGAAAGAACTGCACTGCAGAATAAAAGTATAACTCTCAGAGTCGAGTAATTAAGAGTCCGTATAAGATCTAAGATATGGAATTTAAAAGAAGGCCTACATTGGCTTCAAGCTACTATCGGCAATAGCACCTCAAGAATTGCTTTTATGTTTGAAAAAATGGAAATCTCCTTAAAGATTCCTACGGTTCTATTTTCTATACAAAACTATGTTTTACATATTTTTTATTAGACGGGGTATATTATTACCAAGTTATTTAGTTAAATATTTAAAAATCAACAGGGAAACTCTTATTATATTTATAAATTAATTAATAATATATCATAAGATAATAGTTTTAATTTTGTGAGCGGTCTCATCAGATGTTTTTTGCGTTCCCGCTTCTTTTTCTCTGCCACTTTTGGCTTGGTCTGTGATCCGAATGCTATAATGGCTGTCATTCCAGGTCCTTGCCACATACGTATACTCGTATGTTGTGCAGGAAGCTCCCCGCTCCATCTGAAAGTTTTCACAAATAATTGGCTTGTTTTTAAAACAAGCGAAATGGAAGGAAGCTGCAGGAATCTGGTGTGGGAGATTGGGGCTGGAGTGGCTCCTGTATATGGCCACAGACCAGCAATGGACCGGGGCCATTCAAAGTGACAGCAGGCAGACTATAGATCCTATCACGGGAAGTCGTCCAGCTCCAGTCCCTTTTTCCCTGTCCCTCTGCTGTCATCGAAAGCATAATTCCATTAAGTGTGTGCCCCAGCCCTAGAACAGTTGATTATACTCCTGTTTGTGGTAAGAGTATTTCCAGGGCAAGGAAAATATTGTTAGTTAACTTCGTATTGGGTTTACTTAATTCTTAGATTAATAGCTGTCTTTCTTCTTCTTTATTTTAAGACCAATATTTCTACTTTAAATGTAAATTGTATATCATAGCTTAAGTAGGTTCCTTAAGTTCTTAAATAGTCGACCACCTCAGTGTGTTCTTTCGTTTTATTTTCTATTAAAACAGAAACATTTTGTAACCAAAGCCCTCCAATCGCCAATTGATTTCTGAATTAAAATTCATAGGCCCGTCACAAAAATCTCTGCCACTACAAAAGAGTATACAAATTGTATGCAAATATTCCCTTTTTACCGCCGCCAGACAGCCACAAAAGCGGCAGCAACATCAACAACACGAAGAGCATCATCATCAAGAGCGACCAAAAAATGCCTGAAAAAGCTGCCTATCAGTCAGCGGCCAGACAGAGGGCGATGAAAAGCGAGGGAAAGCGCGGGGAAAATGGGGGCGAAACTACCGAAAACCGCCAACGAGCAGAGTTACAAAGGGGGAAAACAATCAGTGCTGACACTAGAATATTACAAATATACAACACTAACTGATTGCTACAAAAATAAAGCCTTTTACAAAAATTGTCAGAGCATATTTTGCTCTTCTCTTCAATAGTGTTTGATGCTGAATATAATTTATTTGGTTTTTTATTGTTATTATTAAATTAACTAAATTTAATTACAGGGTGCCAGTCGGAGATTTAGATTTATTTTTAGGGATCTTAAGGCCCTAGGCACGCCTATAGCTTAACATCAAAATTATTTAACTAAATA
Organism: Drosophila kanapiae; assembly: GCA_008042475.1. Taxonomy (NCBI): domain Eukaryota; kingdom Metazoa; phylum Arthropoda; class Insecta; order Diptera; family Drosophilidae; genus Drosophila; species Drosophila kanapiae. The sequence continues at coordinate 958,281 of VNJM01003026.1, forward strand.
AGAAATATTGAAAGAAATTCAAACACATATTTTGCATGCAATGAAGGTACTTTTATATGCAACTTTTATTATTATTGCATTTTGATTTTAAAGCTACGTTAATGCCCTGTTTGTTTAATATTTTTCACTGCTCTGAAAATGACAGCTATATCCGTAAAAAGTAAAATTGGCTGCACTGGCATCAGACATACAGCGGGGGGATTGCGGTCCATCACACGTCGCCGAACGTTTAATAAAAGGCAACAGCAAGGACAACGAACAGAAATTGGTTGCAAACTAAAATCCCAACATTGACCATTGAGGCGTGGCTATCGGGGCCCGACCAGAGACCCAGAGTACCAAAATCAGAACAGGGACAGAGCCAGGGACTAGACTAGGAACAGGACCGGGAACGGAACAGAAGTTCATAGTTTTTGCTTAGTTTCTCACCAGCAGACCAGACCAGTCACAATTACGACCACTCTCTTCAACGGGCGGGAGTATGTGTCGCCCGATAAGGCTTTGGGGCAATTGGAAAGTGGGAAAAGCGGTTGGGAAAGTCGGTAAAAGAGCAGGCAACAACAAAACCTGCAAACTGTCACCGCCATAACAACGAGATGCGAAAACTTTGCGACTTTCATATTTGCACAGCATTCGAAATTAAACGAATGAAACGACGGGGTGGTGGAGCAAAGCCACACCACATATCCATATGTGGAGAGAGAACAACTAACGAAATGGTTGACCAACATGGTTCCTCCCATGGGAGGTGAGGTGTTTTGAGTGAAAAACTTTCAAAAGCCGAAAACGGGATGTTTAAATTAGTACTGGGATACCCAAAGTTTATGAGAAGTCTATTAAAATGTATCTTTGCTTCAGTACATTTAATTAAGAAGACTATATTCACAAACAAAGTATACAATTTTGTTGTACTAAGTTATTAAAGAAAGAAATAAATTTTTCATAGATATTCGAAGCTTGTCAGGACTTTTCTCATCTGTAGTCGTCGTGCTTAAATTTTAAAGCAAAGTTTAAAGTTTAATTCAGTAGCTTTTGGTTTTATAGACTCTGAGATCAGTTTGCTTGCAAGGATATAGGCACAGGGACACACGGGCCTGGTTAAATGGTCTTAGTCTTCGGATATTTTTCACCTTAAATGTGTTATTTTATTTTTATATATATCTGACCTTACGATTTTTGGTTTATTATAAACGCGATATTTTTATCTACACATGAGATTTTTTGTTTTTTTAAGTTTAGATTTATTAAACTTTACGATCATTTTAATAAACATTCCTACTTTTCATTCTTAGGATATTTTTTGATATATCCAACCTATCTATATTTATTTTAATTATATCTAATCGTGCTTTTTGTTTCGATATTTTAAATTCCAAATATATCAAACATATGTTATATGTGATATAGATTCGATTTATGCAGTAGCTTAATAGGCTAACAGTTTGCAAGGCAGAAAAACCCGCTGCAAGGATTTTGTAAACCAAAAACGTTAATAAACGGCTGCAACCCATTCCGGCATGAATTTGAGTTGATTCGACGGCGGTGAAGGAGCCGCAAAATGTTGGCACATTTAAATGCATTATCATCCTGGCACTCAACTCAACACCATCCCCGTTCCCCGTTCCCCGGCTGTGTGCACTTCAAATGCATTTTCGCTTTTTGCAAATTGCAATCATTGTTGCTGCTCGAAACGAAACGAGGCGAAACCAAAACCAAACCAGACGAACGAAACAAAACCGAAACCGGAGCGCAGCAAAACAAAGTGAACGAGTCGAGTTCCATTTTCCGCTACCGTTTCTGGCCTGGCTCCAGTTCCAACTCCAGATGCAGATGGAGATCCACCTCGAGCCGAAGCTCCTTCATCATGCTGATGTCTGCTTGTTTTTAATTTAAAAGCCCGACAGCTCGCATTTATTTATATAACGTGCACGTGATTTTTATGCTTCCTTTTTTGCCACCCGCGCTAAATAAATGGCAAACGAGCGTGAGGATATATATATATATATATACATGTATGGGAAATAATAGATGCATGTATATTGCATGTGTGCGCGTTTATAAATATTTTATTTTGCCATTTGTCACGTGCAACGTTTCCTTTATTTAGTTGCTGTTGTTTATGCGCCAACGCGTCGTATGCGCAATTCTTTGGTTTTTCGCACTCCGCCGCCGCTCAAATCGCGAGCCCATAAAAAATGCATTAAAACAGCCAACATACAAAAGCATTTATTTTTTCTTTTTCGCTCGTTTTCATTCTACACATGTTCAATTGAAGTTTCGTCGTAGTTTGCGTAAATTTTGTATGAGCCTATTTTTTATTCTATTAATTGCCTCAAGCCCAAGGGAGGAGGACACTGAATTGTCAGTCAGAGTTGGTGTACTGGTGTGCGGTCAGGACAGTGCCTGTGGCCAGTCGCCTGTTGCCGGCAATTATGAAATGTTTTTGCCACACGAAACAACTGGATAATTTATGCAAATATACAACAGTAGATGCATCTGATTGAGAGGAACCGGAGCCAGAGAATTCGAATTGTGCGGCTGCTAATATGCATAAATTAGTTGGTAGTCTGATTTTGATTCGTATTGATATATAGATTGTTTTCTGCCAAAGATGCTTTACAGAGTTTTGATTTTATCACCATTTCAATTACCTCAAACAATTCAATGATCAATCTTTTTACACTCTGCTTTGTATTATAATTTATTTGTTGATTGGGCTAATTACTTGGAGTATTTATAGTTAGTAACCCCTATTAATTAACTGACCTTTCCTTTTGTTTACTCATTTATATATTTTAATCACGTCTTTTTTCATTTAAAAAGCTATAAGCTATTCAATTAATTGAAATCAATGAATGGTTTTAGATTAAAGTTTGTATTTTATTACAAATGGTGAAAATCGTTTAGCTTTTGTTGAATCCATTAATGTTGGTTGCGCGCCGTTTTTTCTACAAAAGCGGAATGCACTTGGCACATTAATTAAATGCTGATTATTTTATTCAATTAAGTTTTGATATTATGCAATTTTCTATGTGCCCTTTGCCAGCAGCTCTGTCCTCTACTAAATTATTTTACCTTATATTTGAGAAAATTAAATGGCATACGTATGCACATTTGCCAGGAAGTTGAGTGCATCTTGGGAAATTTTCAATTTCCGTTCGTGAGCCAGAAGCAAAAGCGACGTTGAGTCAATAACACTAGTTTACAAATCATAGGTGTGCAAGATATTTCAAAAATTAAAAAAAATTAAATGATATAATTGTAGCACTATTTATTTTATTTGTTTGTGTTAAAAAGATGTGGACTCTTATTAACGTTATACAAGATATAGCTACCTATAAAAGAAGGCATATAATCCAGGGAAATATCACTAATACTTTGGGAAATAGGAAATAGCTCATCATGTAAGAGATATAAGAAGTTAATATTTCCAGTAATAAATTAAAAAAGTTCAGTTAAAGGTCAGGTTAAATTAAAAATAATGGCTGTAAACCAGTGTAAGCATTCATTGCCAAGTCCTCTGACCACCTAACCTAATCCCCCCTGAAATGGCAAATCATTTGCATATGTGAACTATTTTGGCACACACCCTTGGCACACGCACACACACTATTCCCCTGTTCCGACCCACTGAATCCGAACTGCATATTACATTTTAATAATCTCAAATTCTGTGAACTGCTCGTCGACAGGTTGGCAACTTGGCGAACGACGGCATCAAATTGGCCACCGGTGCCAGGGAACGGCGCTGCACCCTCTCGCCGCAGGATGGCCTCGAGGAGGAGTCACGGGGTGGTACTCTGCGTGCCCTGTGGACACATGGCGGACCCACGGCGGCCTTCGTCCACATCCTGATCGCCCTATGCCTGCTCCTGCCGCGGCTGCTACTGGAGGCGCGCATCATTGAGAACGGATTGCTGCCAAAAGGTGAGCTTAATTAATCGGGAAAATTCGTGTGGCACACAAGAAATGGACGAAATCAACAGCGGAAGTCGCCCATATGTATGCCATGGAAATGAGACAATGCAGAAGCGCAGGAAACTGTTACGGTGCTATTGTGCTTCTTTTTTTGGTTCACGTTCGAGCTCTGATTTTCAATTAATTTTTTAGAAGAATATGTTAAGTGAATTTAACGATTCAAAACTTAAACTTTAAAAGTGACTTAAAGAATAGTTGAAAATGTATTTAGTTTTGTTGTAACAATTTTTTTACGAGTGGTTTAAGGAAGCTTAGAAATAATATCTGACTCTGGGGTAATTCCGTCAAAATCCCCATGTAGTTGCAACAGAGAAGTGCGACTGAAAGGGTGCTCAAACTTTCGACGCCTGCAAAGTGGCATCTTTCATCGCTGGTTTTTATTGCATGTCGATTATGCAGTTCCCCCGGAAACGGGGCGGGCAACAGAGAATAACCCGCGCACAATGTTGCCGAGCACGAATCGCATTTATTGCCATTTTCATTGTTGTCAAGCATACGCCACGTTGTACATTGTCACATTGATGACGGCTATGAGTCGCGCACTGACAACTATTAAAGTAAACATGAGTGGAGTTGATGGGTGGGCTTAAATCAATCATAATTCCCATTGTCAATGCAATCAAATCATTGTGTGTTTTAATTCCATTTATTGCGCTTAAAACGAACTGAAATTGCCGTCAATTTGGGCCATCCTTTGGGAGGCAGGTATTCGAGCAGGCCAATTTAAATATGTTGGCAGCAAAACTGTTTAACCAAGAAGTTTAGGATGCTCCGAAGGACGCTTAACAAAGTGAACTTGGGGGAATATGCGAGGGAAGCTCGAAAAAATTCCGAGGAGCAGCCGAAGCAGCAGCTTCAAAGGAAATCGCTGGGGAAATCTGCTGGCCAAACATCCACACTCCTTGTGTGTATGTGTATATATGGTGTATATGTGTGTGTATATGCATGACCGCTCGGCAAACAAAAACACAAGCGAAGGAGCGAGCACACAGGCTAACAACCGCAGGAGTAAACACTACCCACACAGGCACACACGAACGGGACAGGACAGGACAGCACGAGGGGAACAGGTTGACAGGGAACGAGGTGCACCCATTATGGCCAGCAATAAGCCATGTTAATAACAAGGCAACAGCAGCGGGCACAGGAACGGCAACGAAGGCAGCGAAAGCCAGCCAAGCGAGCCAAAACTGAGCAAATGTTGGCCAACTGTCGGCAGGACACCAGTCGAATGAGTCCTGGGCCACAGCAGCCGTGCCAGGCAGGCCGCTGTTTGTATATCATCCCGTGGGCCCGTGTGTTTGTATGCCTGTGTACAATCGGATCGAAGGAACTCACATGCTGCCGTCGTCCTAGCACAGTAAACTAATTCCACACTTAATGACAGGCGGAAAAAAGGAAATGCAAACTTAAAATGAGCTGAACAAATCCGAATGGGAATGGGCTCTAACCTGGCAAGCCAACGAATGGGACTCGAGGTTTAGGGATCCAATTAGGGTTTCCCTATTTTCAGTTCATTAAAAATATAATTAAAAGCTAGAATATAATAAAAAAAAAATAGTTATAAAATCTAAATTAGCAAGGTATTTATTTTATCGATCCAGGTATTTTATCGATTTAAATGGTACTCTTTATTATTTTAATCTTCTTAAGGAAGCAAGGAAATTCGAAGATAGGAAAATGCATTAATATATTGATCCGACGTCTTTGTTAACAATACAACTCCCTCATACAAACCCCCTTTCTCACTGGATCATAGACTGTCTCCTAACTTTCTAAAGCACTTCACAAAGTTCATATGCTCTGTCCATTAAAAAAGAAACGTGGAAACTTCGCTAAATGGCCACGAATGGGTGGCAGCTAGAGTATGGTGATGGGGATGCTGCAACAATGATGGAAGGTTACAGCTGCAGCATCGGCAGGCAAATCAAAATTAACTACACTTGAAGTGGGTCCGGAGCTCACAGTCCGAGTTCCATTCCAAGTCTCCGGACAGCAGTTGGTAGCGAATTGTATGGGGTTTATTGAACCAGCGGGAAAAACGGAAAACAGAGAAAAGCGATGACCAGCAGGGCAGGCCATGGGGAAGGGTTCATCCTCTCCGCGCAGAGTAAATTAAAAATGTGGCATCGACAGCGGGGCAACGGTCTGTATGGGCATCATAAAAACCGTGACGAGACGGACTTTAAGTCAAGCCGACTGGCTGACTCACTAACTGACTGACTGACTGGTCCTCTCCATGTGATTTTTCAATTAATTTCGATGTTATTTTTGTTGTTGCTTCCATTGCACCTCCTGCTGTCCCTTGATTTTTTTTTTTTTTTTTTTTATTTCTGCTGGTTTGCTGCCACAAAGTCGATCTCGTGTCGCAGGCAGACATTTTGCTGCGAAATCCAAGCTGGGCGGGAAATTGTTTTTCCAAAAGCCAACCGTCACCGCCGCCCGCTCTTAAATTAGAAAATCATTGGCACAAATAAAATGTGCAGTCAAAGGCAAAGTTGCACTTGGCGAAATGGAGTGAATTGCTGCGCTGGGACCGGATCGGAGGGAGCAGTTGGTCAAGCTAAGTGCAATGCCTTGTCGCGCGACTCCTTTTGGCCGTTTTCACGCTTGGCTAAATGGCTTTTCTTCGCTCCTTGCTTCTCCCTTCCGCAATTTGTCAACCGGTCTGACATTCTTAAAGACTTAAGCTGGCCAAGATTGGCCTGTCGTGGCCAGTTGATGATGCGCTTATGTCTGTAAGTTGAGAATTATAATTTTCAGCGAGCAATTAGAAATATTCAGCCAGTTTTCCTCTGTCTCTCCATTGATTGATTGACAGGCAATGATTGGGGCTGGAAACTAAGAAGTTTGGAGTGGGACCTAGTTGGAGTTCAGCTTTCATATTATCATAAAATCGGAACCGCAGAAAGAGTAAGCAATTAGGCAAGAAGAATCATAAAAAATGCTTTTAAAACTTTCCCTCAACTCGCATTAAAGGGCTGCAAGGAAAAGCCATTAAAGGAGGGGGAAGTCAGCGAATGCATTTCATGATTATGTTTCATTAAATTCGCCAAGATTATTAACGACTTGGGAGAAATTGCGTATACGCAGCGTTGGTCCTACCAGCTGTTAAAACTGGATCAGAAAGGGGATGAGAAAAAGCTAACAAATATTTCGTAAATCTCTTTAACATACTAAAGTCTGAAGATATTAAAATTCCGCCCAACAAACCGCCTCATTTCCATTCCCATTCCGAAAGTAAAAGGAAACTTATTAAAATAATATAATAAAAAAGTTGCCAACAGGCGGCAGCTGTCGTCAGCAGCGAAAAAAGAAAACAAATAAAGCGTTAGGTGTTCCAGGGACTACAACCCCGCGAAAGTGGTCACAATTCATTAATTAATCTCATTAATAGATGACACAAAAATCACTCGGAAAGACATTTAATGGCGAAATCACTTATACGCCATGCCGTACTCATAAATAATTAATGCAGACATCTCGGGCGGGAAACAGATGAAAATTCAGATGAGACCGGGAAGAGAGTGGATGGATAACAGTAGGCCCCTGCCAACACTGCGCCATATTGAGCGCATAAAAGGCTGCTAAACAGGCTCGCTCAGATTACCACGACGTGGCCTGTGGGGAGGGGTGCCATTGAAGGCGGGGTGGATTTTCCCTGACGGGTGGCCCGGAAGTGGCTGAAGACATTGGCCCCGGACTGCCCACTGTGGGTGCTGGCATCGTCACAGCAGCGGTTAAAATAATATAACTCGGGAGGAAGTTGAATAATTTAATTTTTGTGGAATTTCATTTAATTATCTTTGTATAAAGATGCTTAAGTAATATAATTATTATTATTTAGTTGCTTAGCAATCTATTATATTAAAGTAAAATCATTTTAAACTTGAAATTTTCAAGTTTAAGCACTGCTGCCAATATCAATATTTAAATATATACATTATGTATATACCAGATACTATATTTCTTTACTGACCCCAATTGTACATTGGCTTTGGCTTAGAGCCCTGAACTTATCATTATTCATGCTAAAGACTTAACGAGCGCGAGTTTGTGATGGCTGCAGGAGGCGGCGGAGGATGTGGGATCGTCTTATCGCAACTATTACCGCAGCGGGAAGGAAAGCGGAAAGAGGGGTTGTCCCCGCCTCCGGTGGGCGTGGCCCTGGTTGGATTTGCGCATTTTCATTACTCTTATCCCCAGCGCTCTGGACCGCTCCGCTCCCGAGCCGTCGTTTGTTCGTTCGTCCTTCGTGCGTCCTCCTTTTGGCCGCTCATTCTCGTTGGTGTTATTGTCATTGCCATAATCAAGGGGGAGGAGGAGGAGGAGAAGGGAGAGTGTGGCACAGGCTGGCAGGACGACTTTGCCTGCGGGTTAATCTTCAGATTTTCGGTGTTGTCGGTTTTACGAGCCACTTGCCGCTCCGCCAGCATCGTCTTTGGCAATAACAACAACGACGACATATTATTATGGCAGCCATTGTTGTAATCCCGCCTCGGTTCGTGTCTTTTGGTCTTCGCCCTCGGTTTCGGGCCATTGTCTTTAATATTTGCTCAGCAATTCTCTCGTTTCGTCGGGCTCTTTCTTTTATTTCCAACCGCCCGCCGGGTAAGTGTCCTTAAAGCAGCAACCCGACTAATAAATTATTTTATGAAAGTGTTAACTTGGCGAATTTCCGCTTTTCTTTCTCTTAACCGCTCCATTATCAACTAGGCCACTCTTTCTATACAAGAAATATCTGTATGCCATGAGCGACATCATAAAGTAAACTAATTAGAAAAGCTTTTTTGGAATTTTCACAAAGCTCAGCGCCTTCTTAACTGGGCTAAGACAAACAAATTTGTGGCTCTGAGCCGGATTTAATTGGGATTAGTGTCTATGCACGGAGTTCGGAGCTGGTGGGATGAGTGCGAGTTCCAAGGAATGCCCGAGGGTTGAGCCAAGTAATCAGGTGGAATATTCCCTGGGGCTGAAACAGTTACCTGTTCGAGTCCCAAAGGGCTGCAATGTTAATAGAAGTGTCCGGACTTAACCGTGAGTGATTGCCTTTCAATTAACATGTTCAATGTTTTGGAATTTCCCCACAAGGTTTCAAGCAGAAGTAGGAAATCCTTTCATTTGGTCTTTAAATAATTGCTTACTGACTTTTGAGGAAGATTTGAACTATTTTCTATTGATTTCTTGCAGTTGTTCTTGAGTTAACCAATGCTTTTGATGCCTTTAAAGATTTATTATGGGCACTGTAAATTAAATTAAATTAAAGCATTTATTTCGAAAGAACTTTTATCCATTTAATCAAATGCCAAAAAACGAACAAATTTTAGAATTCTTAAAGGGTTGTCCTGCCTATTTACTTGCTAATTAAATTATCTGATTAGCGTGTAATGATTTTTGGAACCTTCATCATAGTTTTTTTAAAGTTAAGTTATCTTTTGGTTCGTTAATCTGCTAAATTAATACCACCAAAGGTTTATTTTTTTATCATTCAACAGGAAGATTTTAAACTTTAAAAAACCTTCTATTACCCATATCCTTCTTGCAAATTCGCAACGTTTGTTTCTCTGTACGTCCGATTGGAATGCCGATTCTGCTTAACCCCTCGTTGTTTGACCACGAATAGAAGTGGACGTATGTGGTACCATGCCAAATCCTGTCGAAAATCCCCAGTTCCCAGCTCACTCCAATAAATCGCACACCGAAGGCAGTCCCGACACCGTAATAAACATGGATATTAGGCTTGGCCCCAGAGCAAGAGTTAAGCCTCTGCAGCACAGAAACCTGCAACATAAATGGGGATACATATATGAGATGGGGATATGGCAGATAGCATAAGCAGATCGGACCAAAAAAGCTGGGTGCGACACGTACACATGTTGCAAATGCGCGCCTAATTAGGACCGGGAGAGGTGGCTAATGGTCGAGTTGTGTGCATTGTTTTGCCATTTGGGCAGAATCGAACTGAAATGGGATTGGCAGAGAGAATAGTTTTGCGTTTCTTTTTTTTTTGCCATTCAATGGCCAGCACAATGGTTCGCAGCACAGCTTCCTTTTTGTCTGGACATTCCAGTTGGCTTGGTCTTCGATTGGCTTTGGTTAGCTTTTTTGCTTTGATTGGGATTAGGGGTGCTACGAATTATCGGTTCATTGTATCGTATTGAGGATGAAGGGGAAATTCAATGGGAAGATTTATTATTATTTACAATTCGAATATTGATATCTAAACTAGGAAAAGCAGAGTAGATTGATAATATATCGATATTCATGCCAGTTATTCGTTATAATCAATTTTTAAAGAACAAATGCGATATTTTTTGATATTTTAATTTTGCATATACGATAAAAACTACATTATCGATATAATATTGATAAATATATATTTGTCGATATAACGTATTGGAATTTTCCTCTACATATACATTCATAATTTGAACACTACCGAAGCTTGGTTCCCTTTAACTTATTATAATATATTTATCGATTTCTTGAAGCTACGACCAATATTTAATATGATACCAATGACGCTGCGATTTTCAATTGACTTTCAACGCCCCATTTGAATCGATTTATCAATACCGATGGGTTATCCTTGGTGTATGCTCATTCCTAATAGAGATTCATTGGGATTCATGGCAATTCGGGCGAAGAAAGTCAGGCCCAAAGGAGGCAGCAATTTGTTTTCCTCTTTTCCGCCTCACAGACACACTCGCATCTAATAATCAACTGGGCGTGGATTATAGAGGTCCTGCTAGTATCGATGCCTCATTTAATTAACGATTGCCACACAGATGGAGAAAGCTGGCGAGGGAGGGAGTCTAGTGGATGAAAATGCTGATGGCAGATGGAGAATAGTCCTGCATCCTGTTCATTACATTTGCTCATGTTTATTCAAGGGGTGTGTTGCGGGAGTGTGCGTTTGTCCTTAACAGGTGCTTACCATGTAATCCTGCGTGATGTATTCCAATTAGATGCGAAAGCATCTTGGCTGCTGCCCGAGTTCAAAGCAATTAATTCTATATACTTGAGCAGCCATCAATCTCAACCCCTCATCTCTGTTTCCGTTTATTGCAGAGCAAATTTGGGCCACTGAATTGGACTTTCTTGTGATCAATCGACGCAATTTGATGGCCATGTCAGTGGTGGGACCCACACCCACAGTACCATCCTCGTCCAAACAACAGCACCACCAGCACCAGTCCAGGCTAAACCTAACCGCAACGAGTTTGGAGCAGGACGAGGAGGACTACTTTAACGATACCATGTTCACGGCCCTTCAAGGAAAACAGGTCCCATTCCCGGGCCCGGGTTCGGGTGTCGGGGGCAATAACAACTTGTTCGACCTGCGACCCGACAAGTCTGCTGCCGGCGGCAGGAAGGCGGCCAAGACAACGGCTACGACCAGGACAACTTCGACCAAACTGGAGGCTGGCAGGGGCCAGTACTTTGAAGTGCCCGATTTAATTAATCAAGATATCGACGAGGAGGAGCGCCAGGAGCTCGAGGAGGCCATGCGGGGCGACAACGACGACGACGTCGAGGCGGAGTTGGACCCGGATCCGGATGAGGGCACCGTCATCATGCCCGACTTCGATGAGTTGCCGCCAAAAACAACCGCTGGTGGCAACAAGTTGAATGTGGAAAACTGGCAGACGCTGGGAACCCTCGGAAAGGAGAAGAGCACGACCACCACCAGCACCACTCCTTCCACAACAACCAGTACAACCACAGCCACCACAACCACGACGGCAAGGACAACTACAACAAGTAGCAGCACCACCACCACAACCACGACAATGAAACCTGCTGTGATGCCAACCAGCCGACAGCCCCATCATCACGGAAAGACAAGGAAGCACCACAAACACCACAACAAACAGAGGCAGCAGCCGCAGCAGCAGGCACCGCGTCGCCACCACGTGGCCTCGCACGAACAGGCGATCCTCGAAAGCTTTCCGGAGGAGGAGACCACAACCCGCGACAGCAGCATCCACCGGGTGAAACCAGAGGTCCTACCCGAGGTGGCCATTCCCTCGACACCCGTCTCCACCTCCAACTCCAAGATAATAGCCATTAAGCCAAAGAACCAGAAGCGGAGAATCACGAAGAGGGCAGCCGGAGTGGAAATCGAACCGGAGTACCTTCTCGGCGACACCGCCATAAGTTCCAGCGAATTTGTGGCCAAGTCCAATGAGGATGAGCCGGAGGAGGGCGAGGACTTTGAGCTGGAAGATAGCGACTTCCAGGCGGTGCCCGCCCTGACTCCGGCTCCGCCGACGCTGCCACCTGGCAAGGGAGCCGGGCAGGACTATGTCCGGCTGGATGGCTTTGCCGGAATGCTGCAGCTCTTCTTTGGCATAGACAAGCCCATCGATGTGGCCATATTCTCGCAGCCGCCCAGCGCGGAGTTTGTGAATCTGCTGTGTGCCCTGCTGGTCTGGTCGGTTCGCTATCCGGCCGTTTTCTGGAACACCTCCAAGGCCTTTGCCTGTGTTTTCAGCCTCCAAATGGTGGTGGCCGCCCTTGATATTATCCTGGGCTATGTGGGCGTCTCCAATTTGTACAAGCTGCAGATCTACGCCGAGGCGATGCCAGTTCATCAGCCGGGTCTCATTCTGAACGCCGTGGTCACCCTGGCTCTGTATCTGCTGGCCACCGCCTTGGTGGTAGCCTCCTCAATGGTGATGTACTTGTACGGACACGGACGCCTGGCCACGCGGATGCGGGATCGCTCGATCATCACGCTGAAGAGCAACCAGACCTGGATCTACTTTGCCCACTGCGCTTCCCTTTGCTTCGTCCTGGCTCTGGCGGTGGTGAAGGCACCGCTGCTCAACGATCTCAGTGCCACCTACAAGAACAACCTGCATTGTCCCACTTTCTTAGCGGGTGAGTAGTAGATGGAATTTGTTGAACAGAGTCTCAAGGAGATATTTCCCAAGTGTTATTTTTTTAATTTTAAGTAAATATATTTCTGGAAGGTTTAGAAATCCATTTATCAGAAATCTAAATTGTACAAGACACAATTTGAGATTTATTAGTTAGACTTTAAAAGAATAAAATAGATTTTGTACATACACTAAACATATAAACTCCGCCAAACTTACCATCGATTAAGGAACCTTGTGAAATCTGCATAACTTGATATCCAAATCAATGTGAACTAATATCGTGAAGTCTGTTTGTGGTCTGTTTTGTGGCCTAAGCCAATTAGCAGCCATGTTAAGACTTGAGCTTGGGGATGACCGGGCCTTAATCGCCGGGTAGATAACCCAAGCGCCCACCGTTGACACAAAGGCCGGGCGGCAAAGGTATTGAGTGTCACTTGAAGCGAGACAATCGAACTGCAGACTCGGTCCAATTAAGCTGTCAGACGCCTGCCTTAACCGAATTACGTCTCCTACTCTGCTTTCACATACACACAGAAAAAAAAGTATGTGAAATATTTATTAGACTGAGCTTCCTACAGGATTTAGGATACTCATATGTATTTTTTTTTACCATTATCATATAATGTTGAACTTTATTTCTTGTTATGTATACCTTTCACCACCACTGTCTCCCTTTTTTCCGTATTCGCAGCTCTCGTAGGGGTGACGCACCTGCTTCTGTGGATCGTCATCTGGCTGTGCCTCACAATCAAGCGGCGCTGGCACTTCAAGCTGCCGCCCCTGGACAGCTCCTACGGCGGTCTGCTGGGCAAGGCCAGTGCCCAGCCCCTTCTCATGGCCAGCGGCCAGCGGACGGGCAGCAACTCGAGCAGCAGTGGCTGCAACTCCACCAGCACCACGGTGAACGGGGGCGATTCCTCCAAGCCGGACATGATGAGCACGGCCACCAGCACGGAGCTGGGCATGGGAATGGGCGGAGGTGGCGGAAGCGTGGGTGGAGTCATGGGACTGGCTGCCCAAGAGGATATCTACTGGCCCAAGCTGACGCCCAGCTCGCCCAAGCTGAAGGTCACCTTCAACGAAGTTACGAGTACGTCTGATGATGTCCTACTAATTGGTGACCAAGAACAAACTGATGGCAAGCGGTAAAAAATCGTTTTTTAGATACAACAAAACAAAAAAAAATACAACCAAAGAAGAGCATTACGGGTTCGAAGCGCCGTACTCCGTACTCCGTACTTGTCCGTTCTCTTAACTCTAACCTTAGCAACTAGTTTCATTTAGTTTTCGTTCACACACACACACACTCAAACTGCACCACCCTCAAGACCACAAAACATAAGCCACGCCCTCTCCCAGCACCAATTTTCAGGAATTCCATGTGATTTTGTTTTCGTTCGTTTCCTAGACTGCTCATTTGTACTTTATCGGTGTGTGTCCTCTGCACGTCCCATTGGGGAAGCCCCCTTGTTTGAAAACTAATTGCCCAACACTAGTCATTAGTGCAGCTCACCTCATTTTCCCATTCTTTTCCAGCACTATTTTCGGTTTGAATATTTTCGTGCGTGCTTCTGACATTCGCCTCTTTTTCAATATTACCAACATTTTGCGTTATTGTTTCGTATTTGTTTGTCCACTAAAACTATTGTTCTAACAAAACGATTTATCTATATACATATATATATATAGTGAGACATGTATGTATAGAGGATGAAGGATAATGATGAGAAACTATTTTGTTCCGCTTGTCGCCTGTTTTTAAAAACGATTCTTTTCATTTCATTTTGTCAATTGTTTGATTTACTAGAAACTTAATTACTACTAACTCTAGCTAATTGAGTGTGGGCGAATTGTATTTCAATTAACAACTAAATTACTACTAAAAACAAATCGTTCGCACACTGTGTGTTGTTGTTGCCGATGTCGCCGTGTTGGCCTTGGTAATTTGTTTAACTAACTGGAAAACCATTGAACTAACACGGATAGTGTTGAAATAATTCAACGGGAAAGAGAACGAATTTTAGAAATATTAGTAAATTGCCTTAGCAGTTGTTATTAGCAGCGATACTTGAACCTTTTTGTTTACATTTTTAAATAAGAAACTCAATAGTCTTCTTAAATAATACCCAGCTAAAACGTTTAAAATAATAAATAAATATAAAATTAATTATTTTAATACTTACAGTTCCTTTAAATTTATGAAATTATAACTGTCTTCAGCCTAGAAGGATCTAAATAATTATTGATCTCTAAATCTAAAATGCTTGTAAACTCCCTAAGTCGTTTCTCTTCCCGGAGAACTGAAAGCAACCAACAGAAGGCGACAATCCCGTTTGATCCTGCCACTATTCCTAATCACTCTGTGTCATCCTTTAGCCATACGAGCCGTGGAGCCTCGATATGTTTTGCCAGTGCTTCGGGGGAAATTGACGACGGCGAGTACGCGACACTAAGAGCAGCAACCGCCGGCGCCGTCGTGGGCATCACCATGGGCAGCATGAAGGGCGGTGGCGGCGGCATCACCTCCACCTCCGTGGGGATCAGTCTGCTCCATCTCTCTGAATACGACGAACTGCCACCGCCGCCGCTGCCATCAACTGCTAACCATCAACAGCAACGGCATGCCCAACATGCCCACGACTATGCCAACCTCAGCGGCTTGGGCGGTATCAGCGACGATAATATCTCCGAGGAGGGCAAGTTGCTGGCCTGCGTGCGCGACGACAGCATTACCTATGCCTCCACTAGGGACCTAGAGCCACCGCATCCGGCCGCTTCACAGGCACAGCCACCGCCTCCTCCGCCGCCGCTGCCCGTCAAGGGTGGGCCCATGCCGCAGCCGCCGGCGTTGCTGCCCCACCCAGGAACAGTCATCTATGGACGGGCGCCCCAAGCCATGCCAGAGATGATGCAATTGTCGCCCGAGCACCACCCCAATCCACTTCAGCATTCCCTGCAGCACCAACAGCAGCAGCAGCATCCTCTCCAGCCGCAGCAGCAGCAGCTGAAGCAGCAGCCGAGCAATCCGCACCAGCATCTAGTCAGCCCCTTGGCTCCGGTCACGGTCGCAGTTCACACCAACGAAGCGCATGTAAGTGCAGGAAGCTGGCCGTATTCCTATTGTGGTTTCCGAGATACTCTTTCGATGGCAAATGGGGATTGACAACTACATAGTCAGACAGGTTTAAAGTCGGAGGGATATGAAAAGGACTAAAATCAATTTAATGCAGGCTCTCTTTTTCATAGAAGTTTTATCTGCACGTTAATGTAACAAAAATTACTGCTTTATAGTAATTCACAGATTATTTTTTTTATTTTGCTCAGTGATCACACATTTTACTTAAACACTCGAACAATAGTTACAAATTGCAATCAAAGTATCCATTCCAAACAAGTTTTTGACGTTTTTTTAAATCCATTTCATAGTTAGTTAGTCAATAATTATGTTACTTAGGCTTTAATTAATGTTGTTCTTTGGGGAAAATGCCTCACTATGTTTTCCTATTTTTAGAGTAATAATTATAGTTCATTGCCCCGAGAAATTGTAGTTTTGTATAACTTTTAACGGGTATTTAGACACCATGGAAAATGTTTTGCCTTTTACAAGTATTAAGGGGTTTCTAGACATCGCTGCAGATTCTTAGTTTTGGATACTTTTAACCTTTGAAAAGATGTTCATAATACATAGCTTCAAAAATTTTTTTTTCTTTTATAAACTCCATCATCCATAAGGATAGTCGCATTAAGCTTTTGGCGATTATGGGCTTTGTAGAATTGTCTGCCAGATTTCCCCTTTACAAAACAAAAAGAAAGACACAAACCGTCTCGTAGGGTATTCACTTTTAGTGCAAGATACTGTGAATAATTTTGTGCTGTTGTTCGTGATTTGCATGTGGTATTGTGTGGAGGGAGGCGCTGCGTTGCCATGTAGGGGCGTGTAGGATGTCACGCCCTCGGCAGCAGCCCCGAGATTTATGTTTGCTGTTATGAGACAGCATAAATCAGTGCCAGGGCCACAGACAGCGACATGGATTGGGGGATTGGACTGGGTGACGGCGACAGTGTCCGAATTAGTGCTCCACTTGATGGATGGCCCGAACTGTGAAGGGTGCCCAGACTGGCCCCCGATTTGATTTGACTTGATTTCGTTTTCACTTGCAGGCCGGGCCCAACTGAAGCAGAGCCCCGCCTCCCTAAATCGCTCATTATCCCAGCCGCTCCTTGACCACTTTCACTGACCTTCCGCTCTCTCTCTCTCTCTGTCTCTCTACCCCTATTCCCAGATCGCCTCCAGTTCCACACCCCGCTGCCTGCGCCGCGCCGACTCGGGCGTTCCCAACGAGGCGTTGACGCCTCGCAGTGACACCACCTCCACCACCGAGAGCACCAACACCACCTCGCCGCCGGAGCGCGCCCCCTCCGAGTCCTCCAGCGGCGTCCACTCGGGCGAGGAGCGTGAGCTCGAGGTCATCATCCGGCCGCGGGCCACCAGCAAACCACCACCGCGTCCCCCACAGCCGCCGATCCAGGAGGAGCCCTACGGTCGCTGCACGAACATGCGTATGTCCAGCTTCAACGCCGATCCCCCCGCCATTCCGTCGGCGGTCATCAATAGTGCAACGCTGCCGCTGCAGCGAACGGTGCCCGAGCAGCGGTTCGACTACACGGCGCACTGCAGCACGATGCCATTGCCGGTGGGCTGCCACAGCCAGCAGCTTGCCGGGAGCGGCGGCTATGCCTCCACCTCGGCGATGACCAGCTCCATGGGTGGCGGCGGCATGCCACCGCCACCACCGCAAGTGTCCAGCTTTAAGACGCCCAGCATGCACTATGCCAACGCCGCTGTGGCCCTGGGCAACGGCAACAACAACGGGATCAGCAACGGGAACGGTAACAGCGGTGGCCAGCCACTGCACACCACGCTACCAAATGGGGTGCGATACTCAAATCCGCACTTCCTGCGCCGCCTGCCGCACGTGACCAAGGCGGCGGAGTCGCCGTACGGACACCTGGGCTACGGCGCTGGCCACCACGCATTCGCTAAGTTGCCACATGAGACGCATCCCACCATTCCGGAGGATCGCGATTCGGCCAACTACTCGATGGCCTCGGACCAGGACTGTGGACTGTATGTGACGGCCCAGCTGCACTAGGATGGGATGGGAGGATCCTTTTCCAGGCCCAGCTACTACCTACTATAACCTTAGATTCATAGTTTTGCAATCCTGATGGCACTACGACATACCCATAAGCTTTGTTCTCCATTCGTGTTCCTTTACGGACGCCTTTCTTAAATTATTACCTTATCAAAAGTCCCAACCCCCCTATGTAAGCAATTGTTTTGCCAAAAACTTCAACTGGAGCATTCCGGTAAATGAATTAATCATCATTTTTGAAGTACCCGATGTAGCAAGAATATTTTAAAAATATTTCATGCGAGATTTTACAGATTCCTGGGTAAGGAAAACCCTTTTCTTTTACCAAGCACTATTATTGGGTAATTGTGACGAGTTGCACACGTGTTGTAGTGAAATTGGAGCTGAAGTTCTATAGCATTAGGATCATGGAATGTCGTAAGCCCTAACCCCTAATGTTCTAAGTTCGCCTCTCGGTTTTTGTACAGCTCCGGGCCCCCAAGAGACGCCATACCAAATCCACTAATCTTCCAAAGGATCAGCTGGTTACCGAATCAACCTTCATTTGCTTTGCCCAAACGATGATCCACTCAAGAATGTAGCACAAACTACCACTATGAAGACCCACGCAGAAAGTTTACCACTTAACTATATCTACATCTAAACTACACCTACATACATCTACGGCTAAATCGAAATATATATTTATATTTATGACTATATGCTATGCTCGTATACAATGTGTAAGATAATAAGCTAATCGTGTTTAAGTAATCATTGTAAACTAAAGTTTATCATATCATATATGAATGAATATCTATAGATAAGTGTAAGACCCTAACATATACAAATTAATCTGAAAGGAATAAAATATCATAGCTCGATCATGTGCAAGCACTCAAAGTATTTTCCCCTAAGCAATTTCTCTTATCAAACCGAAGAAAAAAAAGAAGAAAAAACAGAAGGAACAAAAGGCATACGAATTTAAGCTGCAATTCTATGGTTTTTACTGTAAGGATACACTGTAAAATGGCAAATCGTAATTTTATGGCACTAACTAGCCAACAACACGTTATGCTTCTTCAGCTAGTCGGCATAGATGACAGATACCCAGCAAGGCTTTTGGCAAATGTACGAGTATTTTCTATGGTCTCTCAACGCTTACTGTTTAAGATGAATGTAAAATGTAATGTAACAAAGCGACAATATGAATATTATCTAATGTATGATACTAATGACTACTATCCACGGCCCATACATACATATCTCACATGCACAAGACTCTTGACCTTGGACTTCCGCACGCTGGAATGTCTGAACACTCCAATACACCTGCTTATTAAGTTTTATTTATTGTGCCCATGCGTAAGTAGATAAATATCTTTTGGATCGGATACCATCTATGGGATTAGAGAGTTTGATTTATCTGATAAAGTCGGACTTAAATAGACCATATTCCAGGGTATAGCAGATATGAAACAATGACAAGATTCCCCTGAATATCGGTTGCGCACATTCTATAGAGAGCATTCGATACACCGGTCGTATTTATTTTCGTTATAAAGACTGATTAGTAATATAATACATTTCGAAATGCACTCCCATCACAGAATTTTTTTTAGAAAAGATCCGGAAATAGCTTGAGAAATTCATAGCAATGATACGATAGAAGATAGGCCATAAATATGTATAGTTTAGTATGTCGTCATTAACTTGGTTCCTTTGTGAAACGCACAAAACTAAACAAAATATCAGCAGCTAAAAAACAAGCAAACAACTTTTGTAAGATAATTTCGAATCAATTAATGATTTATTCATAGGAAATATCCAAAAGAAGTACTAAGTAAAAGTAATCAATTAAAACTTATTTATTAACCTGGGTTAGGATCTTTTCTGCGCCAGCGAGAAAAACCTGTACATGAAAATAAGGTTGAACCCAATACCCGTATGGCGGCGCATGCATCTAAAAACATTTATATTTAAAATTATAAATCAATAAATGTTTAAATTATTTATATATACAATATACGGATTAAATGGTTTATCAATGGTAAATAAAGAAATACCACCGCTTTATGTAAAACCCCAACGGCAGGCGTCTTTTACTTCGGGCGGAAAGAAAATACATTTTTTGAATGGTATGCCGTTCCTGACAATTAACTATCTTTTGGCCTATTTTTATTCCCTTATAGGGTATTATAATTTTAGTAAGGAGGAGTCACAACTCTAGAAAGCCTAGATGGGCTCGCAGGGGCTCTTTTGGCAAAAATGTCTCGATGCTGCGATCTGGAGATTGCAACAACAATTCTTGTGTGACTTCCGACAAACTTGAACTGTCTGGCAATTATGTTTCGTACCGACGCCTGCTATAAGGTATATATATATTCTTGATGATCATAAGCAGCTGAGTCGCAAGCTAGTCCCTTACATTTGTATCCATCTGAATTAAACTTTCCAAATATCCTCCTTTCTATTCTCATTAGTATATAAGGCGGAATAGCCAAGATCGGATGACACTATCACATAGTTGCATGAAAACTATCCTGAAATTAAAAAAAAAGATCTATTGGATATTATAGCTTAGTGTTTGTTCGTCCGTGTGATACAAAATATCTCTTTTTGTTTTAAATTTTTTCCAACTTCCACCCTTGAAGCTCACGAAAATCGTATAAGCAAAGAGGATAGAACTATATATATATTCATATATTTTTACTATTCGGTATAAGTAAGCTTATTGACTTCATTTTATGCTTTGTATTAGAAGTACTAATGTGTTCTGAAGTCACATGGCTCCTTTGTATTTAAAATAAGTCGCGAATAATCCATAAATCGAATACTCTGTTCACGACGACGCATAGTCACAATTAGTGCAGGCTCCAACTCCATTGGCATGGTGTCGGCAAGCTCATCCGAACCACTCACTCTATGGATGCAGAATGCGCTTGGTTTATCCTTAAAATATCTAATGAATTATTGCAAAATCATATACTATTATTTTGCCTTTTGTCGTTTCAAACTTTTTGATTTAAAACCAGGTCATAATGGTCTTGTTCTTGTATATAATACGATGTTTTTGGGCAGTTTCAACAGTTCCACAGTTTAGGTGTCCTCCTGTTTCTTATGTTTTAACAGAGTCTATGGATTTCAGGGTGTCTTCTGTGTGGCAAGAAACCGCGCCAGGTGGTTGGTATGGTCGAAATCAGTAATAATTGGCATATGGTAAAATGGTTTCGGTTACTACCAGTATCCAGTATCCAGGGGAAGCCTGTAAACAATACTTAAGAGATTCATGCGAACTCCCAAATTCAATAAAACTCGGTCTTTTGCTTTATTAGAAAACAATTTTTAATGAATTTCCTTTTGTTTTGTTCTTTAAATGTTGTTGGTTTTCATTAAATTTTCTCTTTAGTTTTAGTTTTACACAATTCAAGTTTTTGTGTTCATCAATATTAATAATGCTTTTCCGCAATTTTTAATATAATTTTAGTTTGTGTTTTTATTTTTTGTTTTTACATATTTCTTTCACAGTTTATTGTCGTTTCTCGACCTTCGATTGTTGTCGAGATATTAAAATACAATATAAGGTGTTCATAAGGGCTCTCAGCGAGAGCGCCTACCGTCGCCTTTTAATCAATTTAGTTCAACATTTGCAATAAATGATATATTCTCGTGTTGTTGATCTTCTTGTGTGTATAGTGTAATTACGTAGCCTGTCATTCAGATTGAACTTAGTAAATAGCATTTTGTTTCTTGTATTGGTTGCCATTGAAATAACTTGCCATAATATATCATTTGCGTCATTAACATTTTCTATATGCTTTTGCCTTTGTCTTTGTCTTGGGGGTGACTTAAATGTATCGAATTCTATAGGAATCCTAATTAGAATTTCTTGTCTGACTTTATGGTAGAAAATGCCCTTTACAAAATCCTCGATCTCAGAGTTTCAAGTGCGTTCTATAATTTCTTATAAATTTCTGCTATTAAATTCACAAGCCAATCGCTTTCGAAAAGGGCATTTCGACATCGACCCTGCCAAGGTTTGTAGTATTTCTGTTCTTCCTTTAGCCGGTTTTCGGATTTATCAAAGCATTTCTGAATGATTGCTTAAGGAGAGCAGTGGAAACAATATAAAGGTAGAGATAGAGAGAATTTGTTATAGTAAGAAAAGTTCTTATGGGGCTCGTGAGAAGTTGTGGAGTGTACAAATCTGATTATCTATAATGTATGCATGTGTATCCGTACATATGTATGTTCCTCTGATTCCTATATCGTATAATTAGTTTCTGGAAACCTCGCTGGTAGTTTAACTCTTCCCAAATATCTGAAGCGCGATCTCTTCCTTTTCGATGCCCGATCAGGTTCTGTTGTTGTTTTGCAGCAACATTTTGAATGCATTTTCCCCGTGTCCTGGCATTTCCTTACGTATCTCTTAGTTGTTTATCTCTGATATAGGAAGCTGTTGCTTGGATGGATATGCACATGTCAATATATTATTTAACTCTGCCCCAAAATGTGTGGCGGGGTACCTTGTGATGCATATCTGCTGCTGTGTGTATTTGAATGAATGGACGGAAAGGTTCAACTCAATATCCGTAGCCATGAGTGAAGGAAAAATTAACGTGTACTAAACAACTGGATAGGAACAATAGCTAAGTGTCGCCTCTCATATACATATCTGTCCCCTGCCCTAAGTCCTTATGTATATATAAAAGTAACTGCTCCAATCTGTCATCCGTCATTTGTCATTTGTCATCTGTCATTTGTCATCTTCTGTCTGTTTTTCGTCTGCAGGCCTGTGATATGTTTGCTGAAAGTGATCATCCTGACCGGGAATGCATTGCAAAATGTTGCCGCAAAGAACGCCAGAAGTATCGCAAACCAAGATGCAGTAAGTTGCAAACTATTTCTCCCATTTCCATCTATGCTAATGTACGTGTACGTGTATCTTTGGCAAGCAGGTAACGATTTTTACAGCTCACACTATTAACTTGAAGGTACTTGATGCGTTTCGAGGCAAGTTTGATTGGAACAAAGGCGAAAAACGGATTCTATAGCGGCTCTAAAAGCGCGACCAAGTGAAGCGAGGGGGCTACAACGAAATCGCGGTTTAGTATTATGCATATAGGAAGATAGAATAAATTATATATCCTATATGTCTGCCTCAAATATATGTGTGTGTCCTCATCGATGACGGCAAAAACTCCTGCATTTTGGGGTGACTGCCGAGTTTTTGACGTGTTCGCAGAGGCTAATCAATAGCTATAAAGCCTAAACTCGAAAAAGCGGTTGGCGGTAATCGGAAATCGGGTATCTGTTATCGGTTATCCGGATGTGGCATGTATGTATGTATATGTAACGTGTGAGGACTCTCTATGTACAGCTTAAGTTCAGATTTTGCATTAATAAGTTAAACTTGATCATCTCTCCTCATCCCTGGTAAATAATTTTGTTTTTTTTTTCGTTCGATTAATACATATCGCATATCTCGCTTCTTCAGTTACCTAAACTTAAGCTTTAACTTTAGGTTTCGGTTTCATCGATCGTAAGTTAGGCTTATTTAAGTGTTAGTGGTTCTTTGCTTGCTTAATCATTAAATATATTTATGTATATATCGATTTATATATGTATGTATATATACTTAAATAACTCCCTCTCTGAAAATCTATAACTCCTCATTACCGATTTAGATTTAGCTATTTAATCAATAAACAATTTATGTCCTTAAGCACTTGAACTTTCTCCACCTTTTCCATTGATTCTGTTTCTGTTTTTTTGTCGATTTTCGATTTTTGTTTTCTTTCTTTTTTTGTATCTTTTTATCAATAATAGTTTTAAGTAATAATAATCGTAGTAATCGTATTACGCAAATAATAGTGATCTTAGGTGTGTAGTAAAAATTATTTTAAATATGCATAATTTACAAGTATCCTTTTGTCAAATGTTATCCTTTATATATGTGTACATGTATATATATAGACGTCCGTTACATCTATCTTGTATCTGCATTCCGAAGTTACGTTTAACCGCTCGGCTTGTGTTCTTTGTTCTCGGTTCATTTAAATGCATTTGTTTTCATGACTTATAAAAATTAGATATCCTTCCATTTCCATTTTTTGTATTTCTTTTTTGTTAGGTTTCCCTTTGCCGGCGAATAGAAAAAACTGATGTGGACTTAGCCTAGGCCAGCAACATGCCGAATGGGGATCGGGCGGCATCCTGGGACCCGCTGCTGCAGGCTGACCTTGGTCCTTTGCTATTTGGCTGCAAGGCTGGCAGCTCCTGCCAAGGGTTACTGCAAGGATACGAAACGATTAGCGTGCGAGCTCAAAGATGGGTGATCTGGCGGGTGTTGTTAACTGTTTTCGAAACGGGCAAAGTGGATTAGTAGCGGCTTTGAGTTTTCAGAGTATTTACTGGGGTTATTTGTTTTCTGTGTGTGTGTTTTTTTTTTTCATTTCGCAAGTGTGTAAAATGGCAAAGTGGCGGAATGTCTTGTGACTAGAGCGCTCTAGAGAGTAAGCTGGATTTAAGTTGGTTAATTGGTTGGTGCACTTACTGAATTCAGTTCAGTTTCGAGTTCTCTTGAATTGAATTGTGCTTGGGTGCTTAAAGTGTTTTCGTTGTTGTGGTTGGAATAGAAAGCGTTGTGGTGCCTGTTGGTTTTGGTGTTGGTAGTGTTTCAAACTGTTATTCGCCCGGCTCCTCCATTATGACTGACTCGCCGGCCCAAACAATCGGACGACCCTGGTGTGGTGGTTTCAATATTTGTTGTTGCATTTGTTTGCTTTCTTTTGAAAAAGTTTTATAAGAGAGCTAGGCCTAAGCATACTTATTCATTAAACTAGCCAAGATTTGCCATTTTATTATATAGTATGTCGATAAGAATGCAAATGTTAGTTATAAATAGTATGTTAACAAAGCTAAATCAAACGGTAGTGATTGTTTTCTAGAAAATAATGGAAAGCAAGATACGGGAAGTTTGCCTGGATTAGGGATGTATGTATACCTCACAGGAAAAAAAATCGAAAATATCGTCAAAAATACCGCTCTCCATATCATATCGAATTTTCCTTTATATTGCTTAATCGATGTTTAAAATATTTAAATATATATCTTAACGTATTAACGTTAAGATGTCGACATAATTGACAAAATTTCAGAATTTTATTTATTATATTTAAAACATCTTTCAAGCCTAATTCGATATATCAAAAAGAATATAGATTTATCATAATATCGATATATATATGGATCATCGCGACAAATATAAATTCAGTAACGATATATCGATATTTTCTGCCATCCCTAGGCCGGATCGTAAAGAAAAAGGATTCGAGATGGATACGGGATAAGGGGATCTACGCATGCACTAGGAAAATGCTAAGCAGAACGATTGTATGGTTTGGTTCTATAAACTTAATTTGGAATTTTATTGGATTGTATAGTTGGGGATAGAGAAACATACCTATATGAGTATTATACGAGTCTATGTGAAAACTACGTTGAGGCAACGGTAACGGTAACGGTGATTTATGGTGACTTGCAAGAGGTTAATTTCACTTTAATTTGGTTTGCAATTTCGTTAGGCTTTTGGTTTGCTTTTGATCAACTTTTCATTCTTTTTTTTCAGTGTACAATGCGAATTGTTGTTCTACTTTGCCACTTGTGGTATATATTTTGTGTATGTTTTCGTGTGGGCTTATCAAGCTTTCATTTACAAGGGTGCTTATGTGTATGTATATTGCTAACTAAAAACGAATGCTTTGATGTTTATTATTAAATCGATTGAGTTTCGGATTGGTTATTCTGGTTCTTTAAACTGAGATCTTTTAAATTCAACATTTGTATCTACAAAACTGCATAGCTCTTGATTTTCTGAACAAAACGTGGAGCTAAATACTACAGAAATATATGTTTTGTGTATTTTGCTTTTTAAATATAATGCAAGTGTATTTGTTTTTTTTTTTCTATTTATAGTTGTTTTTTTTATAGGTTTCTTGTACGTTTTGAGTTTGAAAGATTTTGTATTTAGTCGATTTTTAGTTCGCTTTAATTCTAGAGTTTGAGTGAGTCGAGTGAGGCTATGGATGAGCGCCTAGAGCCTAAGCCTATATTAGTGGGACAACTGACCAGTGAGGTGGTGCCAAAGAGCTTGTACCAGCCGATCACAATGTTCGACAGATTCAGATCGTCGAGCATAATCTGTGCCACGCCCATAAACACTTTCTTCTCGATGCGCCCGTAGTCGCCCCACACGGTAATCTAAGGAGAACGCAAAAAGTTACATCTGTAAGGGTTTGGGAAAAACAATGGAACTTACCTGTAGGATGCATCCGGTGTAGGACTGCTTGAACACCAGCTGCTGCTGGTACAGTGGATCCAGAGTGCGTCGCGCTGAAGAGGTCTTCATCTTGTCCACACAGCGTTTTCCCGACACTAAGTAGACTTTCACATAGGGAGCGGGCAGCATCTTAGACGCGGGTTTTTGCTAAGAAAAAGAGGAGGGAAAGTGTTAAAAAGGCGTTGCCAATATAAAAAAACACACATTAGGGATGAGAGAAAATATTGATAAATTGATAGTGCCGATATATGATAATTAATCGACATTCTTTTATAAATCGAAATTCGATAAATGTATACACTAATATGTAACATCTGCAATATGTGTGCGTTCTCTATATATCGGACTGTTCCGTAAAAGTAATTTTGAGAAATAAATAAGTTTATCCAGATGTTTTGAACATTATTTTAATATACTGATTATAATCAGTAAAAATACAAATAAATGAATAACATTGTTTGGTGTATTTCTATTGATAATACCTATAACATCAATTTAAATGCGACATTTATCGATATTATAAATTTGTAATAAGCTTAAGGACATTTTCTATTTGTTATTGATTGCGATATACTTTTTTATTTTATATTTATCATATATCATATAGTTTCATACAATATTTATGTCGGTTAAAAAGGACAAATAAAGAACATTAAATTTGTTTTGATTATATTTATATTTTATCGATTAGGCAAATCGGACTTTTCATCTCGATATATATCTATCCCTACAACAATTGCTAGTGTACTTTACCTGTAACCCTCTAGCTCGAATGACCTCCACCTCCAGAAAGCCCTTCTGGTGGCACAGCGACAGCTGGATGTCGCCCAGCGAGGGAGCTCCCAGCACCTGGCGGCCCACGAGCTGGCCGGGCCCCAGGCCATCCACGAACTCATTGAGGGCACCATCATTGCGTAACGAGGGGGAGAATCTACATATTGGTTGGGGACGGGTTTTGGTCGTGGGGGTACATTAAAGAAATCACTTTAGTACAGCTTTTTAGGCAGAGTATCTTGTATCATCTCTCATCTAAATATTGTTAAATTAGATAACATAATTTACACAAAGAAAGGTTTTTGTTTTTTTTTTTTATAAAGATATAACTCTTTATACACAGGGAGTTGTAGAAAGACAGTTAATGTTGTATAGTTTCAGTTGGTGGTTGCGACTGCAACAGCTGTGGTCTGAAATGGTTCAGTGTGTTTTTGGGTGAAAGACGGAGTTTTTGGAGGTGATAGTGATACGAGTGACAGTGATACTTAGTGGTGGTGGTGCGGAGGAGATAGAGACAAGTGGAGTCACAGTTCGATGGTGGCATGCAAGTGTCATTTCGTTCCGGGGGTTGGCAAAGGTGCAGTAAAAGTAGGTCTATTATATAGTTTACGTTAATCAGCTTCTAGCAGAATCCTTAGACTCATAAAGATAGAAAGAGCGGTATCTGAGTGATCCTGTTTAAGATTTACTTCTGTTTTTAATTCTAGGCACTGTGAGTGCTCGCTTAAACTAGACTCTTTATTTACACACACATCGAGAGGTGAGATTAACTTTCTTATATACATATACATATTCATTTATATATATATATATATAGATATATATATACTATTATTTATAGATATTGCTGAAAATCATAGGTGTAAAATAAGGCTTAAAAAATTACAATTTGTACACATTACATGACAGAAAAATACACAAACAAGTCGAAGAATCAAACGGAAATTAAGGAAAGGATGGAAAAGTGGAAAACACTTAGAGAAAAAATGTACGCAAATGCAGGCTCGCTTTCAACGGTTTCAAGGCGCACGCACACAGACAACGATTAAAGAGAAAGAGAGAGAGAGAGTTGCAGGATGAAATGGTCGGAAAGAGTTATAGATGGGATCGCCACACAGATTACCATATACAAAAGCCAATGGAAATATAGTTCAGGTTTAGTTGGACAGTCGGAGAGAGAAGAGAGAGTCAGAGAGACAGAGACAGAGACAGTGACAGAGGCAGGCAGAGATTTAGTTTATCAGCCGGAAAAAGGTATATTGGTAAGGTTGCTATGGCCGAGTGCCATGCGGGTGCGATCGGGAGACTTACGATGAGCCTTCGGAGCTAGAGATCGAGTGAATGCTGCCGGCACTATAACGCGTTACCGGAGGCACCAGCGGCACCTCCACCGACCGCTGGATGCTGCCCGCCGAGCCGCGCGACTGCCGCTGGTGGTATGGATGTGGTGGTGGTAGTGTGATATGGTGGTGACCAGCTGAGCTGGTCGAGCTGCCCGAGAACTGTGCCTGGTATTGCTCTTGTTCTGCCGGAGACAACAATACATATTTATACAGATGTGTGTGGGTGTGTGAGGGCGTATATACAGAGGGTTAAGGGTTGATCTGAACATTGTCTAAGATACTCCAGAGATTGCTAAGCCGTAATCCATATTTGCAAAGGTGTCTAAAAGTGCGCCATCTAATGTGATGCTGGTTTTCTCTTTATACAAACTGTAGCCTACTTATAGACTCGTAAATACTTGCTTAGAAATCTCTAGAGCTGCTAGGCTTAATGTCTAGGGTCCAGTTTCTTAATGAAGATTTGAACAGTTGGCTTTTGTCAAGTTTTAGATGGTTATTAAGAAAGTGAACCCTAAAGACCAGATTGGATTGGGCTTTTCTTGATTACGATAACTCAAAAGCGACGATGAAGGGTGAGATGAGATTACAACGCTGGATTCTCGACGCTGGGCTCTTGGAAAACGCAAAACCTCTAATAGCGAATACCAATCTGGGGATCCCCGAAGGAGCGACAAGATAGTGTAGAGTCGTAAACGGAAATATATATATCTGAATACAAAACTGAGGGGGAAATCAAACGAGTAAACGAGAACTGAATAACCATAAGGAACATAGATCATAGAGTACACACTATATGTATATATATATTTATATGTCAGCGAACAAATCATCAAAACTAGTGGCTTAACTGAAAACGATTATTGCAATATTTGAAGCTATTCTCTAGAAACTCAACCCGTTTGGTTGTGTGTCAAGGTTCTAGTATTCAAAAAGAGTGTTACATCGATGCTTTGGCGGTGATATTTACTGCACTCCTTTCCGCTATATAGTGTGCAATGCGAATTTTGTAGCTGTTGGCCAATTTTCGGATGAGTCTGGTTGGTTGGTTGTTGTTAATGCAGCTGTTTTTTGTTGCTACTTGTTGTTGGTAGTTATTGTTCTTGTGATCTATGTGTGTTGATTGTTGTAGTTGGAGTAGTTGTTGTAATTGTTGATGTTGAATGTCTGCTGACTTTCTGTGACAGAGCTCCCTGTGTATATACTTAGGTATCCGAATCAATTGCGCAAAACATAATCGAACTGAAGGAGAATCTCGCGGGAGGCAGATGATAAACATTAGTTCGCTGAGGGACAATCTCCCGGATCGTTCGTGGTATTTATGGACTCTGTATTTGGTTGGTGTATAAAGATATATATATATTTTTTTTAACTGCTCGACCGGGTGTGTTGATAGCTCCTTGATTACGCATAGCTCTTACCGCTTACCGCCACAAAACCATGGCTGAAGCCGGATCTCAAGCTTTAATCTTAGCTCAAGCTCTATGGCTAAGTTATAAGTATTAATAAGAGGCTGCAATATAGATTGGTAGTTGCTGGTATGTCGAGTACGGGTGGTTACGAGTATATTAAAGTATAGGCTGGCTTAACTCAATGCATGCAAATCGAAATCGAACTGAACAGAACGCTAGGAATATAAATGTTGTGTGGGTATTACAAATGGCATTAGCAATCGTACGGGTACGGGGGGGTTGGTTAGTAATAGTAAGTAGTAATGCGTCTACGAAAGTAAAATGCAATTGGGTGGGATGTTGCACAGCCGAAAGCTTTCCTCAGTGCCTGGCAATTTCGTGGAAAACTGCGGATGAGCAAAGCTTTCGTTGTGCCCCGCTTCGTTTCGGGGAAGCCCCTGCCTGGGGCATTCCCCTAGTAAGCCTAAAAATACGTATCGACTTTGGATTGTTTGTTGGTTTGGTTGGGTTTTTTTCTGGATCTGTTTGGTTTGCTGCGCCTGCGTTTTCAAGGTGGTCGAAAATAATAAATCAAGTAAACGAGGGAGGCGGATGGTTCGAATGCGGATACGGATACGGTTGCTGTAAGAGATTGTCATGCCTGCGAAGAGAGAGAGAGAGCTTTGGCTGAAGCTTTGGCAAAGAAGCGCGCGCGAAAGTCAGAGAGAAAGGACATGGGTGAGAAGCTCTTACATCTAGGGAAAGTGGTATACAATATCCTGTGTGCTGAGTGGGACTTGTTTTCGGGATGGGGGTACTGTTACCGACACTGTTAGTGATGGCTTCCTACTGTTACGGTTTCGTTTACGGTTCTGGGCCGACTAATGTTTATCATCTCAATAGACAGCGACAGCCTGGCTGACGCTTTTCTTCACTCAGTTTTTAGATTTTACTTTTTCGAATTCGACTCCTCCAAAAAGGCAACTCAAAACTCAAAAAGAAAGTCACAAAAACGATAATCAACCGAAAAGAACTGATAGCATAGCATAGAGAGCAGAGTAGAGTAGTAAGTAGAGTAGAGTATAGTAGAGTAGAGAGAGAAGATAGTTTTAGAGTAGAGAAAGTTGGACTTGTGCGCACCTTTCCCCGCCGGCGCCATCGCCGAAAAACTGCTCGATGGCGTCCGCCTCCGAGGACGAGCCGCGGGACAGGCCGCCACCACTGGCGGCGCCACTGGCACCACCGGTCCCGCTTAGCCCGCCGCCTACGCCAATGCCGCCGCCGGCGCCGCCGCTGCGCAGCTCGCGCGTGATATCGCCGGGCAGCACTTCTTCGCTGCGGTGCACCGTGAACGAGTTCTTACCCTTCTTTCCAAAGCCCATACGTCTTTTACGACCTTCGAGTATGGCATTTTACACAAAGTTTTAGTTTTCTCAGTTTACTATATATTGGTTAGTTGGGTTAACTTTGCTATGGTTATGGTAATGGTTACGGTTACGATTATGGTTAAGATTATGCTTATGAGGTTAGTAATCAGTAGGGCAACGCAAAATCGAATGGCAAAGCAATGGGGGAAGAACAGAAGACGAGATGAATTCGCTCTTCCGGTCACCTCCAATCGGATGAGCCGGGGCGAGCCTACGATGCTAATAACTGATGTCTCAACTGATTGACTGATTGACTGGCTGACGACTGATCAACACAAGGCAACGGAACGAGAACGTTAAACAAGCGCAAACAGAGAACGGAACTAAACGCCTACCTGTGGCCGACAGCTGCGAGGTGGAGTTGGACTTCTTGCCCATGCCGCTGCCGCCCTTGGGCGATCGCTCCTGGTCCACGGCGCCGCCCTTCTTCCGGTCAGTCGCGGTGTCTGAGAGGCTGCCATCTGTTCCGGGAGATTCATCGTAAATTGTTGTAAATAGTTTTATTTTTATTTAATAAAATAAATATATAATGGCATTCTGGAATAATAAGAACATGTCTAAAATAAAATATTCTGTTCTCAGATTTCAAAATCTTATACAATTTTTACGAAGCATTATGGGTATTACAACTTAAGTCATCCTAAAGATAGATACCGCTTTTAAATATCCGCTTTTCCTAAACATATGTCTGTAGATATGTAACATGGAATCTAATTTTATTCAAATATTCCAATATAGAAAATATTGATTTAAAATCGAAACGAATTGAGTTCTAATATTATTTGCAAACTAAAATATACTTCTCAACCTAAAGTGATGATTGAAATAAACTCAAGAAGGGTCTGAATTCAAATATTTGAATACAGTGAAGATTGAAATAAAATTGATAAATATTTGTATATCAATTAATTCCAATAGTCCAATTAATATTTGCCAACTTTAATATACTTTCAATATTATTTCTAATTAAAAAAAATTATTTGCACACCTTCATATACTTTTGCGCCCACAGTGACTAATAATTTTTCAATACTACAATAAAATTTGAACATTTTAATATATTGCCTTGCTCTTCCTTCAAAAGAGGAAGGAATGCCGAGATTTGTGGACTTCCCCGACTACTCACCGACTTTCTCTTCGCCATCAGCACCACCTCCGTCCGTTGACTTGGCACCGCCCGTCTCGTCGCCGCAGTTCTTGTCCTTGTCGTACTCGCTGAAGTCGTCGTCCAGCATGGCATCGATAGCATCCCAGTCGATGACGTCCAACGGAGCATCCGGGTCCGCATCCGCATCGGCATTTGCGTTCGTTGTTGTTGCGTTTGGTTCGTTCGTGTTATTTGTTGTTGTTGTTGTTGGATTTGTGGCAGTTTTTGTAGCATTTGTTGTTTCAGTTGTGGCAATTGTCGTTGTCGCCGCATTCGTTGCATTCGACGATGTTGTTGTTGTTGTTAATGTTGTTGTTGTATTTGTGATAAGATTTGTGCATGTATTTAGTGGGGGTTGTTGTTGTTGTGTGGCGTCAAGCGTCAAGTTGTTAACGTCATTGTTGTTGGTGTTCATGTGTTGTTGGTGTGGTGTTGGTGTATTTGTTGTTGTATTTGTTGATGATGGGACACGTTTGTTATTGTTGTTGATTTGGTTGGGTGATCCATGATGTTGTTGTTGTAGTTGTTGTTGTTGTGGAGGTGGTTGTTGTTGGGGATTTGCAAAAGAGGAAGAAGAAGCATTATTAGCATTAGTACCACCGACGACAAGATGCCCAGCAGCGGCAGCAGATGTGGCACCACCGCTCCCACTACTAGATTTCGTCAGCTGCTCCGATGCCATCATCGATCCGCTGTTGGCGGCGGTGCCTTCTTTCCCTTTTTGCCTAGCTGATTGTTGTAGTTGTTGTTGTTGGTTGTGACTTTGGCTAACACTAACACTACTCGCTTGGCTATTGTTATGGTTGGTGTAGTGGTTGCTATTGTGTGTACTGGTCGTGTTGTGTGCTCCACCGCTACCCATTCCGTTGCCGTGCTCCGCTCCCGCCGTTCCCGCTTCCAATCCTGATGATCCGCCCTCCATGGGCGAGAAGTTGTGCGCATTCTGGGCACTGGGCGGATGTGGCAAGTTCCGGCGACGCTTCATGTACGGCGCCGCCGGTCCGTACAGTTTCTGCTGGCTGGTGCGCTGCAAGTCCAGCGACATGTGGTGTCTGGCATCCGCCAGTCCGCGCTGACGGTGCGCCCCTCGGAAGAGAGACGGCGCCACCCCGCGTCTTGTCCAGCCCACATCTGAGTCATACATTATGGTCACAATCTTGTCGTCCGTTACCAAGAAGTGTGAGTGGCTCAGTGGATGGTTGGCGTCCACATTGGCGCCCATGTACGACTGACGGATATTCGTCTCTGATCCGTAGCGACGCGACATCGCTGACGTGGGCGAGTGCGCGTAGGAGCTGGGATGCGGATAGGGATAGTCCGCGGACGAGGGCACAACCTCGTCCTCGTACCGAATGCGTCGGCGACCCCAGCTCTTCGTGTGCAGATCGTCATAGTCGAGGGATCGAGACTGACCCTCGTGGAAGAGCCGCCGTCGCTCCAGCTTTGGCTTCTTTAGTATCGAAGTGGGTTGTGCCTTGGCCTCTGAGATGGGAACGGCGGCCACCAAGGCATCTTCGCTCAGCTGTCGGGACAGTCGCAGCACCGACTGTGTGGGTGGCGGCGGCGGCGTCGCCATCTGTCCCCTGGCCCTCCGATGGGCAGTCGGCGTAGGCGTGTGCACATGGTAGGTGGGCACCACACCCAGATTCATCTGCGGTCCCGTCAGCCCACCCAAGAAGTGCTGGTCCACGCACTCGCCGCACATGGCGGGATCTGTGGTGGGAGGCTCACTGCCGGCCCCGATGTAGGGATAGCCCATGGGCTGGTGCTGGGGGTGGGGATGAGCGTCCGCCAGGCAGCAGGGATCGGGGCAGGCGCCAATGGCTAGGCCTGCGGTGGCCAGGTGCAGGGTGTGGTGCGTGGATAGCACTACCGGCTGACTTCCGTTCTGGCAGTGGCTGCAGCTCTTGTCCAGGTGATCGCGCACATAGCCCACCAACGAGCTGGGTGAGGCTGTTACACCAGAGGCTACATGGTCGTGGGCATGGGCGTGAATGCCCGAGGGCGAGGAGCTGCGGAAGAGATTCGTGATGGGCGTGGTAATGCGCTTGAATTGTTCAAAGCTCGGCAGCAGCGGCAGCGGATAGGCGGCGGTGGCTTGTACGTTCGGTTTCTGTCCGTTGGGCCGTCGTGGTGGAAAGAGGTCGATGTCGATGGCGAATGGCGGTTGTGGTGGCAAATGGGGCGAGTAGTAGGCGGAGTGTGGATGCAGATGCGCATGGGGATCGAGTGGATCGAGTGGCGCCAGCGTCTCCTCGGCCACAGTGCCGGGTTCCACAAAGAACTGCTCCACCAGCTGGCCGCTGTTGGCGTCGGTCACCAGCACCTGATGCGGGCCCATTCCAATGCCGCCGGCGGAGATGGGCGGCGAATCTGCAGCCGCTAGGGCGGCCAACTGCTGCAGTTGTTCCAGCTGCTCCAGCAACACCATCTGCTGGGCACCACCGGACGGCAGATAGTCGCAGTCATCCACCTCGATGGTGTTGGCCCTGCCGGGCTCTGAGTGGTGCAGGCGCAGTCCGGTGATCGGTTCACCTGCGGCGCCGCTGAGGAAGCTGTTGCGAACGCCAAAGAGATTTCGCCAGTTGCGGGGGAAGCTATCGGTTATTGCGGCAACGGTAACGGGTGGTAACGGTGGTGTGGCAACAGTGGTGGGTGGTTCGTGGTTCGAGCACATTTTGGTTTCGAGGCATGCAGTGTTGGGAAATGGTTTAAAACGCAAACCAAACCATTACCAGTGAGACAGCGCTCGGCGTGTGGTGGGTTTTAGAGTGTGAGTGGCAAAGGGTGGGGTTCGATGGCAGGGTGGTGAGTTGTTGTTGAACAATCGGCGGGAGAGACATTCGAGGGGGAGAACGAACAGCGTCCGAGGTCAGCGTTCGGTTCGAGGTGAGTAGTGGTCACCAATGCGAGTCGAGTGTGAGTGTGTGTGTGGGTGGATTGTTTTGTGGTGTATTGTGACATGTTGTAAAATGTTGTTGAGTTTTGTGGTGAAGCGTGTGGTGAGCACAGCACGCGAGAGAAGCATTCAAACACAAACACAAAGAGAGTTCACGCGGCGAGTTGTTGATTGTTGTTGAGGTTTTCATATAGATTTTATTTTGTCGGTGGTTGGTTTGGCAAACGCAAAAAGTAAATGCAGAAAAGAAACTTTATGTTTTCGCTGTCGTTTTTCGCTGGTTTCAGTGTGCGAGTCTAGGTTTGGTGTGTCTGGCGTGTGTGTATGTGTGTCACAGACAGAGTGTGGGGCGGTAAGCGCGCCGATACTGATTCAGATTCAGTTTCAGATTCTTATCAAATTTCAATACCGAGACATGGGGACTTGTTGTGATTTAGAAGACCCTTAATTAGGGGAATTTCGGATTTTGTTCGTAGCTACTACACGGAAAGTAAGTGTGGCGAGAGCGGAATTTCAGCATAATTTTGGCAGCGTAGCTTGGCTTGCTTAGGCTTGATTGGCCCCTCCTCTTCCCTCCTGGCCGCTCCAGAGGCCTCTCCACGGCCACATCAGCCACTTACCTGAGTCCGCGCGAAGTGCGCGGCCGCTCCGACTGCGTGGAGAAGGCGCTGGAGGTCACACTGACCACCGACTCCATGTCCGAGTCGCCAAACTCGCCCATGAAATCCTTGTCCGGCGACAGCGAGTGTCGCGGTCGCATGCGCGCGTCCATCGAGTGCAGGTCGCTGTCAGATAGTCCGGTGTAATGTCGCTCCCAGCCGCCCATGCCGGTGCTTCTGTAGGTGGCCTGATGGTGCGGCTGCCGTGTGCGATGTCGCCCGAAGCGACCCCCGGAGGCCAGACGCTCGTCAAAGTCCTGTCCGAGGCGGTCCCGCAGCATGGCGCTGCGCGATGTTTGCGGCACCTGTTGGTGTTGGTTTAAAGAAAGGGAATTAGGACACTTTTCGGATGTCATTTATGGATATCTCAAAGGATATTTCGAGTGTAAGTAATTGCGCGATTATACATATGTATGTATATTTTTGAAGCCTTGCATGTTTATTGGTGAGTCTTAATCTTTTGATTCTGTTCTAAAGAGCCCAACTATTATAGGCATATGATTTTAGGAAAGATTAACTAATTAAACTTAGCTCGCTTACTATTCTAAACTGGAAATCATAAGGTGATTGCATTAGTGCGCATCAAGAAATTAGTTAGTCAGCCACTTAAGTTGTAACCACTTACTTAAGTTGTAACTAAAAGGAATCGAGAAACCCTTTTGCAAAATGCTTTGCGGTTTCAGAATCTCCTGCCCAGTTATTTCCCATACTCTGTGATCCACTTCGGTTACCTGTGGCAGTTGCCTCTTCTTGGGCGAACCCGTGGGCGTGGCTGTGGCCGAGCGCGACTGGAATCTCTGCTGCTGCGAGGCTGCCGACGCCGCCGAGGTGGCACCACCCGGACCCTGGTAGGCCGATGGAACTGGAAGCACTGGATAGTCTATGTAGCGATCGTCTGGCGGCGAGAGGGAGCCCCGTCGGGGACTGGTGCTCCTGTAACCGTAGCCCGAACCGCCGGAGGGCACGCCGCCTACTCCTCCGCCGCTGCTGCTGGTGTGGTAACCGTCACTGGGTGCCGCCGAGTGGCTGCGCTGGCTAAGGCTCATGCCACCAGGGCCGATGGCCGAGCCGACACCATTACCACCTCCGCGACGATAATAGCCGGTGGCAGAGGCCTGTGTGGGTGCAGAGTTTGGGGTGGCATGGAAAGTAGAGTGTGGTTTAGTGGTGCGCCCTTAACGACCAGGACCAGGGGTTCCGACGATCCCTCGGATCGGAGCTTACAGACTAGGCATGTGAGTGGCAATGGTGAGGCATAACAGTGTGCTGGGTCATGTACTTATGTGTGTCTGGGTGTGTTTTGTGTATCGATTAACTGTACTGCAACTTCTACTGGAACATTGATACGAGTAAGTTCATAGATATGGTAATACGTAGGTAGAGAGCAAGAGATAGAGAGCCATAAAAATTGGATACGAGTACATTTTCGAAACGAAATCAATCAAAATACATGGAGAGCCGCAGGCGGCTCTTGAGATTATTAGTGGGTTAATCGGTTAGTTAGGTTAAGTAAAAGATTAGCATAAACTCTGAATTGAAAGTGCAGAAAGTTGGCAGTGAGTTTGGTCTAACTAGGCTAGGCTATAATTGTGGGACTAAGAATGGTCACGCGATGTTTGGACTGAGGCAATGATGTGGCCTCTGGGCTGGAGCTGTTTCGGATCTACTAGATGGTGGACAAAGGTCCCCGAAGGGAGTTGAAAAACTTTTAAGTAATGAGTAATAATTCAGATAAAAAACGATGATCCATGGATATGTTCCACAATAAATAAGGATGTTTTTGAAGACTGATATTCAAGGGATTCTCTATCCAAAGCATTGCTCCGGTGGTGCTTCTCAATTATTTTCCCAATCTTAAGTGTTCCCGGTGTCTGTACTGTACTGTTCTGTTTGTATCGCTTTCTTTTCTTTTTGGCCATTTTGTGGGTTGGTGGTTCGTTAATTTAGCTTGGGTGCAAACCTGATTGTGGTAACTTTGTCCAATGCCAGATACAGTGCGGTAGTCGCGGGCCACCATCCCGGCCACCCTTTTGCGGCCCTGGGGCGACATGTCACGTCGGGACCGACGCTCGTTTAGATCGAGCTGGATCGTCGTGTTCGGGTTGGGATTGGAAGGGAACAGGGGGACATACATGGGGTGGAGAATGTTTCGGTGAGAGGCAAAGATCAAGAGAAAAGGAGTAGACAATAGAAAAATTTACATATGATCAATATGAATGGAGAGACAGAGAGAGAGAGAGTCTGGAGCACAGTGTGATCGGGGTGTGGCAATGTGCGGGCTATCGGATATTGCGCTGGTTACTGGCCCCTACATTGTGTTTGTGTGGGATCTGTATCTCGGGGTTCTCTGTTGGTGTTCGTTTCTCGGGGTCTGTGTTCGGTTAACTCAACGCACATCAAGTATACGCAACGCTACACACTTAAAGCTACGAGGTGAAGCCACGGGAAAAGCAGCGGGATGGGCAATGCAATGCTCGGGTGCCAGGTGAGGGGTGGCTCATAGGATGGTTGGTTGATGGGCAAAAGCGTTTTCTCTACAAGGGCATGCAAAGCGGCTTTAAGGTGCTCGATCGTGAAGCTTATGACAGAGAGATAGTTTAGAGAGAGAGATTTCCTTGGGCAGTATGTGTTCTCATGTTTAAGTTTACACGGATTCTTAGCTTAAAACATTCGGCTTATTCGACTTAGACTAGAGTAACTTCCATCTTAAATGCAATAGTAATAGTTATCGTTAGCTGAAAAGACGCGGCCAAGCCCCGCTTGGATTTGTTCGGGGTTTTAGTACAGTTTTAGATAGTTAGTAGAGCAACAGTTTAGATTTCGAAGAGATAGAGAGAGAGTAGAGTATATCAAGAGAGAGAGAGAGAAAAATTTAACACACGCACAACCAAACAACGACACCAATTAGTTGAATAAAAGTTTCAAACGAACTTAAAAAACATCATGAAAACAAAATACTTTGTACAATTGCTGCTGGGAGGTGTCATGTCATGTTTTGGCCCTCTGATTCCGTCCCTGACCATGAACCAGTTGGTGTTAATAGTGTCGATGTTCCTATGTGTATGTGTTTCTATGTCGGTGTCGGTGCCTATGGCATGCGAACCGAGAACTATGAACTGTTAACTGACGGGAACAGGAACTGGAACCGCAACGGAGTCCGAGTCCTTTGACGGAGCATGTGGCATGGGCTTTGTGTGGGCTCTTTGTATTCTTTTTGTTCGCATTCGCAGTGCTGATGATGGCCAACGAGTTTTCTGGCTGATGCTGATGTTGATGCTGTGCCTGATGCTGCGCTTGGCAAGTGATATGTGAGTTACAGTTCGAAATAAGCACGCACACACATACAGAGACAGAGATAACAAACTAAAAAAGCCCAAGCATCACACAATTTAAGCCCCCTTCGACACCAGCATGTCTATTTACGCTTGCTGGGTTCTATCTGAACTATAATATATAGAGAAAAATATCGTAAGCTTTGATTTATCGAAATTTAAAAATTTGAACAATATCGCAATATCGCTAAACTTAAAATATCGATATTATCGAACAATTTTATATATTTTATTTGACACTTCCTCCGAGCAAATAGTTCAATATATAAAGCAAAATATAGATTTATCCCACATATTATCGCAACGTTAAATAATCGATGAATCGACTTTTGCGTCATATATAAATACAAACGATATATTGAACTTTTCTGTTATCGCAAATCTGTTGTTTTTTGTAATTTCTACTGAGCATTAAAGGAAGCTATGTTAGAACTAGGTAATAGTTTTACCAACTATATTTTCATTTTTAAAAGAATAATTATGAAATATGATTATTATTGTTTTCTTCCTTACTTAGGTTGGCCTTAAAATATTAAATTTTAACTTGATCTTAATCAGTGGTGAAATACAAATATATGTTAGTGAGCGGGAGATATGAGAAAAAATACCTAACCTCCTTCCTAATACTGCATTAAATTTAACTATAAGCATAAAAAGCAAGTTAACACTAATAATTTGATAAATTTCAATGTGACTTAGTGCATTTGCTTACACTCTGAGAAACTAGCTAACTTTCGAGTCAGAGCACGAATCTGAAGATTTTTTAATCTTGATTCTGAACAAAAAAACCTGCAGGAAGGATTCCAAATCCTCTTTTCAAGATCATGGAGAATATATTCTATATTTTCATGGTAATGCTCGCCCAGCAAGAGTATATAGATAATTTTAGTGTTTTTTGCTTCATATTATAAAAGCAGCGGCGAATGCCTTCTGGCTTCTGTGTGTGTGGGCTATTTTTCAACGACAGCGGAAATGTTCTCGCATGAATCTGTGTGAGAAGGGCTGAGAGCCACTGGAAGTGGCAAGCTGCGATTGAGGACTTGTATGTATGTATGTGGAATGTGTGTGAGTGTGAGTATGTCTGGTGTCCCCACTCTTGTTGCTGTCAGTTGCTTTTGCTGTTGTTGTTGTGGTTCTTCCTCCTTTTTTTCTTCGAGTGTATTATATATGTACATATGAAATAATAAATTTAATTCAATTTTTTTCTTGTCCTTTCTTTCTTGTTTTTTTTTTTCTTGCTGCTCCCCTTGTGTGTGTCTCTCAGTGTAATGTTGTTGTACTGCTTGTTGTAGCTGTTAGAGCTGTTGTTCTTGTGGTTGTTGTTGTTGTTGCTGTTACCTCTAGCAGGGGCGGCGGGCTGGCAGAACTGCCCATCGACGAGATGCTGGCCCCGGGCGTCATTCCATCGATGTCGCAGTCGGACGTTGTGTCCGAGTCGCTCAGACGCGACATGGTGCTCGGCGGTGATAAATGATCTGTCGGTGTCAGTATCAGGCCGTCCACATCGCTGCCCTCGTCACGTAACTGTTTTCGTTGTTGTCATAAATTTTTGGCGTCGCAATGTTGTTGTTGTTGATTGTATGGGTAACGCACGTGTTTTTGTTTTTGTTGTTGTTGGTTATGGTGAGTGGGAGGGTGTTTGATGGTGATGTGTTATTGTTGTTGGTGGGTGCACGACAAAAACCAACGAAAAATAAAAGGGAAACAGATAATGACAATGCCGAGTTAATAATTTTGTTCAAATCGGACAGCGGCTGCAGGTTGGGTGGAGGGTTTGGTTAGAGGACATTACCGGGTCAGTTCTGGCCTTCACTTTTACACACTTCACACACAGATTTATATCTAACGAGGCCACACGGTTGGCCTTCAAAAAATTACAGGATCCAACTGTATATTTTTAAATATATTCAAAAAAAGTTGTAAAAGTGAAACCCTGAACGTTCACATTGAGCTTAACATGGGACTAAAAACGAAAAGTATACATAATTAAATAATAAAATTTTCCATTTGTCTTTAGCCAGTTTTGTGTTAAGTTTTTCGCTCGCCAAAACTTCATTCGTGGCACCGTGAACCGAAACTCTGTTGGGATTCCCTCTGGGTTTTCTTTTAAGCGTTTACCAACACCTATTTTTGACAGCCAGAAAACGGAAACGAACGAACGCAAAATGGAAACCAAAGGAACGAACTGAAAGAGCCCGGCCCACACATACGAGATAGGAGGTGTCCTGGTGGGGCTGCAGCTGATACCACTCGGCCTCGTCGTCCAGGATGTGGTGTGCCAGATCTATGACCACCTCGCCGATGAAGTCGTTGGCCCCATAGCGCACATAATCCCATAGCGTTACCTGGGATAGCGGGGTTTACTAGATTGATCGGATTGTGAACGGGTTGCAGTTATTACGCCTCACCTCGAGCAGACGACCGTTGAGATCGCAGCGCCTCAGACCCGAGTAGAGGAAGGTCTGACCCCATCGGGGTTCGCAGGTGGTGCCCACCGTCTTCGTTCGCCGCTTCGACTTGTGGCTTCGGTCGGGCAGAAGGAACACCTACAAAGTAATCATCACAATTTGGTTAATATCGCTTTGAAATTTATTTATTTATTATTATATAGCGATTATATATTAAATATATTGTTTCAAGCAAGATACTACAGCAAAGACAATTTACATAATGAATAAGATGCGTAACGCGCCTGGCTCTACAACAGTGGTGGCCATACGCATACATTGATATTCTTACCGACGCATAACGGACAATATCGGTGTGAGCAGAGCCCGGGCAGAGACACTTGCTGAATCAAGTATTGCAGAGGCTCTACAGTTCCGAATTTTTAACAACATTTTAAGAGTACGGCTCTCCCGCTAATAATTTGAAAAATCTTATGGCGCTCCGCATCTAATTCAATATATTGTCTTTAACAGAAGGGTTTATTAAATAAATATTAATTTAATTTAATGAAAAAGGGGATTGGTATCTAAATTTCTTAATTTAAAGAGATCATAATTTTAATTAACGCCTCTTTGAACTCACTTTTGCGTAGGGATTGCGGCCAGCTCCGCTTTGGCGCAGGGAGAGACCGGTGGCGCAGA
This sequence comes from Drosophila kanapiae, assembly GCA_008042475.1. Taxonomy (NCBI): domain Eukaryota; kingdom Metazoa; phylum Arthropoda; class Insecta; order Diptera; family Drosophilidae; genus Drosophila; species Drosophila kanapiae. The sequence continues at coordinate 1,000,681 of VNJM01003026.1, forward strand.
CCAAGGTCACGATCAGCTGCAGCGTATTCTGGTCGTAGCCAAGCTTCAGCTGCAGCCGCCCCTCGATTGGAATCGGCTGCGTGGTCGTACCGGAGCCACTGCCCATGCCCACGCCCACCCCGTGGCCATGGAGGTGAGCGGCTGGCGATCCCTGGTGCTGGAGCGGATGCTGGTGCGGATGGCAATGGTGGTGATGGTGGCCCGCCGTCGTGGCGCCGTGCAGACCGCCCGAGGCGGAGCCGGAGGCGTGGACGGATCCGTGGGCGGAGTTGGAGGCGTGGGCGCTGCTGGTGCTGCTGCCGCTGCCACTACCGCTGCTGCTGTGGCTGTGGCTGCTGTGACTTGGTCCCAGGCGCTGCGTAGGCCCGACGCCGCCACGTTGCCGGAGTCCGCCGCCAGCTCCCGATGTCGATCCGGTATGGATGTCCGGTGAGCCGGGCGAGGTGATCAGCACGCTTGGCTTGTCGCGATGGATTTCGATGGCCTCGACCGCGGGTGCTGTTAGGGAAGGGCGGAAAGATTTGGTTAACATAACAGGAGAGTCCAAGAGGCATGGAGTAGCAGTTAAGTCAGGTTAGTGTGTTGGTTGTGTAATTATTATCGTTGATGAAACTGCTTTCATTAAGACATAGACAGCTAAAAAAATCACAATTTAATCCTTAGCCGTGGGTAGTTCTAATCATTCAAATAATAGTATACCCTTTCATGCAATATTTATTACGAAAAGTTCTTAAAAATTTCGATATATTCATTTTTAGGATGTTAACAATTTAATTTATTACACGACTGCTATGCGATACACCTCGGTAATAGGACTATTCAGCCTTGTTTTTCCTAATGATGTCTGTGTTTTGACTTATGCCTTATCTAAAAGGGCTTGAATTCATTTTAATTTGTCCTGTTACCTTTCCTGATTATCGAAAATTAAGAGAGCTTTTAAGTACAAAATTAAGAAAAACGAGTAACGAATTTAATGAGATTATATGGAACCTTCTTTGATGACATAATGTTGATATTTGTTTGTGAAAAGTGACTCTAAAAGTCAGCTCAGTGAGTATTCCAAGGATGCTGTTATACTTTAGTCCCTAAGCATGTCCCTATTTATGAGTAAAGATTGCCTTTACATATACATTGGTTTGCAATCTGAGACAAACCGAATCAATCCCTATTAGTGACATTCAGTTACACACACTCGCAAACACACAACCAGGCACAAACCAAGGAGCACAAACATGTATGTCTATTTGGTACCTTTGCGCTGGAGATATCGTCCGCCGCTGCTGACCACCGCACTTCCGGCCATGCTGCTGGCCAGACCGCTGTGCGGAAAGTTGGCCGAGGAGCGGCGCGGTGGAGCACTGCTGACGGACCCACCGGAAGCGGAACAGGCGCTGCTGGGACTGACGTTGCTGCTGCTGCCGCCGCTACCGCCACCGTTGCCAATTGGCCGGCTTACGATCAGTTCCACCTGGGCGTCCAGGCGACTTTCGTCGAGAATATCGTACACCTCGTCGGCACTCTTGTTGTGCAGCCCGCGGCCATTCCACTCGATGATCTCGTCGCCTGATTGATGGTCGTTTGATGAGTGGGTGAGCGGCATGATCGTGATCAGAGAGATCGGAGATCGAAGACAGAGGGAAGAGATAGAGAGAAAAGTCAGAGTGAGATGCAATGGAGAATGGTGGATGCTGGATGGACGTTACCTGGTCGAATACGGCCCTCGAGATCGGCCACCGATCCGCGCTTCACCTTCTCCACGACGGCCCCGCATGGACCTCCGCCCGATCCGCCACTCGTTCCGAGGGGCTGACCGCCGTTGACCTTTAAGCCTAATATATCCTCCCCATCATAGTATTTACGCAATATCATGTGCCCGATCAGGCGAGTATTGTCCGCGGATGTTTGCCAATTCACCGGATTCTATATGCATCGATCGTTTTACGATTGTGGGTGTGGGATTGGTTGTGATTTGGTTTTTTTTTTTTGGTTTTTAAGGTGGGATTGGTGGTTTACAGTTCGGATTGCGGATGATCGTGCATAGATTTTGGTTGTTGGATGTGGTGTCGGCGGGGAGCCATCGTATGCGGGAAGTAGAATTGTTTTTAGTTAGCAATTTGCACCGCTTACAGGCCTTAGACATAGAGAACTTACGTCCTAGGTTAAACTTACAATTAGAGTTGGTAAACGGAAAAGATATATAGTATGTATAACAGCAGAAAGTAACGGTTTGTACACTTGTTCACATTCAGTTGTTGTTGTTGTGTTGGTTTTCTTACGAACTAGAAACATGTTCTACTCAATTACGGATAGTTGGCATAGCGCATATAGTAGGTAATAGATACACAGTTGCTGTTGCGTTTCGGGGATTTCCTACTGTTTGTTTTTTTTTTTTTTTGAGAACACACACGTTTCAAGAGAGTTCCCTCTGGTGGAGGGGCATAGGAAAGTCAAAGTATTGAATGCTGAAAACAGTGTGGATAAACGACATGTAGAAGTAGAAGGCATGCAAGGACGTGCTAGAAAGGGTATTTTGCTGGTGGTCGGGGACATCATGCAGGCACAACACTTAGAGGTTTGCAAAAAATTCGGATTACTGGGGCATGCAAAATTTTGTTCATTGTGGGTTTCGATTCTTCTCAGGGTTTCGGTGAGAGTTTGTATGCTGAAATTGTCGAGATGTTTGTTGTCATAGTAGCTGGAAGAGTCGGTTGCGAGCTGGGAGTGATAACCAAAAACGATATTGTTGCTTGATCATGGGTCATGGGTCTGGGTTATGGCTTGGGCTTTGGACATGACAAGAACAACAAACACAGAGGAGGTTTGGGGTATCTCCCATCGGATTCTGTCTTTCTTTTTTGGGGAATTCTCCACACAGACAAACGGAAAGTGGGGTCCAGAGGGGGAGGGGGGAGACACAGAGAGAGAGAGAGAGTGAGAGAGAGAGAGACTCTACACAGACACAATGCATTCTTGCCCATCTGCAGCCTTGTGTACCTTGGGCCCATCTCCTCGGTTCGAGTCCTCGCTGCTGGTGAACGTGCTGCTTGTATCGATCCCCGAGTCCTTGGTGGCCGAGTCCTGGCTGCCCTGCCGCTCGGCCTCCCAGCGCGTCCAGTCAGCTCCGCCGGCCTCGATGCCACTGTTGCCACTCTTGCCACTGCTCAGTATGGTGGCCGCTCCCACATCGACCGCCGTCGAGGGTAGGATCCCGGTCACAGGAGGCAGCGAGCTGACCGCCAGCATAGAGGTCTCTTCATCGTGGGCATCAAATCGCACCGTTTTCTTTATTCTGCGCTCAGTGAAGCGCCGGGAGTCCTGGGCCGCCGACGATGAGGAGCTGGTGGCCGGCTCATCCCAGTAGGCCGCTTCCGTAGAGCTGACGGAGCTACTGCCGCCGCCGCCACCGCCGCTGCCACCACGCGTGGCGCCCAGCAGGCCGCGATTGCTGCCACGCGCCACCTGACCCTGGGCCTCCATTTGGGCCGCCGTTGCCATGGAGCCGCGATCGTAGCCCGTTCCCGGCCCAATCACGATCTGTGGCTTCGACTGGGGGTAGTAACTGCTGCTAGTGGTGCTGCTGCTGCTGCTGCCACCGCCGCCGGCGGCTGCCAAGGGCGGGGCACGTCGGTAGGCGCCAGCAGCACCACCCGCCGCACCTGCTCCCGGTCCGGGTCCCAGTCCCAGTCCTGAGCATCCACCTCCTCCTCCTCCCACGGAAAACTGCCGGTCGTGGTTGCTGCGATTCAGCGAGTTGCGCTGCTGGACGTCCAGGCGAGCGGTTCGCGTCAGAGGATACTGCTCAAGGCGCTCGCGGTGCTGCAGCTGCAGCTCGTAGCGGTCCCGCTGATCCGCGGACGAGTAGAGCCGCTGGGTGGCCTGCGACAGGTGGCGATAATCAGCGGACCCGCCGCCGCCGCCGCTGACGCTGAGCAGGTCCCGTTCGTTGAGGCTCCGCTGTTGGCGCCACGGGTCCAGAGAGGTGCGCACCTGGAGGCGCCCGCCTGTAGGGGTGGTAGATGGTGATTGGGTGTGGCTATAAACACTACTACGGGGTTTGTTGCTCTGCGGGATTTGGGGTCGGGTTTTAAGGGGTCTCTGAGGGAGCTTCTTTCGAGGGACTGCGCCGCTTGCCTGTCATAGTTTGTTGTCCTTTTCAGATGTTTCAACAAATGCTCACAAACATAATGGTAAATATCGATCGGTTGAGAAAGCAAAAGTTCAAAGCAAATAAATACGAATGGTAGAAGACTTATTGGTGGGGATCATGTCTGATCCAGCCCGGCGAGTTTTGATGTTTTCGTGCCGTCATGGTTTTTCGAAAATTTCATAAGAATTTAATCGTTCTACAATTTTCTGGATGCAAGTGCATTGATTTCGAAATATAAATTCATGTGATTCGAGCACACTGGTTATCTGAATTCATCTAGCTAAGTCTGTACTTAAATAAATGCAACTAATGATTATTTCTAAAAGGTATGAGCTATATTTATTTATTAACATTTTTTTGTAATTTTTTCTGATCAATTTAAATTGCCTAAGCCTGGTTTCTACCCTCAATGGCTTGATAGCTATCTGTCCGGAAAATATATCCACTACATAAACTTATCGTAGAGCATATTGATTGCATAAAATTTATCTGAACGTTAAGGGAGAGCATAATGCAGTTAACAGTGCTGTTAATTATAGAGCACTTAAGTGTGCTTTAGTGTACATTTTTAGAGTAAATAAACTGTTATTTTCCAAGCCGACAACGAGTTTAAGTTCCTGTCTATGCTAGCTCTCATATATAAGCAATAGCAAACCAAATGTTCTAAACCGAGACTTTATCCGGTCGCAAAATGTTGACAGGGAGGGTAGAAACCGGCTTTAATTAAATTTCATTAAATACAACAAATAATTGATTGGATAGTTTTCCACAATTTCTGTTCTATGTTGTGGAGTCTTCGGATTGTTGTAAGGGACAGGTTTTTGAGGATATTATTTGTACTTTTTTTTATATGATTTCAATTTATTCAAAATTTTCGAAAAATCTGCGACTTGACATTTGCATGAGTAAGCTAAGTATGGTAAATACGAGTATAGTAAGTAGACCTACGACTAGAGCTACGAGTGCCCATGATTGCTGGGACTAAAAGTGCCAGGGCCGCAAAGATGCGTATCAGGGGTTAAGGTTTTCGATTATTTGGGGCTTCGGAGAGATACGAGGCATGGCAATACTTATCTGTTGTGGCTAAAAGTTGCAAGAGCGTTAAGTTACAGGCTAAGACTTCGGGGGCAAGCCCGGGGCGGTGGCCCTTTGGGGACAGTGTACACTGTTCAATGTTCTGAATATGCTAGGGGGGTGTGTGTGTGGAGTGTGTGTGTGAATTCTGGTTGAAGTAAGGAGGAAACGGGAAACAGCGTTACGATATCCATGCAAATTATTCACCAAGTTTTCTTGTTTTTCAAAATTTTCTTTTTGTTTTCGTTCACATTTACAGGTAGTTAGTTAGGTAGGGCAGTTAAAAACGTAGAAGATACATAAAAAAGGTAAAAAGTAACGAATACATAAGTCAAAGTGTTCGAAAATCCGTCAAGTGACGACAACGTGTGTTCACAGCCAGAGAGATAGTGTGTGTTCTTTGGTGGATTTGGGAAAATCAAGTAATGATCGAGGAAGTAGCATTAGTATCTGAAGCAAAGAAAGACGGACTGACCAGCTTAATGGCTATTATCGAGAAAAAGAAAACACTCTAAGGAGGAGAAGGTAGGGCGTGTGGGTGTGTGTGGGGAGGAGAAAGTGTGAGTGGGAGGACAGTGCTCGAACAAAGAAAACAAAGTCAACAACTAAGGATATCGCACATTCCTTGCTTGCGCTCGTGACGTGGAAACTCATAAGGAAACAATAACATCGAAGAGACACACACATTCAAATTAATTCGCATTAAATGCCTTTGGGGCCTGAATTGAATCTTTTCGCTTACATTTGCATGAATCTGTAGATCGCCGGGCGAGAGAACGGCTTGGACACCTTGAACGCCGCCAAAATTACCTGCTACTCGATGTTTATATATGTTTTGGTTATACATTAGACATTTTTCGGGTAGTTTTTGGGTTTTGATTTGGCATAATGGTTTTTGTGGCGGGCAAGTTGGTTGGAGTTTCATTTATTTATTTTTTTTTTGTTTTTGGGCAGACCAGAGAGAGAGAAAGAGTGGAGAAAAATATATGAAAACAACATTTCAAAGGTGAGTTGGAGTGGTTAATGTGATTAAGACTAAGACATAACTAGCTTACCAAGTTAGCTTACGAATACATAAGATAATCTAGCCGAAATACTTAAAGATATTGAGACAAGCGTGCTAATATTTGATACTGAGCAGGAGGCTTTCTTATTACCTACTTATTTACTATGTCCGCGAGCTAATACCGTGTGCTAGGACTAAATGTTCCGGGATATAAGTGCTTATAAGCAGCTAAAAGCTTTCAAACGTACAATACTGATACATTTGTACTCGATAAAATTTGCAGCTTACTTGTGCCCTTGAAAGTAGGCAATGAAAATGGTTGTAAACGCATTTAAAACAAAAGCACACCCGCACGCACGCACACACACAGCACTCACTCAGACAATCGCCTTGGGTGCGGGGCAGAACTAGTTTACACACACACACACTGTTGCGAGTAGACTCTTGCCAGTGTGTTTGTGGGCCATACCCCTGGCATACTTTCATTTGACTTTGGTCACGATACAAAACGTTTATTGTGCGCATAATGGCCGACAGCAGCAACAACAGCGGCAGCAGCGACGGCAAACAAAACAAAAACAAGTGAAATAAAAATAAAAATAAAAATGAAAAAAAAAGAAGAATGAAAAAATTACATAAAGACAGCAACAACAACCAGACCGAAGCGATAACAATGTAAACAAAAGAAGGCACGAAAGTAAAACAAAGCAAAAGTAAAGTAAATTATTTGAGAAAACCACACGCACAATCTGCAAATGGGGTTAGGTTTTAGGTTTTATGGGTTGCGGGATGCCGATGGGGCCGAGAAAGGGGGCAAGTGAAAGGCGCAAAAGACCAAGAAAAGAAAGCAAAAATCAATAATGTACACAAAAACACGGTCATTTCTGTCCCTTGGCGACCTTTCTTATAGTTGTTATTGTTGCTGCCGTTCATGTTTTGTTATTGTTGTTGCTTGCTTTTTGTGGAAAGGCTGCGCACAATCATCGCATTGTGCAACACACAAAGAAGACGAAAAATCAAACAAAATTTTACACTCATGCACAGGGAAAATACATTTCAAAGCTTATTATTATCATCATATTAAGGGAAATGGTTTCCAGCTATAACTTTCAGCTTGCTGACCAGAATTCGTATCGTACGGATGTCGAAGCATATTTCACTTTACATTTTTAAAAACATTTCAATCAAATCAAATGTTATCTAAAACTAACAAATGGAATATAATGTTTAGAATTAGGGATGACAGAAAGTATCATTATATCGATAAAGTATCGATGTATCGAAGCCTGATATCTAAATACATTTTTTTAATGAGGTTTGCTATATCGATCTGTGTCAAAGTGAGTCTATGTTTTTAAAGTATTAAGATCTTTTGAAAAAGTGATATAAGAAACAAAAAATTTAAATAAGATTAACTAATATTTTTTCATAGTTCGAAACTTGTCGATATTTTAATTGCAATATATCAAACTATCTTATTTTTGACAATTCCTTTCGATATACATACCTAGCTAGAGTTGAATTATAATACAGTTGCTTTTATTAATTTTAAGCTTATTGGAGCCCACAAGATTTATATTATTATATATTATTATAGATAATTATAGAAAATTTCTGTATTATGTTTTATTTTATTGAAATAGTGAAGTGTTAAAAACCCACAATAAAAACGCAATAAAACTATTTCTATGCAAGTATTTTTGTCTTACTATTTTTACTTCCGAAAGCGTATGGCTTAATTTCAAGTGTAAATATTGACTTGATTATTTTTGAACTGAACCTAAAATATACATCCCCTGATTCTGTAACCAAATCCGATAAATTTAAATCAGGAACAGTGTTCCATTCAAATGATTTCGAGCGAGAAATAATGTGATTAGAATGCAACTGGGAACGGCAACGAGCCAAGGGCAAGATGCTGATTTTGTCTGTTCCTGAATTATTCTTGGCTCAGTGTGTCGCGTTTGTGTGTGCGCGTGTGTGTGAGCCGCTGCTTCCTGTTTTTATATTTTTGGCCATAAATTCAAGCCAGTTCGGTTGACAGGCAACGGGAGGGGCAGGAGGATTCAGAATGGGATGGAGTAGGTGTAATGGGCGTTGGGCTGGCAAAAGGACACTAAAATCATCATCATCATCGGCACAGAGAGAGAGAAAGAGAGATAGAGAGACAGAGAGAGAAGGGACAGGGATGTGGGAGAAACGGGAGAGGCTGCCGTAGCTTGTTCTATTTTTAAACCAACGCTCACACACACACCGACAGACGCAGGCGCATAAATAGCACACAAATGGCCGCAAACAGGCACACAAACACAAACAGGCACCCGCACGCACACTCACACACTCAAGAGAGCGTAAGCGGCCCACACACAACACACCACACACTCACGCACTTTCTGCGTGGGCCAGCCGCAATGTTCGCATTAATGTCACTCATACGCACAGTTGCACATGCAAACAAACAAGCAGCCCGACGCACAACAACTACCGAGCGGGCAACATCAACGTCAACTGGTGTTGGTCAACGATTTAATTAAATTCAACCCATTCCCAAAAGATCCCCGGCTGTTGGTCGCATTTTAAAATAGCCAAACACCCGTACGGCATACATCCTGTGGCACGCACACGCTCACGCACTCACACACACAAACACACACACCCACGCAGGTGTGCGGTCTATATTTACTTATTCACAGCCTGGTAGCCCATATGCGACACATTTCGCGTTGATGTTGTGGTTGCCATTTCACTTTGCACGCCCCCCTATTGATTTTCTGTGTGTGCTTAATCGAAAATGTAATTCATTTCACAAATTTGTTGCATGCGTCCGGGCGGCTAATCGCGGGGGATTTCCTTTTTTTGGGGGCTGACAGTAGTGCACACACATCCACAACCACATAAATATTGCGGCCAACACTGAACATTGAAGCTGTAACATGTAACTAACACCAAGAGCTGTCTAAATGGCATTGCATTTTGGCTAAATGACATGGACTTTGGATGAAGGCGCCGGATGTGACCTTCCTATTTTGTATTTTATTTGAAATGCTAAAATAAAGTCCATAAATTCAAATTTAAATTGCAAATCTAGATGTGTTTTTTGATTCAATTTAAATGAAACTTAAAGACATTTAAATGTGGCTTAAAGGTGAGTGATATTATAGGAACAATAGATATATACATAATTTGTTATTAAGCCGAAAACGGAAAGATTGAAATATTTGAATTCATAATTTCCCTTAGCTGCGACTCTGGTCTTTAATTAGATACCAGCACTAGAACTTCTTGTTCATTTTAAGTGAACATTAAATTATTAGCAGTAAAAAGTAATATATTTTAAACGTTTCCAATAGAATACTAAAAATGTTGGCTGGTTACCAAATGTTTCTATTGAGGCTGCTGTTGTTACTGATTGTTTCTGCAGGATTTCGATTTTTTTCCTGATTTTTTTTTGGCACTTGCCCGACCTTTTTTGTACGCTATAAGCATTTCTGTTTGGCGGGTGCTAATCTATTTGCATTTTGCATTTAAATATCCCACAATTTGGCCATCTAAGCATTCTGTTTTTTGCGATGTTGTTCGTGAAACTGAGAGAGTGAGTGTGTGTGTGTTTGTGGCAGTTGTTGGTTTTGTTCTTGTTGTGGCTGTTGTGGGTGCAATTCAATAGAAGCTTCACTAACTTCAGACTAACTCCAACTGACACTCACCTTGTACACAGCTTTAGTTTAGTGAATTTTGTTAATTTTGTTTTCTTTTACTTTGGTTTTGGGTTACGATTAAAATTTCCTTGGTTTTAGTTCACTTTTTTTGGGTTTGTTGTTGAATTTCGGTGCCTAATTTGCTGTACAAATTGGAGGGCATGTTAGCCAACCACCCTTGGAGCTCACCACCTGCCTCCCACGGCGCCAACCACCCCGCCTCACAGATTGCGTGGCAGTACAGTAAACAAATCGAGCATTTTCCTTCCACCTGGTCTAAACAACAACAACAACAGCGTGGAAAATGGCAAAAGCAAAAAAATAAAACAATAATATTAAGTTGCTGCTGCCTCGGCCTTTTCTTTCCGTGAGCCCTGGCGGCTGGGTTCTGCTTATAGGCTCCTCCGTGTGAGTGGGAGGTGGGTTTCGGGGTCGTCGTTGGTGGTTCAGTGGGAGGTTCCGGGCAAGGGCGTAGGTGTGGGTGTGGGTGTGGGTGTGGGCGTGAGTGAGGTCGAGTGGCTCGGGTGGCTGGCCATATGCAAGAGCGTCCGCTGGGCGCCACAATTTGCGCAGTGTTTTGTTCGTCGATTGACTGATTTTTACAAAGCAAATTTGTTTGGTTTTCTTTATCGCCTTGGTTTTGCATTCGCCCAATTAGGCTGGCCGCTTTAAAGGGGTTTCAAGGTCATCTCGTATACCTTCTATTTCCTGAACAATTCTATTTTTTAGCACTCTTTTTCGATCACTCGCTGGTGTTCCATCTCGATTTTTGCAAACTATTTTAAAACTGGCTGCAATGTGATTAGCCTTGGCTGCTGCTGCTCAATGCCAAGTCCTCAATTATCCATGCTTCATGGCCAATTAAGTGCAGCTCTTTTTTTTTCTCGTTAACCGACGCCGCTTTCACCACTTTCCCTGCACTTTTTTCACTTTCTCCGCCCGATAGCCACATGTCAGGCTATGCCTCCTTTTTTTGGGGATTGTACAATTCGCCACCAAGGTTATTTTTAACTCGACATTCACATTTCACAGAGTTTGGCTTTTGGCTTTGGCTTTCCGTTTTACCGAGACCGCCTCGCTTTCGATTTCACTCACTCGCCAGGTGCCGTTTTCTTCTTTTTTTTTTGCTCGTATTTCGTTAGCGGGGATTTTCCGATTCCGATTTTCCAGCACTTTGTATTTTGCTTCGCTTTTCTTATATATTTATTCGATTCCCTTTTTTGTTTTTGCGAGACACGTGCGAAAGGCGCGAGAACGACCGCCGCGGCTGTTTACTCGCCTTTAAAGTTCATCGAAAACTAATTTCGTTTCGATTTCATAAAAAATCTCAATGGAATTTTCGCTTTACGCTGCCATTCGCTTTCCCTTGCGCCTACTCTCTCGCCTGTTGTTGTTGTTCTTGCTGCTGCTGCTGGAGGAGCCTACAACATTTCCAATAACAATGTTACAACGGCGGCTTGTTGTTGCCGCCACTTTCCAATGGCGCTTCCAGTGCCGAACTAAAAATAAAGTTAAGCGCGTGGCCAACACCGCTGCCAACGTGGACGTCGCGTCGGCGTCGCAGCCAGCAGCGATAACATTGACAGCTGCTGCTGCTGCTGCTACTGTCCACATTCCACCACACCGCCCCTCGGCCACCCATTGCCAACTTTGGGGTCAGCGGGTTGCATCCATTTCCCTTAACCCTTTGTCGGCCACTGTTACCGAAGCGACAGCCATGTTCAGTTTACACCTTGGCTTAAATGGCGTAGAATTTCGTTTAATAGCTTAGTTATTCGTTAATTTATAATGATTATGACAGTTTCATGTGTAATAATTATTATAACATTTTGATGTGTAAATTATTACGATATGTACCCTATAACCTCAACGTAGATAGCCTTCCTAAACTAAAAAAGTTGATCTCAAACAACTTAGCACGCCACTATCCTCGCATTCTTCAACAATACTTTCTCTTATCGCGTCTGCTAACAAGCACGTGCTTTGTGTCGAAAGGGCCACTTAAGTGTTCTAAAGGTCTAACTTAAAGATACGAAACATATTATATATAATATATATTATAACTATTGACAAACAAATACATCTGCTCAGCTGGACAATTCCATTCAGTAAAGGATTATTTGAAAAGAAGTTTATTTTGTTAATCATTTTTCATGAATCTAATTCAAACCACATCTCTATTTCTTCATATGCATTTGTTAACTCGACCAGATCCGCCTATAATATAAATAAATCAAGTCCTGACTATGTATATGTCGGATCAAACACAGATTGTTTTATCAGAAGACAAGAGCAGCAGAATGCTCCTCAATCTGTGTCGCTTTCACCACAAAAATTCATCAAAATACTTAGCTAGGAATACTTTTCCAAAATTATATCATATTCTGATTTAATTAAAAATTATTATTTAGGAGAAACTATTTCAAGTTCATGAATTCCCAAAGAAAGTAACAATTTTACTTAAATCACATCTATTGGCCAACAATGTGTTAATGGCGTTGTGTGTTGGTGTTTGTGTTTGCCACCTTCAAGGCGAATCTCCCGCAAAGTCAACGTGTTTGTCTTTGCCTTCCAGCTATGGGGTGGTCAGTGGGCGGTCGGTGGGCGGTGAATGGGAGGTGGGAGATGGGAGATGGTGCGCGTGCTGGATGCGGAAAGGCAACCAACACTGCCGCTGTCGGTGCTGCAAGTGCAAGTGCAAGTGCATTAGTTGTAGTTGCTGGCAGGACGAGTAGTAAGGACCATGACGCTGCACAAGCCCGAAATGCGATGCACTGAATGAAGTGACGTCGCTGCAGGGCAAACCGAACGGCCAAATGGCGTCCGATTGCAAAGGATTCAAAAGCGGCTAACGTGACGCAGATAGACGCATTTCCCGGCGGTTATTAAAAATAGTTTAAAAGTTCGTTTTGGCTTAGTTCCGTTTTCGGATATCGTTGTCCAAAGATTTAAATTGGAACTCCAAGTCGAATAATATATTTGTTTTTATAATTTAAGTCAGTTTGGAAGTTTTTTATTCTGGCTACATTTACTGTGATCGAATATAACTATTCCACATTATAAAAACAAAACTGTACTTTGTATATCTGTATAAATAAACTACAAAACCAACTCTCTCTATAAACTTGGACCAAATACAACTATTTGATTTTAATATAAATTATGAAGAGTTATTACTTAGTCAACTTTTTTTAATCCACTTTATAACCCAGAAAATAATATTTTTATACTAGCAAACATTGTTGTAAAAAGTTCCGAAACTTCCAAAGGACATTCTGATCTTGTTAAGGTGGAATTTCTAAAATGGGCCCTTTATTTATCTAATGTATACTAATTATTTTACAAGAAATCAAATACCGTTGACCGCGTGACCCTTTTTTAGTGACAATCATAAACCAGTAAGAAAATTTCATATAAAAATAGATAGTACCATTAAAAAATTATATTTTCAGAAACACAACATGGATACGGTCCAATTTTTGGAGGGTTTACGCGCGCTTCTCGACAGCGTCAGCTGCTCTTCCATCTGCCGCCACCCCCTTGAACACCACCCACAGCAGTGGAAGGCCAAGGATGGACGAAGGCAGCGGAAGGGCAGGGGAAAGTGCAGCGCATGCGTTCTGCTCAGGCACACTGGTGTGTGGGAATTTTCCAGGCGACAATACGTTGGATGGGAAATTCCAACGCATGACGTCTGGGGGAACGCTGCGAGCATTGTGAACTGGCAAACAATGTGGTGGATTTTGCGTTGGCGCGGCTGTGTGGTGAGTAGCGAGTGCAGCTGCACGGCAACAGGATCCACAGTCCACGGTCCACAGTCCACCATCGCCCGCACTTTCATTGTTTCCCGCGAGACTTTCACTTGCCACCGTTTCCGTTTCCGTTTCGGCGTCGTTTTCGATTTCCTTTATCACTTGGCTGCATTTTAGCCTTTAATTTACGAGGTGCAGACATACCCTGCTTATCGGGGCACCACCACAGCACACAGCTGATGGTGGTGGCACCGTCCGGGGTCAAAGTTGAAATCAATAATTATTATATGCTAGTTTGTCGGGAAATTGAAAATGACAGTAGAAGTTGTGGGGCGAGTGCAACATGCTTGCCAGAAACTTGCGCGCTAATGTGCAGCAATAAAAAATTTAAATCACCAAGCGCCGCATGTTGCACTGCCACCAAAGCAATCACTTAGAGAAAGCAGAGCTGACTTGGTTATTGTTGAGGTCACACACAAATCACTAAGAATTCAAAGTCAATTGGGAATTAGCTTAGAGCATTTTAGAAGTAAAACTATCTTGGATTATCGATTTAGGTAGTTTTTAAGTTTTTAAGTGTTTAAGAATCTTAGCGTAGTTTTAAAAGTTTCTAAAATAAAATGAATTTGGGCAAAAATACCTCTGAAGATTAAAATAAATAACTTTTAAACCTGTCGTGTAAGCGAAATAATATAATCATTTAATTAAGAGAGGGAACAACAGTTAAATAATCAGAAAACTAGGTAAATTCTGTTGAATAATGTTGCCCAAAGGCTTTATTTGTTATTCTTTATTTTTTAAACAAACCAATGCATACATAAGAACTCAAAATTAATTAACTGCCTAAGATTTTCACTTTAAGTTTCTGCAATTCAATTATTTTCTATGTCATTGCATAAATATCCAAAATGATCATTGATGCAATGAAGGCTTACATTTTTCTCGGTGCATGCTAGAAAAAAAAGTGTGGCAGAAAAGCGGCAAGTGCCAACAAGAAACTTTCTAATTAGGATAATAAATTTGCCAGCATCGCACTTGACAACGTCGCCCGGCATCTCTCAAAACATGAAGAGCAGAAGGAAGCCTTCCACCCTCTAGCCCCTGCCTACTTATTTGAAATCCCGCCCCCCATTTTGCCATCATACCCGCCCCCTTCATCAGGCAAGTGCAGCTGCTTGGCCAACTTCTTGATGTTTTGTGGTGGCTGCCAAAATGGAAAAACAGCTTGGCCTGCCGCCGGCCGCCTCCTTCCTCTATCTTCTTCTACCTTCTGCCCTGCTGCGTTTTCCTGATGGAAAATGTGTTTTCGGGTCAGCTGTGCAACCTTCCTGCCTTGCACTGGCATATAATTTATGCTGATTGCATTTAACGGCCAGCAAGGAACAGCAACAACTACAGCCGGCCGAGAAGTATGCAGCGTCCAGAAGTGCGCACTTTTCGCGGTGCCTCTTTTCGGCCCCTTCTGTAAACAATTTATTTTTATTTTCGCCATTTCCCCGGCACCTTTGCATCGCTTTTCCCACCGCCTTTACGCCGACCCTCTTCAGATTTTCCTTTCCATTCGCTGGCTGTTGTCGAGCGTCGAGTCAAGTGCCCCCGAGATAAGCGCATCGAAATGTTTCCGCTACAAAACATTCCTCGGCGTTCGCCTTTCGCTTTCTATATACCCTTGTTGGGGGCATAGTAAGTTCGGTCTTCAAGTAGTTTTTAAGATTTAAATTCACTCAGATCGGACGATTTCAAAGAATAAATTAATTACAGAGAATGTTGCGTGCAGAAATGTACTATTTTGCGTACAATAGACGCTGATATCCGCATAGGTAATCTTATTTTTAATTTTCCTCGAATTGTTTCGTTAACAGCAAAGGTGTCAAATTGTCGGCTTTCCAAAGCTAGTTTCCTTTTCACGACTGCCTCCGTTTTTAGCAGTCCCACGTGTGTGTGCTTGAAAAGTGTGTAGGTGTAGTCGTACAAGTGTGGTAGCGAGTGTATGGCCCCCTCTATTTTGTATAAGCCCTGGCATGCAAGTTGCGTTTTCCCTTTTGTAGAGAAAATATTTGGGGAAAACTTTTGCAGCTTTAGACGCTTAAACTTACATTTTGGTGCAAAGCGGAATATTTAAGGTTTTACTGAAAATGTAATCCTGCTTAGGGATGACTGAAAAAGTCGGTATATCGATATAGCGAATTAACGTTACAATATAAATGACATAAGTCAATATTCTATGTGATTTATCGGAAGTAAAGTCTAACTTGTTATAGTTTAAACTATCATTGTTGGAAATATAGACATTATAGATTAGAAAGACCAGTAAATTTTTGATAATGTCGATAATGTAAATAATTAACAGTGAAGCCACGTTTTTCTTTATTTTAAAATTCGATAAATCAAACTTTACGATATTTTCGATGTTGATATTGATCGAAATACTTTTTTAGATATAAGTCAAAAGCTATTATCGATTACATCAATATTTCAACGAATTATGGAAATTCTTTTCGATATTATACCAATAAATTCCATATTATTCGATATTTTAATTTCGATTTATCCAACTTTACGACATATAAAATATGTTTATACTTAAACCTCCTTAATTCAACCTTACGGCCTTATGGTAAGCTTAGAGATAACTTATTGCATGGGCTTCATAGACATTAAAAATTAAATATATACACCGATATAAAAGAAACACAGAAATGTGAGGCAAACACAAGTAAAAAGACTTTTGAGTTGGTTTGGAAAAAACATCAAATATTGGATCTCAAGAAGGAGCCAAAGAAAAAGACAACGCACCAATGTGAGACAAGAGAGTGCTACATTTTCGAGAGTATTATTCATGTTTTTTTTTATTTTACTTAGGATTTTTTTTATCTTTTTGAGCGAGCGAGTCAAAGAAAGTTTACACAGAGAGTAAGAGATAGTTAATTGTTGGAAACTTGAATTGGATTTGGATTGGGGCATTGCCTTGCGGGACGTTGAGAGCGGAAGATATGGAAGCGATAGAGATAGACGGGGAGAGAGGTGAATCGGGGAGGAGAGACAGAGGATCGCTCAAGTAGTCAGAGCAGGATAGAGCAGAGATAGAGCGAGCGAGAGCGAGACAGAGGGGGAGAGATGGATGCAAATTGGACAAAACGTCTCAACTCACCGTCATAGTCCGATCCGGCGGTGACCGTGGCCCCCGCTCCTGCCGCCTGCGCCTGGGCGGCCAACAGCTGATGCTGGAACTCCTCCTCGGAGCTGCTGAAGGATCGCTGCTGCGTCGAGGCGTACTGCGATCCCGCCAGCGCTCGCCGTTGCTGCTGCTGCTGGCTGTAGGCACCGGTATCCATCGCATGGCCGCCGCTAATGGTCATGTTGCGGGTCAGGGGCGGCGGCTTCTGGTAGCCTCCCATCGGGGACTGCGACTGGGACATGTGCTGGTTCTGGTGCTGGGGCATCTGCTGGTGTTCCTGCGGCTGTTGGTGTACCTGCGCCTGGTAGGTCTGTTGTCTGCCTCCGAACTGCTGTGAATGTTGCTGCGGTGACTGGCGATGATGCTGCTGCTGCTGCATAAGGTGTTGCTGCGACTGCTGCTGCATTTGGTGCTGTTGCTGCTGTTGATGTTGCATCTGTGACTGCGGAGTATGCGGCTGCTGCACTTGGCTGGGATGCGCCAGGTGGGGATGCTGCCTCATCAGGCCGTCCAGCTCACCCTGCAAGAAATCCATGGAACTTTATTATTTAGAGTCTTGTAAAAGTTATTAATTAATTAGAAAACATAAATAAAATTGTAGGTTATTTAAAGAAACTAAAGGTTCGAATTATATACCTGATAGTAGCTCGGATCCTCCTCGGGGTAAGCACCCCCCGATCTTGGCTGTTGCTGCTGCTGCTGCTGCATTCCGTATCCTTGCTGCGCCTGCTGTGGATTCATAGGCTGCATGCGGGATCGCTGCTGCTGCTGCATTTGCTGCTGATGGTGCTGCATCTGTTGCTGCTGATGCGGATGCTGGCCGGGACTCATCATGGGATCCATGCCACTGTCCGAGGCCGACAGGCGGCGGTTCGTGGGCTGCTCCTGCTGAGAGTACTGGCGCCTCAGCATGCTGCCCGCCCTCTGCATCGGCAGATTTTCCTTCTCAGCGGCGCTGCGAGTCCGTTCCAGCTTGGGCCGCTTGTCCGTAGTGTCCCGCGGATCCACAATGGCCTGCTGGGAGATATCCTGCAGAATAATAATTATAAATCAGCCTGGAATTGTGGCAATTCGGAAAGTGGTACTCACGCTACTCCCATCCGGCTCGATGCGACGGATGAAACCATCTTGTTGGGCTGTCGTCTTGTTGATCCACTGGCCAGTCTTCGACAACAGCTCCTGCTTCTTGCGACACAGGATGCAGACCCAAATAACCTGAAAAGATTTATTGTTGTTATAATTGTTGAGTTAGAACGCGAACTGGGACATTATGATGGAAAAGAGATCAATGAAAATGAGCTGAAAGTATGCAAATCGGAGCCCGGGAACTACATGTTGATGATAATTGAATGCTAAGCAAGGGAAGTCATACCGGAGGCTAAATAAGGGGGTTGGCTACCCTTCGAAACAACAAAGTATAGCTTATCGCCATTTTAAATAACGATTTTCGGAGAAAAGCTAGAACAATACAATCTCCGAACCGCATCTAGTTACCTGGGAGTAATATTACACTTTGACAGTCTCCCTTCGCTTCTGTGTCAAGGGAATCCCAGAAACACATTTTGGTCCATGCTGCTCAGTCAATCACTAGATTATAGTTTCGACACACTCAAGAGAATTCACACGAGGATTTGCTAAGCTTTTAAATTTGCAGCCAGACCTTGCCATGGTCTCCCTAAATCTGGGTGTCAGCGACTTACGGAATGGCGTGAATGTGTTCGAGGAGAACGTCGATGGTTCCGTTGGAGGTGAAGAGCGGAGAAGAGATCCTGCCATTGGTCTACGGACGGGCAGACGACGTGAGAGGTGGCGGCTTCTGTACATATTCCTGAAGTTATACGAAGTGCTGGGCGCAAACGTTTATCTGACCACCTACTTGGAGCGCGGACTGAGCGAGTACGTTGCCGGATTCGCCAATATGTACATGGTAGGCGCTCCCGTGAAGACGGGTCAGTCGGTAGAACGGTACCGCTGGCTCTCGATGTCGCTTATATTCCGGGCCTCCAGGCCCGCGACCACTTCCGAGTAAAGAAGCCACGCCAAATTGCATTCCATTCCATGCTCTTCGCTCGTTGTTTTTGGCCCATCTCGCCCCAAAGCCCACATGCCGCCTCCTGTGCGGGCTTGTGTGTGTGACATTTTGGCAGAAGTTCAACGGAAAAACGTTTGGCAGCACGGCCAGAAAATGATAAGCCCGGGCAGGGCAATGGAAAAAAAAGAGTGAAAGACACAGCGGAACGGTTCACTGAGTTAAATAAAAATTGAAAAGAAAAAAACTGTGTAATTGAAATGCAATGCATTGCAGGGGGCGGAGGGGAACATGGACTGAATTCAAAGGACCGAGTTTGGAGGAAACTTCCTTCAATGCCAGCAATCAATATCCGGCTGCCAAGGCTGCTACTTAAGGTATCCCGAATGAGGATGGTACACGGGAAACATTTGGAACTGTTTCTATCTAATTGGGGAAAGTTCTCTTCTCCAAAGTGCAGGAGTCCATTTAGGGCACTCTAGTAACCAAAATTAGTAAGCTCTAATAACCCGGTTTGTTTAAGGGGTGTCCTAGCCAGGATGAAAGGAAATTCAATTGATGTTTCAACCAGGAAAAGTCTACATACGATAGTTCATAGTTCATAGTTCTTTCAAATAGAAGAAGTCTTACAGACTTTCCAAGTAAAGTATGTATCTGTGTGCACTCGCTTACTGAATGAACAATATTTAAATAGTAATAGTAACCATTTCTAACGGAATATAAAAGGTAAAAGGCGATTCAAAAAGGATCTAGTTGGAGGGTTTTTTCTATTTCTAAGGCGCTTTCTGTGTAAATTCAGCAAAACTAGAATAGTTTGTTATAAAATGGAAAATACTGAAGTTCCCCTACAAATATGAGTAGGATTGTGTCATAAGCCACGACCATGATTGATTTTGGGAACCCTTGGGGTGCCTGTATCACATATATATCCTTGACCCTTGACATGGCTGGAAACTAGAAATTATTTGAAAGTTATGAGTGTGAAATTGAGAGGCGCCAGTAGGGAGGATAGATAGGAAGATAGTGGGACTGGGCGGCACCTCCGCCCACTCGCCAATTATCCAACCCGCTATGGTGGACTCCAAGGCGACAATGGCACTTATTTATGCGAGCGCTTTACGCGTCACTGGGGACAGTTGGCAACAAGCGATGTCTATGGCAATGTGGATGTCGATGTGGCAATGGGGCGTATGAGTGATGGCTGCTTAGTCAAGCGGCAGCCGGGCCGGGCCGGGCTGGGCCGCCAGCAATATTGGCGTCAGCGCTTGGCACCAGCGTTGTTCTATTTGTCAATGAGCGGAAAATGAGCGCAGCACCCTTAAAAGAAACCATTTTCCCGCTGTCACGCGCGCTTCGACAAGTGCCTAAGCCTGATGGCAGGACACAAGTCCCGAGTGCTGTCAGGTGGAGCGGGTTGGGGTTGTGGTGCACTCACCTTGTTGCTGCGAAGCGTCACCTTACCGCCGCACCGGGCGCAGCAGCGAATGTTGCAATAGTGGCAAATGTGGCCAACGCCATCGGCGAACTTGGTCTTAAGGCATATGTGACAGGTGGCATCCAGTTCGACGCCGGCCTTCTTCTGCTGCTCGGAGCGTTGCCTGATTTGCATTTCCAGCGTGACCACCTCGTCCTGTTTGCGCCTGTGAAGGGATATTTGAAACGATTTTTTTATAAATCTCATAGAATTCCTCTGTTACTTTGAAAACTATATATATAAATTGCGGAAAATTGTCAGCTTACCGCATGATCTCGTTCTGCTTCTCCTCCTCCTGCTTCTGCCGCATGAGGACATTCTCGATCTGCATCCGCTCATGGGGCGTCAGGTGCGACAGGTCGGGCATCTCGTCCATGGCTCTGGTCTGGTTGAGGAGTCCTCTGGTGTATTCCTGTGGTCCTGATCAAGGTTCGTTGATGTTTGTGGGCTCTTAGCTAGCTTTAGCCGCTCTATCTAGTGGTTCTTCTCTAATAAACTTGGTTTGCTTGGTAATATTTATAGAAATTGTTTCGTTTACGTTTTTGGTTAGATTTAAAGCTTTTCTTTTGGGGAATTTGATAACGTTTTTGTCGAGTTTAGTTTGCTTGGAACGCGTTTTTAGCCATATTTATAAATACTTTATGTTATTTAATATTATTATTATTATTATTTGGATTATATTAAACCATTCTGATAGAAAATCACAGAGCAAATTTCAAAATGTGTTATGGTTTTTTGGTTTTTGTTACTTGTAATGAACTTCTTTTGTTAGATTCCTCTTTGTAGACTTTGGGAAATTCGTTGAAAATTGTTCGCAATGCACTCGCCTCGTTCTCTGTGTCCGTCGCTTTAATGTTTTATATGTTTTATGTGCCGGCTGCTTTATAGACTGGTATGTGTTGTGTTGTGGTGTGGTACCGTGTGCTCGTGTCTGTGTGTGGTGTGTTGTGGTGTGAGAGTGTGTGTGTGTGTGCGCGTGCCCTCTGACCCGTTTTGCTGGCGACTTTCTTATTGTGCACGGCGTTTGTGTGTTTGTTTCCTTCCTCTTTGTTTAGACTTTTGTATTTCTTTGGCTGAATGCAAATTTGAGTGGAAAATTCGTTTCTGGTTTTTGTTTCATTTTTCCACCGCTCTATATCGTTGCCGGGTCTTTGTTGTTGTTTCTAATTGCTGTTGTTGCTGTTGCTGTTGCTCCTGCAGCCTTTGCCAAGATAGTTTCGTCCTTTGTTGCTGTTGTAGTAGCTCTTGCTGCCGACGGTTTTGCTGCCTGATGCGTTGCGGCGCCATTTTTGCGTTGAGATCCTTTCCAAATTACAGGCCACTCGGTTTAAGGGAGTTTTTAATCTCCTCTGGTTTAGCACTGCAATGAAGATAAAATAAGAAAATAACAAAGGGAATGAGTTTTTACATTTTATTTAATGTTTTTACTTCTGCGAGTGCATCTAAAAAGGACCTGGTAGTACTTGGAACTATTTAAAAAAGTGTACAGTTCTTTTTTTAGTAAACATGTATTTTTGTGACGATACAATTAGACAAGCAGGTCAAATAAAGAACAAAAATAAATAAAATATAATAAGAATAATATTTAATAAATTAATTATTATTATTTTTTTTTTTAAGTGCTTAGGTTTTGTTTTGACTTAAATTAAACTAAAGGTACGCAAAGGTACTCCCAGGAACTTATATTATTAAGGAATCTATTAAAACCACATCTTAACGTGATGAGTTACCCAAATAAATAACTGATATCAAATTTAGTGACGAAAATAGTAATATTGTCCGAAAATAAATTGCAAAGAATTTAATTAGCTTATTATTTACACGCTGTAATAATATAACATTTTTGTCCGATTGTTACTATGGCAGCTATATGATATACATATATTCCGATCCGAAACATATAAAAAGGAAATAATATAGTGATGGAAATGTAAGCACAATAGGTCATAAACTGAGGGACTAGTTTGAGTACAAACTGAAGCACATTCGGCCAGACGAACATGATGCTGATTAAGAATATACATACTCTGTGAGGTATAGTAAATGTAAAATCTTAACTGTGTAAGAGAGTAGCCACTAATTTTGATGGCTAATATCTTGAAAAAGATGTAGGAAATGTTGAAAAATCTCAAGGGACTGGACGCCCAAAACTTGTTAATTGAATATCTTTAAAATGGATCATATTATTGGGATGACTGGAGCGTCCGACGCGTGTTTTAATCTAAAATTGAGCAGCTTTAAATATGTTCTAGAGCTTAGCACCCCAAAAGCTCAAATTTTAAAAATTTGTTTAAATTTCTTCTTTAAAAATTTGCGTTTGAAAAAGCGTAGTCTTAATCTCAGTTTTAAATAGCTCTGTAATACTTTTTGATCAATGGACTTGTATAAATGGTTCTAACCGGTCTGTCGTGGCAGATTTTAAATTCTACGGCTCTATAGAGTAGCCTACTTCCCTAACCCAGCCTCGGTGCTCATAGTCGTGTCCATAGTGATATTTATTCACCGCTTTTCTCTCGAAGGAGGCTCACTAATACCCTTCAAGACCTACTATAGATTATTTCGAGTTAACAGGGCTACAAGTTAAGTTTGGAAGTCAACTGTCACAAAATACCTCTCTAATAAAACAAAAACAAAATACCTTAATAGTATTAAATCCATGTATGATTCCAGTTCTATAACAAAATGAATTTAAGCCTTAAACCATAGATATTAATATTTGTGTTTTCCAAAAAGTTTTTCCAAAACTTTTAATCGGCTCTTACCGATTTACTTGAGCTTAAATGAAGGCACTCTCTTCCATTAAAACTGAAACATTTAATTAAACTTCGTAAACCGAATGCAATGTGGAATTATAAAAATAAAAACAGCAAAAACTACGGCAAGGGGAAATGAGAATATTAACGAGATGAGCAGGCATAGGGTGGCCTTTGGGGGATAGAAAGGGGTTTTTGCTGGGGTGGTCAGTATCTGGCCGCAATGCAAACATATGTAACTGTATTTATGGCCATCAACGTGCCAGGGCAAACAAGCAGCCGCAAAACCAGGCAGGTCCTTAGTGAGATGGACAGGGCACGCGGAGGACATAGGGTCGGCGGTCGGAAGGGTGATGCAAGGGGGCTTCGGGGCATTGCGGTTGACACGGTGACGCACGTACAAAATGCGAAAATATATACGAGGCCGTGCACACACTCGGAGAAAATACCCTAAGTATTCCACGCATAGTAATTTTATAAAAAATTGTATAAAAGTCATTAATAAACTTAAATTTGCTTAGTAGATAATTCAAATTGCCTTTAAGCGATTCGAGAAATGACTTAAATTCTCTCAGTGTCCACGCATAAAGCGGAGATTGCCTGTTCAGGCGGAAGAGAGCACGGGAATGGTGGGGAGAGGCATCCTATTTATATGGACAGACCTGCCTGTGCTGAAAGACTGCAGGATGCAACCGGAAGCCGACACTTCACTTGCCGGGACGCAAGAGCCTTTCATGCGCCTCATTTCCTTCGGCTGAAAGGCGTTCGAAATTAGCATTCAATGGCCCAGGAAGCAATCCACGTCGTCGTCGTAATTAAAAGCCATCAAGCTTGAGAAAAATAAAGCCAGCCAGATGCCCGGCAGATAGGCGACTTAGCCAGGATATCGACCTCTAATATTAATAGGCGACCGCCAGTACAGGATATCGACCTTTAATCCCATTTCATAGCAACAGCAGCCGAGTGAGTCTTGGGAGTAAAAGGACCAACAGCTGCTGCTGCATTAGGAGCAGTGAGGTCCTTTTTAAACATATTGCAGGAGCAGTTTGATTGCATGAATATTGCAGCAACGACGTCCAGTCAGAGTTGGCCGACCCTCAGACCACTGAGAACAATTTCGTGAGAGTTAGCAACGCGTGACCTCCTTTAATGGAGTTAAAATCCAAGTCGAAGCAGCATCAGCTACATGCTAAATGCGATTGATTTCTCTCATGAATGTAAATTTATTGCTGCTTTATGGCGTTGCTGTTGCTGTCTGTGTCGCATCCTTAGGGCATGCACACAATCACGCACACAAATTCGCACATTTACACAGAGAAAACAACATAGTTCTCATTAGAGAAAAATATATATTTCACACAATGACTACAATTTACTGATTTAAGAGTTTATTGTTAAAGGTTAAGCCTATCCCAAAATATATTTTATTTTATTTATTTCTTATAACATTTTATATATTTATTAATACAACGCCATTAACACAGTTAATGCAATTTTCTTTCAGTGCCTTGGCAACCCCCTCTTGGCCTATAACTTATGTAGTTCAAGCGAGATAAAATCCAGCTTCCATGGTGTTTATGGGCCTGCTTTATGCTGCCATCCACAGAGGTCCTCCGGCGATGGCGTATATCTCGTGTACATCTCGTTTCTGGTGTCCTGTGTTCCTTCCTCATGAATTGATAATGCAGCAGATGCAGCAGCAGCAGCACCAGGAGCTGCCATGGCCTGCAACAACGGCGCCAACATGCCATGCAAAATTGATGACTGCGTTGGCTGGCTGTGTGGGGCTTAAGTGGCTGCTTTATGGATGCAAGGAGGCGACCACCAAAGGATATGGAGCTCTCCTTGGCCTGGCCGAACCGGAAATCAATTTGTTGTGCTCTTCCATCAATTGATTAAGATGCTTGCTTTTATTTTGGTCATTAAACGACTTTCGTTTGCATTACTTTCTAGAAAGTTCCCCGAAGTAAGGCCAAATATCAGCATATTAAGAGAGGGACAGCAACTAACAATTCACCACGAACTCCTCTCGGTGCGCGCGCTGGCCATTAAGTTCCCTGAGAGCGGAATTCCCATCAAATTTTCCCCGTATAATTTCCCAGCCACCTGCTCCACAGCAGATAGAATTTTCATGCGCTGACCGCGCGAACTCGGCGAACAACAACAACAACAACAACAACAGCGGCAGCAGCAGCAATAAGAGCAATTACTGAAACAACAACAAAAAGAAAACGCTGCAATAGAAAACCCCAAAGCAGGGCAGAGGAAAAACTTATCAGGCACAAGGATGAATTATAATAATAATGAAAAATCCAGGGGGTGCGGTGTGCGGCGGGCGGTGTGCGGGACATTCTGCATTCCTTGTCCACTTGCCAAGGTTATTCCACATTACGCATACGCCCCGCAGCCAACTGAAGGGACTGGCTCACAAACGACGTCGAGTGCAGCGCACAAATGTGAAAGTTCACTGCCAGCTAACAGCTACCAGCTGCCACTGCCACTGCCACTGCCGCCTGCCCAGCTGATAATTGACACTTTCAATTAGCCATCGCAATCACTGGTAGAGACGGCATCAACAACAATGTGCCCAGCGGCGAGGAAACCTCATCGGAAATGCATTTGTAATGCTCGAAAAAGAGGTCGGAGCAGTGAAAGAGCACAGCGACACAAGAAAGCCATAAAGCAAAAGGTCAGAATGCTAAATGGTTAGCCACAGTCAAAAATAATGTAAATTAAAAGAATATCCAGGTAAACAGAGTCGACTATGGTGGCTATATTTAGGCCAAAGAAGGGTAATATCAAAAGGGATTAAGATGCCCATAAAGTCAGTCTGCAAACTATCTCACTCTATAAAACTATTATAGTATTTTAATATTGAATATTTATGAGCTCAGAAATCAGTTAAGTTTACTTAAACTTTTCTCTTTTACCTAAAATGGATTTTTAGATTAAATTTCCGCCCATTTATGAATGAAAGAAAGTTTTGGAAAATTATCAAGTTCCACAATGGGTATCGACTCAAGATATAGCTATTTATATATATCAATATTGGACGACTATATCATATAGCTGTCCTAGGAATTGATAGATTAATTTATTTATATTATACGAATTTATATATACGAAGTTAGGTCGACTTTTACATTAGTTAACTATAATTTTCCAAGCTATTGAAGAACATAAACAAAGGTATATTTTTATTCTAATTAATATCCAATTCTTGTAATGACAGCTGTATTATTTAGTGTCGGATACGTACCAACTTAAAAACTAACAGCTTAGTTTGCGAAGAAACGTAAATATATTATTCTAAATTTTTATGAAAATCGGTTAACTATATCATTCTATATATCTGACATTGGAACTAATGGTAAATCTGCGAATCCTCTGTATTTACTTTTTTAATCGAAATCTTTTATATATGATATTATTAATATCTGTTGGGTTGAATTTCAATCTAAAAGGGTATACAAACTTTGACTTCCCAAAGTTAGCTTCCTCTCTTGTTTTTAATTTGGCCCACATAACTCATTAAATCCTAACAAAGCTATCTCCCTTAATTATGATAAAATGTAAACCAAAATATAATAAAAACATCCGCCTCAGGATCATTTCCCAAAATTTGAGTACAAAGAAGTAATTTTTTATTTTTAATAAATAAAATAATTCGCTAGTAGTTCTTTATTTATACATATTTTTAGGAACCTTTATAATTTAATTCGATTTAACTAATAGCTTAACTAAGGTGTGCCCTTAGTTTTATTAGCGCTAAGCTCAGCTTGGTTACTGGGTATTCTATGGGCGAGTAGTATGGGAGTATGCCTTCGTTTTATGCTTAGAATAAAATGGATTTCGGAATGAAAAATAGGGAGTATTATTTTCCCGTTTGGGCTTTCTATAAATGTATCTTAAAACTCTTTCAGAGCTAAGAATTAAAATATCGAAAAAAAACTACGAACTACTAAAGAGGAAGTTGGCAATAGGTGGCCGAAGTGCGAATACGCTTTTGAGTTCGGTAATTGCGCAATTTCGGTAACAAACTACTATATTTAAAAGTACCGAAGAGTGCTATGGATTGATAAGATGAAAGCTGCATGATATAGTGGCTCCTTTTCGGCTGATCCGATTTATATACTACCCAATACATAAATATTCCTATGTTGTTATTTTTAAGTCCTATAGCTCCCCTGAAAGAGCATGAAAACATCAGGATTAAATATTTGAATTGGTTCAGGAAGCACTCGTCCTTTTAAAAAAATACGATACATGGTTTAATTATGGTATATATATGGTTTAATTTGTTTCCATCCCCATGTATTTGCCACCAGCCAATCGTTAGCAATAAAGAACCCTTATTCAGGCATCTCCTTCCGTGGAATTCCAATTACCGAATTCACAGGAACACCTTCTCCCCCACCGTTCATTTGCTTGCACTTTAAATTTTAACCCCGTTTCGGTTTGGGGTTGTCTTGCACTTATTTTTATTACCCGAAAGGGCAAAGCTTCAACTGGTTGCTCGGTTGGGAACTGGGTCATTTATCAACTGACATCACCTGTCAACGGGGGGTTTCTTATCTGGATATATTGTGGGCCCTGTGACGTCACACCCCCCATTGAGATCGGCCGAAATTTATGCAGATAACTGAATTGGCGAGCTGAGTTTTCGCGGCGTCAGCCATTTCCACTGACGGGTGCAATGGACTTAAGGAAAGGGCGCCTTGGACGACTCGACACACACTCGACTCGAATGGAGCCATAAAAGAAAACGTGGCTAAGTTGCTTGTTTGTTGTTGCAGCCAAAAACTATAAACGAGGCAATGACTTGGTGACTTTTTGCGTTGGCCTGCCAAAAAGGCTGCCCGTCTAGGGAGGCTTCCACGCCGGCCTGACTAATGACCATTTTGCATTCGCGGCCGGCCAGCGTGCTTGATTCATGGCTCTTTTGCTTGGCCAGTAATTACAATTATACATTCATTCATTCATTCGTAGTTGGCCGTTGACTCGAGTGTGGGCCGTGGCAAGGATGTGGGCCCTTCCTGAAAGGAGGGAAGCTGGAACAATGCCACTGTCCCGGTTGGACCGTTCAACTTTTTCAATTGCGCGCACAATTTCCATGCAATTAACGGCAAACAAATGCCAACGACAAAACACTGGCAAAAACTTGTCAATGGAGAAAAATGGCTAAAAGTTGGCCCTACAGCAGACACGGCATATGCATGTGTTGCGAGGGAGCAGCGAAAGAGGAACAACTGGCCAAAGGGCGAACCATGACATCGAAGCATAAAAAGCAATCTTATGCACCCATTGACCCCCAGAGCAGTGTCTGTGTGGGGGGAACAAGGGAGCAGTGTCAATGGATAGTTGTTTCAATGATGTCCAACGAACTGCCTACACACGCCCTCTTAGGGCCATGCAACAAAGACCTACAGCGGTGGCCAAAATATAAGCAGTGTTCGTTTAAGATAAATATATTTTAGCTAACTATATAACATATTATAACATGTATGCCTTTGTATATAGATTTATGATACATTATTTAACAAATTTCTTAAGCTTTCTTATTGCTTAATAAAATGTACAATACATTTTTTGTAACTGCTACTACCCATTACTATAATTTTACCCCAGGCCTGTTTGGCAACTGTGGGCTGCCTGCCATTACTCATACGCCTCGTGTGCATTGTCAAACATTTATGACGTTCGCCTTGGCCAGTGTTTATTTGAATGTGGGTGCTTGTGTCGTCATTACTATCAATTGTCTATGTGGCCAAGGGTCCGATTCCTCCGCCCACATCCCCGTTTGTTGCCTAGTGACGTTTGCCATTTGCCATTTGCCAACTGATACAAGCCGAAAGGAAAATCGATTCCAACTGGCTGCCTGTTGCTGCTGCTGTCGCTGTTATTGTTGCTGCTGTTGTAGCGAGCATACCTTTTAATTAAATTTAACGCCCATCGATGGCACAACCACCCACTGCCCACCCACCCACTATTCATGATTGCCCAGTAAATAGAGCAGCAGCAACAAAAGAAAATAAAATAAAATAGAAGAAAGGGAAAGAGAAAAGAACAGTAGCGTAATTTGCTTTCTATATTGTGGCAATTTCTTGGCCATTGTTTGTCATTTTTTCTACATCTTCTATACCTTTAATTGCCAACAAAGACATAAATATGACTTAACTTACATGCATTTCTCTATCAATTTGTTGTTGTTGTTGTTGTGTAAACGGCGTTGTTTGTTCATTCGTTGTTAGGATTTTGTTTCATTTTCTTTGAATTTATTTGCAATCATTTAGAAAAAGTTGTCATTTAATGCTGAAGTGTTTTCTTCCTTATTTACTTAGATTTGTTGTGTTTGCTTGGCTATTTACAAGGCTTTCGGTCGATTTTCATATATAATATTTGAAGTTTAATAAACTTGAAAACTGCTTGGAAAATAAATATTAATTATATAGCTATTAAACACTTGTAACACTCGAGCGTCTCTCGGTTTTTTGTTGTTTCTCTAGCGAGCTTCGCTTGGCGTCTAAGTGTAAAGTTGAAGTTGAGTTGTAATTATGTTGCATGCTGTCTCCATTGTTGTAACACACACACACACGCACACCCACGGATGGAAAATACACAGCGAGAGAGAGAGAGAAAGAGAGGAGACGGACTGAGAGAGGACACTGCAGCTGACATTAAATACTGGGATGTTATCGCCATATACTGGGTTTTCTTCACTCACTCAACGGAAATCAAAGGCCAACAAGGGTTAGCCAAGTTAATCATACGCACCGTTGTACTTGAGTTTTTTTATTATTTGATTTTAAAACATTTAATGTCCTTCTTTTCATTCGTTTTATTTATTTTGCTCAGTTATTTGTTTTTGTATTTCTTATATTATATTTTAAAGTTGATGAAAGGTGAACCTGGCTTTCTCTCTGTTCTTCACCTCTCCTGTAACTCTCACTCTCTCTCTGTCTCTCTCTTTGTCTCTGGTACAAGAATGCTAACTTTTGTGTTAATTAAATATTAATTTATTAATTCATAATGAATTCGTTTAGCTGGGAAAAAGAGTAAGTCCGGAAAGTATATGTTTAAACTTCTTTTAATAGCTTCAATGTATAACAAGCTACGGGTTAATCATACGCAGTGTTGTACCAAAAAAAGACGTTTCTCTTGATTTATTTATAAAATTCCTAGTGCTGCTCAGAGTTTCTTAATTATTATTTTTTGTGTATGCTTGCTTTCTTTTATTTTTTAAATAATTCCCTTCCCTTCCTTATGTTATTAAAAACATAAAATTAATTAATCGCAAATGAATCCCCACTTTTTTGGCTTGTGAAAAATCTGAGCCAGGCATTTGCTTAATGAAATTTTCCTGCAGCTCAAGGATAAAGGACACCAGTTAACTGCTGAGTGTATGTGTGTGTGTGTTGCTTTATTTTTCTGCATATTTAATGCGTTCATCCGCACCGAGTGCCGTGGCCGAAGCGGGCGGGGAGAGCGAGCGAGAGGGCAGCGCGAGATCACGGCCAGCACAACAAAGGAGCGAGCAGGCGAGGAGGAGCGGAGGCGAGGTGGTGAGGAGGCTAGAAGAAGCAGAGGCGAGCAGCCGCGGAGCGAAGAGAGCAGAGAGCGAGGAGAGTTTTTTTTTTTTTTGGGTGGGATTGCGTGGCGATGTGTGTACAGAAAAAAGCAAGCAGCGCACGAACAGCAAAGGAAAAAAAAAGAAAGAAAGAAAATTGAAGACCGTCGAAAATGTAGCTGGGAAAATGCACGAATTTCTTACACTTATGGGTTAGACACTTTCTTTTTTTTTGTTGGATTTTGGTTTCGGGTTTTGTAGCGGATTCGGTTGTGGTCATTAGCTTAAATCACAATTGGTTTGCACTTAGATTTTATGTAGATTTGTGTGTGTATAACATAGGCAAATATATATGTATATATATATATATATACAGCTATATCTAAGTATGCAGCATTCCATATGCGCAAAATAATTTTCCGTTTAGCGAACTCATTTTGCTTTGTTTGTCAAATTGTTGTTGTTGTTGCGCTGGCTTAGTAGTTAGTGGAGCCCTAAGTATGTTGCTGTTGTTGCCTGGTGTTAATGTTGGTGTTGCTGTTGCTACTGCTGCTGCTACTAGTGCAACAACAACAGCTACAGGGAGTGCGGCGGCGACAACGACAACGGCAACGACAACGACAACGACGACGGATGCGACGACGGCAACGACATCACGACGACACGACAACGACTGAAAACTGGACCCGCAGCTGGAGCTGGAAAAAGCTGAGCAAGCTGAGCGAGCTGAGCCAGCCGAGCTGATATAGCCCACCTACATCAGGAATTCGCTGCGATTGTCGTCAGCAGTTCAGGAATTTTTCTCTCTCCTTGCGGTCCCTGTTTCTCTCTCTCTCATTCGCTCTCCTTCTCTAGCTCTCTCTCTCTATCTCTCTCTCTCTCTCTTTCTGTGTGTCTGTTCGGCTATAGCCCTCTCGCTCCCTGGCGCCATCGTGGTGAATTGTTAGGGGAGTTGTTAAGCAGGCTTGGGGGAGCATGGCACATGTTTCTCTCAGTGTTATGAGTGGCTTTTCATATTTCATGTGCAATTTTAACACCTACTACAAACTAACTGCTCTCATAAATGCCTCAGTGTGTGTGTGTGTGTGTGCGACTTCAACTCCACCCTTTGGCCACCCGCCCCCAAAAACCGACCCATGGGGCTAACATGCTCATATAGTTGTTTTGGGCAAACATTAAGCAACAACATCGTGTTGCATATTCATAAAACTCAACTCTTGGCGCTCGTTTGTATGCCGCATCGGTTGCCAAAAAAAAAAAGAAAAAAGAAAAGGGAAAACAATTTTTCAATGCATTTTCGCAATAGGGGGCTGGCAGTGTGCAGCCACGCCAAATTGGAACGAATCACTTTTTATTGCATACTTTTGCGGGTTGGACACGTGATTGGGGGGAAGGCGATATCGTGCTTGATTGAAAATAAGACGAGCTTAATCGGCTTAAAAAACGCAAATCAACTTTGTGCGCCTGCATTTTAAAATATAGTTGACTTTTACACATTTATCTTGGGGATTTTAATTTTATTAATATCTATTTTTGTTGAAAAAACGCATTTATTGTCTGTATCTCATTAAGATAACATTTCTTACAGCCTGTCACATGTTTTAATAAATATTTTTTTAAGTATATTCTTGATGAATCCTTTTTAAAGTATACAAAAAACTGTTAAGTGCTTTCCAAACTAATAAAACAAATTTTACTTTGAGTTCACAGATATTCAAATCTTCATTTCACTTCACAATCATAATCTCCTATCGCTCCTACTAACAAGCACGTGCTTGGTGTCGCAGGGGCTACTTCAGTGTACTGATCATAATGCATCAATGTCCAAGATATAAATCGTATGAAGCTAACAATTTCTACAGCTTGACAGAAGTTTTTAGTAAATAATTGTAAGTACATTTTTGATTAATCCTTTTTAAGCTATTAGAAAATAGATTAAGTTGGGATTAAAACTAATTAAACTCATTTTAGGGCTTCTTCTCTTGTTTAAGTTCAAAGAAATTCAAATACTCATATTTTCCTATAGTGTCTACTAATACCTAATCTTAACAAGCACGTGCTTGATGTCGCAAGAGCCACTTAAGTTTACTAACCGTAGTGCATAAACATACAAGATATAAGTCTTAGTCCATGGCATTCCTACACATATGCATTCCATGTTGCCTTGATATACTTTCGATGCCTTCTTATTGCTTCATCCACTGAGTTATGTGCCTTCTTAAATCCGAATAAATCAAATTTATATTTAGATACTCAGCGGTCGACCTTAACGCATCACGTGCTTGTCAAAAAATATCCAGGACACAAAGCCTGCTACAATTCCTTCTCTCCTGTTGCATATTGTCGCCATTGACTTGAGTTGTCGTTGCTTTCCTTGGGTTTATCTGTCAGCTTATCGCAGCCATCATGAGATTTGGCGTAAATTGTCAGAGCCACTCCAACCCAGCTTTCCATTCCATCTCTCGCCCATTTTCAGCTTCCATGCATTTCCTTTATGGTGCTAGAGAACAGCACAGCGCGAAAAACTTATATAATTAACTAAAAAATCATTTGCTTGAGTACACAATTAATGTAGAATAAAGAGCTAGCTTTGTGGTGTTTATGCTTTCAAATATTACAATTCCTATAAACAATACCTAAACGACATTTTGTAAAAGGTTCAAGACTAAAGTAAGGTTTATACTATATCTTTTAAATATACATTTTAATTAAAGTTGTATAGACCTTGTAGGAAATACAAAAAGAAGATGAAAGGAATGGGTATCAGGGATAATGAAAGAAAGCTTTCAATGTAAGAAAATATATAGAAATTATAATACGTAATGCATAAAAAATGTGTAATTATAACGCTGGAAGACTAACAATAGCAAAATTGTTATTTGTTAAATATTACAGAAATTGTTTTATTCACTCTTGTATTTCTTTAAGAAATTATCTCTATTTTTCTTCAATTTCCATTTATATATTTTATGCCGCTTACAAAGCCTCAGAGTCTGGCACTAAAGCGATCATTTTTCTTTAGTAATTTATATCCATTTATCTTTAGTTTTCAATTACTATAAATATAAATATTCAATCATACTACGAAGTTAAGACTGTTATTTTTTTGTGTGTAAGGCAGGAGTAAGGAGTACAAAGGAATAAACGGGTCTCTGGCTGTCGAAACTTTAGGCCATTGCTGATAGCCTGCTCACGTGCAACGACTTTGGCTCCATGGCATGGCCACACACACTCACCAAGAGACACCCATACACTCGCAAACCCCCGAGAACACACACACACACACTGGAGCACGAAGGGGAGCGATTGGATTTCCGGCGGAGATGAGAGAACTCTCTGTGGGCGGGTGGAGAGGCAGGCGGAGTCTGGGAGAGCCGGGAGCTGTTTTCCTTTGCCTCCAGCATTTTCCGATGTTGCTGCTTACATTGTATGTGGGTGTGTGTGTGTGTGTGTGTCTGGACGGCTGACGTCATTGAGATTTTTATTGATTTTCATTTTAGCCGAAAAAAGTGCTCAAGCAAAAGCAAAAGAAGACTTGGGCTAGGACGAAGGGCAGGCAGGCCAACAGATGTCAGCCAAGAAGCGCAATTAAAGAGAGAGATTGCAGGGGGGTCTCGACTTGTCAGCCGATGTTAATGGTAAGCGCTATGCAATGGCTATAGCGAATCTTCAACTGTTCGCTCCGCAAGTAAATAGTATATGGAAGCGGCATCAGACACAAGTCGATGTATAATCGTGTAATTTAATTTATTGTTTGCACTTAGCTCGGCTGCGTAATAAGGCTGTTTACCCAGCAAAAGCCGAACACATATATAAGTAGTACAACCCGATGTATTTTGATTTTTCTATTATTGTTTGGCAAACAATCGTTATGGCTGATTTCGTTATTTGGGAGCGGGCTCCCTTTATGGCAGCTATCGGAAATTAGGATTATTTGCATAGGAAATTGCGGAAGAGTTGTGGCAGTTGTGGCAGTGCAAATATTTAAATTGAAGGAAATTATTATTATCACTCTAAGGTAGGACAACGGAAAGGGTGCACATGAAGTTATAGTTTGAAAGGGAAACAGAAATATGATTCCTACAAATTATTGTGCTTGCTATTTTGCTGATATGTTTATATTATCCTTACATTTGGTGATTGAAACATATATTGATATTTACGCAAGTACACGATAAAATCCTAAAAGAAAATATATATTTTATTCATTAATTTATAAGAATTTCCTTTAAGTCCGAATCGCTGTCCGATCTAGATTGCTATGGGATAGCTTATTCTAAGGAAGTAGAAAAGGTTTGTTATAAAGGTGCTAATAGAAAACAAGAAGGTTTTTTATCTTGAACAAGAATAACGACATCCAACTCCCAAATTATCAAACAAACAATATGTATGCGCATCTCATATTCGATTAGCACAAAGTCCTTGAAAGTGTTCATTCCACTCTGTTGTTATAGTCTCCTATTCTGAATCCGAATACTGAGTTAATGCAATGCTGGCACATCCATGGAACTCTCACCTTTCCGAATCGTCCTGCGCTTCAGGACAAACAACACCTTAATAATGATGCCTATGCAATAATCAAAGTGGAAACATATTCCTTAAGTTTGTCCGAATATGTAATTTCAAAGAGAGAAATAATGCGCACGCTCCGCTGTCAGTCCATGACGATGCACAAACCTGCTGTACCTGTGATCTGATTACAAGAAACTAAAAATGACAAAATCATTAAATTAGTGGATATAACTTACGTCTGCATGTTTCAGAAAAGCGCTTTAGTGAGAGTTTTACCCTTATTATGTTTATTGTTGTCAGTATAAAAAGGTTTCTATTGAGTGCAATAATAGAACGAACTTTATACGTTATAATTTATATATATAATTTATACTTTATAACTCACACCATCTGTGAATAATTCACATTAATATCTGAAACATGTGATTTTAAGGTACTTATTTGATGTACAGATTCTTCACTTAATTAAAAAAATATCTGATCTCATGTCGCAGACCCTTTCAAAAACTCTGCCAACCAACACCGGGTGTTCATTTCACCTTGTTGGACTCGATATGCCAAATACGATCAATCAGGAAAAAGATTGATGTAGATGCAGGTCACTGCAGGTTTATGTTTTATAGTCTTTTTAAGTTTTAGATTAAATCGGGTTGGGGCGTCTGGGCGAACAGTCAGCCGATACCTAGCCCAGGCTGACTTTGTGAGCGGACGCCATTATGGAGAATCTCAAAGAGTGATTATCTCTGTGTGCTACTTTTAAGCGATATCAACCTGTGATCAAAATTATTAGCTTATATAAAATGTCAACGAAATATAAGAATATTTACAACTTTATGGGCCTTCTTACTCTCCCTCCTGAAAAATAACTGGATGCACTGGCTAAGATGGGCAGCACTTACCAACTCTTTGACAAAACCAATGACAAAACGCCACCTTGCGGAATATGTTAGAAAGCTAAAATATACCCCGTACACTAAGGTCGATTGCCTTCTTAACATAACTCATAACATGTTCTCGATCTTGTTCCTTGAGCCGCCCTCATGTTAAAAGCTAAATTTATGATAAAGTTTATACATATTTATACAAGATGCTAAGTGCGAGTGAATCGCTTTGAGTAAACTGCAGCTTTTACATACATTTTACCTGAAGTCACTGCCGTAGCCTAGACGTCAACCGAAATGGTCTTACACCAAAGCGTGTTCTGCAACCGAGGTATAAGGCAGGTCTGACGAACGCTTGCGCCAAAACCTAAACTTGCTCTCCGCTCGTTCTCGCTCTCGCAGCTGGAAATGTCAAAGTGACAATAGAAAAGCTGTGTGCACAAGGAGAGCGAAAAACAAACAGCGATAAAGCCACCCCCGAGAAGCCGCCCCCAAAGTGCGCCCTCGCCCCCACACAACTTGCTTTGCAAAGGCAACCAAAACAACCCCTAAAAAGCAGATGAAAATTGAGGAAAAATACCTGAAGGCCTGAACGAAATGCAAGGAAAGTTAACGGCTTTTTTCGGGGGGGTTTCGCAGGAGATGCACCACCCTTAGCCATTCCCATTGAATAGCGCCACTTGCTCTCAGAATTCGCCGCTCTCTCGCTCACGCTCTCTCACTCTCTGCCTCTCCGGCTCTCTTTGGGATGCTTTGTGCGCAGCAATCTCAACGAGATGGAGCGAAAATCTCGAATAAGGATGCCCGACGATGAAAAATTCATGGCCTGGCAGCAGCCAGCGCTGGCTCCTGAGTAAACGAAAACACTTCGACCCAGCCGCACGCAGCGAGAGTCCAACCCAGCAGCAATCAAGGATTAAGGAACCTTCCGCCGTAGCCCCTTCGAATTGTGCAATTAAGAAAAGCCGCTGCATACCGCAGGGCGCAGCAGCCAGCCAGCATCCCAGCCAAGTCGGGAAATCGCGCGAGTGCCAGTGCCTCTGAAAGTATTAAATCCCCCTTCGACGCGTCTGCGAGGAGTGATTGTATAATTCGCAGTGCGAGCACGGGTGTGGGGGCCCAGCGGCAGCGGCCACACATATCCCAGGATACTCTAGTTCCCCACTCGGAAAACTTCCCCCAGCGTAGGCTGCGGCATGAAAACTTAATTGGCTTTCATAAATAATTTCGACTGCGATTGCTGTTGTTGTTGTTGTGCTCGTTGTTCGTTATTCGCGTGTGTGTGTGTGCGCCTACGGTTTTTTCGGTGAAAGCGAACGCGGCTCCAAAGCGGAATCGGAAAAAGTTACTCAAAAACACAGCCAGGAAGCCAAGGAAAGAAGGAAGGAAAAAAAAAAGGGAATACATAGAGAACTTGCCGCTGCCGCTACCGTTGCCGCCTGTAAAAGCCAAAGCCAAGGAGCGGGGGTGCCAAAGCAGCAGTAGGAGCAGAGAGAGAGAGAAAGAGCGGAGGCGGTCGTGGAGTTGGAGCAGGCAAGAGAGCCGCCATTGCTGCGTAAGAGAGAGGCAGAGAGCGAGAGCGAGGCCAAAGAGAGACCTGCGCTATTTTTGTGGATGGAAAAATTATAAACAAAACTCAAGGTCCACCAGGCAAACGAAGGGAGGTGGAAGCCATTTCATGGAACTCTTCAAAGCCAGGATCAAATATATCAAAATATGAGTTAAACACAGGAATTAAAACTCAAATCAATACATATCAATCGTTATTAATTAGCGATCTAATAATTAAGCTAAGGAAAACCAGAAATTACCAGCTGAAAAGCAGATATTAAATGAATAAATAAATATTCCAAACCCATACATATCATGTGGAAGGTGCATAAATATCTAATGAATAAATATATCCCAAATTATTATATACAATAGAGGCATAGGAAGAAGGATGCAACCTTGAATTAATCGAAAAAGATACAGAAAAGAAACGAAAACATATCATGTAACTCGCCTAACAGCTTGGAACAAAACAACCTACTCTATTTAACCAAAAAAGATTAACAAAAAACCCCATGAACTAGTCTAGGAAAATCGTGCAATTATCGCATACATATCAAAGCTCTTGCAAAGAGTAAATCTTAAAACCTAGAACCTTAAGATATAAATATATATATATATTTCAACTGCGTAGAAAGGCCGCAATTTTTGTTAGAAGTTTTACATCAGTTAACAAATAAATAATATACGAATATATACACAAGTATCGTCACATATCATCACTGGGGAGACCTCAGCTAAAGTGAAGAGTAATTACAGCTAGAGAACATATCAATTATATATAAACATATATAGAGACTACCTGTCTAGGGGAACTACACATAAAGTTATTTACTTTATCAAGAGGACCAATTTCGCATGCCGAGAAGACTTAATTCGATTCCAGACAACGGAGCAGGACATATAACATTGCTGAAAGGTGAGTTTTTCAAAATATATATATTTTTGTACCCGGTACAAGGGCTTTATAGCTTTGTACCAACCTCGAATTTATGTAAAAGGACTAAAGACTCTATGAGGAATATATATTCTTGGTCAGTATCAGGCATCGTGTGCATCTGTCCGTCCGCTCGTCCCGCAGAATTCGGCCCACTTCCGCCCATGAAAATCATGAATCGTAATTTTGATAAATATAAAGTAAAAAGATATGAAATATATACAGTTGTGCAGACTTTCTGTGCAAATTTGTGTAAAAAAACACAATAAGTGGTCTGTGTATTCTGAAGTTCTGCAACATCTTCAGCATGTGCTGGAATCACCAACTGGTGTTGCTTAACATGTTCCTAGCAACATTTGTCATTATTTGTCAACATTTTCTTATGTCTTCCGGAGTGTTTAATTTAAGTTTTTAATACATTTGGGCATATTTGCCTTTAAATTCTCCCACAATCCTATTGGTAAGGGTATGTCAGAGTCGACGGCACTAGACTGTAGCTTTCTTACTTGTTTTAAATTGGCTAAATGAAAAATGACTTGATATTAACTATTAGCAAAAATAACCAAATAGTAAGAAGTAGTAAAAAGTAACACAAAACTTGCTTTTTATATTAAGCTACATCCTGTGGTCATCAAGTCATAAAAATGTGATTGCCATGCACATAAAAGTACAACTATATTTCGAAGTGTACTCTTAGAAAGAAGTTTTATAGAGCAGAATATTGTATAGGGTCGTCAAAAAATACTGGCTAACTATATTATAATTTTATATATACTGTCATAATATATGTAAAAACATACTTTTAGTTTTACTTATATTGGAATACAAATTATTTAAACTTCATTCATAATAATCATAACAAAAGTAAAATTCAAAGATAACTATTTGATTTTATAAATTCCAATATAAATCAAATTAAATGCTTTAGACATATTTTATATATAAATTCCTTGCTTCCTTAATATGAAACTCCAATTGGAAAATACTCCCGAAATCCACAACCCCCAGCACACCCGCTACCCTAAAACCAATCATAAACTTTTTGGTTAAGGCATGGAAGCATAGGTAATCCATAAACAGCCTAAAATAAAACCGGGGCCTCGGCCCCAAACATTTTATGCGCCAATGGCTCTAGAGGGGATTCCCGTGCCGCCATTCTGCCCCTGCCCCCTGCCACCTGCCACCTACCAAAATTCCGCCCCTCGCTAAACCGTAATGAGCCTGTCGAAGTGAAATTTGTTGCTGCAGCGCCTAAGAGCGTGCCGCAAACACAAACACACACACGAGACACAGGGAAACACACAACAAACTGCGAACAAAATCAATAGGCGGCACATATGTGTGTGCAACGCTAGAAAAATCAACCAACATACACGCAGCTGGGGGCTGGGGGGAGTTTTCCTCGGCGTCGTCGCCACGCGCGCTATTAAAATTTTCATTTTTATGATTATCGCTTGCGAAAATCCGCAACAATTGTGCGGGTTCACACGGTGCCAAGGGCGGCGAGGGGGACGGGACTGAGCTAAGGACTAAGGACACCTACGATGACGGGGAAAGGAGTGCGATTGCCAGTGCCAGTGCGAGTGCGTGTTTGTATGTGTGTGTTTGTGTGACTGAACAAATGTTTAACTTTGGCCATAAAATGAAATTTAATTTTCAATTACTGCGGTTGGCAATCGTTTGCTTTGGGCTGCCCGGAACTGCACCCCCCGGCCGAATAAAAGAGTGATTACAGAAAAAGTCCCCACCTGCTCAGCTGCCCACCGCCCACCTTTCCACCTAGCCAAGCGAACCGCCTTACCTTTCGGCCATTAGAGCGCTGGCCACTTTAAGGCCGCCGCCGTTGCAGCTGGCTCACTTTTGCAGCATCAAAAATTCATCTCCAGCATCCAGGATTCTCCATCAGCCAGCGGCCAGCAGCAGCTGCTGGCTTTTCGCTTCTTTCGCCCCCCTTTCCCCGGCACATTCCCCTTTTTTCTTGGCCTTTTCGGCGGGCCAGTTCGGGCTGCCCACTTTGCGCTGCATACTTTCAGGCGTCATCCCCTAATGAGTGCAAAAATGAGCTTCGGGGAATGCAGAAAGCCAGCCAGCCAGCAGCAACAACAAAGTAGCAGTGGCAGCCACGTAAAAGAAGACTCGCAAAATACCCTTGGATATCATAATTACACTTAACTTCTTGGCCAACTCGGCTATAAATTCGAGCTTTAAACTGGTTGGAAATGAGGGAGGAAACATTGGAGATGTTAAAAACAGCAAAATATTTTTTATTTGCACGCAGTAGATTAAAGTTTAAAGAAGAAACAACAATTAAGAATTCAGATATTCATTAATTATTTATAAATACAGTCAATCGATAGTTGTTTAGGAAGGACATTCTATTTCTATACTTTACTTATCTCATATTCTATAATTTCTCCTATGCTCCTATCATGCCTACTAACACATAAACCTAACAAGCACGTGCACATACTGAAAGTAACTTACAATATATATATATAATAATAACTCCTCTGAAAATGTCATATTCTCATCAATTATCAGATGATTTCTAATGTCTCTGAGAAGTTGGGAATTGCATTTGTCGCTTTCTTGAATATTGAAGCCAATTCAGAATAAAAACCCAAGTATTTCAATGGAAAAACGTAAGAAGAAACTGCAGTAGAAATATTTTCCTCAGACTCCTTCACACAGAAATAACGAAACTGACAGTAATGGACCCTAAGAAGCCCAGCTTTTTATGCTGATCCGAATGAAAAAATATGCCCGATTTAAAGTAATCCAGTCCTTCCGTTTCGTTATGCGTTGCCATCTTTTGGAAAAAGTTAAAGTGTACCTAAAGCTGAAGGCTATGTGGCCAAAGAAACGGCAGCGGAACTTTCCACCAAAGTGGGTGAAGGTAATTTTCCACGTAGTCGTGTCGACATTTCATGCAAATTGTTTTTTTTTCCCCCCCTTTTTGTGCAGATTTCCCGACTTGTTCTTCTGCTATTGCGTGAGCGTTGGTTTGTGTTTCGTTTTCTGTTTCCTTACAAAGTTAAAGTTTTGCAGGGTAGGTGGGTGGGGCAGTAAAAACGCGAGGAGTACGAGGAGCGCTTTTAAGCGGTATTCATGTAGTCGTCTACATTCTATTAAACTCAAAACTTGAGTGCATATTTTATGGCATTTCTGGAGAGCTCACGCAGGGCGATTGCCGAGCAGCTGATGATGTCATCAGCAGGGCTGCGACGAAGCCAGTTGAGGGAGGTTGGGAGGTTGAGACCGGGCGTAGGAGGTGTTGCCTGGGCTTCTACAGGTGGACAATCTAGCTTAATCGCTGGCCCCCGCAAATTAATCAAAATTCATGTAGCATACCTCCCATGGCTGCCTCGCTCGCATACAACAAATGCAATTAGGCTGAGCTGTTTCTCAGCCAAAGGTGTGTGTGTGTGTGTGGCCCAGAGCAATCATTTAAATAGCTTACGTTTTGGCCACCTCAACCGCCGCCTGACTGACATCCGCACAAATATATCATATGCGAAGCGAGAAAAAATGTATGCCTGGCATACGAAATTTCTGCTGCCTTGGTAATAAGCGGAAAAAGCCGAGCAACCTTTGACCCTCTTCCTCCCGAACCTCGGCATTTTCCACGCTTCATTACATTAGATGACACGCCTCCGTCGTCCTTCGTCCTTCGTTCTTCGCTCTTCGCTCTTCGCCACCCCCTCCCTGCAGACGTGTGACAATGACGTAGTAGAACATTTCATTTTTTCGGCGGCAGGAAAAACTTCAGATGACTAACTGCCAACGGCGCCACGCACTTTTCCCAACCCCCGTTCGGGCTCAGCGCTGCCTCATTTTTAATTCATGAAATGTTTGCCACTAACAAAAAATTACACTTAATGTTAACCTGGCCAAGGAGGCGGGGGACGGGGCCGAGGAAGGAAAGTCCAAGTAAATTTTCCGAGCCACTGCAGGCCAGGAGGAACACACAAAGCCCGCAGCCCGAAGCCCCAACACGGATAATTGTCACTTACGGCTGGTCCTGTCTATATGTATTTGTCTCATATCTTATATACTTTAGCCGAGGCCGAAGCTCGAGACCGAGCAGGCATTAAATATTTATGAAATTACGGCCCAGCAAATATATACAAAAAAGTTATCTCCGTATGCGTATACATGGGAAATTGATTGACTGACTGACTGACTGCTTGACGGCTGATTGGCAGTTGGCGGTGGGTTGCAGGGCTGCAAGGAGGTGTGGCTGTGGGGCCCAGACTTGTGTTGGCTTTCCCAGAGTTTCCTTCTTAATTGTCCCCATTTGCCTTAATTTTTAATGTGTCAATGGGAAAGTTTAGAGTACATCACATATGAACAGATGTTTGGCGGGGGGTTTAATGGCAGGGAAAGGGGCGGAAGGTCCTGGGAGAACCCGGCAGCGTTGACCAGTCGTAATTACATGGACAGCTGTCAGGTTTCCGTGAGGCGTTTTAAATTGGACTAATTCTCTAGACATGCAAATGACGATGGATGAAGGCCCCTCCATTGGGTCCCTAAGCGCCCACCCCCTAAGGGCCCTCCGCATTACTCGTTTTTCTCAGGTGCGCCCCTTGAAAGTTGCTCATATTTTTTGTTGAACGCAACGGAAATTCACATACCAAATGCGCTGTGTGTCCCCAGCTCAAAGGAAAGACAGGACAAGACAACACAAACTCGAAACTGATTTCCAGCTCAAGTGCATGCCAATTGCTCCCAAGCTGCAGTTTCTTTCGTCTTTCGGCTGTCGTCTGTCTCTGTTTGCTTTCAATTCGATATTGACTGATTTGTAATTTAAGATAAGCAAATGGAGCAGGAGCTGCTGAGGGAATCGGAATCGCAATCGGAATCAGAATCACACTCGGCTTCGGAATCTGCAGGAGCAACGCAAATGTTTTGTCAATATTTGCCTGAGAAGCTGAAAGCGGGCTAGAATCAGCGCACTCAGGTGAACGTTTAGTGGGTGCTTTAAACATTCAAATAGTTCAGTGGATTTCCCTCGGAAATAACAAGGCTACAGATCAATCTCAACGAATTGAGAACTGACAATTCAAGTTTGTCTTAAATTATTCTTGAAAATATTTTACTTTAGATTGCACCTTAAACTTGGGAAACATGGTTGTTTGACTTGGTTGCTGAACTTAAATATGTTCTGTATATTGCCCAATACAATTTATGTTTCTACTCACTAAAATAAGTACACATTTTATCTATGTAGTTATCGATTTGAGTTATTACCCAACAATCTCAATAAATATTCTGCTGTTGAGTTTACTATAAAGATTAAGTCTTGTTAGAGTGAATATCATTTACCCCTAATGTAATCTTGCTACGCCATCTTCGCTTAGAATATTTATATAACTATTAAATACAGAATACATTTTCGGAAAGATCACTTGACAGCCAAACTAAAAAAAAAACACAAGTATTTCGACAACAATTAAAACTTAATTTCTAAAGTAAAATTTGCTCTGTACCTCAAAACTTTCACATTTATTCTCTATTTTAAATTGTGCTCTAGATATTTGTAAGTCAAACAGAAGATAACTTTATATAAACTTTTAAAAAATAACATTACTTTTGCTAAGTCACTAAATTGTTTCCTTCGGTTTTGAGCTTTATGACTGCTTGACGTCACGTCTGCAAAATACATTCGTAATGTTTGCAGAGAGAGAGAAGGAGAGATACACTCATAGAATATTTTCTAAATATGCTTCTTAAATCAAATGATATTGGCAAGTCAAAGAATCTATAGTATATATCCAATCTTTAGGATATCTATAGAAATCTATAATCTTTAAAATATGAAAACTTTTTTTTTTTCAATGGAAGCTCCTGGCAACCTGGCTAGTATTCTATATAGCTTAAGATTCTGAGCTGTGGGAATTTCCTTTTCTCCACAGATAAGTCAAATAGGGGTTATACATATAATACAAGAACATAAATCTCGTTTGAATCCTTTTAAAGATTTGACGGCTACTAAAAATCTTTGAGTCGACGA
This sequence comes from Drosophila kanapiae, assembly GCA_008042475.1. Taxonomy (NCBI): domain Eukaryota; kingdom Metazoa; phylum Arthropoda; class Insecta; order Diptera; family Drosophilidae; genus Drosophila; species Drosophila kanapiae. The sequence goes on from VNJM01003026.1 coordinate 1,045,250, forward strand.
TCACTTTCACTGCTGTGTGTGTGGTGTGGTCCCAGACAAGTGGGCTTAATTCGGCCGACAGCGATTCACGAGCGAGAAGTTAATTGGAAGACTCAAAGATGTGGACTTAAAGGCATCCGCTCGGGCAGCTTTTCTTCATTTTCCGTCTTAGCCGCAAACCGCTTTTCATTGCTGCCGGGCCCGAAAAATCTGTGTCAAGTTGACATTTTGACTAATTTAAAATGAAAGCCTCGGGGTGGCCACGGCAGAGGCAGGAAAGTCAGATGAAGGCAGGGAGAGCGGAGAAAGGAGAGTGCAGAATGGAGAAAGGAGAGTGTGGAGAGCACACACACATATGCATACACTCGCCCATATATTATGAAATCTTTTGGAAAGGCAAACGTACGAAAGTATGCTACAGTTCTTGCAGACACACTCAGACGCACACTAATGAACACACACACACACACACATCACCCACATTTCTTGTGGCTTATGCGCATATTGTGCAATTTTATGTAGCATACTTTGAGGGGCATGTTAAAAAGCTGCCTTAGCACGAGAGCGAGATAAAAGTTTGCTCTCCAGCAGCACCCCTAAGACCCCCAAAGAACTTCACCACCCCTCGCATCCACACTCTTTTGGCATTTGTTTAACTGCGCCACATTTTACGGCATTAACCCAAATTAGCTCTTAACATAAAACTCATTTTCCAGGGGTTTGGACCGCATTTCCCTCAGTCCCCCACGCAACCCCTTTTCCGGGGCTTATTTTAAATACGAAAACAATATTTTGTTAGGCCAAATTCGGTGTGTTTGCAGTGTGTAAGCCTTGGCATAACATTAATCAAATGATATTTTGATTATCATGCAAGTGAATTAATTATGGAGGCCATATTTCTACAAAATATCCTTTTCCCTTGTAGCAAAGTGCTTGCTTACCTATCCTGCCCTGCGTTTGTCCGTAGACCTCATCCATTATATTTTGGTTTTTATTGATGACTGTCTTTGGGGTTCAATAATGGAATAGGTAAAAGTTTTACCACAAAACAACATTTTCAAACCACGCCCAATTGCGCCTCAGCTCTTTTGTGTTGTAATTTTCTTGTTATTTAATTGATTATTGAGCTTTAGTTCACTATTTCTATCACAAGCTACTGGAAAATAACTCGTAACTATTGGAAAATACTTGCAAGAATCGATTTGTGTTAAATATAACTAAGTGAATCTAAAGAAGCTAATGTAACCTTTAAAATTGTGTACATTTCCTTTGACCACCTTTGTATTGGTTTGCTGTTTTTGTTTCAGGGTATATGGACCTTTACCTGATAAAATATTATTCCATTTTCATTCACCGTGTGTTGTCTGTGTTTGTCCTTTTTTTATGTAAATTATCGACCGCATTTCTGGCGACGCGCGTCTGCAGGACGAAGGCCTTACAGCTCGGCACGAGGCCGGCTCTGGCTTGGTAAACTCTCTCGGTTATGTCCTGGCTACACAGAAAGGAAACAGAATTATCTAAGCCAAAGCAAGGTTTTTTTAAATATCAGAAATGTCAGGCAATGAACCATTTTAAGTTGTATATATCTCAATACTTAATCTCCTTAAGATTTATGTCCGAGAACAAATATTTTTGTATTAATTTGCATTTTACGAAAACCATTCTCAATGAATTTATAGTTGGTGGGGTATACAGAATGTGCCTGCCATTTTCTCACAGTGTGGGTCTGTCACGCAGCGGCGCTGACTTTGGGGCGGTAAGTGGTTAATGCCACTTGCCCGCTGGCCATTTGTGGGCTGGCCTCGGGCCTGGTTACATTTACACGAGAAGGATATGCAGAGTTTGCTCGCACACCAGCAAACCAGCACACACTCGTGTGCAGCCACACACTCGTATACCGCTAACACACACACACACACTTGCACTCACGAATCCTCATGCGTGCCATTACCTAGCAGGAAGTGTCGCACCCCCTCGCCCGCTCGCTCGTCCTGGCCCTCTCACTTTGCGGTCACGTATTCATTATCATTATCTTAATGAAGCGTTATGTAAGGTGCATTATAATTATGGATTTTTTTCGGTCGGATTGTCGGCTAATGATGGACACTCCGGGTCCTTGCCCTTGCCGCCGTGCGGCTGCCTCTTGGACTGCGGCAAGAAAGTCAATAAAGTGGAAGTCATTAAAGGAGCTTTACAACAGCGCAGAGGCGGCAACTTGGCGGCCGCCCACAATTGTTCTTCAATTTTTATTTGGCGAACTTTTATTGCGAAAAATCGGTGCTGTGCAAAGGCTTTTCATTTTGCCCATTAAAACGGCAGTCATATAAAACGGATGCTCCCTCTCAGTGGCAGTAAATATATATTGAATGGTACACTCGAAACACGAGGACTCTCTCGGCACTCGGTGTGCGCTTCTGTGGTGTGCCTCTGTGTGTGTGTGTTTGAACATATTTTGTCCGGCGCATTTGGTGAACAATTAAAATTAAAATTTCATACGCATCGCATCGGGAGGGGGGCTTGGGAAAATGTTTGACATGCCTGGCACACAAATAACGACAGCAACGACTCATCCGCCGGCGGACAGATATAGTCCATATCCCTGGTCCGACTACAAGTGTGCGTGTGTGTCCCTGGGTCTCGTTGTGTGGAGTGCATTTCAAGTATTTTGGTATTCCATTTAAATTTTTAATAATTTTCAAAAATTGATGAGTGGCAGACAGGGCAAGCCAAACACAATGCTCTCTCGGTCCCCGTTTGCTCTAGAAAGCTTTTGATTTGATTTATTGTGATGAGCCGAGTCCTGAGAGAAAGTCCTGGAGTGGCATAAAATATATTTCGTTCGCTTAGCCAGAGTTTGACCAGACAAAGGCTCTTCAAGGACCAGAGGGAATAACTGGATAGTTGTCTCTGCCTGGCTGAAAATTGTGTCTGCTGTTGAGTTTCCTAAATAATTAAAATTATTTCTGACATACTTGTGGCCGCACAGGACGCTCCGAAAAATGTGTCCTGCTTAAAATCTACCCTCTACGATTTGTCAATTTCCAAAATGTTATTTATGCACGAGAATGGCTTTTATTATGGGCGAAAAACTGTCACTGGCAGCGGCAGGTCCTGGCAAATGACAAGCAACTCAGACGTCAATCAAGTCCGTTCCCCCGTTCTCCTCTGCCCCCGTTGTCAGGCTATTTTCACTTTCATGGCCAAAACTCCGCCTCGAAGAGGAAACACAAAACAACAGTTCAACTTGAGAGGGCCCGGCGGATCCTTTAAGTGTCAGTAAACGGGAAAACGGGTTAAGGGGTCGCAACGCAGGATTTATGGAAATTCAATCGCCAGCCGCCGTTTCCCGGCAACCGGGCGAATCGAATTCCTCCCCCATTTCGCAGCTCTTCCTGCTGTGCCGTTGTCTAATGAAAATTCGATTCAATTGGAAATTGCTTAAAGAGAAATTGATTTTCACTTTGATGTTGGCCCACCAGCGGAGAAGTCTGCCGCTGACACCGCGGAAGGCCTATAAACCGAGCGAGGAGAGTAGCGTGCACGGCGAAGTAATATTGCCAGTCATACGGTAGTTCCCCATACCGAAGCATTTGTTTGAACTTTTAATATTATAATCATAGAAAAACATATTATTAATATGTTTTTAGAAAGATACGGGTTTATTTTTTATTAGCTGAAACATATTTTAATAGTCAGTCGGTCAGAATATGCTTGATTTTTTTTGCAGAAATGTGTTCGTTTGCTTTTAGGTGCCATCCTGGCTGCGATGTCCTTGCTGTCTCGGTGTGCGTGCCCATTATCCATTATAATTTATGCAATTAGCTCGATTAACAGGTTTCTCTTGTTATTTATGCCTAGCGATGAGAGCAAGAGGAAGCAGTGGAGGCAGGCTGGGAAAGCGAAGGAGACAGGGACAAAGCGATGTGTGCCAAGTAAATTTGCATAGTCTGACCTGAACCAACTGAACCACTGAAACAATGAAGCCATTCGCCCATCCACCCACTCACCCACTCAGCCACCCTTGCCACTTTACTGAAAGTAAGCCAGGACGCTCAACCAGCGTCCCACAATTAGATCGATATGCGTAGGTCCTGTCACTGTGATTGCTCTTCTAATTACCGCAATTGCGGGCACTTGAAGCGTCGGCTTTAATTGAAATCTTCAGGCCGGAGAAGTGGGAAATTTTTATACAAATTAAGTAAGCCTCCTTTTCCCCAGCGAGGAGGCGTGGGTGTTGGCTGCCCTGGCAACGGCCAAACGATTTCTTGTTGGTGCTACCCAAACAAGGAGTAACGCGTTCTCTACACAGGCAGAAATAAAGCGAAGTAAAGGGGAGTTTAAAAAGATCTAAGAAAAAATATTACTTATTCAGATACGTTTTATTTTTTATTGTAACGGGTTCTTCATTTTAAATGTTTTCCAAGCTTCCAACAAGATATCCTTTTCCCAAGTGTACTTTTCATTCGCATTTTGTACGTTGCTCCGGCTAAAAACGAGGGCTAGCCACGAAGGACCTCGCTCGGGATGTAGATGTAGATGTGGATGTGCTAGCCCTGCGGCTTAGCCAGCTTAGCCTATCGAGCCAAGGACCTGGTATAGTAGTGGCACGCAAAAAAAATTCCAAAGCTCCAAAAAGCATATTGCTAGGATACCAGCGCGAACTGGGGGAGGCCAAAACAAAACACGCATTGTCCTGGCACGCCAGTTGGCAGTTGGACTCAGTGGCAAATGGCAGCAGTCGCAACAGGAGCTAACCACCAGTAAATATACCAAAACGTATCCTTGTACCGAGAAAAAATACCAAAATACCGATAATGAGCCGAGAGAGAGCTGAGAGCACTCGGAAATGGTGACATAAGATCGAGGGAGTGGGACGATGTCGCTGGGTCAGAAGATCTACAAAATAAAAACTTATACGCAGAGGTTTTGCCAGAACTTTGCGGTCAAACTGCGTAAGGACTCGCCGCGAGGACACGCGAGGTGAGAAAGGCTACAACCCATTGAAATGAAAAGAATGAACGAGAAGTAAAGGGAAACCTTAAAGAAACCTGCAAAAATAATGAACAAAGAATGTGTAGAAAATTCTTTAAAATATAAAGTTTCCCTAGAATTTATTATAAAAGAAAAGAAACGCGTTAATATGTGTGAGGCTGATAAAAAAAAATGGCAAACTTACTTACTGGCAAACACTGTAAATAATTAATCATAGCCAGCGATAGTGAACTCAATTACAAACAAGTGACGGTTCATATTCAGTATTAAATTATTCCCCGAAGCTCAGGGGGGACAGAGAAAATAAATAAATATTATTTGCATTTCCTGCTCAGTGAGTGTCCTGTCTTTGAGTGTATGTGTGTGTGAGTGTGCGGACGGGCAAGTGTGTATCCTTGCCATAAGTGCTGTGCGAGTGTGTGAGCGTGGCTTATTGACGACGCGTAGCCAAGGCAACCCGTGTTGGCCCCAACAAACAGAGGCGGCGAAATGGGGGCCAGGCATATAATTATAGACCACCAGCTCCCCCCGCCCACATGCCATATATAAGTCCACAGAAAATAATTTATGTTACTTGGAAAATAGTAATATATATTCGCATTTAAAAAATTATTAGAATTCAAATGAAAGTGACTTTTCCGGCATTTCCCTGTTTTTATATGAGTGTAAATATATATATATATATATATATAAAATATATAGTCCCAAAATATCATTAAGTCTTCGAATATCTTTTCAATTTATTGTTTAATATTATTTATTAACATTTCGATCAGTTGAATTTGTTATTTGTAATAATTTGTAATAATTTAAGTTGAATACGTAACCATTTGTATATGTAAGAAGCTTATTGAAATACTTATTTTCTCCATGTGTACCGGTGTATATATGTATACGTGTACCATGTACTGTTGTATGGCGTGCCTGGCAGGCACTGGCAACACTTTACTCGATTTGTTTAATCGATTTTTCTGCCAGTACCTCAAGCCAGAGAAAACAGCGGTTGCGGAAGGGATGGCACGGGCCTTGGGGGTGGCTGGCATGGGGAATGGCTCAAAATTGCCTTTATTATAGATAAATATGAACGATTTAATGCCGCACGCAACTTAAACTGACCAAGAGAGCGATGAAGAAATGGCTGTAAAAAAAAAACAGTGGGAAAATGGGGCGGAAAAGAGGGAAACGCAGCGAAGACGAGCGGCCAACCAAGCGTCATAAAGTATACGCCGCTGGCCGTCAGATTTATAGGCGCCATCCAGTGCTCTCCTCCCTTTTCCGTTTGTTAGTCCGCTATTAATAATATAAATAAAAGAACTGGATAAGTAGAAGCAGCAACAAATTACCATAATTGCCTTGCATCATTTCCATTCAGCCAGCACTCGATGTGCCAAGAGCGGACTTAACCGTACTTACCAAAACTTGCGCGTTATTCCCAACTTTAAGAACTTTTGCGTCTCAGGTGGTTCCAATAAATCAAAATGGAACCTTGAATGCTCTAATAATAAATGCTTAATAATGGTATTTATAATTATAATGGATACGGAAATTAGAGAGGAAAGCAGGAGACAAGGTAGTTATATAGAATAACATAAACATAACTAATACATACAAAATTATTTCATACTTCTGTCATTAAAATAATATATTAAAACAGGGGTCCTCACCAGTATAGTCAAATGTAGACATTGCATTTGTGTAAATAAAGTAGTTAGAGATGAGAAAAAAAATAGCTAACATGTTCTTTAATATGATAAGCATAATAGCCATGTCTATAAAAATAGCTCTTTACTCTAAAATGGCTAGATTTAACTATAAAATGGCAATGAAATAGCACTAACTCTGTGCTTTTATTTCCAAAGACCGTATTCGTACCCTTTTGCTAAAAAAGCACAAACATTAATATTTCTTCTATACAACTATATTTATTTTTTTAAAGAAGAAATACATGCAGTGCTAAACTGTTTCATCTTAAATACTAAGAAAAATACCAAAAACTCAAAATGAAATAATAAATGGGCACTTTGTGATAATAATTAATAAAATACCACCAAAGATGCAGAGGCTTGAAAAACTTAAAGTTGCTTCTCAATATGCCTTGATGTCTTATCAAATCGAATAGCCAAATCGTTAGGCTCATTCAATAATGCCGGAAAAGGGTAGAAAATCGAGAAATGCTAACTGCTTTTTATACCCACCTACCGCTACCTTTCTCGCCCACCTTATTTCTACCCCATTCATTTAGTTGGTCATTTTGCAGCTCAGCACGAAGGCAGCTTGAAAGCATCGACTACTCTGCCTTTCCCCCGGCCATTGCTTAGCTGTGGGCATGGGAGGGGAGCGGAGGGGCAATAAAAGTGCAAAAATATTTTTCCTTCTTCATGGTCTGTCAATTAACACGCCTTTTGCATTTATTCAATATAAATCGAGTGGCTGGCTGTCCGACAGCAAGAGGGGGTTGCGAAGTGCATCAGCGCTCTCTTCTACCTGTAAATAAAATTAGTTTTCAAGAATGACGAAGCTCTCGAACTCACTCAAATAAGCCAGAGACTGGCATCAAAGGCTGGACTGAAGCTGGACTCCGGCAGGAAACTGAGAAGAGTGCCGAGACTATGGCTGCAGAGACTGAGCCCTGCACTCCAGTTGCCGTGCAGTTCATTACACATTGGCGCAATCCTTAAAAATACTCGCCACGAACACATGGAAGCCATTTTCATAAAAGTAAACGAAATGCAAAGGGCGGTAGGTAGAGGTGCACACCCCATTTTCCCAACAACCCCCCCGGCCAAAGGCTGAGATCTTTGTGTTTAAACTGGGGCTTACAGGAGCCGGTTCCCAGGCGAAATTGCACGTAGACGTCTACGTATACGTCTGTGAAATTGTTATAGAGTTGCATATAAAAATCGACTCTGCAGCAGGGACAAGTCTCCGCACTTTACTATTCTCCAGCAGCTCCTTCTCTCGTTTTTCCCCATTTCCCCCTCAGTCCTGTGCCTCTGTCTGCCTGCGAAAAGAAGGAAAGCTAGCTTAAACAAGCTGCCGGCTATTAGCAGTGTGAATACACTGAAAGAAGCATATCAACTGAACGAGCAATTAAGATGGATCAATAAACACTAAAAGATTTTTGCACAGTTATATATAATTATAAGTAATTGTGGGAAATCTGTTAGATTATTAAAGAATTAATACTTTCTATAAAAGCTAGATATAATCCTTCTGTCAAGCACTTATATAGACATTGATTTTAGTAGGCTAAGAAATACATTTAAACTCTTGGAATATACATTTTAAAATATATAAAGAAGTATATTTTATTAGTAAAATAATTTTATTTATGTCACCGCTTTACAAGAAATCTCTTGAGGTTTTCAAGTGGTTGCCTTTTAGGATCGGCTCTCAGGATAGTAATAATAGTTTAGGTTCCTATTTGATTCAAAGAACTTTCCTGGAATATAGTTTCCCTGCTTTTAAGATCTGCTGGCTTCGAGGCAGTTAGTCGCTTTTGCTTTTCCTCAGTGCATGCGCCTCAGAGAGTAGGCTAGATGCAGGACTAGAGCTAGGCACATTGCACAATTTGCTTTCAACGGCAGCAAAGGGAAAACGAAGTACGAATTGCGAAATACGAAAATATAATACACGTGCAACGTGCCGGCGCTCCACATATTCAGTGCTGGAGACTACTACTCTAGATTTCGTGACTCGCTGCTGAAGACTTCAATTTGTAGCACACTCTGTGCCATATCTCGCTGCGAGTGTGAGTGGCGGCGATGCACAAGGAGTTGGCTTCGACTCTGAGGCAATCCTGGAGGACGCCTCGGCACACCAAATTGGGTCAAAGTTCAAATGCAATACAAGGAGCGAAGGAGCTGAAAATCAACGGCAGCAGGAAGAACCTGCCTTTCTTTCTAGATGAATGAACCAACTAAAGCCATCCGAAAACGAAACCCAACCAAGCCCAACCTAACTTCCTCGGGACTGGCGCAAGAGCCGTGCCAGCCAGCCAGTCTTTTTATTGCCAACGAAACTTAAACATTTCCATTTTAATTGACAGCCTGTCGATGGCTGGCTTTGAACCGAGCTTCAAAAAAAAGCAGTTGAGAGTAGAGCCCGTGGAGTTTTCCCCCAAACTCGTTGAGTACCATCCGGGACTCTCCAGGCTCACAGACATCCATTTCGATAGCAAATTATGGCCGAAAAAATAGTCCATGAAATGCTTAAAGCACTCTGTAGGAGGGTGGAAGATTCATCTTCGATTAGGAAACATCTTGAGGAATATCGGAAGCATATTATTCTTGGAGAGACCCAGATGCAATCAGAGGATAAATTTGCAGCTTGCAGGAACCAAGCTTTAGCTTTAGGGAAAGTTGCATTGCATGAAAGGAATATTTTAAGATGACCATAAAACCCATAACAATCGCGATAAGCCAAAGCATTCTCTTAAAATGAAGTATAGCTCACATTATTGTTTACCAGCAGTTGGGAGGCCTTTCTGGCCGACATCTGCTTTTACAGCCCGCAGGAATTCCCACACCTTTATCTGACGGACACTTTGGGATTATCTCTTGGCTGACTTCGAGAGAAGAGCGATCCATGCGATAACCGTAACCATCTATTGCCGTTGACAGGCCGCTCGGCTCGCAGCACTTTGCCAACAACTTTTGACTATTCTATTAGATTCACTTTGCATGCAGTGGCAGTGCAGGGCAGCAGAAAGGCCAGGATAGTCCGGGAAAGACCGGAAAAGCCCCCTTCGCACTCGATTTTTAGTGCCCATTCTGTGTTGCCTTTGTTTACTTGTTGGTCGGCACTGTTGTGCGACAAAATTGGCTTAGAAAATTGAGCCTTCACCGCCCAGAGACCAGCAGAGGCAACACAAAAAAAAAATACGAATGCCTCGGACAGCTTTAAAATGCAACTCTGTGTTGGGCACTACGGCGGATTTCATTAAACATTTAAACAACATATGCTAAATTTCCACCGAGAGCCAAAAACAAAAACCGAAAAATGCCAGGCAAATGGTAGAAGCGGGGGGAGACAAGGCCCAAAAGCAAAATGACCAAGTGTAAAAATGACATTGTTTTCACATAGTAAAGGGAATAGGCAAGGCAGAGCGGCAAGGACACTCCTGTGGGGGCTCTTTGGCGGTGGTGCCGTAATAAAATTAGTTTGGTAGCAAAGGCTATAGGTATTTTTTTTTTTTGCTGTGTCCCTTCGTTCGTTGGTAGTTGCTGGCCTTGTTGTTCTTCTGCAGGTTTGTAATTTTTTTTCACCGAGTTTTTGTCGGCGGGGTCCTTTGTCAGCTGCAATTTTCGGGTGAGCCACTCCGGCCGCGGCGGAGGCTCCGTGCCTGCTGCATAAATGCAGTTGGCAGCGCCAAAGGAATTTACGAGGAGCACGAGTAAATTTACAACAGGAGCAGGCGGCAGAGGCAGGAACGCAAATTGATTTCGGTGGTCGCTAATTGCAAATGTAATTTACTAAAAAGCAAAAAGTGCAGGAAGCCCGCCAAGGACTGTAATTAGTCCGGATCCGCACTTATCGAAAGGTGATGGTGGCCAGCAAGACTCAGGAAAAGATGTTGCACGTTCAGGTGCTGCCAACTCGAAAAATATACAAAATTAATCAAACTGACACGGGAGTGGTGGCAGTGAAGTGGAATGGACTCTCGCGGAGTGCCGTGAAAATCAAAGATAAATTGAATTGAACTCCGAGCGAGAGCATTTCGCAATTGCATTGCAATAAAACTAAGGGCCAAATGGAGGGGCGTGTGGGATAAGGCTATGCGGAGAGGTATCAGAGATTGGCGAATATATCAATGATGCCAGACTGGCAACAAGAGCAATCGCAGCAATTGCTGTTGAAGCTGAGAGCATACTGATGATTGTGCTGCAGCTGGAAGCGGCATTAATGTCGTGTCGCTTTAAGTTTCTAGGGGCATTAAGGGTCTTTATCCTCAAAGATGCCACCTTTTTATTTAGGTTTAAAATATGTATTTTGTATTCATTTTTATACCCTTTCAGGGTATTTTAATAAAGCATTCTTCATCAGCATCGATATAGCAACGGCTGTCAGTCCGTCTGCCTGCCCATTCCTTCTGTCTGTCCCTCGTATTATACTCAAATTAAACTCTTAGATATTGATCTATCAGCCTGAAAATGTTAGCATAGTCTTATTTCTTTTACAAGAAGTATATATGTCGAAATCGGTACACGATCGGGCAAAAATAGCATATTTTTGACATTTTCTAAGATATCAAAATTAAACTTCATAAGTATTTTTAATAGAGGAGATTTTATGCAAATATGATTACTATATTATATAGCTGCTTTATAAGCAATCGAATTAAATTGTCATATTCTGCAAGGGTATAGCTTACTTGATTTTTTTCTGACGTATTTAATAGTTATGCTAGTTAGTTGGCTTATTTTATAGTTAGTTTATAGTTTGATGCGTGCTTTAAACAAATTTTAAATTATTGTTTCCTGTGGCTCGAGCTGTGGCTCGAAAATTTCCTAAGCCTACCAAAATTAAACAATTTTTGGTTTATTGACAAGAAATTGACGTTCGTTCGCTTTATCATATTAAGAGCACATTAAATACTATACACTTTCTGTTATATTGTTTACAATAAGTTCGTAAAGGAGGCTATTAGACCCTTTAATAGATAGATCCCAATCTTTTGAGTATAACCTTTATATGAAAATCTAACATATGGAAGGTTAGGATAGTATAATTTCTCTGTTTGGGATTAATGTTATATTACAGAATATTTATTCAATATTTAAAATATGTATTACTGTTTCTCTGTGTGTAAGCCATACACGTTCATAGCTGCAATCATATAGCAAACAAGTTTCAATTAATTTATCGATTGAAACTGGAAGTGTAAAGTTTGAAGTTTATTTACAACGATTTGTCTATGTATCTCACAACATATCTTTCTCTTTATCTTTGCAGACTTTAATTGGGCAGAAAACGGAAGCGCCAAGCAATTTGTATAAATTTTGTTTGCCAAGGTGAGTACTCGATAAATTTGATGGAAAATTGATCTGTAGTTTCGGGCACTTAGCCACCGTTTGAGTGCTTAGTGGAGGTGATCTCCTAAGCCATATTATAGCATTATGCATGCAAAGACCCAAGGCAATCAATTAATTGAAGCGCATTTTGAGCTCCATCAAAACAATTGGAAATTCATTTGCATTGAATGTGCTGTAATTACAGGCGGCAATGCGGCTTTTGCTCTTCTGATAGCTTAATCTCGAATGCAAATGTGCAGGAAGTCATAAATTACGCAAATAGATGAGTGTTTAGATGGAGATGAATACGTACATAGATGAAAGTTGGAAAACCGCAATGCCAAATGAGCGGAGCCAAGTTAATTTGGTGCCACAACCACAGGCATTATTAATCACGAATGATGGATTTTGTCACACAATAATCCCAGATATGGGTAAACATCCAGATGCACTCAGAATAATTTATATAATTATTTTTACATTTAATTTTGTTAGATTAGATTGGCACTACAAAAGTTGGGTGCGTTTTTTGGAAACTAAAACTAGTTAAAACTAGACTGTTTCCTTTAGTCTGTTTCTATAAAAATAGTTTCTTCTAAGACTTTGAAAACATCACTCCACCAAAGCTATAGGTAACCTCTTTTCTTTCTCTGATCTTAAATGAAAACCGCTTAGCTTGATTGCTGTTCAGTTGGAGCCTGGTTCTTGGCCTAGCCTATCATCCTCTCAATCCAGAAACTGAGTGGCAAATCGGAAACCGAATTTCCTCGACCCAATGCACTCTTGAGCGGCTTCCCTGCGGCGTAAGTGCCGCAAATTGTTGCACAATTGGCCAAGCTGAGGAGGCCAGAACTCACACGTGGTCCATGGACCAGGGCCAGCCGCATTCTCGCAGCTCCCCGCTGGCGACTTTTGGTCCAGTTTTTCCAGCATTTGCCGCTACTCTGGCCTTCGTCTAAAAGTCGACAATCTAATCGGAACTGCAGGCGCTGCATGGAAAGCAACTCAATTGGGGAGCTCACTTTTTAATTGAAAATTTTCGCCTCAGCCTCGACGGCATTAATGAGTCAGAAAAGTGTCGGCAAAAGGTTGACAACTCTCAGAACCCAACTCAGATTCGACTGAAAGGCGTTTTATGTTGTGTTATGGAACAACTACGACTCGTTTGCTCTTCTTTTTTTGTATTTTGAGTTGAGGAAATTGTGCGCCTCTTAATGAACTTTTGCTGCCGACGCTTCTTTTAAAAAATTACTGAATATATATATATATATTTATGTATGTGGCCATGCCTCCTGTACACAGACAGACAGACAGGTATGTATAATTATTTGTCACACCTGAGTTGGCGGGCCAGACAACAACAAAAAGCGACAGAGACGGAAAAAACGCGTCTCACCTGGCTGAGCATTTGAAACGCAACCAAGCAACAAAGCAGCTCGAGCTCGGGCCAAGCAACCACCTTTCCATATGCCATTTACCACTGCCATCTGACATATCTATATAGTAGGGGAGCGCTATAGTATAGCCAGGCTATATCCCGGGTTTCCTGCCCATTTGTACCATATATACTCGTATCATTTGGCATAAAGTGAGACGGCACCAAAGCAAAACATTAAAGTTTCGGCTTTGGATGATGTTTCCGTTTTTTTGTTCCTGTTTTTTTTTTTTTCTTTCTTTGCTGCGTGTGACGTAAGCGGGAGAACGTTGACCAGTCAGTGGGGAAGTTCGGTACACTTACAGAAAATGCTCTATTAAATAAACATGCAAATTATGGGTGTTCTACAGATTAGGCTGCTTTTTATAGTGTGTTTTAAAATCAAACAAATTAAAGCTTTATCTATATTTAATCTTTCTTTCTTAGGAAAGATCTAATATCTTTGGATACTTAAATTCATATCTCAAGCAGTTTGTAAGCAAAAAAATTAAATAAAATATTAAATCACAGGCTATAATGAGACAAATATTTCTGAGACTCCATAGATTTATATCGTACTAAAAGATACATTAATATCCAACTATAATTAATAAAGGTTACATAAATATCCAAAAAACTTTATTAGAATATATCCATGACATTGAAATATTTATTTTCTTCTTAGTGATTGTTCTAAGAGCAATTTCCATGAAGTGCCTGATCTTAGCTCGTTTAGACTCCATCCAAAATGTTCAAATTTTGTTTATATATTTTTTTGGCAGTGCTGCAGCGGGTGGTTGTTGTACTTGGCTTGATTGACAGGCTCTGCACAGGCCCGTGCACCCTTAGACCAAGAGTTATGCAAAAAGGGGTTGTAACTCACCCAGTGGCCTCAAAAGCGGCTGGTCGCTGCTTTGTTGGCCGCTTGTCGAGCTGTTTGTTAGCTGTTTTCGTTAGCCTTGAAATGTCAGCCATCATATACACATAGGTGGGTCATGTATCTTCGGCATATACTCGCATAAGTTGCCATATTTTCCGGTCTTTTGTACGGCACGGCACGCCCATTCTCACCTGTCCCATTAAAGTAATTTCCCACATTTAAATTTCCCCTGCTTTATTTTGGGGCTTAACTTTTCGCTCTTCGATTGTTCTCAATCATTGAATGCTGTTTTTTATCAGTTATCGTCGCCATAGTTGTTGGCCGTCTTTTTTTAACGCTATTGTAATTCCGTTGATTGCTTTCGCTCATTGCTGTTGTAGTGCCCGCCGGTATTGGTTGGGCCCCCACTGTTTGTTGTTGAGTAAATCACAATAAAGCTATTAAGAACGGAAACGGAAGCATTCGCCGCTGCGCACGCATTGAAGCATGGCCGTCAACATTTGTCCCTCCCATCAGCGGACCCGGACCCGAAGCCTCTTCATCCTCCTATCCTATATATCCTCCCCTTTCCCATCTATCCACTATTATTGCTCTTTTGGCATTATGTCGGTTGTCGGTTGTTCTAGGTGGAACTTGCATAACTTAGTTGCCCCGAATGACAGACTTTTGTTCTATTATTCTTTGGAAAACAAGAAGGGGATCTCTTGGTGCATCCAGTACTTTTTCGCTTGAACGCAGAATCCAGAGGGAAAGACCAATAAATTTGTTTTCCACATTACCCTGTTGTTTTTTCTGTTGAAAATAATGAGTTAAACAAGTTAAATATTTCTTAAAGAAATCATCAAGAGGCCAAGATGCCTGATAGGCTTAAGAGTCAAAAAGTTACTCCTCAGACAAGGAAACGTTATATGAATAATAATCCTTAATATTACCTAACCATATACTTATAGACAGCATTGATTTTATATATATACATCGAGATTCCACACACAGAGTGTTTTTTTTTATTAGAAGATAACTTTGAATATAAGATAAGGATAGGTTGTTAATACAGTCTGTTTCGCTTCTACCATGAAACCTCTTCAGTAAACTTCCCTAGCGATCGAAATTCAACATTTTCCTTCGTGTCACAGAATTAAGACTTGGGAATTTCTAGTGCACTTTTTGCAAAAACTTTGATTACGCTCAAAATCTAAAAGGTTTTTAAATTACATATTTAATTTCTTCAGAATGATTTGTATCAATTCCTATATTAATACTTATATAACAATAACAAGCAATATCAATATTAACTTATTACTATAGCAGTGAGTGATTGTACTAAATTAAAGTCTTCGGGTTCTCTTGCTTAATAATGCATTTAACAGTGTGCAATCACCAAGTTCATTATATACAAAATTTTGAACAATACTTTCCCGTTCTATAACTGCTTTGTCCAACGCTGTAATTGCCTTTCAGTTAGGAATTTCCCCCATCTAAGGGCAGAGCCCGGTGGCAAACCCCTAACTGCAACTGGAAGTCCAGCTCCAGCTCAAACTCCATATCCAACTCCAGCTCCAGCTCCCCTCTCCACTCGCATGCGGCTAATAATTTCTTAATCTGACATGCATTATGCATTTCTATGATTGTTTACTGCATTATGCGCCCGCCTGGCCGTGGTCATTGCCATTGTCCGGCCTGAGTCGTCTGCAGAATCGAATGGAACCGAAAAAAAAGTGGCCAACTCACGGCGAGTAAGTGCCGCAGTGACTGGCCTGACTGGACGGAATTCCACTGTCTGGGCCCCAGAGCTCTCAGCCCCACAGCCAAAGCCATAGCCATAGCCACTGTCATTGTCTTCTGGCAATCGCAATTGCAATTGCAGCGTCGTACTTACTTGGGTTGCAGCTTGGACTGGTTTCCGAAACACACTCGCCCCAGTCCATTCACCTTGCCCGAAAAAGTAACCCTCGGCAAGAAGGCAGCAGGGAAATACATAAAGCATATGCCTTGATAGAAACACCTGACTTTATGCCGCGTGTTGTGTCTTTCTCTCTCTCTCTGTGTGTACTTCCCTTTTTCCTGAATTTATTACAAGCAAAACAAAGTACGAATTGGACACTGAAAGAATATTTGGGGTATTTATGTTTATTTCAAGCAGAGTACAGAAATATACAGAAATTATTTCATATTTATATACTTTTTAAATAATATTTTGAACCTACTTAGGTTAAAATATATTAAATCGAAAATCATTACAAAAATCCAACTCACTTCGCTTGTTTATTTTGTATACCCTTGTAGGGTATTGTAATTTGGTTAAGAAGTTTGCAACGCAGTGAAGAAAGCATCACCAGAGTGGTCATAAAGTATATATACTCTTTCTTATTTATAAGCATCACCAGTGGAGTCGATTTAGACACGTTTGTCTGTCTGTCGGCCTGTATGTCCGTGTATCTGTTATTATGCAAACTAGTCTCTCAGTTTTGAATGAAATTTTGCAGCTAGTCTTTCAAATATATTAGCTAATATATAAGTCGGAACGGGCCAGATCGGACGACTATATCATATAGCTGTCACACGAACAATCAATAATTTAAAAGAAAAAATTTATTTCATAGAAATAGACTTAAGAACGCTATAATAGTTATTCAATTCAGTTCAATTTTGATAGGCAAGAGTTTTGCGGGTTTCTTTTCTTTGAGTGCGCTGAGCCGGTGGTACGTACACCTGTCCCATCTTTGGCCTCAGCCATCGGCCGAGGA
Source organism: Drosophila kanapiae (assembly GCA_008042475.1). Classification (NCBI taxonomy): domain Eukaryota; kingdom Metazoa; phylum Arthropoda; class Insecta; order Diptera; family Drosophilidae; genus Drosophila; species Drosophila kanapiae. The sequence goes on from VNJM01003026.1 coordinate 1,062,272, forward strand.
AGAGGCAGCTCTGGCCGGCTGCCGACTGTCGCCTGTGTTTTTGGCCGTCTGCTGTCTGCCGTCTACCTGGGACAATTGGCCAAACATTAAGAGCATCGGGCTATGAAGTGGATGGCAATGGCAATGTGGACGTTGTTTGAACAGGCCAGGCTAGGATTCGAAGGCAACTGGCTGGATTCCCAAAAGGGAGAGAGAGAGGCGGAAAATTGAATTTTAGAATTTGTTTTCGATGCATAAACAAGAATTTGTAATGGGAATTTGGCGCCCCTTCCCTGCTCTGATTAGGCCCTGGCAGAGTCAATAAATATGACCAAGCTATGACTGCGAATCACGTCAGAGCCGAGTCCTGGAGGACTCCTTCCAGCGTTCAGCGACCCACAATTTTCAATTTGTGTACGCAAATCCAAGGAAATCGTGGCCTGACATGAAACAACCGGGCTAATGTCGACAGAAATGGGGAAAAAAGTCGAAACTAAATCCGGCCAACTATTACCGAACTAAACTGAACGGAGCCATCTTGTATGTAAAGTTAATTCCACTTGCCGAGTTATGAATAAATAAATATTGTAAATGGTTTATCGTGACTGCCTGTCGTTGTGCACAACGAATTCCCCTCTGTTTTATCCACGGCACACATGCAATGCCTTCAAGGATAAATGATATGGCGAAGACAGGAGCAGGGGGCACGAGCAGGAGCAGGAACAGAAGCAGGAGCAGGGCAGGGGGCTGCGACTCATGACATGCAAATTGCATTTTGTCATTATTCCGGGTTGTTTGATCAATTTTTATGACAAATTATCGAGGAAAAACAAAAGAAAATGTGTAAACGATGGGCCTGCGGTTGACGGGGCGTTCTTTACAGCTGGCTTTCGTGTGTTCGTGTGGGGAAGGAGCTCCAATTTCCTTTGCCCAAGTTGGAGGCCTTAATGGCTGGTTATTAACTATTCATACACAAAATGGTTATTCTAGAGTCAATATGTATTTCCTGGATAAAGAGGAAGGTATGAATGATTCATTCATAAATTGCGATGAACTATTTTTGTCCTTCTTGATACAATTACCTAACCTGTATAGTTATATCCTTACTGTACAGTTTGTATCCCGAGAAAACCTTAATAGTTTTAACTTAATTCCAATCCACTTTAAATGCACGATTTAACTGCAAAAGAAAGGGGGGAAAAAACTGTTATGGTGGCTCAAAGACTAGTTTTGTGGCGAAAGACCTTTTGGTCAAGCGTTCGGCGAGCTCTTTCGACCTGTTCAATTAATGAACACCGACACGGAGCAAGCACTCCCAGGCCATGGATGGATGGATGCTCCTCTGGCCCCCACTTAGCCCGTATCCACTATATCCTCCACTCCCCATACGGGGTCCCGAAAAAGTGCAAGTTTCAGAGCTCGAAAAAAGGAAACTATAGCAAAGAGATAAAAACGAGGAAAAGTACCGGGAAAAACGAGGGAGTGGGCAAAAAAGAGGCGGGGGTATATGGCGAATGAAGTTTTAAGTGTTGTTCATGGCTCTGGTCGGGCAATTTGAACCGCAAGCCTGTCTAGGCGACACTCCCAGAGACTCATGCCCCATTCCCGCCGCCGCCGTCCTGCGGTGGCGATCCAGTTTGCCACACACACACAAAGGGGGTATGGGGTTGGGACTAGTTAGTTAGCGACTGAGTTTTCTTGCCTGTTACATAATCCCCCCTCTGGCATGTCCCTCCACCTATGTAGGTGTCTGGTGTGTGTGTCTGTGTGCGAGTCAAGTAGATTTCTAAAAATGGCAAATGATTTGTTAACCATTTCTATGACACACTGCCAACTCCCCTAACAGCAACCCTAACGAGACTTTTGCTTTTTGATTGGAAAAGTAGCTGACACACACACACACACAACAGTCTCACCTGAGAAGGAAGCCGCACGTGATTTATTGTCAGTGTGCCGATTTTTCACTAAGGTTTTGTTCTGCACCGCAGGAAAATGTGAAAGTTTTAAATAAATATCTTAGCTTACTACGGCTACTTTTAGAAAAAAGTTATATAACATTCAGAGGTGTTAAAAAATGCCAGATATGGAGTCTGCTTAAATATTATTTAAATAAATGAAGAATAGGTTAAACACAGCAGATATGGGTTAATATTTAAAAGCTAATTAGTTGTTTAAAACTTGTTCGGAAATAAAAAGAATAATTACCCAAATGATGCAATTATTTCTAAAAGTATTACTTATAAATTTATTATAACAACATTATAAAAACATTATAACAGAACATAACAAGCACGTGCTTGGTGTTGAAAGGACTCCGTGGTGCATTAAAGTCCAAGAAAGAAAAGAAGAATTGTTTAAGCCTCTTTCAAGGTTATTGTTTAGTATATTTCCACCCCACATTCTGCATAGAAATGCCTTTTTCTTGATTAAACAGGACTTTCAAATATATTTTATTATATATGGACACTATATTAGTAAAGTTAATACAAATATAAATATTTAACAGCAAAAAACATAGGTTCCTAAGGTTTTCTTTATTTCAATAATTTTCTTTCGGTGCAACTGCATATTTCCAGTTTTTGTAGGGGTCTCAGAACATTTCGCTTTCATGTTTCAAGAGTCCCAGACGCTTTTCCCACCGCAAATAGTCCCCTGGCCAGTCCCTCTCTCTCTTAGTTGGGGACACAATTGCCAGCTAGCAGTACCTAAAATAACATAAATATAACCATTCTTGATTACTCTCTTAGCTAGATAGAATCCACACAAGCTACTCTCTTAAGATCCACATGCCACACTCTTTAGCTGGCTCTCTCGCTCTTTTACTTCTCTGTGTGTGTCGTTTTGGGGGGAGCCAGCAGCGAACCGCAAAAGCAAAACAAATGTCAGGAAAATGCCGAACGGTGCTCTGAAAATTTTACCGCTAAGAGAGAGTGGGCGATTGACGGTTGGTTAGGGAGAGGAAGAGAGCTAAAGTAATTGTGAGGAGGGGAAAGTGAGAGGACGATTGCCAAGCAACCAGTCGCTGGCGGCGCTGCCAGCGTCGACGTCAACGCCAGAGCCGAGCGAGTGCCGAGCGGCAGCCGAGCGGCGCCGAAGTGGACGCAGAGTTATAAGTTTTGGATATTGGGTTTCGGCTGGGGCTTCCGAGTCAGTCTAATTTTTGAATCGCAGTTAGCTGCTCGTCTCGTGCGGAACTCTCAACTAGCCGGATAGACAAACACACAGCAACAACAACAACAACAAATAGAACAAGCACAACAATTGCAATAACTGTAACTAACTAGCGAGCAGCGATACCGATTACCCAGCCCAGCGGTCGAAACTCGAAATACTAATTGTAAATCAAAGTAAATAATGCGCCAGCCGAGCGATAAAGCCAAAAACAAAAAAACTAACAAACAAATACAAAAACCTTTCGAAGTGTTGGCCTATCTCGAAACTAGAAACAATTCGCATAAATCAAACAAATAAATCGCGATCCCGAAAAGGCGGAAACAGCGGGCAATTATTCGTGAATGTGTAATTCGTGAATTTCGAAAAAATAAAAACCGTTCAAAGTCTGGCTCCGTTTCGTTTCACAAGCGCGGCTTTTGCCTTAATTCAACATTTAATTGCACGCGAGCACGGAGAGCCGTAATTGTTTATTAACAAATTACGCCCGTGTGCAGCTAATAGACAACAACTAGCCATGAGTCACGTTCTGAAACGCACACAAATCGCATTTTGTGAAATACAAAGCCGCAAAGAAACCGAGAACTTTTTGCTCGCCCATTTATTTGGGTTAAATGCAAAGCAGCCAATAAATAAATAAAACAAAAACACCACAAAATTCATTAAGAATCAACAGACACCAAAAAATAATGCAAAATAAATATTTAAACACATATTTAGCTATGCAAATTTCTCCACAGTCGGTGTATAGGACGGGATCTTGAGTGGAGATCATGGGAGAGAGAAATGAAAGGCAATATCCATCGCGATTTTAATTAATTGTTTGGGGCATTCGCTTTGAAAACCCAATGAAGTCGTTTACCTTTTTCGGTGGATAATTAAAAGCGGTGAACACCGCTTACATAATGTGTAACCGGAAAAAAGTAACCAATTATTAATTTTTCATTACATCTATTAGAAAGAGCTGGGTTTTCAGACTCAGTTCCTTGTGATTTCCAAACCAGTTTATAAAAGTTGTTAAATGTTTTCTGCTTTAATAAATGTTGTATCAACTTTATATTATCTGAAAATATAGAAAATATCTTATTAAACTCACTATCAATTGGATTTAGCTACAGTGTTGGACAGTGTGCGTTTCTAACATACCATAATGTTGTTGTAATTAATTTCATTTGTGAAAAGCTAACAAAGCATTAAAATAAATTTCCAGACTCTCTCAATAATCAAGAAATGTATGAAAATCTATAAAAAAAATAATTTCCAATTATAATTGAGCTCTAACCGCTAGCTTGTTTGCTCATTAAATGTTTTCCAACACTGTTTAATCAAGGATTTTACTTAAACATTTATATAAAAATGTTCTTACCATTAGTAGTCCGAATAAATATCAAAAATATAAATAAAAAGTGCAAATATATTCTGCAATCGCCTAGCAAAGCTATATCCAATGCTATTCATGCTATATCCATCTCGCTCAAGTTCTCTACACCTCGAGTCACCTTCAAGGTTCCCGCTGTAGATCCGTTTTCAGTTATGGAAATTTTCCAGCTGCCGCAGTGTTGGCTAGTTAGTTGGCCGTCTAGGCAATCCCTTCCAATCTTCAGGCATAATCTTGCAAGTGAACCGCAAGATATTTTCCTCATTTAGCCAAGGGGAGAGGGGAGTGGAGGGGCAAGGAAAGCAGCTGCAACCACAAATTGAAATCCAAAGCCCTTGGCAACGGGCGAGACTCTGGCAATTGCGTGCTGCGATTGCAATGTGGCAGCGACAGGAATTTCCCCCATTGGATTTCTTTGGCGATCCGAAAATCCATTTAATTGGGAGCCTTCGAAAGTTTCGACGCATTCTTCTGTGTCTTCATTACCAGCGCCGCACAATTAGCAGAAAATTTAATTATGAGTCCAATACATCAGCCCGAAAAAACAGTCCCTGCAGTATATCTGTATCTGAAAAGTAGGGGCCGAAAAAGAAAACTATTTCATTTTCATTTGGGGTGCGAAATGTTAACTTTGCCAGCGACAAAACTTTTCTGACACCCAACCGACCGGAGCGGGGACAGGAGAGGGGGGAAAGGGAGTTGTTCCCAGTTGGTCGGTTGTATGGCTTTATTTATTTTAGCCAAGTTCAAACAGCAGTCGACAACAGTCAACAGCCGGGCGAGCTGACTCGAGTCGAGTCGAGTCGAGAGTCTAGTTCTTGGCCAGCCATCCATTTCAATTCCGCTTTGCGCTAAACTTTTATTTTATGCCCATTGCCTACCGCTTCTTACATTCTCCTCCTGCCACTCTGCCTCCTTCTTCTTGGCCAGCTCCATCTGCCTCTTCTTCTCCTTCTATCTGCCGCTTCTTGGCCATCTGAACCTGGCTTTTGTCTTTATGTGTCTGTTGGTGCCCTCGGTGGTACCTTACTTTACGATTATTTCCGCTGAAGCAATGCGGACATGGGATCGGGCGCTCGAGTTGGACTTGGTCAGTGAATACACTGCCAGAAAAAGGAAAATTAAAAGGCATGAGAATGTTGTGAAGGCAGTTCTTAATAAGATTGTAAAGATGTATTCAGAATAAGCTAGAGTTCTGGCTGACTTCTTGTTCCTTTGAGGTTCAATTGTGATCTTACGGTTTTTTAGTTAAGGAAACTGGCTGGCAAACTGAATTTTGTAGAATCTTTATAATCTCTTTATAATTTCTCTTCTCTAAATAATTTCTTCTTATTATTTATAATATTGCAAGCTCGATAACTACTTGAAATAAGTTAAAGAAATGAAAAGGAAAAAGAAAGTGTTTCAGAGAGATCTTAACTCCACAAATACCTTTTCTATCCTTTGAATTGGTTTATATTTTGCTTACTAATGTTAAATAGTAACATTAACTTATTATTACAGTTTCTGACAAAATAGTTTTCTATCCAAAGAACCATAAACTTGATAGTTTTTCAAAGCCATTTTTCATAAAGATAATCCCCTTAATTGTTCGATGGACTTCAAAGAATAAAATTGAAATTTGTTTTGTAAATTTAATGATTACTTTTTCTTGCCGTGTTCTTAGCTCAATCTGCGCCGCTCTTCCCCTTTATTCCATCCGCAAGTGCCGCTGACCTTTTCAACTCTCGCACCGTGCTGCCTTTCCCCTCATTAGGCCCGCTCCCCTTGGGCTTTGGTTTTGGGCGTGTGAAAGTCGTTGACTCCGAGCGTTCTTACCGCCTTGTAGCCGCTGTTGCACTCATTATGCAATTGGCCTGGCCGAAAGCCTGGGGTCCACTGGCTGGGGCTTTCCCACACACACACACATACAAGACACCCGCTAACGGCCATGAAAATCGGACCGCCAGCAGAAAATGATCCCGCAAATTGTATCAATTGTTGGCCGAGTCCAAGACTTTCGGCCTGCGGGCCAAGAATACCAGATGGAAACCGGTTCACTGGCGTTATACCTCTATAAATATACATATTCGTGCACACATATCTCCCAGCACGGCAACATAAATCAGCTGCTGCGTTCTCGGCCAGGCTAACAGGTTTATTTGTTTATGGCCAGCCATCTCGCCGCATTCGCAAGAACTTTCAACTCTCCGACTGGGCTGGGTATTTGTTGTATTAAGTGTTGCATAAATGACAATACAATGTGCTAATAACTAACTACCTATTAATAACACCCGCAGCGGCATCAAAGTGAGGATATTTCCAAAGCAAACTAAAGAAAAAAACAACCCAAAAATAAAATTGTGATACGATAATTTGATTTACAAAAACCCAACTGAACCAGAGAACCAACCATAAAAATCTACAGGCTCCCCAGTGCATATACACCTAGATCGAAACGCGAACAGAAAAATAATTCAAAGTGGGCGGTGCAAAACAATTTGAAATGCTCTACAGCAACAACGGTTACAAAAATTTCAATTACAGTGCAGCTGAAAAGTAAAACTCCGACAACGTCGGTAATAGCAACACCACCAACAGCACGGCACTAAAACCAGTTAAAAGTGACAGGCAACAGCACCTCCAGCAGCAGCAGCAGAGGGAAATAAATAAATAATAACTACAAAAAGGTAAAATATTTCAATGGCCAAAGCGGCTGCAAAAAAAAGTTTGTTTGGCTTCAAAGAAATTATAAAAGTCCACAAAAAGAAATCAAACTATGCGAAAGCCATACAAAATTTATAAAAATCCATAAAGCCTTTATTAAAAAACCCCATTTCGGTCCATAGGAAATCAATATCAGATTGTAAACCGATTTACTCGAAAAATAAAAGTAAGCGGGATTTCGAACCACTCTTGCCCCACTGCCAGCTGTACTTGACCCACTAATTATGCTTAGGGAACAGAACTCTTATCGCTGGGGTTCGAAATGGGAACTTTAACTATAGCCACACCAAGCCGGGCCATTATATAATGCCTTATAGTTGCGACGTGACGATAAAAAGTATACTTGTATGTATAGGCTGTGTTTATTCGCATGCCAGTACACAGTACACAGTACCTACAATATATGGGGCTTATCTATGCCTGAGTTGGGCTTGGGAGCTGGCATCTACTTCCAGGAATTCCTCTTGAGGGTCGACTTGCGAAATATGTAGTTTTCAGTTATTATTTGTAATAACTTTTCTGGCTTCAGCATGAGTCGAAGTGGAAATGGGAATTACGTATGCTTAGGATTCAAATTACGTCACCTTAGATTATTATTTGTGAATAATAAAGGAAAGGCTTTGTTTTAATGAGGAAAAAACACAGCGCTATGAGTAATTGTATTTAAATAGTTTTTGAAGCGAGGAACTTAGGAACTATAAAGAAATCCTAATAATTCCAGAGTTCTACATGTTCAGCAGTATCTGAACAGGAAAAGAAGAAGCTACCTTCAACTTAATTACCAAGCGCCGGCTGCTACTGTTCCAGGTATAAAATCTTATCTAAAGCCAACTTCTTGGTGTTGCCTACCAAGTCGTAAAGGTTCTTATTTCATTCATTTCGTTTTTTTTTTTATCAATATACCAATAAGCGATTACATTATGTGTGTCAGAGGCGCGTTCTTTTTATAACCTTCCTTGGTTTTATGAACGCGATATTTTCCGTGATTCGTAATCAGAACCTCGCACTTGACTGGGAGCATGAGGTAGATATCTAGCAACGAAAGTGGTTAACTTTATTAATTGTTGGGTAATTATCACGGCAGCAGTTAGAGCATTAAGCGAGGGAAGGGCAAAAGCTTGTATCTTGCCACTTGACTTGCTTTTTCGATCTCAAGTAGCCAGCACCTCGACCTTTGTGTGGCTGCAGCTAAAACAACAAAGAGAAGGGAAAAGTGGATCAAGTACCCACAGACAGACAAAGGCAATGGGGTTATAGATCATGCAAGCTCACGAAAATAAGCAAGTGAGAGCTACAGAAAAATTGTTTAGCTCAGCAGCGCGATGGGGGAAACTCTGGAGAAAAAGTCAAACACAAAATAGTTTTTTAATTATCGATGTCAATTAAAATGAACTGTATGTAGATTGTAGTTGCGGCTGCCGTTGCCGTTGCCGTTGCTTTTTGCTTTTTGCTTTTTGTTTTTTCTGCCGCTGTTGACTTTATATAATTCCCGGTCTGTCTATATAGACAGTCGACAACAATAGCAACAACACCGGCAGCTGCTCGCCGCGAAGCGGAGCAAGGCGACTAAAACAATAAAACGCAAAGCAATGAGAGAGTAAGATACATAGCTCGCTGGAGAGAAAAGCCAACTTTAGGCAAGTCATGCTTATGCACAGCAAAAAAAAAAACTAGATTTGTCTGCCCAGAAGTTGTTGGTAAAAAACTTTGTTTTAGAAGTTTTCGTTGGTTTTTGTTGCGGCCTTGGGCTAAGATGGCGGCGCTTTATTTATAGGATCTGCCACGTAATTTAATTTTTTAGTGAAGCATGGGATTAAATATTTTGAAAGCATAAAAGCTGGCAATTGTGAATAACAGATTTTAATTACTATTTTCCCACCCTTTTAACTTGAAGGTTTTATTTTAAAATTCTTTCATCACTTTATTAAAGTTATTATTATTATTAAATTTGTTTTTATTAAAACACTTGTATCGAAGGTGCAAAGGGTACTGCAAAATTAGTATTGCATATTTTTTAGACACCTTTTTTAAGAGTTTAAAAACGCTAGTGGTTTCGATAAGCATTTTGAAATATATTCCTAAGATGGACATATATTAGATACCATTTTCACAACATTTTTAGAGCTCTTCGTCTGCCTAATCGGTTTATTAATAATAAGTTTTCATTGAATATTTGGAAAGCATAAAAGCTGGCAATTGTGAATAACAGATTTTAATTACTATTTTCCCACCCTTTTAACTTAAAGGTTTTATTTTAAAATTCTTTCATCACTTTATTAAAGTTATTATTATTATTAAATTTGTTTTTATTAAAACACTTGTATCGAAGGTGCAAAAGGTACTGCAAAATTAGTATTGCATATTTTTTAGACACCTTTTTTAAGAGTTTAAAAACGCTAGTGGTTTCGATAAGCATTTTGAAATATATTCCTAAGATGCAAATGTATTAATTACCATTTCACAACATTTTTAGAGTTCTACCTTTACTGAATTAATTTATTAATAATAAGTTTTCATTGAGGAATATTAAATTACAAGTTTTGGGAATTGTATCATCCCAATTTTAAGGTAATGAGTATAGTTATTCTTGTAAAAATCCTTTCTAAACCTTTTTAAATAAGTTGGTAGCTGAAGTTAAGACATTTTCGTATGATATGTAGAAAACTTCATATTTTCTTGCTGTGCATAGAGCTTGCAACGGCGTACACCAATATCTGCGTCTCGCTCGCGCCCGGAATGCCAGAGCTGCGACCCAGACCTCCCAATATACATAATACAATATCCGTCATGGGTCGTCGCCTAACGAGCCGCGCAATAAGTCGCACTGATCGATGGCCGGAGGGGTGATTGTTTCGGGGGAGCCGGCCTGGTCGGCGGGGAGTGTTGTCAGCTGTCTCCAGAAAGGCGAAGCTAAGCCCAACTCCAACCTATCTATCTATCGGTGTTGATGGCCCAGCGCGGTGACTGTTTACAATATCGATAAAAGTAAGGACCGAATCGAACACAAATATGAATACGTATCTATATCTATATATGTGCCTTTAGCTGATAACATGATTGCACGAATTTTTGTTATATATATGTATGTTTATATACATATATTCCATTTGTTCGTCGGCAAATCAGAGGGAGAATGGGATACGAAACTGTATCCATAAACTTAGATTGTTTGGCTGGCTGTGTGCGTGCCTATTTGTGCGTTGGAAGCGGAAATAATATAACGATCCATAAAGTATTTATATATTCTTATTACATATGGGAAATAGTCAATATCATCTGGGTCCCTGCAATCTGAGAGATAAATTTGAGTATCTGATGGAAGCAGGAGTGGAACCAGTGGCTTGTTAGGTCACCGCAATTTAAGTTGAGCGTGTGTGTGTCTGCCCTAATTGAATTAAAGACAATTAGCGAGCGATTTCCCACAGAGAAAGAGAGAAAGACGCCAGTCCTCCGATCGAGGGAACCTCTGACCCCGCTCTCTCTCTCTCTCCCTAGAAATCAATCATCAATAAAATCTAATTGAATTTAAGTTGGGAATTCTCTCTCGACCGCCACATACAGGCCGAATGAATCGAATGATCATTGAGTTCTTTGGGAAGTGGAGTGCGTGGCGAATGGCAAAATGTCGTAATGAGGTTCGACCCTCCGACATACTATATAAGGGTCATTTGCTTCGTCTGCGTGCGGGTCTGGCTTGTAACTAGTTACAAACAATTATCGCTAACATCGCAAATGGTTTTCGGAAGTGTTATTTGAACTTTTCTCTGTTTCCTATTTTCTATTTTCGGTTTGGGGGGAATTTCTGTTCTGGGAAATTACCTTTTCCGAAATTGTTTTTCTGTCGGCAAGGCAGCGAGCGGGGAAATGATAAGGGCAAGGAAAAGGCTGATAATCACCTTGAACTCTTTGCCAGCTGACATTTAAGCTAAGTTCTGTGAGCAGCAAACCCTAGATATAATCCATAAAGCTGAGAACTCTGCTGGAATTAAGTTATTATCTAACAATCAAGTCTAGAATTATGAAAAACAAACTACATTTTGTACAAAAATAATAAGAATTGCTAAAAACAAAGAAAATATACTTTGAAATTGAAGAAATTACCTTTCTAAATACGAATGAGTGACAGTTTTCTACCAAATACATAAATATAAGATGGTTTTTGATATTCTTTAACCAGGATAGCTACTTAACGATCTGGGGGCCTGTACATAAACATTTTATGGGTGGTTTTCTCCAATCCGCCATCAAAAATGCAATTCACTAAGGAAAAACGCCTGCAAATGCTCAAAACTCTCCAGAGAATGTGCCCAAAGGTACCGAGAGATAGAGAGAGAGAAAGAACGAAGAGATACCTAACCTTACCTCACCTGGCCTCACCTCTCCCTGATAATGCTCACCACAGGTGTGTCAATGACTTGCCTGGGGATTGCGATAGCGGGTAATGAAAACGAAACGAAACCAAAATGCTGAAGCCAAAGGGAAGCCCCAGGGGCGGCCAGAAGGAGGGTAACCAGTCAGTCACCAGGGCAATGGCAATGGCAAAGTGCACTGCGGATAATTTCCACTTCCGACATGAAACATGACAAACCAGCCGCCCAGCACACACTCTCTCTCTCTCCCTCACATACACACACAAACACACACTGCTGACAACAGATGGGCGACAGGAAGAGGAAGACAGCGGGTCAGGAAGGGAGCGCCGTTAGGCCAAAACGCGGACCGGTGACGAGGTCAAGCCAAGACTATTAAAACAAAAAAAAACATTACAAAATACGAGAACAGGAACAGTTGCCTTCAGACACCGAATGCTTATAATGCCCTTTCGAAGGGAGTTATTGAAGGATAAAATAGATGAGAATATTATTATAATAGAGAGGTATTCGGATTAAAACTATTATAACAAAATGCTACAAAAATTACCAACTTGAGCTTAAAGACATGCCAAAATCTGGCCAACTAATAAAAACGCTCGAGAAAAGTGAGGCCCTACAGATAGATTCGCTGGTCTGCAAGTTTCGCTGCCCGTTCTCTGCTCACACCGAGAGTGTAAGCGTTCGGCAAAGACACCTTCATACTTCTTACCGTTCTTACTCACAAAAATGCTATTCGAACGTGTTAATGTATGCGTGTGGGCACCACTGCCCTAGAGTCTAATCTGAATCTTTGTAAAGATATAAGGCCAACTTCCGGGCATAATTATGAAGCCCTATGTAAGGGTATATAATGAAAAAGCAAAAAAATAAAACCAACGCCGCCGCAAGTTTGAAGACCTAAGGCGGCTGCTCCCATGTGTCCATGTATGGCCATTTATTACTGTAGCCATGTGTATCTGTCTCCGTGTGCGCTGTGTATAGTTTTAATCAAACTGCGACTTGGCCGCAGTTTGCTTTAGCGCCTTTTTTTTAAGGTGCGGTTCAGTGGCCTTTGGGTGGCCATAAAACCAACTGGCAAACTGCTGGCAACAGCCAGCAGAGGAAACCATGGCCATCAGCTGTCGCGCGCCTCGTTAGAGGCGGGGCGCAAAGGATCAGGTCCCTGTGTCCTGTACTGTCCTGGAAACCAGTCCAAATGCTGGCTACTTCGGGTACGCGAGGGTTGCAACCAGGGTTAGGGGTTCGTTTTCGCTCGCAATGCGCGCTGGCCACTGTAATTTACAACCAGCATGAGCTGGTGCCAAGGCAGCGAGAAGACCTGCACGCAAGCCAAATGAACATGCAACATTAATACAAATACAAAAACATACACACACATACAGACACTCTGGCAGGAGGTGCGGGGTCAAGGAGCCGAGGACTGGGTAGGGAGTGGTGCGGGCATTGAGGGGTTGAAGTGGCCGAAAAGGTATCCTGCGTTTTGCTGTAACCAGGCAATAAATTTGGAAATTTTATTGTAGGCGCACGTGCTTAGTTAAGAGGGATATGCACTGAAACTGAAATGCTCCATGTTATTTTAGGGAAATATATCATTTAAAGAATATATTGGTATGTTTTTTATACAATTATTTTAGTCGAGCATTGTGAACAAATAATATTTTTTATATTTATTACTTGGAAGTTCTTATATTGCTTAAAAATTCGGGTAAACATATATGTATATTTTTCTGATTAATCAGGACGGCACTGCAAACATTACAAGTATTTCCAAAGAAAATGCGAGACTGAAAATTAATTTAGAGGAAACAAACTCATTTCTGAGATATCTTATTCTTTATGTGACTATATTCCCCTATAAAAATTTTATTCCCCTGTACTTTCTTCAAAAAAACATATGTGGAACTCAGTAAATTTTCCTCAATTTTGTTATTTACACTACATCTACCTAAGCTCTTTTCCCCATTTGGATTTCTCGGAAAATGTCAAATATTTATTTATAAACAATTTGCCATTTGCATGGAGTGTCGTCTTTTTCTGATTGATTGTTGAATTTGCCCCATTTCATATTTTCGTACCTCGGAAAAACAGATACAGATACAGATAAAGATACAGATGTTGAATGCTGCTTTCGTTACGGGCAATTTATCAAAAGGCTTTAGCCTCGGTGCCACCTTAAATTGATAAACTATGCAAAAAGATGCAAATGCTCCGCGCCAATCTATCTCAATGTGCAGAGATGGGAGTTTTTTTTATACAGATACACAGATACTGTGTGCCTCGAATTCGTTGGGAGTTTTGTTTTCAGTTGAGGTGGTACATATTTGATATTGGCCATATGGATTACCCAATTCCTGGCAAGCCAACAACAATGCATATTACACAATATATTCGCCCGCAAATGCGAAATGCGAGACGAGTGAGTGACGGGCGACGGAGCTCTACAAGTGCACGACGACGACAAACAGATACAGAGATACTCGCAGATACTTGGATACAGATACATCCATGGCCTGAGACAATCCACACTCTTGAGCTAGAAATGCCGCTCATGACGCAAACATCATTACATTGCCTTCTGTCTTTACAATGCAATAACCGAGTGGCAGCCAGAGAAACTCAGCTGCGATGACGACTCTAATGGAGAGATTGATCCCCATGCACGAGTTTCTAACGCGCCGCAATATAAAAAGGGAAATAAATAAAAAATAAAATAAAGCAAAGCGAATACGAATACGAATCTGAAGCTCACAACTCCAGCAAAGCCGAAGAGACAATGGCTTCGTCGAAAAAACAACAGAAATCAGCGGGAAATGGCGAATGCCAATAAGCGAGGCCAACACGGGGAGAAACGTGCTCTGGCGGTTGCCCCTGGAGATGGCGGCGTGAAAAAGGAAAAGCCCGGGAAAATAAATAGTTAATCACAGAGGCATGCAAATTCAAACCATTAAAACAAATTCCATTAATGCTAGATCATAGATAGATAGATAGATAAAGATACTCCCATTGCTAAGCTGATCACCGATTTTTTGGCATTTATTTTGCCACTCCAGATATGCCACTTTTCAGCCCACAACTGTATTTAAAGAAATCTCAAGCACTTCCTCTCACGATGGCATCTCTATTCGGTAAACTGCACTGACAGACTGCCTTCAACATCGTCATCATCATCAGAAAGCCATTCGTTCCCCCTGAAGCCACATCATATGGAGATATTTTAGCGCTGTACTGCGAGTGTTTCCAACTGTTAGTTGGGGATTATTACAAAGTATCCGATGCCGCGGGCCCGTCTTTGTTTGCCTTCGACTGAAGTCGAGACCTCGGAGCCATCGAAGATCGAACGAGAAAAACGTTGACTCTGGCTTTTTGCCTCAACTTTTCCGCTGAGCTTGACTGTTGCATCATTTCGCCTGCCTGGCTGCCAGCTTGCCGCATTTGCATTTCGGCTGCGGTGTGAATTCCATGGAGGAGCCCAGCTGAGTGAAGTGCAGCGGAGTGAACAGACTGACATTGCCCGTAGCCTGAAGTAAGAGTGTGTTGTTGTGGCAAGCTAAACTGTTGCCGAAGTAGTTGAGGTTGAAAAATTGAAACACACTCGAGTTGGCTGAAGTTGAAAGCAAGACGAGGCCCCGGCGAAATGTGTAACTAAATAAATAGATTTCGCGCTTCGGCCTGCCAGCAGTGCCACCTGTTGACGCCATGCAAATTTGCGCAACTGCTAACACCTTCGGCTACCAGGGTTCTGTATCTGTTTGCACCTCAACTTGATAATATGTACTGGCGTATCTACACAGAAAGAAAAGTGCCCATAAAGCGCAAAAAGCCCTCATTTACTATATAAAAAAAAGGTTTTTAAATGGGTACACTTAATTTCCATAAATAATGGTCCTTTAATTAAATTCAAAACTCGATCTTTATTTCCTTCGATGCAAACAAATGGAAATATCTTTGTTTACGTTCAATCCCCTCCTCAACCACAATTTGCTTAACCCAGTCTGCCGCAGATACTTTCCATTTTCTACTCATTATGGGTAATTATGCGGATACTTATGCAGCCCCCTCGACAACTTCATTGCCCCCCATCTCACAGTTCATTTGCATAAACTTCCACAAAATGTTCAGCTGCTTGAGCTCTGTGTCCCATTCGACTTTGACATCGCGCTGAGTGAAGAAACCTTCCAGCTTTCTGTCCAGTCCAGCCATTCAGCGTGTGCGGTCAAAAGCGCAAATTAATCATCAATCGTCAATATCTTTGGCTCTGAAAAGTCAGAAAACGCGACTATAAGATACCCAATACTTCACATTAATAAATTAAATTCAAAACAAAATGTGGCAAATAAATAATGGTAACTTTTAGTTACATCTTTGTCGTTTTCTTAATTTTTTATGACAAACAATTTGATTTTGCATATATTTTGTGTTGAATTTTATGAGTAATTAAAATATAGTGCGCATCTTGTAATTATTTCTGATTTGTTGATATTATTTCTTACAATTTAAGTTGATCTTCCCAACAAAAGTTAGGATTTTATAGTAGTAATAGTTTGCTAACCGTGGAACTCTGTGCAGAAGATACAAAGTATTATCACCTGCCATCTAAGGCATGACGATAAAGTGCCCGCGGTATATTCTTTAAAGTTCCCGAAGGGCATCCGCATCTCTGGTTTTCTTCCATTTTCCCAGCCGCCATATGCTCCTTAAACTGGTTTAACTAGTTCTTTGCGATGACATTCATTAGCCTTAGATTCTTGTCTAGACATTGACCAAAGTTAGCTAGCCAGATTTTATGATCGCCTACGACATCTTCTCTTCAGATCGCTCCCCTTTCCGCTGAAGCCCAGCTTGAATTACAGCCCAAAATATCTTGAGGCCTTGACTTGGCTATGACTTTTGGCGTGGCGCATCTAACAAATTACAGTGACTCCCGCGTAGGCGTTCGCTGTCACCCTACTCCCGCGCCGCATCACTGAAAAAAAATACAATTAATAATGATGAAATACAAGTTCATAATTGTATCACCTTCTTGTTAAATTTGGGAAAACATCTAGTAAGCAGTTTGCCCTTGTTAAATATATTCAAACTTTTTATTTTTAAATTGTATTTGGACGAATTTTTTCGACTGCTGAAATGTGTTCTACTTTCTTGGCCGTCTTTCCTGTCGCCAAACGATTTCACGGCGCTCTCTTCTGGGCTCTGGCTTCTTCTTGGCTTGGAGCGTTGCATTGTTTTGGCTTGCCCAGATTTTCTCCACCCCCTCCCAACGCCCAACCCCCAGCGGAATTCCAGCCCATTCCGTCCCATTTCCCGGCTGCCCTGTAAGCCGGGACACTTTGTCGGTGTCTGTGGGCCTGGGCCCGGAATTGTGTGTCTGGGAAGCGAGTGGCGAGAGCGCAATTGATGAACATGTTAAGTGCTTTGCCGAGGGGTTGGCCCAAAGTTTTCTAGAGCGCCTTTCCTTCTTCGGCCTCCTGTGCTGCCGTCTCCGCTGGCTTCTCCTTTTGTTTGTGGGTGGTTTGGGAGGTGTTAAGTGGTTGTGGCTTGCCTGCCGGCTTCTGCTGCTCCGCTGGAAAAGTCAATTATGGCCGGGCTTTGTTCAAGTGCCGGCGCTGGCAGAGAGAGTTTTCGGCCAGGAATTGGAGCACATGTGTTTGCCAAACTGAGCAGCAAAGGAGGCACAACAATCGGCCATAAGTGCCGGGTGTTTCCGTAATTCTGGGTTACTCCTCAAATCGATCCGGTGGTTAGGTATTGGCTGAGGGGATGTACAGCAAATTCCACCAAATGTTTGTTACCTTCTCGCCCGGCCCCGTACTCTGTACCCACATTAATTAAATGCTAAATTTAACACAAAGTCAATTATGCTAATCAGCTGAAACTCCATACTCTCCGGCCTGCTCCACCCTCCTTCGTCTCGTCTCGTTCCCACGATACTCCCCTGACTAAGACACGGGCTCTGCTCCAAATTTGATTGCCAATAAGCCGCAAGTATGCCCAGTGGGGGGATTTAGTCTGTCTGGCACTGGCACTTCCCGTTCATCCTCCATAAGCCCTCTTCGCCCTTCGCATTTACTGTGATTGTGTTTTGTGGTTTCGTCTCTCTTTGTTTCGGAATTTCATTTTCTGCAGTAATTACAAATTAGATAAACCGCATAGGAACAATCAAAATTGCGTGAAGCGTTTGGTAGAGACCGGAAGAACGTTGATAAAATTGATGACGGAGAAAAAAAAATCGAAACAAAATTTCACCCAATTTCACTTTAAAAGAAGTAAGGGAAGCTAATGTTTGGCGGAGCCGAAGTTTCTATACCCTTGCAGAATATGTCAATTTAGTGTGATGGCAGCTATTTGATATAGTGGTCCGATTTGCATGATATTTAAAGTCTGCAAAGAAGAATATATTTAATTTGGATATTTTCAAAAACAAAGAAAGTGTGCAATTTGTACACAATCGTTTTTAACGCAGGAAAATGATATAGTGGTCTGTTCTGACATACATACTGCTTGCATAAGAATTAAAACCATGACAGTCAGACGACATACAGACGGACAGACAGATGGACAGACAGGCGGGCAAACGGAGAAACAGAAATACAGTCGGACATATCGGAAATGCCTCCTTCACTGCGTTGCAAATATCATAAAAACACATTTTTACCTTATGAAAGGGTCCTGAACAGTCCTAAACTACAGCAAGGAGTTTATAATAAGTGGCTTATAGAAGCAGCAAGATTCTTCAAGTGAAATGTCCTGCACTTTTCTATTCATTAACTATTAAAGTTTTGTAATAAAGACGTATACGATATGATATGATGATATGATATAATTTTATTTTCTACTTAAAATATTTAACAAATCGTTTAAACTCTTGTAAAAACCTCAAGTAGTTAATATTTTTGTGCAGTTCGTTACCTGCTGGAACACACAACATATTAAATAAATCAAAAAAGGTTCGGCATATAAGATTCTCAGTCCCGGGCATATCCTAATTGACTTTTGCTTTAGCCTCCTCGTTCGCTTATATTTTTTTTTTTTTAGCGCTTCTCGCACCTGTCGGCACCTGTTCTCCGGCGGGAAGCATCTGCTTATCTTGCGTCAGCGTCAGCGTCAGCGCCAAACGGTATTAAATCAAAACCACTTCCGTGCCAACTGTCTCTGGCTCGTCCCCCAACCCCCTTTTGAAACCGCCTTCCCCTTCCGCTGTCACTTTTCCTGGTTAACTCACATGATTCTTCACTCTGGCGGCGACAACCAGTTCTCTGTGTTCTTGCTTAAGTAAATAAGCAAAAGGAAAAAGGGAAACCATCCATCCATCCATCAAAAACGAAAAAAAAAGGGCTGCCAGCATGTAATCCGAGACCTGTACACACTGTGTGTGAGCCCAGACACCCCCAATCAGGCAAATATATGCCACCCCATGCGAACTGGGAACAGGTAGTCGCAGAGGAAAAAATATCAGCAGGTTTTATATAATAATTCGGATAATAATAATTGAAGAGAAGTGATCTTAAGTATTTGTATTTATTTGATTATTGTTGTTAATATAGGGAATTCTTAAAAACAATTTTATAATAATAAAAACTAAACAAATAAGGTTATTAAAGAACACTATGACAATGAACGCTTTAGAGGCTTATGTGCAAATTATATCGATATATACACAATAATAGCAAACGTAGTTACTCTTCCTACTAACATCTAACACTAACAAGCACGTGCTTTCACGTGCATCAACCTAAGATAAAAATAAATAAATAATGCAAAATAACTCTTATGTATATTGGAAAACATCTCATTTTTTTGGAAAAAGCTATCCTAATTTCTTTCTCTGCATTATATGGCATGTGTAAATATAATACAGAACCTGTCTCCGAGGATAAAAAGGATTCGGGGAGCAAGTTTGAGCTGCTTATAAGTAAATATCGCTTTATTTGTTGTTCAGGGGTTGTCACTTAGTTTATTATGTGAGGGCCACTCTCTCGCGCTCATCCTTTCTTTTTCTGTCTATATCTTTGGGTCTCTCTGTGTCTGTCCCGCCAGAAGCTAATTGAGGAATACAGCTGCTGGCAGAGGGCCCAGAAACTGAAGAATTCGCTGGGGCCGGATTCATCCTGCTTTCCTTATCTGTCACCTCTCGCTCTCTAGTTGCCAGTTTTTCTTTTTTTTTTTTCAGCCATTCCCTCGCCTTGTTATTTGCACATCATTAGCAAAGACAGCCGGGCACTTTGAGATACTCTCGATTCGGCAAGGTAATGCCTCGTGATGGATACGCTTTTGTATCTCCGACTGATTTCCCATTGACAGATAAGAATGCAAGCTGATTGCAGGTCTCACTTACTGTTTTTCTTTCCCATTCCTACGCTGGCGGGGAAACCCCAAAAAGTCAGCCAGGAGTAAAAATGAATAAACAAAAGCGGGGCAGGAGCAGGAGCACATTGTTTAAGTGGCCATCCGAGTCGAGCTGGTCTAAACAAATTTCCCAGACCAAGGGGATGGCCCAGAGTAATGGCCACAACTGAGAGGGGGCTCAGTTACAGATTTAGCAGGGCCGAAAAGAGGGCGATAACATGACCAGCCCCAAAAAAGGGGGACTGGGACCCGGGGAAGGGAGTTCGTGAGCTATGAACTCGGAGCTCTGCTCCATTCTTTCCCTCTCTAGACTGCTCTTGCTTGGTGAAAGGCTCTTGACCACAGAAATTGTTTCGCCATCGTTGCACAAACACACACCGCAAAATCACAAAACTAAACTGAGACTGAGACTGGAATAGAGGAGCTGAAGCCGGCCCGATATTTTGCCTTTCGCCTTTTTGCATTAACAAATTGTAGCAACAATTGGCCCAGTCCGGCAGTCGGGGCTGCAAAAACAAAGGCCAAATTCACTGACCAGGCTGTAAACAATCGTTTGTCCGGCTGCATGGAACATGCAATTTGGTTTTGTAAGGGGAGAAAATCTATCTAAAGCCTCGGGTACTTTCAAATATTGAATAAAGGGAAAATTTATGGAGCTTCTGTCTCCATTTACGTCTCTCGTGTTTTGCTATACACATTTTCTGGCTCCTCCCACCGAAACTTAATTGTTATTTGGCGATAATAAGTATATCTTAAATGTTTAAACATATGCTATTTAAGTAAAATACAAATGGGGGAGTTATATTGTTAAGGGTCATAAATCACTAACGAAATTCGCTTAGCTTCATCAATTAACACTGCAAGTGGCAGGCAAAGATTCAAAGATGCTACACGAAGGGAAATGAAAACTTTAAAAACTTTTAAGCTTAGCGAATTAAGAAGAAATCGTAATAAATAATAAACTAATGACTCGTTCCCTTTTATCTTTGCAGGTGAGTTGAAATCGAAGTCAGTTCTCGGTGCCCAAAGAAAAACACAAAAATCTTTCGTAAGTAAGCAGAGCTACCAAAAGTTTTCCAGTGAGTTTGATCAGCATAATGCCTTTTACTTTTCCATCCCCGCTCTTGTTTTTGCTGTAGTTCTTTTTGTTCGGCAACAACAATAAATCATGGCGAAATTTCCCCAGTTGGATTTTCATTTTATTGCATTTACTTAGTGTTATTATATTTCGGGCATACCGCCTCCACTGGGAGTTGAGTTTTAATGATTTCGCCAGCAAGACTGGGAGTAGGTCTTAACTATTGTTAAGTACTTTGGGCCCAAGTTTCCGGCCTGCCGAAGATAAAGCTCTCAACTTTTTCCTAAGCGCAGAGCAGCTGCTTATGGTAATCGAGAGATGTACAAAAAAAAAAAAAAGAAAATGGAATCTCAAGAGCTTCCGCAATTGTTTAAGCCGTCAGTGGGTCTGCCTGCGTTTTCGTCCGAGTGCAGCAGAATGTACATTACACTCGGAAATTAAATCTGTACAGAGCTCAGATTATTTTATATAGTTTCTTATTGGGATTTGTTGAATGATTATTGTAATATAAATAAAAATTAACTTATATACACATTTTTAAAGATTAAAGTATTCAGAATCAATTTTCTACAATTACAAGCAAAAACTTCATTTTAAAAGTATTTCTTATAAAATTAGAGGCATGAAGCTTCTTTTTATCTTAAATTATAAACAGTTTTTTACATTTTCATGATAATTTTCTGTACTGTACCCTTTTTCTGCCAAGTGTGGTTATTTTTGCCAATGTGTGGGTGGCTTTTTGTCCAACAACAAGTAATCCATTGCACTTTGCCTGCTGCCTGAGCCAGTGCTTCTGCCGCCTCCAAGTGCGCTTTCCGCAGCTAATTGACATCATACTGAACTCATTCACATTAATTAATGACATCATTCTCAAGCCGGGTCAGCGTTGAGCGGCAAGGCAGGCATAATAAACAAAGCGCAATTTATGAAAAAAGAAAACAAGAAAGAGCAACAAATGGACGGACGAAGAAGACGCACACGCACTTTGCGCTTAATTCGAGGCAATTTCAGAAATGCACAGAAAGAGGAGAGTACTTTGTTCAATGGCCAAGCGGAAGTAGAAATATGTAGGCCCAGGCTCGAACAGTTGCGGTCAAGCTGATAGTGATACCATTAAAAAATAAATAGGAATAAGTACAATGGTCACTAAAGAATTTTCATATAATTAAATTTCCCGTAAAAGCAAAACAACAGAAAATTCTTTTAAATTAATTCCCATACAATTTTCTCTTTTCTCGTGTCAATACTAATTTTTTTCTTAACCACAACTTCACATACTCACTTCTTAAGCTTTCTTCAAACATTAGCCACAAATTGTGTTGGCCTTTTTGCGGTTGGCCAAGGATTTGCTAAAAGCCAACAGTGAGAGGCCAAAGACAAAACTCTTAATTTATGCACAATAATTGAGTAATCAAGTGCGGGCTTATCTCTCGCATCTCTGGCAATGGAAATTAATATAAATCGAGTTCGGAGCCCGAAAAGCTTTTCCTTGTTCGCTTCTCAAGGGGAAACAAACCCTTGACACTGACCCACTGACAGATAATCTGGTCGTGAAGATTTTCCCGCCCCGACTACTTTCCGTCGCTCGTACTATTGTTTTTGACTTCAGCCTCCCTCTGTTCGCTGGCCGCTTTAATTATGCAAAATTAATGTTAATTAGCCTCCATTGGCGGAATAACAAAAAAGTACATATAAAGTTATATATCCGAGCTCAGAGATTTTTCCCCAGCGATTTGTGTAGGATTTTTTTGTCCCACCGCCTTTTGTTGCTTTCCGTTTCCCTGGGCGGTGAGCTTAGAAATTTGAAATGAAAAAAGATTCAGCACAGATGGAAATTAATTGCGAATGCTAATGGAACATGGGCTGCTGAGATTGCAGCAACAAAGGGCAGGCCAGTGGGTGCAAAATGGGAGGCAGCTTGACATTGATGATGATGGAGACGTCAATGGCATTTGTCAGGCGGCAAAGCATTTGTCATCGGTTCTAGGTTCGTTCATTCTGTCATTCGTCGGGCGATGCGGTTGCAAATTGCCTTTGACCAGGGCAGATCTCTCACCTTAATCGGTGTATATTGTTTCCTTACACCGAACGACACTGAGAAAATATGTATCCAAGGAAACTAGCACTAATTCTGCATAATAAACGTGCTGTACTAATTGGGTGTACAGAAAAGTAATCGTAATAAGTTTCTGAACTTAATTCCGATGCTAGTTTAATCTTTGTTAATAGATCTCAGCTTACTTTTTTTTCTGTGTGCATCCACAAAACACATAGTGTACTTGTCACCCACACAAAACTCATTGAGGCACATAGCTAGCGTTTGATTTGCGGTCTTTTGGCCAAGCTGGCATTACACTTTGATTGTGGCAGAAAGCATTCTCGGAACGAAACCACAGAGAGACTCATTGCTGGACCTTGTTATAAGGCCGAAACAAAGTGGGTCTCCGATTGTGGCCCAAAACAGAAGCCCCGAAACGAGCAGTCTCATTGCGACTCCCTTTCTCCGCGATCGTGTCTTTCAATCTCAGCTTTTTCGCTTTTTCGCTTGAACTTTTGAACTAGATTCTGCAGACACACACAGAGCTGTCTATTGTCTCGCTTCGCCTCAATTCTCCCAAGAGACGTGAGTTTTACTTTTCTCAGGTCTCTCCCCCCATCCCCATGCCCGCGGGCACTTTTGGGTCCGAGGTTTTATTACATTAACGTTTGCAATTTGGCGTAATCGGTTCTATGATTTATGGTATCGCCAGCCATCAGCCAAAAGATACACATACCATCCCAAAGACTGCTGCAGCATTGAAAGCAAATTCGAAATTCGAAAGCCTTGAGGAGCGAGCAAAGAGTGTACAAAGTACAAAGTTCGTCAGTCAGACGGCTAGAAAATTAAATTGAAAGCCTCGCCGGCTGAGAGGAAATGTCTTAGGAGGGGGGGCGGCTTCGGATACCTATGTACAGTACTCCCTCGGATATAGATGTCGATGCAGAGACTTAGCCCAACCTACTTACCTACTCGAGTGTCTGAATGTTTGTGCATTAAATATGGCGTGGATAATAAAAGCAGCCGAATCAGCAGAGGCGGCGGCGGGCGGTGGCGGTGCATGCCAGAGCGGCCACCCCCACTTGCAACTTGTCCTTGCCTCGCTCTCTCTCTGTCTCTGTATGTGTGCCACATGGCGTATGATGGATTTATGTTTAAGTTGCGTGCAA
The DNA here is from genome assembly GCA_008042475.1 of Drosophila kanapiae. Taxonomy (NCBI): domain Eukaryota; kingdom Metazoa; phylum Arthropoda; class Insecta; order Diptera; family Drosophilidae; genus Drosophila; species Drosophila kanapiae. Next base: position 1,086,507 of record VNJM01003026.1, read on the forward strand.
GCAACTTAATGGATTTTGTAATTTTCTGAAAAACGAAGGAGGAACACTCGACTTTTTGTGTTCGACTCTCTATACTACACATATATGTGCCGAGTACATAAGGAGTCGAAGCCAGAGGGAGGGCGGAAAAAAAGTTGGCCAGAACAAACTATCTTGTAGATACTTGCGCACACATTCCGAATGGTTCATCCTCAAGTTGCCCCGCCCACTCCTGGCTCCCTGTCCCAGTCCCAGGCCCATTCCCGTTCCCATTCCCCCATTAAATCCCCCTGCCGATGGCAAATAGAGACGGGCTGCCGTGAGGCATGAGCCGGGCTCTTGCACCAAAGAATTGGAGCATGCCAAGTTATAAAAAATGTTGCTCGAGCATCATAATATATGCGGCACATAAGCATCGCAACGAGCCAAAACCGAGACATCCTGCTCTCTCTCTCTTCAGCAAGGGAATAAGTTGAAAACGAAAACAAACATTTTCGGTAGGCGAGCTTCAAAGGCTAGCCGAACTTTTCTTGCACTGCAAAAATTGTCTAAGTCTACATTAATTTAAATTTAATAGTATTTTCTTACATTTGAATGCCTTTATCTACATTTAATAAATATTTATTCAATAAATATTTATGTCTTCTCTTTTTAAATTATTCACTTTTAACCATAATCACCGAACTTTAATTAAATTGCAGACAGACAATCGTCTCTTTTTTATAGAAAAACTAGTTAATAATAATTTATATTAAACGACACCAATGATCCCAATATTGATAAAATATCTTTAAAAGGCCCCAACAACTCTAATATTGCATTGATACCAGTTATTAATGATGAGAAATGTATATTTTAGCTTTAAATACCTGTTTCAAATCAGAATGTGTAGTTGATGACCTAAAGGAGTTGTCCAAATACAATTATGCTTTATTGAAATTTTGCCATTAATGAACCAGACAAAATTTAAAGTATGCTAACGAAGGAATATATAATATTAAGTCCGTCCAAGAAAATACAGAGTAGATAAAAATTGTCGAGCTGAGAAAAAGGCACACATACAGAAGAGGTAAAAAAAAAAAGGAAGGAAAAGGAGCCGCACAGAGACAGAATATTTCACTCGAGAAAACTTTTGGCAATGCTCTTGACTTGGCTTATTAAATATTAATTATGCGACTGCGAGTAGGGGGGCAATAACAATGACACGGTAGATATTTTTCCCATTTTATGGGCAAAACCACTTGGTCTATGGAGACGAGTTATTATTCTAGTGCCACTAGGCGTGTCAGCTCATCCAAGTGTCTTTCTGGTCGCCGTCCATAATAATAGCCGTCGTTATTGTTATTATTATTATCATCGTCATCGTCATCTTCATGACTACGAACTGTTGACAAATTTGGGCATTTGACACGAAACGAGATACATTTGCATCTTGCGCGAGATGGACGAGTATCTGTAACAAACCGTGGCTCAAGTGCGGAATGCGCGGATCACGTGGGAGCCGCAGATACTTGCAGCGTGTACTCACAGATACGGGTACTTTGGGCCCCCTCCCTTCTTGTCTATCCTCATGCATTAGCAATGCTAATTGCGATTTCAGTTGCTGACAAGTGATCTGGCCAAAATCATCTTTATTTTTATGGCGAAACCCGTTTGCGACCGCGCTGATCATCATAATGCCCCCGAGGATCGTGGGCGTGCATCTATTAGACCGCGCGTGTGTGTGTATCTCTATCTCTTACAACGTATCTCAAGCGATACATAGAGCGGAGGGCCCCATCCGTCCAATTGCCAGCTAATCGAGCGAGCAGCAGGCAAATCGACTTTGCCAGCGGGCTCACATTCAGTCGAGGCAAACTCAATTTTGGCCTTTTTTATTCCAGCCACCAAAATTGATCGACAAACTTAACTTTCAGCTGCTCTAGTTCGCGTTGCGGCTTTCGGGGGGATACACAAATTTTGATTTCGCTTCGGCTTTACGGCTGCTTTTTCTGTCGAGAGCGCCGCCATAATTGCTGGGAGGGCGCGCCGCCGACAACAAAGCATTTGTCATTATAAAAATTACATTTAATTATATTTATTTTATGCCGAAACCGAAAAACAACAAATGCTCCCGCTCCCAACTTCCGTTCCAGCATACTATATAGTTAGCAGAGAGACTCGATTCGGTTCGGTTTTGGGTCTGTTTGAGTCTGTTTTCGTTGTTGTTGAGCTCAGCAAAGCGTGCGGGAAATTCATTAGCAATATTTATGACTCGCTTTTTTCAAACAATCTTCTCTGTATATACTTTTTTTGTTCCTCACTTTTGTACTGACTAATTTCCATGGCAATGGAATAGAGACAGCCAACAACAAAATGTGGTAGATAGCAAGCGTCATTATTTGTACTCTCTGTCTTCTATTGAATCCACCCTCTCCCCCTTTGCCACCTTTCACCCCTTGTCCGTTGCCGCCCCTTTTCCATTGTGTTTTTATAGAATTTGTAACTTTACTGTCGCTGCTTATGCAAACAATACTGTGAGAGAGTGTTAGTCACTTATTTATTGCTGCAAAAGTGCATTGAGAATTCTGATTTTTCGCAGGCCAGAGAGAATGCAATATCAAAGGGACAATTTCTCAGGCTCCGGGTCTGTGGGGATAATTTGGATTCTATTATGCCCATCGTATCGTGATATTTGATCTGACAACAAGTTGCTGTCTGTGCAGCCCCGAAAATTAATTAATTGCCCACACGGAAATCAATTTCATTTATTTCATTTTGCGCAACACAATAATCAAGTCCATAACTCCATCCATAAATGGCTGATATTAGGGTGTTGTGGATGCGCTATAACTATGATATATTTCTCGTGTTCTCCGGCCATTGCGTATACGCCTGTTTGGCCGCTCATTAATCGCAAAGTGTCCGCAATTTTTGGCCATAAATCTCATGCCACTCGATAAAGATACACAAAGAAGATGCCCACACACAAGCACACATGACTATACATTGTCTATTATATATGCATGGTGCGGTCGGGTCTGTCAATTATTAATCATTCGGGATTATATCTGCTGCCATCCCCAAATCATCATTTGTCCGTTGATTGCTGGGGTCATATTAAATTCGTATTAGGTCTTGGCTAAAACTTCTTCCTCAAAGCTGACGAGGAGTTTGGATACCTGAAAGTTCTGAAATCTCAGTTTCGTTAACTCGAGATATGCAAAGTATCTTGTGTCGCAGGCGTCGAAATGGGTGGCAGTTCGATTCTTACCTATGGGTTCGATTTTGTCCTTGGCCCGCCCCACCCGCTCCACTATAATCCGCATTCAAAGTCCTGTTTGTGTTCTACCTCGCATATATTTGCACATAAACTCACATATCCATATGCATATAGAGGTCCCGAAACATATCTTCAAGATCTGGGCTTTAGTTATGTGCATATTTTTGCCAGCTCAAGCGTGCGTTTGGAATACAATTTCGGTTTGTTGTCAGCTCAATTTTCAAGTTGTTTCAGATACCCTCCCACCGACCCCACGTCGCCCCGCTCCCCTGGGAATTGTGGAGTGTATCTGTGTTTTGTTTGTTTGTTTGCCTTGCCTTGCGGTTGCTGTTATTCTCCCTCTGCTGCCGTTGCCTTGGAGTATTTAAATTTCTTTTTTTTTCCTCCAACTACGCACTGGAGCCCCGGCCGATAAGCGCAAGAGAATGTGTGCTATACACTACAAGAAATAACAGGGACCGGTCTGTGTTTGTCTGACTGACCCACTAAACTAACATTCTTTGCATATTTGCCAAAGATCGATCTAGTTGGCTGTCTAAAGTGCAGTCTTTCTTTTCTTTTACAATTATTGCAATTGAAACTGATAAGTTGTTCTTATTTCCACACGTATTGTCGAATTCATGGAGAAACATTGACTTTTCAGTAGCTTAAAAATCGTAAATACAAATAAAAAGTTTAGTCAATTTCGGGTCTCACTGCTCGTCACTCAATTTCTCTTCTCTCCACCCATCGAACCCATTTGTCGTCATATTTGCTTTTGATTTATGCAGCGTTGCTCCAGACCTCCAATCCCACCCCGCCTGCTCTTGTTGCGCTGTCTAAACATTTGCATTATGATAAATAAGCTAAAAGTATTTCAGCAGTATCGGAATGTTATTTGTATATGCCACAAAACAATAGCTCACACGCTGGCCAAATATTTGTCTTCTACTCAGAGTTGAAATTCTAAACCATTCTTTCTAAGAGGTGTGTATGTTTTGAGCAGGATTATGATTTATATTCCAACTTTAGTTTTTACAAAATTAAGTTAATATTTAATAATCTGGTTTGGTATAATAGGATTGTTATTATTTTATTCCTAACAAAAAGAAAATGTACATTTAGACTGCGGTGTCACGGTAGCCAAACTCTAATTTTGCGTAGAATAATAAGTTCATTTAAAAATTCTTCAAATATTAACTTATGTTATGTTATTTAATGTCGTTCTTGATATTTAAATCTAAAATAATCAATTTTCTGTTTTAATGTACTCGAAATAAAGTTCTTTTAGTTTTACTGTTAAATTGGTAAATTACATAAAGTACTTAATTTTTAAATAAAAATAAATTCCTAATGCTCTTTTTTTAAAAGCCTTTAATACTTAATGCATTGTTTTTCTCACTTCGTTTTTTGCAGTTAAAGTGATTTTTTAAGATAACCAGAACTGCTGGTTTTAGATTTTTTAAGATAGCAAACTTCCAGGACTGCTAGTTTTAGATACGGCTACTGGTATAATTAAATTATTTTTATTTAATTTCTAAGAGTAAGAAAATTTAAATTTTGACGGATGTGTCACGGTCGCCAATTTTTAATTTCGCCTAGAATACTATTTAATTTAAAAATGCTTCAAATATGAACCAATGTTATGTTGTTTAATGTCATTATTCAAATTTAAATTTATACTAATATACCTCTTGGCATTGTTTATTTCAAATAAAATGCTGAAAGGGCAGTACTATAAATATATGCTTAATTCTCTTTGTTTTAAAATCCTTAAATGGTTAATATATTGTTTTTCTCACTTGTTTTTTTGCAGTTAAAGTGATTCGTCAAAATAGCCAACTACCAGGACCTGTTGGGCAGCCATCATCAACTGCTCATCGCCACCGCCGCCGCAGCAGCTGCAGCAGCCGCCGAACCGCAACTGCAACTGCAGCACTTGTTGCCAGCAGCGCCGACGACTCCAGCAGCCATCAGCCACCCGGTCAGCCCCATCCACCACCCGATCAGTCAGATCAGCAACCAGAGCGGCAACAACAACAACAACCAGCAGGCGGTGTTTGAAAAAGCCATCACCATTTCGTCGATTGCGATAAAACGCAGGCCGACGCTGCCGCAGACGCCAGCAAGTGCCCCACAGGTGTTGTCGCCGTCGCCCAAGCGCCAGTGTGCCGCCGCCGTCTCCGTGCTGCCGGTGACCGTTCCCGTGCCAGTGCCTGTGTCCGTACCGTTGCCCGTCACCGTACCCGTGCCCGTCTCCGTTTCCGTTAAGGGTCACCCTATTGCGCACCAGCATCAGCATCCGATCTCGCATCAGCATCAGATCTCGCATCAGCATACGATCTCGCATCCGCACCACCACCAGCTGAGCTTCGCCCATCCCACGCAGTTTGCGGCCGCCGTTGCCGCCCATCACCAACAGCAGCAGGCGCAGCAGCAGGTGCAGCAGCAACAGGTTGCCTACGCGGTCGCCACCGCCCCCCAGTTGCAGCAACAGCAGCAGCAGCAGCAGCAACAACAGCGACTGGCCCAGTTCAATCAGGCGGCAGCAGCAGCTCTGCTCAATCAGCACTTGCAGCAGCAGCAGCAGCAGGTGCAGGCGCAGCAGCAACAGCAAGCCCAGCAGCAATCTCTGGCCCACTACTACAGATACGCGCCTCAGACACAGCAACAGCCGCAGCAGCAGCACATCCTGCTGAGCAGCAGCAGCAGTAGCACCAGCAGCAGCAGCAAGCACAGCGGTAGCAACACCAGTGTCAGCCCCGCAGCAACAGCAGCGACTGTGCCAGTAGCAACATCCGTTGCCGCTGTGCCGACGAGCGGCGGCAGCTTGCCGGACAGTCCCGCCCACGAATCGCACTCGCACGAGTCCAACTCCGCGACCGCCTCTGCGCCGACAACGCCCTCGCCGGCCGGCAGCGTCACCAGCGCCGCCCCCACAGTAGCAGGAGCAGCAGCATCGGCAGCAGCAGCAGCAGGAGCAACTGCAGCAACATCGGCCGTTAGCGACAGCAACAACAACCTGAACACCAGCAACAGCAGCCGGGACAGCAGCAGCAGCAACGCCATAATGGAGAACCAGATGGCCCTGGCCCCGTTGGGACTCTCGCAGAGCATGGACTCCGTGAACACGGCCAGCAACGAGGAAGAGGTGAGTGACAGTTTTCATCCCACAAAACCCCAACACAACACATATATATAAATGTTATATAGAAAATGAGGCAAAAAGAAATGCGGAATGAGATGGGCCCAGCAGCGAAATGCGGCAAAAGTGACAGCTTGGGGAATATGGAGCCCGGAATCCGGAGTCCTGCATACTGAATTATTGCATGAGTCTGTGGAAAGAAGTCGCGAAAAGTTCTTTTGGCAGCCCCAAAGTCTAAGTAGAGTACTAGAATTTGGGCTAAAATTTGCATTTATGTACAAAAGCAAAGTCCATGCAAATCATTCTGGGGATTATGCTGAGGGGTTTATATTTATTTAAGGAATTGCCAGAATGCCAGAAGATGTATAAAGTATGGCTACATACTACATATATATAACTGGCATTAAAGTCGGCCAGGAGATTATATATAGGAATATATTTATTAGAGAACATTTGGAGGAGTTTGGATTTCCTTACTGATAGAAATATTCTTTGGAAAGCAAGGGAACTTAGGGCAAATTGACTGAAATTTTTCTCTATTCCGTTTACCTTCTTAATTTTTAGAAGTAAACCCAGTAAATATTTAGCATAATCTACAACTCTATATATCGAAACCTCTATGATTCCCATTCACAAAACATAAATAAAATTGAAAAATACTTCCCTGCAATCACTCGCTTTCATTTGATGCATTTAAAGACTTTCGCCTGCTTGTGAGCTGCCATGGCAATGATGATCGATATGTCGAGTGCTGTTCCAATAGCCCCTTCAGCCTCCCCAAGCGTAATGGTGCGTTGCATCAACTGGCAGCTCGGGCGTGCAACTTTTTGTTGGGCGCCCTTTGTTTTTGGCCAGAGCATCCTGCTGCTTTATGAAGCCGAAAATAAGGGGAGGCGGTGGGGCGAGTCCTGTGCAGTTGTGTAAGTGGCATGTGCATCCACTGGTGGTGGTGGTGCCGCTACTGCTGCTGCTAACATTTTGATTATGCGCCTTGTCTTATGCTACACATATTTCACGCTGCTTCCCTTTCATATTTCTTCGCAGCAGCATGCCACGCGTAATCCGCGCGGCACGTGCCCGACCACCGAGCCAACCCCCCAACCACCGCCCCTTTTGCCCCCACTAAGCCACCACCCACCGTTCGCCTCGCTGCACTGCCTTCATGTCAAGTGGGTACGTGGCCTTAGACTCACACAAAGGCAGCTGCTGGGCCAGGCATTGGGCTAAAGGATGAGGCAGCGCGGGGCCTGGGGGCTACGGCTAAGGCTCCCTTTCCAAGCGATGCGTTAAATTTGATTTCATCCTTGATAAAAAAAAAATGTTCTTACTTTTGTTTTACTTTCCTCATTGCTACCGCGATTATGGATTTTTATGCGAGCGTGATTTCGGCCAACTTATTGAAGGCCTTATAACGCGTAGTTAACCTCTTACGTGAGATCGTTTGTGACTAACACTTTCATTGACAGCTTTATATTACTATTATGAATAATTTAAAATTAGATTAAAAAATATTCTTTTCAAGACATTTATTTAATATTCTTACAAAGAAATTAATGCTTTTTTGAATTTACTGATGTTTAGAATTAAAATTTGCCAAGTTTTCCAAATTCAAAAACTGTGCTTAGGTTTTTTGATTAAAATCGTATTATAGGGTGCTCCAGAAAAGCCCGGTGTCTTTAAACTCTTAAAATGTGCCTAATAATATGGAATTAAATTTCTAAAGTTGAATTTTTGAACACCTCTTTTGGGGTTTTAAACCCTAGTCATTTCTATATCCTACAGATCCTACAGAAATCACTAGGCGTTTAAAACCTCCCAAAAGTGCGTCCAAAACTATGCTTATCAGTTTACTGTCGTAAATCGAATAGAACCACAAATTTCCACTATAGCTCACACTTTTTAATGGGATTTTAAAACTCTGGTGATTTCTATAGGATTACCAACACCAATCTAACCAATATACCAATCAGACCTTTGAAATCCCTCGAAATTTTCTTGGACGTTGTGCACTACGGTCAGTACATGTTTGCATGCGTACTTAGTTGGTTAAGATTAAAGTTTTTAGTTTGAGGATATTAGGTAAATATCGTTATAATTTACAAATAAAACTCTAAAGGGTTCGTGCAGGTAACCCCTGAATATTTTGAATTTACTTGTAGAAAGACAGTCCTTAAATATAATAAATGTCCAATAACGAGCCTTTTAAGCCCGAAATATATGAGAGATATGCAGGGACATTGCTCTGAGTGTTAAGAACTTTGCTGGTACTGCTGGCCTTCTCCTACGGAAATGCGCATTAAAAATGCATCAATCACTTGGCTCCACTTGCATTTTTCGCTTCTGCTCTGCCAAAAAAAAAGAGGAGGAAAGGATTCACACAGCGAGGGAAGATAAAGTTGCACATGAAAATGAAAAATATTACTGACTAGGAGACTTAAATTAATCAAAATAAATATCAAGCCGAAAAGTAAACGAAGGCAATCTCCTCCTGGCAGTGCGCAAGTGGGAGGCACAGTCAGGGAGGAAAATGCGAGTTGAGTCGTTGACCTGCACCTGGAAAAAGAGTTGGAAATGCAATTCACCTTCTTCCTTGCCGCTTACTCCCCTTATTTTTTTCTCAAACTCTCTCTCTCTCTCTCTCTCTCTCCGGTATCCTTCCATGCCATTCATTCACACTGCAATCTGACTTCATTTGTATTTATGAGTATTCGTTCTGGGCTCTACCACCCACCTCGTGTGTGTGTGTCTGCCAGCTGCATGAATTATTGATAAGTCAATTAAAAAAGTATGACAGCGGCTGATGGTTGGTAAATATTTTACAGAGACCTCAAGCCGTTCCTAAAGCCCGTTCCCGGCTGCATCCTGGCCCAGTGTTTGCTTGTCATCTGCAGGCGGCAAACATATTGCTTTTCTTTCATTTAAACGGTTTATGTGGAAGCCACTTCCCTTCCCAAGGTTTCACTGAGAAAAATGCTAAAATACCAAGTAATTTAATAAAATCCCCTAAAGTAAATGTAATAATTAAAAACATGCTTAAATCTTAAAGAAATATAATTGTTTTATAAGCTATAGGCGGTATATTCTTACTGTGCTTAAGTGACCAGTACTTGCCTGGATGAGAAGGATCTCCTAAGAGGTAGGGACCAGGGTAAGAGCCCTGAAACTGATGCAAAGTGGCCGACTGACTGCTGGGGCCATCGAGCAGTCAAGTGTGCGCAACCGGCCATATAAAAGTGTGTGCGTTGCAATCGAGTGACCCTGACGTCCGGATACCCCAGATTCCGCCCAAAATGCCACCCACTCTGCTCCTGCACGTTCCAGCTTTGTTTAAATGCAAAATGCGAGAATATATAAAATAAACTTAATAGAACTTGTCACAGAAGTCCTGGGCTGATATCACATCCTGGCCAAAGTTGCGCACAATTAAACTTTTAACTTTTTGCCAGTTGGCTGAAGGAATTTTTTTTTTGTCTGCCCCTCAGAAGTGCCGCGCTCTCTTCTGCCACTTTTTCTGCACATTCCACATTTTTGTCATGTGCACTCGACGGAAATTGCCATGTGCCAAAATGGTAGCCACCTCTGACTCGGCTTCGCTTCCTCTGGCAGCTAGCCTCTTGCAGCTTTCCAGTTTGTTTGCATTATTTTGTTTCACATTTTTTTCAATTTGCTTATTTATTTGTCATTGTTTGTGCGGAAAATTGCAAATGAAATAATGGCCAAGGAATATCAAAGTTGTGAGTTCTGGCCGCTAGGTGGCACGCGTCAGACTGTCAAACTGCAGGAAGTCACAGAGAAAAGTTTGCAACTGTTGCTCACATACTACGGCTAAAAATGAAAAAGATCAAGGGGGAGAGAGAAAATACGTTATACAAAAGGGAAAGCAAGTGCTTTTTGGCCCAATGAATTCGGACAAACAATTCACGCCCCCTTCGAGGTCTCTTTTTCACACATTCTGTGCAGCCCTGAAAATAAAATGTCAACTGTACGTATTTTATTTACTTATCTACATTTGCATTTTGTTTGTCCTTGCTCTTTTCCATCCTCTGTGTTAACCAGCCAATGCCAGCAAATGCCAAAGAGTTAAAATTTCTGATTTCCCCCCAGTTTGCTTCTTCTTTTTTTTTAAGAATTTCCTTTTATTTGACAAGGCTTTTAAGTCGACATCGATGCAGTTGGCAAATTGCTTTACGTGGCCAAATGTTTTGACCCGTCTGTGCCACTTTTAAATTCCATTTCCAATCAGCCAGCCCCGCCCCTTAACAATGTCCACTTTGCGGCCAAGTCCTTGAAGCATCTTGAACGCCATTAGGCCAAGTCAAGTGCCAACCCTTGGTCTTGGGCTAAGTTGACCTAAATACACTACAAATAACCTGTGAGAGGTTTTAAAATATTAACAACTGCATGATGAAGGAAAAGAGTAATACAAAATTGATGAGATAGTCATATTATTTGGTAACAATAATTTCTAAGAGCCTTAGGAATACAGCATTCCTTTCAGTGTATCTTTAGAGGCAAAAGCGAAGACAGTGAATGGGTAGGGTGGGCTAATTCAATTTGGCTTAAGACAATTTTCCACTAAATGAAATTATTAAAAGGTCCAACGGGGCCAAGGAGTAGAAAAGAAAGGTGCACAAAGTGTTCAAGATGTTATCGGAAATAATTTGTGAAAAACTAAAGGTGCCAACCGAATCGAAAGGGAGCTGCACTTTGGCCAAGAGAAGATCTGAGATAGCTCGAGGTTGCATCCGAATTGCATGATTGGTTAAAGTGGCTTTCTTATCGAACCCATTAGCGGATTTGACCTTTTCGGACCATTGGGGAAATGGGAAATGGCACGTGACTTGTGGCAGCTGTCGCTGATTAAACTTCAATTAATAAAACAAACGCCATGGCACGTCGCCTCGCATGACACTTCTCCGGCCGGCCCTCCACCCGACCCTTTCTATCACCGCTGGCTGGGCTCATTATGCATTTAACATGCATTAACCTACCGCCGTGTAATGCAATTAAAAATGCCAGCTGAACACATAAATTACACGCTTAAATAATGCAGAAATTAATAAGTTCTGTTCGGCCTCGACTACCGACTCCCCGACTGCCATAATTCTTAATTACCTATATGTGTGGTGATGGAAGAAAGAAGAAAGCGCGGCTGCAGCCATAAACTCTGGCATACATTGCAGGTGGGTAAAGTTTGCTTGGCCACGTTTGTTGAGCCCTCCCACGGGGAGGATTTCGCCCAGTCCGAGACCTATTTTCATCGCTTATTTCCCCCCACATTCCCATCATTAATATTCCTTCAACGGGTCCTGGAATCGCCTTTTCTCCGAGATCAACTGAGCTGTGTGCTGCTCCTTTTGGATTTGGCCATTTTGCGGTTGGTTTTTAGCCCTTTTGTTTTCCCTGCTCATTACATCCGGGATATGGCACCCGGGAGCCCCATCGCCTGGGCCCCCTTAAAACTCATTAGTCGCTGCTTTGTCTCTCTCTAAATGCGGTGCTTTGTCTCTGTCACTCCGTCGGGCTCTTGGCCTTGTTCTTGTTCTTGTTTATGCGTTGCCATCAAATCGACACAACATGCAAACGCCTCATAAACGAGAATTCCCCATCAGCAAACATCGGCCAAAGGAAAAAGTGGAGCGAGCGGGCAAAAACAAGTAATTAAACGATAATAAAAATGGATTTCCTTTCCGTTTTTGGCGGAGAGCGGGTTTATTCTCTTTCAGGGGAATAAGGACTTAATTGTTGTGGGTGATTCCAGCTCGGCGATTATGTTTCGCACTTCGAGGAATATAAGTCGGGCCAAAGATGATTATTTTTCGCAGCTGCTTACCGTGGGATATGAATAAGACATCATCATCCCCCCAACTTAAGCTTTAAGGAATAATTCTCATCATATTTCAGACTTCACTACAAGCAAGCAATTTAAATATAAATTTAATAAAAATGTCCCTAGAGTTCTTTCTTCCTTCCCTTCACTCCGGCGTCTGGCACAAACTTTTGTGTGTGAAAATTCGTATAAAATTTGGCATTACTGGCAACACTTCTTGACCTATTCTCGCCACCCTTCTGGCCCCATCAATAAATAAGGCTGGCTGTAAACACGCATATATACGAAAAAATGCTGCTGACATTTGCAACAATTTCCGCTTTCGGTCAGCTTGCTGCTGCTTTCCCACTTTGCACGTTTTCCCACTCATTTCCCTTTCCCAGCGCCTTTTTGTATGCATTGCGACATCTGCCGTCTGCTGCCTTTTTTATGATTATTATAAGTTTTTGCCAGGGTTCTCCCTTTCTTTTTTTTTCCTGGTCGTGTCCTGTGGGTGGTGAAAATTTCACTTAGCGTTTTTGTTGCTCCCCTTTTGTTGTTTATTGTTGTTGCCGCTGCGGCTGTGGCTGCCACTGTTGCTGTTTTGTGTTGTGTCATCATCGACACGCAAGTCAAACAAATCACCAAACAAATAAGTGCAAACGGCCATTTTGGGGATGGCCGGCACAAAGGTAACGGCAGCGGTAACGTTAAATGAAAAGATTCGGCCCTATCCCCATCCCCATCCCCATGTAAACACAAAATCGTGACGAGGCCAAAACAACAAAGTACAAAAAGAAAAAGTCGCTCACCTTTTTTGTTCCCTTTTATACCCTCTCAAAGGATATTCGGACCTAACCCTGAACTAGAACTGATATATCTGAAACGAATAACAATCATAACTTGGCTGTATTTTCATTGAATTTTAAAGAAAGCTATTAAATGCTATAAATGTAATAAATGTAATAACACTTTTCCTGAAACATACATCGACTTCTGATTTAGAAAACTATACTCATATACTGTACTATGTACTAATATACTTAATAATATTTATTAATTATTAGTATCTTTTTTTTTTAAATATAAAGTAACTATCTCTAGAATACAAAGGAAAATTTTCACTCTTAGAGTATGGCAAGCCTCGGGGTTTTCCCTGTTTTAGTTACAATTTATGGACGGGGTAAAAAAACACAGCACTCACACCTGCCTTGACCACTGCATCCTCTTTCTACTTTTTATTTTTTACGTGGAATAATTGAAGTTTCATTTGAGTTGTCCTTTGTTGTTGTTCTTTTCGGTGGGGGGGGTGGACAAACTGTTGGCAAGTCGAAGTTGAAGTTGCTGCGGTCAACGGCGAGTGAGTGCAAAAAAAAAAGGTTAAGCTTAATTAAATATTGATAGAGTTGGGTAAAGTTCGGGGCGGGGGGTAAAGAAGGAAAAGTGTATTCGCATCAATTGAAAATTTATAAGCAACCTAACGGTTCTGCCTTGCGGAAAATTTAATTTACACACTGCGGCGGAATTTGGGTCGCACTTAGAAATGAAGAGCCGCCTATGGCGGAAAAGGTTTTCATTGTGCAGCTACAAATCTATTTTCTTTTTATATAAAAAAAAAAAAAATCAAAACAAGGAAAGGTAATTGTGAAAGAGAAACCACTAAAATATTAATTTAAAAGTCCTTAAGCCACTAAAGTAAAAGTTTTAAAGAAAATTGTATATTTTTGATGCATAAACTCATGACTATATTAGGAAAATAAATAAAGTTTTGACTTAAATTCAATAATGTACGACGACAAAGGTAATTTAAGCGTTGCAGTCTGAAAACTAAGTTTAAATGCCTTCAAATTAATTTCCATCGATATAAAGACACATTTTTCAAGCTAGGGACTACATTGATTCGTCAACTTAAGCCCCAAATGTCCAAATTAAAATGAAATAAAAACTTAATTAACCGCCTAGAGGGCCTAATTGAGGGCCATCTGTATTTCTTGATAAACAGACACCGCCATGCGCCATCGCCATCTATTTTTTCAATCCCACTTTTCAGATTGCTGACGAAGGACAAAGTACTTTTATTTGTTTTCACTCAAATTGCAAATGACCCAGCAAAGTGACCGGGAAGTGTTGAGGACAGCGGTGGGGCACTAAATAAATAGGGGACCCTATATAGCTGGCCGATTCTTAGGCAGTGCCTCTGCCTTGCAGCCCCACGTTAATGTGTTGGACATGTTGGCGGTAATGTGCTGACAACACGCAATCAGGAAGCCTTCGTGGGTGTGAGGGGCAGGATCAACATCCTCAACGGGCGAAAGACAAATGACAATGCCACATGCCACACGACACACCAGTTGTTGTGCGTGTGCCAGCAGCTCCTCCTTGCCCCCTTTGACTATTTGCTTTGTTTCCGCCTGAGCTCCTCGGAGAGTCGAAATAATTCTTGGACGGCGCGCGTGCTGTGTGTTTGATCTGTCGCACTTGGGAGGCCTTCATTAGTGGGCACAGAACACCAGAAGTGTTTGCCGTCCATCATAATTAGGCCGCAGCTCGGAACATGTGTTTTTCCCTAACCATCGGCACTCATGCAGACATTCTGCTGGCTTCGATATTTTATTTCCAGCTTTTTTTTCGGGAAAACCACCGACCAATTCATCCAATCAGCAATAAAAAAGAAGTCGATCCAGTTAGTAACAGTAACTTATGGTCAATATAGTAAAATTCACTCTGGAAAAAACTGGGAATAATTTTAATTTAATTTAAATATTATACCTTTATTTGTAAATGTAAACATTTTAGGCCTGACTTACTGTTGAATCTTCACAAATATTTTGGCATTAAAACAGCTTTAACTAATGTGCCTGGCTTACAGTTATAAATATATTTATTTAAAGAAAAATATTAAACAATTCTATTCGATTTCGACCACCATCAGTGTTGCTTTGAAAACTTTAAGTTTTGTTTTCCTGATTTTTGGTTGAATCCTTGTTTTTGTTTGCTTTTCAGTTTTCCGAACAGCGCGAGGGGGAGTCAATCATAAAATATGAAATTTACACACCCCAATAGACACGCCCACACGCCCTCACGCACACATAGCAACAATTACCCTGCAGCTGCACTCAATCTCGCACGGAATTCTCACACGAAAATTCGTCCGAGAGTGGTGGCAGCGGCAGGGCAGAGCAGAGGCAGCCATTTGAGCGGAAACCGGAAATCAACTTTAGGGCGCCTTTTGTTTATGCGATTTTATTTTGCCCCCGCTTTTTCTCTCTACCTCTCTCTCTCTCTTCCTATTGCTCTTTACCGCCCACAGAAGGCAAAAACAAACAAGAACAACATGCACTACTACATGCAAAAACAACAGGGAACAACATTCCGAAAAAAAATCATAGCACAGCTTTAGGGGCCGCCGCCATCAGTCGACGCAGTTCTGGTTT
The DNA here is from genome assembly GCA_008042475.1 of Drosophila kanapiae. Taxonomy (NCBI): domain Eukaryota; kingdom Metazoa; phylum Arthropoda; class Insecta; order Diptera; family Drosophilidae; genus Drosophila; species Drosophila kanapiae. The sequence continues at coordinate 1,102,115 of VNJM01003026.1, forward strand.
TTCTCTCGCTCGTTTTTTTTTCTCTTTTTCATATTTCTCCGCTCCATGGTTCTTATTTGTTTAGCATGTGAAGAGGGGAGGCAGGAGTGTTAAAGCCTTGGCAGGGGGATTCTGTTTTCACACAGCTTTTGATGTTTTATGCAAGCCGAAAAGAATCGCTGTCAGGTTCCTCAACAAGGGGACTGACATCAATAAATAAAGCGAAAAAAAGCCACAGGATAACGCAAGAAAAAAAAATTGAAAACGAAACCGAGGTTACCCATGGATAAATAGTGCAAAATGGTAATTGCTGGATACCGGAACAAAGCTGAGCACAAAAAACTTTGAAGATTGATTGCAACAGGAGATATTGATGCAAATTGGGAGCTATACAAGCTATACAATAAGAAGTAAAGAAATTATTAAACTGAGTACATACAAACCAAAATATACAAAACATTCAATCAATACTTTAATAAGGAAATTTACAGAATTAATAATATATATATATATGAGCTGCTACTGGTCATAAATTTGTATCAAACGACTTTTGCCTGTCCTAAGAAGCTTCAAGTTTTCCAAATTTATAGGGTAAACAATATTTTGGGGAATTTAAGAGGCAAGCTGTGGCCAATATTAACCAATTTAAGGACAGATCCCAAACAAATATATGGAAAAGTTACCAATATCATCAGAGGACACGCCCTGCTGATTTAACAAATTAAAGGCGAGCCCCTGAATCCTCTTCCGCTTGCCCAGACCCCTTGGCGATTTCTCAAGATTTCCCTCCCAACTGCCTGGGAAAATTGCTCCATTAAATTTCCCAAAGTGCGTAAATCATTTAGCAGGCAAGTGTTCCTGGTCCACAGGTTCATTTACCTAGAACAGCACTGGGTGCTGTGGGCGGAGCATAAGAGTCCGGCTCCATGCTCCATGTTCCATGCTCCATGCTCCCTTTTGCCACTTGGCTTGGAACTTTTGTGCTGCCTTCATCTGGCGCTGCAACAAAGCTGGAAAAACTTCATTGAAGCCCGACCAACAACAACAACAACCGCAGAAGCGGCAGCCACGGCTAAAAAGAAGCCAGCAAAATGGTCAAAACCCATTGAAGCATGATTTTAATGGCAGCAAAAATGGAGTGAGTGGTGGTGCAGGGGCAGCCGGGTATCCTTGTAGCCCGGTAAGCAATTCATTTAATTTGCGTGCCATGTAGGGGGTGCGAGTTTCATGGCTAGCAGGATGCACTGTGGTCCTCCTCCGCATCCATCGAACTGATGCGATTGAAGGGCTATTCAAGTCAAACTAAGGATGCGGTGGAGTTGCAATAAATTGATTTCAAAAGTTTAACAGAATTAGAACTGATTGTGAGTTTGCTGGGGTTATTTAAATCTGAAGCTAGTATATATTCTAATTATATTTTTACCACACTAAATTATTTTAATCATTTCTATACGCCCCTTTGCCCACTGTGGGCCTCTTCCAAAGAAAGCTCTTTTGAAACCTGAAACCTGCGGAAACTCCCTTGCGACACTGTGACACCCTCCCCTCCCATTACGCCACCCCTCACCCTTTGCGTAAACATAATTTTCTTTTCCGCCTATTTACGCCACAAAGGCGAACCAGGAAGGCGGCAAATAAGAAAGGAATCACCGCTTAATTCCGAAATGTCGGTGGAGCCAAAGGAAAACGAGTGCAAGAGCCCCCACAATAAAAAAAAAGGAGTAGAAAAGGAAGAAAATATACTTGGGCATAGAAAACATCATCGGAGCTTTTTGAATGGGCATTGTTGTCAATGAAAGGAGGAAAACCCATTTCGAGGACCGTTGGCAATCTGTGGGAAGAAATTGTCGCCGGTCAACGTGGGTTAAGTGGGACGGGCGGGTGCAACTGTTGATTCAGCATTTGTTGGGCGCTTCTATATATAGTTTATGGCCTTATCAGCTTTTGAAATTCAATAAAAATACATTTTTTATACATTACTAATGTGCTCTTTTTGCTTTTCTATATTTGCAGGTATGTGCTTATTACATGGATTATCTATTTTCGTGTATCTATCGGACTTTATCTCATACCACACGCAAGTATACAGATATATTTTCGGTTCCGCTTGGCTGGGATGAAAATATCAGTGAAAAAAAACCGAGTCAATCAAATGCTCATTAGCCGGCACTGAAATTTGGGTCATGAAATGTCCATTTAGCCAGCGAAAAAAAAAAATCGCACACAAATTATACAGATCCGATTCCATGTAACTCCCCCCTAACATCCTCTTTAAGTGCACGATATCAGGCGAACGAGCACATATAATCCCAGCTGAAAATCAAATATGCATGGTACATAATGCGGCTATATAGAAGGGGGTTTTTTGGGGGGCTGCGGGCCGAGGACGATGGCTCCGATAGTCGTTGAAGCGGTCAGTTGACGTGCTCTCGCGTAATTACAGTCCAAAATGTTGACAGCCCCAGCCCTAGCCCCAGCCCCGATCCTCGACCCAGCCCCATTTTCCACCACCGCCCCCCCGAAAGCCTTATTTGGCATGCAAAATTTTCAATTGTGTGCGGACAATGTCGCCCCCTCTAATGATGCTTCGTTGTTGTGCGCTCGCTGGCTGTGTGCAATTTGGCGAAAACTAAATTGTTCTATTGTATTTAAGTTAATTACTCATACTAATGCTAATTTGTGTCTCGTACGATTCGACGTCAGCGCCGTTGACAATTGTCATGAGTGCGACAATAAAGATTGCTTCCCTTGTCATTGTTATTGTTGCTGATGAAGTTGCTTGTTGCTAGGAAGAGAGTCAGCACTAGACAGAAAATTCACTGTAAGAAAACACTTCTTAATTATGGCATGAATGCTGTAAATATTAATAACAAAGCAAATGGAAAATGAACTATTGTGTAGAATTTTAACGAAGAAATTTTGGAAAATACGATTTAAAAAGAAAGTTCGTTTGCTCAAGCAAGTAACTATTTTAATAATTTAATTTCACGCAGGGCAAGTTTGTTTTTAATTTGGCCATGTCGACTTCCGCCCATGAAAATCAAGAAAAAAAGCTACAGTCGTATATTCGTTTTTAATAGTTATGAAATAAATACGTACGTACATGCTGTAAAAATTTGAGTAAAATCCGATGATCAACATGAGAGTAATTACTTTAGCAACATCTACATTTGTGTTAGCAGCACCAATGGGTGCTCCTCAACATGTTCCTGGTAACATTCGTCTTCATTTGGGTGTTTCCCAACATGTTCCTAGCAATTTTTATCCTTCATTTGTCAACATATTCTTCAGTCACAATCCCATGAATTTTGAGTATCGAGCACACTCGACTGTAGATTTCTCACTTGCTTTATGAATCTTAATTTCCCAAAAATAAAATCAACAAAACTGCTTAATCTTTTATTACGTTCTAAGCCGCAGCTATGACAGAACAAACCCCTCAATTTTCCCATGAAAAACAATATACACCCACAACCATATAGATTGCGTATCATCTGGTTCCATCATTTAACCTTCATGGTTCGCCGATTCCAAAAAAAAAAACTCAGCAAAAAAATAAAGAAGCTAAAATAAGTAACGAAAATTTCATTGCAAAATGCCCGAAATGTCGCTGTTGCGAGTTGATTGTTTTATTTACGACCCCCTGGTTAATGTTTGACAAATTAGAGGCAACATCAACAATTAGCAGCGGCAAGTACAGGAAGCTAATGGCATTTCGCTGCTAACAGAGACAACAATGGAAAATGGCAAAAGGCTGTACTAAAACGAAAATAAAACAACAACAAAAAACAGGAGAGGAAAAATAATAACCTCTAATACATAAAGAGGGGGAAATAATGTTTACATTCAAATGCGGTTGAGCCGGGCGCTGACTCGAATTACGCCCGTACGCCTTATGCAACTCGAGTGGCCGCAAAAGTTGCCCAACCTTACCCCCAAAGAGTTGCTCAACTTACACACTCACTCACTCACTCACTCACACTCTTGGCCACGCCCAGGCCTTAGGGCTGCGGCTCCAATTACCCCCCAAACCGCACCCCACCCACAATCGCATGTGGTGTAATGAGCTAATGAAATAATAAATATTAATCAGGCGCCAGAGTCTGATTTGGCTCAAAAGTTGATCGCCTTCGCCTTCGACTCATCTCAATTGAGAAAACAATGGCTGGCAAGGCTTTAATTAAACGAATTATCGTAGACGGCCCTGACTCGAGTCGTGTTTTGATCTGTCCATCAATCAGTGAGCCAAGCTAAGATTAATTTCATAAATACATATGTAACATTTAACCACTGCGAACCGCATAATGCAATTAAAATCATTCAATCAAGTGGGTTTTAAGCCACACAAAAGAAATGATTGAAAAAGCATGCAATTAGAAAGAGAAAGCCAACCAAAGATTTGGCAAAAATGAAACATTTGTCCAATTGGATAAAATAGATAGATAAATTCCGGATTGATTTATTGAACAAAGCCCAACGCAATGAGTTTTCTCAGCGAACATTTAACCCAGTTTTGCCAGCTTAAAATTGCTGAATAATTTCTAGTTCAAATCAAACAAAACTCAACCACAAATCAAATAGTTGCAATTGTTTTTAAGCTGAATGGAAAATGTATTCTTTGCTCGCCGTTAGACAAAGGGAACGCAATTAGGAAGGAATAAAATGTTATTAAAATCTGCCAGTGCCAGAGGCCTATCCAAAAAATTCGCTCCCTTAAATTTCTGCTCCACCTTGAGTAGGCCTAAAAATAGGGCCCAGTCCCCACCACTCCCTTGAAATTGCCGCCGCGAGCTGCTCAAAAATTCTGAACGCATTTGGCATTTGTAAGATGGTGTAAAGTGGATTTGCATGGACATTTCGGCACGTTGCCATTTGCCAGGAGAAAGAAAAAAAATGAATAAAAACAGGAGGAGAAAAAAACTTGTTGCTGTGCGCGCATAATTAAATATTTCATTTGAAATCTGGCCATTTCCCCGCTCTAAGAACTGCCTGGCCTGTCATTTGGTAAACAAATTACTTTACACACTCGGCAACAGACACAGACTCCGGCAGATTGCCCAGTTTTGATAAATCTCTGCTCCGCTTCAGTTTTCAGTTTGCAGTGTTCACTGTTCAGTGTTCAGTTTTCTGTTCGCCGCTTTTCCGCCCCTGCACCCCTGCCTCTTTCCACTCCAATTTTCCCAGCAGACAGAGCAGAGCAGAACAGAGCAGAGCAGAGCAGACACTTCCATCAAGTTTATCGCGGCAATTTCATCTCATGACTGACTAGGCAGCGTCTGAGAGCAAAGTTGAGTGGCAGTTGCAACTATAAGCCGGAGCCGTAGTTTTTCTTTGATAAGAGATTTCCCCGTGCCGCTTTGGCATCTAATCAGAAAACCATTTCGGTAAATGGTCCGTTAATAGCCGAGCGTCCGGAGGGGCATGCATAGCAGTAGTAGTATGTAGTGTAAGTTGGTAAGAACGACCAGATGCTGCCTAATGGCAGGCGGTCGGCCGGCCGACTAAGCCGAAATTAAAGCCCAACTTTTGCTTAAGCAACTTTGACTAAGCCAATTTGTCAACAGGAAACGGAAGAGGGCGGTTGGGGGAAAAATCGGGCAAAGCTCCACGGAAATGTTGGCAACGGGTGGCTGAGATGGTGAAACTTTTAAGCCACCGTCGACGGCGTTAGGTGGCTTAAAGTCAAACTTTAAGTCTAATGAAAACCGCTGAAAGTGCTCATTAAAATCATGTCATCCCTCGCCATCCCCTTTGATGTGGAGATAATTTTCTAACCAAATGTGGTTACATCATTAGCGTGTGTCTACACCCGGACTCCCCCCATGCCCGTGGATGTAATAAATTTATTAGTATCTCCCCTGCCGCCTGCCTCCGTGCCTGTATGCTGCCTCAGCAAATGATGCATGGTGGATGTGCTGGACCATATATCAAGGCCCAGGCCGTAGACGCTTTTTTTCGCCCCCCTTCGAGCCTGAAACAAAGGCGGAGTTTGCCGCACATCCTCCCATGGCAGTTCCTTGAACTTGCCATGTAGACGGATTATTTAGAGGCCCCGGCATGAATCTTCCGCCCGCAGGAGGAGCAGGGCAGCCCCATGTTTGCTATATGTATATTAAAACTGACATTTTAATGAGCTCCGGCATATTAATCTTTGCCGGCGACAGGTGTTCTATAAGATGAGCGCGTACTCACCACCCGTGCTGCCTTTGAAACTTTTTGGGAAGTGAAGCCTCTTCTCTGTCCCATTCTGGCTTAGACAATTAAAAAGCCATTTAAGGCAATTGCAGGCGAGCCTGGGAATAACTTTTTTCTATTTTTATTTTTTTTAACTCGCCACTTTAAAGTTCAAACATTTTATGACAAGTCATGGGATGGGGCGGGGCCGGTGCCCCTTCTCTGTCTAACAGCAGTTGTGTCCCACCTGCCGGTCTCATAACCCTGTGCTAATGGAAAGTTCGCGTAATTTGTCAGCAGACCATAAAAATGTACATGTATGTGAGCTTGGAAGAAAAAAAAACTGAATTCGCCACATTCATTTTGCATACATATAGGCAAAAGTGCAGTTGGCAGAAAAATGTTAACTGGTTGACAGGGCAAGAGCACAGAGAGAAAAACTAACGTACTTACGGAGTATATTTTGATATAAAAAGTATATTAAGGTAACAAACTTATAAGAGAAAAAGTAGATAAATGTTATATGTAAAAGACAAAAGAGTCTACTAAGTAAGATATAGTAGATAGTAGAAATAGTGAAGGTGGAATTCTTCCGATAACTTACATTTCGCCACCGTGTAAGACAGCTCGCTGGCGGGGTTAAAGTTTATTTGCAGGGTCACGCCTGCCAGGCGGCTAGTAGTGTCTGTCTGGTTTTTACTGTTAATTAACGCCTGGGAAATGTCATTATCATTATAGCCATCGTCATCGTCATCGGCAGCATCTACATCATAATATTCGTTGCCTTGCGGTGGTGCTGCCACTCTTCTGACCAGGTGACGATGACATTTGTGGCAAATTGATTAATGATTTGCGGAGATGAAAACTGTCCGCAGCTCTTGACATTTAACTAAAAGGTTTTCCCAAGCTTACCTTCCCCGTTCACGCTTTCCGCAAGCCAACTAATAAATGCCATGAAAATATTATGTATACGCCACATGGCCAACATAAATATTCATTTTACTGCACGCACTCCTAAAATAGCTTAACTGTGTTTGTGTTCCGCTCTGGGTGGGTGTGTGTGTGGCAGCCATTTTGCCACTTTAATGGCCGCAAATACATCACATGACTTTTCATAAGCGTCGCCCGCCACTTGAGCAGCTTCAGCAGCTTTTCTCCCCGCTGCAGGAGATGTTTTCCCTGGCCAAGGACAAGGATGTCTCAACTGCGGAAAAGTGGAAATCATCCTTGATTCCCTCCCCCTCTTTCGTTGGGCGACAACTTGTCATATTTATGTGGAATCGTTTAAGCCAACTTGGCGTTGTGAATTGCTGTTGGCTTAGCAATACAAATGCGGCAATTGCCAAGAGAAAAAGGAGAGCAGCAGTAAGCTGCTCATTGTTGAATGTTTTCGAGATTGAAAGAAGTTACTTTAATGCGTCCTGCAGTTGCCAGTTTCCTTCTTTTGCTCTCCCCATGTGTGTTGGCCAGAGCATTCCGTTTAATTACTGACATTTGACTGCTGTGGCAGACAGCTTATTGCAAACATAGGGGGAAAACTTGTAGGATTTCCACTAAGAAGGAAGCGCCGGCAAAATAGTACTTCAATTGCATTAACATTTAAATAGAGAAGAAGTCTGTGAGGGAGGGCGAGGTGGAACAGCGAATTCCATTTGGAATTTGTTGTGTCGTGGCCCGTGACAGGCAAAAATGTTTTGTTATGAATTTTTCATAAACCAAAGTGAAATGTGCGATACGTTCCAAGCCAAGCCAGTCACGGGGGTGTGTGTATATGTCAGAGGAGGTATAATGTTCAGCATGCCAGGCACGTTGTTCCAGGACCCAAGCTATGTTCAATGATATGCAAAAGTTAAATGTGTAAAAAGGAAATGTCCTGAAAGGACATGTATTGCCACATAAAGAGGGCAAAATTTACGGCGAAAAGCGATGGACTAGGTGCTTAACGAGTTAACCTATTATTGCTCTAAAGAGAACGCACCAAAATAGTATTTATTTTTATTGAACTATTAAGTTTTTCGAACAAGTTATACTTACCTTACTCAGTGCTAATGGCTTAAACAGACAGAGCTATAATTTTTAAACCATTTATTCAGCACTTCTTTTTTTTGTGAGTCATTAAATGGACCGCAGATTTCTCATAAAGTCCGTGTCTAAGCTGGCAAATAAAAAAATCCCTGAGCTGCAGTTGCCGAGATGCAGGCCAGGTAACCGCACATTATGCTAATGAGCTTTTTGGACGTCTTTCGCCGGCAATTTCTGTTGCTACTATTTCAGCAGGTCGCTACAGTGGGATGCTAATTATGGCAGGCGCTGATCCCTCGGTCCTCGGTCCTCGGTCCTGCCACAGCTGCCTGACTGACCTGCCACGGGCTTTTGTTGTTGCTGCCCCCTTGGCCAGCCCACCTTTCGCCAGGCTGACAAATTACGCGCTTGAAAATATTTTATTTTCCCCTATTTTGTGCTCATTGCTCATTTGCCGCTTTCTTTTTGGGCCAACAGCACAAAAAATTATACACAAAATGCAAATAAAAATACAAACAGAACAGAAATATAAGCATTTTTTTGCGGTTTAATTATTAAAATGTTTTCATTTTGCTGCCATGCGTTTTATGCATTTTTAAATGCAATTTTTTGTCCTGTCCGTGTCCTAAAGCTAATTAAATTAATTGCGAAAATCTGGCTGAGGCATCCGCCCGAGGGTCCAGGCCGTTGTTGAATCATGGATTGTGGTTAGACCGCAGATTCAGTGCGACCATGGAAAAGAGCAGTTGAAACTTGTGGGGCACACACATTAATACATGTGGGTTTTTAAGGCCTACATCGACCGAAGCTGAAAAAGTTTATGCATAAAAACAGGGCCTAACCTGCGGGCATTACAATTTAGCACTAAAAGCCCATAAGTCAAACTGTGTAAGGACTGTGGTGCTTGCAAAAACCGAATTAAATAATTAACAAATGGCAGAAAGCCAAATAAAAAGACTATTGGTTACATTTAATAATTTTCCCATTTTTTATAAGCTCTTAAATACAAAATGTGATCAATAAATTCGCAAGTGAGCGACTGCTGGCTTTTAAAATCACAAAAAAAAAGTGCCAACCCATTTGGTTATCTGACATGTTTGGGCCATAAACTAATTTGGGTCCAACCGACAACACAGCAAAAACTACTCACAAATCAATGGAACAAGTGTTGTCAGCGGCCCCTGCATCTGCTCCTCTCCGGGTTTGAGTTGTTATTGTTGTCCGCCTGTCAACGTCAATTTGCCATTGCAATGACTAGACGAGGCTGACCTCTAACCTCAGCCCAGCCCCTATTTACCCAGTGTCGCCGCCCACATGACATTCAACAAAGGCTTGGCCGTTTTTCCGCCAGTCATGGCCGAATATTTAAAATGTCCTGGCCGAGGACACACAATGCATCATGCACACTCCCACCGACTCACTATGACGCATCATTAAATGATTTGGCAACCTGATTAGGCAACGTGATCGGTGTTCCTGATGCGGAGCCACCTCCAAAAGCAGCCGCAACACGTTGCGTATGCGTAATGTGTGGCATTTTCCACCCTATCAATGGTGCTACGAAATGAATGCAAATTGTATCTGCAGCAGAGGCCTTTTTCGACCGCGTCATATTTACTTAAATTTCGCCATGCCAATTGGCGCTTATCTCACGTGCCACAGCCACAATATGAACCGAATGCAGAAAGGAAACAGGACGAAAAAAAGGCTGCATGTTGGCCCATTGTTTATGTTGACAGAGAGTGCAACAACAACAAAAAAATATGAAAAAAATATAAAGAAAATACCAGGAAAAATAAGAAAATTATGGAAGTAGGGCAACTAAAGGAAATCTGCATTCGTTTTTTATATCTTCTTATTGCAAATAAAGTTGTTGTTTAACAATTATTATTGTATTCTTACCAAAAATGATTCTCTTATTATAATTGGAATTGTTCTAGGCTCTTAAATAAATAGTTTATGATTTAATTTCCATTTTTATTCAATGAAAAGGTAGATTTTTAGTACAAATGAACACAAATAATTAAGTTATAATTATACCAGTGAGACTTCAAGAACTATTGCTTGATTCCTTGCTTCATTTTTACATGCTCTTCGAGGTTGATGTACTGCGGTCAACACGTGCTTGTTAGGGATAGGTGTAAGTAGGCGCGATAGGAGAAGTATATTAAAGTTTCCGAGGAAATGAACTACTGGCGTACTGCCTAAATGTTTGCTTGAATGGGTTTTAAGTTGGTTAAGATTGGTATATTCCTAAAAGTATACATTTATTTAGGTTTCAACTATTGATATAGCATTCCCCTATATTTTTCTGCCAATGTAGAGCGGATGTGCAAGATAAATACCCCGATTCCTCAGCGAGCAAACCATAACGCCAAAATACAATTGAGCGGAAGTGAACTCTAACTAAGGAGCACTGGCCACACCGCCAGCAATTGCCATGACAGCTGCAGCTGCCACTGGCACCCTTTTGAGAAGCTTCTGCCCGTAAACTGGCCTACACCCATTCTGGATTTCCAGCGATAACAATGGCCACCAAGCGGAACACAAGCAACAACGTGCAAACTGCAGCAGCAATGCGAACAGCAGCAGGAACAGCAGCAACATGAAGCAGTTAATACTCGCTCCTACGGCGGCCTCACATGATTAACCAAGCGCAGATATAATTGTAATTGGTTTTTGTTTGCTGCTCCAGCTGATGATGGTTGTTGTTGCCGTGGCTGTTGTTCTATTGTTGCCTCTGCAATCGTTGCAGGTATGCCTGCTACCAGACAGTTGTTGCCTCTTGCCTTCGCACACGCTACGCCAGTGAGTGGCATTCCTTGCTTTCAGTTTTTCACCCCCTCAGAGGAGAACTTCCCCCCTTTTTTTTTGCACCCTGCGCGCACACTAATTAGCGAATATTTCACCTGTAAAGAGAGAGAGTGAGAGGGAGAGAGAAGGAAGCCAAAAAAGCAAAAAGCGGATTTCTTGCCTTGCTGTGATTTTCACTTCTGCCCCTCCGTGTGGTGCATGTGTGTGTGTTCGAGTGTGTGCAAGTTGCAATTACAATTGCAATTAACATTGTCGCTACTTGGCCTGCCGTATAGTTCACTTTAATTTTGATTTGTCAGTTTTCGGTCGCATTCTGTGGGGAAATGGAATTTTTAATAAAGCTCTCTCGTTGCCGCCCTTCGTGTGCCAGTTTCCCGGGCAACCAATCAAATGCTTATCGCAGAGAGCGCACCTAGCAGGAAGTGCAGGATACAGAGACCGGAATGTAATAAGGGTTCTTCAGTGGGAGAGCTAATGAATGACATGCTGGCTAAGGAGAAGCGATGAATGGGAAAAGTTCAGACAGTGTCTTTAGCTTACCTAAAGACCACTTTATAGGCTTTAAATATGGCTAAAATAAAATTTGTTACGTTATGCATTACTACATTAGCAAAGCGGGGAAAGTGGAGCATGCACTTTAAAATTATGCCAATAATTATTCATAATTTATACCGTCCATTAGCATTTTTCCTAAATACAATACATTTCCCTGATTTCAGATTGATGGTTTATTTATTTTGAAAAATTAGCTAAACAATATCTACACACATCTATTTTGTACTAAACATATTTACAGCCTTAAATTGCACTGAAAAATCATAACGCTGCAATCATTTAATTATTTAAAGCAACCGCTTTTAGTTTAGCGATTTATATCGTTAATTATGTGCCTAATTCATAATGAAAACAACAACAACAAAGAGCAGGACAAACAAAAAATTATGCAGAAAGCGAATAATAATTGATAGCAAAGCAAATGTGTGTCGCAACAACAATATAATTATCTAATTGGATTTCCGATAAATGCTGGTAACTAAATATGGCTTAAATCCAAATCGAAATTCGGTGTAATTCGGGAGGGAAAAAGCAGCGGATGACTGGAAGCGGTTTAATGGTCGAAATGCATTCTCATCGCGGAAATGGGCGCAGCCTTGCCGACTTTAATTACGAGGGGTGCAGCATTGGCGGCAGTTGCAACATCAATTAGACATCCCCACCCATTTTGGGGGCCAAATTATGTCACGTTTTGGTCCAATGATCATCGCTCCGGCAGATTTCACAGTGATTAGCTGCTCACAATGCATGTCAGATGAAAGGGGCGGCAAAGGAAGGGGCGTGCCCCATTACCATTCGCTATCGGGGGCAATTAATCGACCGCCTCCTCCGAGAACGCACCCCAGCGCGGCCTCTCCATAAAATCGTTTATGTCAAACATCCGAAAGCAAAAACTATACTTAAAAAAACTTTTTAGAATGCTCAACAAATTGATGCGGATCAAAGGGTATATGGCACAACATTAACACGGCGGAAGTTACAAAATTATTTAAAAAATAACGACGGGTAAAAATACCTATTAAATACATACATGTTTTATTTAAATATTGCTGCTGGAATTTCTGTAGCTTAAAGACTACTGTCTAGATATTTAAAGGCAACCCCTGCAAGTTCCCATAAGCCAACTGACAGAACGTTGAGTTATTTATTTCATTTCCGACAAGGACTCCGTTGAAATGCCGAATAATAAATGAAGCAAAATCTGAAATAAACCAAGTAAATCCTAGACCAAAATGGTTCATTTTAAAACACTAAAAGTCAGTCGGCTTAAATTTCACTCTATCTGAAAAATAAACCGCATTGATCCGATGTCAAAGCCTCCCGTTGGTCACACATGCCTCGGTGAAAGTTCGGAATATATAGAAAAAACAGTTTAACCTTTTGCTGATTTGCATTTTGTCAATTTATTTTACCTTCCAATTTCCCTCCTGTTTTTGCTGCTGCTTTCGGTGTTGACTCCCAGCGCATCAGCCTGAAAATATGCATCACAAAATTGTTATTAATATTTTAATGCCTAAAGTGATTGCGAGCGAGTTGGCGAGATGGATTCCCCGTAGAGATTCCATTCCAAATATTTGGGCGAAATTGTTGCAACTGGCGCAAAAATCATTAAACATTTACATTGGGCCGCCAAAAACAGAAGCGGACTAAAAAGTTCTATAAGCTGAAAGTGCAACTTTAAGGGCAGCGAAAAATCATTGACGCTGACAAATAATTTCATTACCACGACATGTCCTGCAGTGAATTAAGAGACCAAAGTCCAAAGGCCAAAAGGAAGGGTAGGAGGAATAAAGCTTGTGGCCTAGCGAAAAAGTAAGAATTATGCATCTGCCGAGGGAAAAACTCGGGAAAAGCGAAGGAGTTGCCATCCACCAACAACAATAATAAATTATTCCCCAGCCGAAAAAGGTGCAAAAACGTAGCCGGGGCGAAGGAAAATCGAATAAAATGCCATCGCCAGTCGGCGAGCGGGAAAATGGCAGCGGAGGGAGCCAGTCGAGCATGAAAACAGCAGCGTGTGCCACATGCATCCATCCTTGGAACTCGAAAGGGGCAGTCAACGGTATAATTTCTCATATACATGTCACGCGCCCCCAACGAACCGTGCCAAATGTGTCGAGACACTTGCTTGACGGACTCCCGACGGGGATGGACGGGGCCGGGACTCCTGCAGGAGGATATATGGGTGGCAAGGATAATACGTGGGAGTGCGAGCGTGAGTGTCCGGGGACTTTGGTCAGTCTTATCACTGCGAGAAATTGAATTTGAAAAGAAAACGTATTTATTGAAGAAAACTAAGGAAAACCTTAATATTTAAAATTGGCTCGACTAGCTTGTGTTTTATTTGCCAACTAGTTTTATGGAAAATTACAAAGTAAATATATTTTAAGAAGATTACTGAAGAACCCAGTACCTTTCTCTGCCTGTCTCTGGCACTGAGTGTTTGCCAGGAAGGTTTAAGCGCAAAGTTTTATGCGCCGCATTGCATAAAATACGAAATATGTTGTGCCAGGCAGACGGGAGCCAAGCTGAGAGCTGGCACTGAAACTGAAACTGGGCAGTGGTGGCGACAGTGGCGGGAGATCTGCGGATGTGGGGGGTTAGACACCCTCGAACAGGACAAGCAACAGCATCGCCGAGCAGCGAGGACAGTTATTACCCAGCGGTTGTTGTACATGTGTCCAGGAGAGAACGTGCGTACACAAGTCCTTGCTTCAACTCCCTCACTCCCACAATCCGCAATCCACATGCCCACTTCCCCGCCACATCCAGGAGCTCTTTAAGACAGGACTCCCCACTTCAACTGGGCACTGCCGCTTATTTATGGCAACTTTAACTCCCATTAGACACATTTCAATGCATATGCAAAAGATTTATGCGACAATGTGCATAAACATAGTGAACTCTGAGGAAGGTGGCACATAAAAGATTTAGGCGACTCATGGCTTATAGAAAATAAAGCTTACAGCATTTTAAAAAAGCCAAGGACAAATATTTATTTATAAATCGAAAGATCTGTTTAAAAGGCGAAAGATTTTTATTTAGCTTAAATAAGTAGGAAAGCTACATCTTTTAAAGGTGAGATTCCCGGAATCTATTGCATTGTGGGTGCTATTAAAAGGCACATATTATATCTTTGTATAATTTTAGGAAAACCTTAAATTATACAAGGTGGAAGGCAGATGAAAATGTTGAAAAGTGAAGACAAATCTAGCTAGGAACATGTTAGGCAACACGCTAATATAGACAAATGTTGCAAGAAATATGTTGAGTAGCATCCAATGGTGTTGCCAACACAAATGTAGATTTTACAGAAGTTCAGCATACACAGAAACTTTATTGCTTAATAGCTCACATGTTTATCATCCGATTTTAGCTATACGGTTATCATAATTTTAAAGGGCGCAAGGGGCGTGGTCAAATTTTTAAACGAACTTGACCTGATTGGAGAAGAAATTAACGTTGTCATTATGTTTGGTAGCTATAGTTCTTATATTCGCTGAAATATATAGTTTCACAGGCCAGGAGAGGCGGACAGAGGGACAAACGATCATGGCTAAATCGAGTCGCCTGTTGATGCTGATCAAAATATGTTTATTTTACGCAATATGCTTCTTTACAATTGGTTACATACAATCTAGGCTGGCACTAAGCCATAATACTACCCTTGTACCCTATCGATACCGGCTATAAAAATAAATACTACAATTACCTTCTATATTCTTGATTTCTTATAGCTCAACTTGTTGAGATAAACTTTGATCTATTTGCAGAGTCTTTTGCTCGATTACATTCCTTATTATAAAATATTTATCGTTGCCCAAAATGAAAATCAAATTTCTAATTTTACTCTTTTCTTCTCTTCTCGTTGCAGGTATGTACAGCATAAATTTCATTTATTGCGTCCATCTGTAAGTCCGCCCAAATACATCACGCGCTATAAGCATATAAGCACATAATTCCCCACCGATCAGCCGAAGCGAAAACGAACTCGCTGGGGAAGGGAATGTGCCGGGCAATAAATTAGTCGCAAATTATTATAAATGCGAGGACATTTATCGCTGTCAACAGTTCGGTTGCCCCGTCGACAAGTGCAAATGTTGCACATATGGGAAGGGCGACGGCGACACAAGTGGCACAGATAAGAAGTGGGGAAAACGCAGGCCACTGGCTGAGACAAATAAAACAAATTTGAAGGAGATTTGCTGGCCCCTTGACTAGGTCGCTGATTAATTGCAATTTGATGCTAAAAATTGCACAGAGCGCTGCTTGGCATTAAATTTTCGTTTCTCGGTTTGCCAAAAGTCGAATTACAACGCGGGCCCAAGGGCTGCCAAAATACCATCTTTGAGTTGGTATTTGGTTCATTGAACTGCCTTTAGTCGTCTTTTTTTTTTTGGTGTTTGACTGCCAAAATGTTGTAGAACAATATGCTAGAGCATTATATAATTTTAATGCTCCCCCGGCTGTTTGTTTACCGCTCTGGGTGCCCCGCCGGGGTTCGCTTCCTTTTTATGACAAACTACTTTGAGCCCACGAAGCCGGTTCCTGTCACGTGTGTGGGTGCTCCACTTTATGCCCAGTGGGTAAGCCCCCAAAGCGCCCCGGAATATGCCCCCTTTCTCGATCGCTCTCGTCTTTTTTGGCCACGTCGCTTCATGTTCGCATTCATGACATGTTTCGGCAAGTGTTGAAAATTTTGTTGCACCCTCTGCCACTGCCACACCGCACAGCCCCACAACTTTTTGGCCCATCGAGCTTGCTGCCGTTGTGGAGGCTATTAAATTTTCGTGTCTGCTGAATTGCTAGGCAACCACCCGAAGTACATTCCCCTTTAAAATTTGATGTGTTCTCTGGCGCCTGCCGGCGCACTCCGGCACTCCGTCTCGCTGTCCTTTGTTTGCTGTTGTCATAGTTTTCCGCTCATCAGGATACAAAATAAAAGGAGGCGGCGAACAAGAAAAATTCGCCCGACAACATTTCATCAATAACATGACAGGCAAACAAACACACAGGCACCCGTCCGTCCCTCCATTCTGTCAAGCCGTTTTGTTTAATGTTTCATAAGCCGCTGGACGCCTTTCGCCAGTCGTTAAGCTCTGGCAAACAACTTTTATGACAGCGACGGCGAGCGGTTTAAAATTTCAGGAACCTTTAAGACGTCGTCGGAGGAGGGCCCTCGGATTAACCCCAGCGTGGCCATTTAATGAGCTCAATGAGGTGTTACGTGATTTGGCATTTCGGCACGTTTCGCTCAGACCTTTTATCCGCTCCCGAAAGTATAATTCTTGGACGCAACTTGCGCTTAAAGTTGGCTCAAGTCGGTGGCCTCTCTGCCCCATCGCCTGCCAATTTCCATATGGCGGAACAACCCTTGAATATTGCAAATGTCGTTGCCCGATGACGTTCTGGCCAAATACAATTTGGTCAGGTCACTGCGGGCTGTTGGCAAAATTACACAGCAGGCAGCAAAAAATGTTTGCGACGGCGGAAGAAAGAAAAAAAATGTCCAGGCGGAAAAAAACGGGCAAAACATTTCCTGATCGAATGAAAGCAAAGTTTGCAAAAGAGTTGCACGAATCGAGGCAAAAACGACGAAGTGCAAGAGTGGAAAACTTCAGTCAGTCAAGAGGCGGGAGGCGGGACGCCGGAATCGGTTGGAAATCAGGGATGCATATGAGTACGGAGCCGGGCGACCGGAGCCTGACACTGAAGTTGATGGGTTAATGCCATTAGACGGCATTGATTTGATTGGCGTTGATTGGGAAATGCTATCAGAACGGCGGACCAGGGTTTCCTCATGCGGCAGCCAATTCTGCGGCAACCCACTGCGTATACGTAATGCGCGGAAATTAAACTTTAACAGGCAACAAATTCACCATGGTTTTGAGAGCTAAAAAAAAGGTAACACATAGTCCTTGAATCCAAATAACATACTCATTCCATAAAACGCGCATTTTCCCGCATTTATTACAGGCAAACTCATTCAGCTTTCTCCAAGAAACATAAAGCATTTAGAGTGTTCCCTTGACAAAGATCACGCATACGCACCGTTTGACACGGTGCTCGTCGCTTATGATTGGCGCGCTCTCTCAAGCCGGCATTAAGTTGATTTATATGCACATCAATTGTGGAGCGTGGAAACTTGATTAAATTTCTGCCATCTCATCTGGCAAGTGGCTACGAGTGGAACACGCACATTCCTCATTTATCTACGAAGGACGTTGCCATTGGCTACCTACCTGGGCGTAGTTATTGCCTCTGATTGATTCCGTATGATTAGGGAGGAGTGTGTATGGTTGAGATACCACACAAGTTCTCGGGATATATATTACAGCAAGATCTGGAAGTAAACTTAAGTCCTGCAGCTTATGCTTCAAAATTTTGCTTGGCACTTTTCTTGTGTGGAAAATCCAATAAAGTTTCGAGCAGGGAAAAAGTGCAAGAAGTTTGAACATGTCGCGCACTTTGGCTTTCTTACCAAGAAAGCAAATTTTCAGGGAAAAATATGAGAAAGCAAGAAAAGCGTGGGGTGTGAAAAATGTGGCTTGTACATATTTTTTTGGTGACTGCACAGCCAGCTTGCTGTGGGGTGTGTATGCGTTTTGGTTGTGGCTTTTAAGAGTTTGCTTCATTTGCCTTTTGTCGCCTGCTGTCAGACGTCGGGGAAATCCACTGGCACTCTCAGTCCATCTCCATTTCCCGATCCCAGTCCCAGTTCCAGTCCCTGTCCCTTTGTCCCTGTTTGTTTCTCTTTCTCAGTTTCTCAGTTTCCCAGCTTGACATGCAACTGACAGCCGCTGGTGGAGCCTTGTTGGTTGCATTTTCATTGTCACTCAATGTCGTCAGCTGCCATTTGATGTTCCATTATGTATATGCATTTATATATATTTTGAATCCCCAGCTCCCGGGGAAATGGGCATAAAATTTACTGCATCATAACTCCATATCCCAGCGGGAGGGGGGTAAGGCCATAATATTGATGAGGCTGAAGGAACGTGACTGGGCGCCCAACCTGATTCCCAAAACTGGCGCGAAATTTGTGAAATAAGCCGGAAATCGCATAAAAATCAAGCAGCCAACTGCTGCTGCTGCAGTTGCCACGACTGCGTCTCCAGGGCAGGGATTTCCACGTTGTTTGCCAGGACAATGAATGAAGGGGTGCAGTTGGCTGTGCCTACTCCAACGAACGTGCTGAGCCTGAAAATATGGCCCGCATTCGATCGGAAAACTCTTTGGCGACTGCCTGCTAGCTACTGCGGCTGATTTAATTTTGAGTTCATTTCGCAGGCAACAAATAGAAAATAAATCGTTCAACGTTTGGCCAGCCCGAAGCACTTTTGGCGCCCTTATCGCCGGCAAAGCTCTCTAGCTCTGAGCCTATTCCCTCTGCCCCCTATCCCCTGGCAGATAAATCTGCACAAAAGCCAAAACTCCAGGCGATGGCGATGGCGGCACAAAAACAATAAAAATTGCTACAAAACGTCGCTGGGAAGATAAGCCAGGAGATGGATAGGGCGGTGGCTGTGGCTGGTGGCTGCTGGCTGCTGGTGGTCTATCAACTCAGCCACGTTAAGCGATAAAAAAAATGGTTGCCCATAAAAAGGCAAAAGATAAAATGCGACCGACAGGCAGACAGACAGACAGTTTGGGATTCTGGCGAGCAAACAAACAAACAAACGCGCCGGGCGACATTCCATTCCGTTCTCGCCGCAAAAATCACAGTCAGGCGAGTTATCCTTGAGGCAAAGCACACACATACACATATGAAGGGATAAACACTCACACTCTCATGGATGAAAAATGTCTTCATCTTGCGGTTCGAGATTGAGTTTTGCAATTGTCGTGAAGAACACTGGGATGTAGTTACAAGCCCAGTGTGGATAGTTGCCCGCAAAGATGTGGGGCTTGAGACAAAGCTCCACTTGGGCGATGATCTGGGACTGAGCTCGAGAATTCAACTAAACTCAGCAGATAGCCCAGTGGGTAAAGTGTTTCAGATGAATCGGATAAGATTGGAGGTTTTGTCATTGAAATGTAACTATGATTTAAGTTATAAGCTATCACAAACTGTTCCTTATCACTATGGAAATTCTATACCTCAAAGAGACTGAAAAACACTTAAGTAATAAACTTAAAAGCATCACATAAATTAAAAATCAAGAAAGACCTTTTAGCTTGAACTATTATCTGATCTTTGCCTTTGCTTGTCGCTTGGAATCTTAATACTTTCATAATTCTTAAATATTAACTATTATTTTCTGTTGGCTTATTATCAGAATACTGCCAAGTTCCATTAAAATTGTTAATCAGCATATTATATAGTGTGGCAGCTGTTTTGCTCAGTCAATTTGGCTACTGGTGTTATGACCTAGTTTGCCATTAAATACAAGCTGTTGCAGCATTCCATAAATTTGCAAATTGCCAGTTAGCAGCATATATAATACATATAATACTGTGTATTATTGTGACTTCCTGTCGCTGCCAACTTATGCAAACTTAATTAAAGAGCAAACTTATGCGATTAGTCGAGATACTTCTCGGATTGTGTTGCTGCTAAGTCATCTACATTCTCCCGAGGCCCGAGGATATTTCCTGAGCATGCCTAAGCTCCTTCAAAGCCGCCACTCA
This sequence comes from Drosophila kanapiae, assembly GCA_008042475.1. Taxonomy (NCBI): domain Eukaryota; kingdom Metazoa; phylum Arthropoda; class Insecta; order Diptera; family Drosophilidae; genus Drosophila; species Drosophila kanapiae. The sequence continues at coordinate 1,122,290 of VNJM01003026.1, forward strand.
GTACTCCTGCTCGCCGCAAGGCATGCTCTCCATTTGCATTTTATTATTTGGATAAATAATTTAAACAATTATAATTGTCTCTGTCGATGGATGCATCGTCCTTCGTCGCTTCGAAGGCTGGCTAATGACAGACATTCCGGAGTGGATTTATCTCTGCTGGCTTTGTCGTCGAGTCGAATGGCGAATGCCAATCTAGCATCCCCTACCCGCAGTCCCGGTTGCATTAGTTATTCGGGGCTTTTTAAGTGCTCTGGCATTTTGTGTTTAATCTGCACATTTGTTGCATAATTCATGGCGCCACGTCGCAAACTGAAACTGAAATTGCAACTGCCAAACCCCGCCAGAACAATAGTAGTTTGTTTTTGTGTGCATTCCTCGCTGAGTGATGCCATGTTTGTGGCCCCATCACCATCTAACACCGCAGCTCTACGGGCCCTCATCTCTCCGATGATTTGAATTTTAAATGAAACTCCCAGCGCTTGGCCCGGGGCTCCCTTTGGCCATTTGTTATATTTACGCAATTTATTTTACAGGCAAAGATCAAAGCAAATTGCACAATTGGCCACCAGCCGGTTGAAGTGTATGCCAGTGTTGCCAATAGTTTTTTTTTTTTTTTGAGATAAGGGAGTTCCTCTCCTTCACGCTGAGTGTTGTCAAACAGAATTTATTTGTCAATAAAGCTGTCACTTCATTACGCGCATTGTCCTGCGTCCTGCCTTCAGCGCGGTGCTCCAATAACTCACTCTGCACTCTGCCCCCGAATCTATCCCCTGGCCCCACACCCTTTTCGGCTGCTGTGCATGCAAACCATTTAACAATGGCGTCCAGAAATATAAACTTGGATTACCGAAGGCGGTGGATGAGTGTGGGGGAGTGGCTGCAAGGACCGAGGACACTATCTACCTGCCTGGCAGTCCCCTCAATCTCTCTGTCTGCCTGCCTGCGCGACTGACATTAATGAATTTGCCGCTGTCAATATAGCCAACTACTACCAGTGAAAAGTGGGGTGACGGCAGGGGAACTGCAGGAACTGCATAAAAACAACAAACGGGCGGGGTAGTGCTCCTGCAGGATACCCGGCGCCGCCATGTTATATCCACACTGCCTGTCGAACCGGACAAATTCCGGGAGCAAGTCCGGGCTGCGTTTGCCGAAATGTTCGCATTACAATTTTCATTTTTGATGTCTATTGACAGAGCGATATGCGGGGGGAAACGGAAAAGGCAAAAGGAAAGGGGGAAATGGGAGGGCAAGGAACAGGATGCAGCGAGGATACTAGCTGTCATCGAAATTGTCGGCCAGCCAATAAAAAAATGTTATTTTATACACTCACCAGGCAAAAGGAGCAGCTTAATTTGATGGCAAATGGTTTGTAGAAATAATAACTCTTAAAAGTTGGCAGTTACAATTTAATATTTAATAAAATTATAAAAGAAGCATTTAGGTAACTTATTTAAAAATAATATCTAAAGTTAGCAAGCTATTAAAGCTAAATATTATTTTCACAAATCTATTTTTAAAGATTACACTAACATTTCAACAGTTCAACAATATTTTCTAATTCAGAACTCACATTTTTCCTGATTTTCCGCTAACCAAACAACACCTGGCTTTCGTCCTTTTTTGTTGGCATTCGCCTTTATTTTTGTGTATTCTGCTGCATTTTTATGCTATTTGAACTATTTGGCCAAAATGTTGGGGATAAGAGCGTAGGTGTGCGGACTCAATTACGCGCTTGTCTGTGTCGATATTTGTGCAATAAAAACTCAATTGGATGGCCATTGGCCATCGGATCTCCGTCTGTATGCTTTTCGATTCAAGTTCATGGACGGTTTGGTTTGGTTAAAACTTGAAGTAACATTCGGCAAGCTGATGGCATGGCATATCTTTAATGGCCTGTTAATCACAACACACCACTGAAATAATGTGAATGAAATTAAAGCCAAATATTTGTACGTGACGATTTTAATTCAATTCAATTGCAATTCAGCAAGGAACAAAATTAAAAAAAAAAAATACAGGAAAACACGATTTCCCTGCTGCTGGCCATATCAGAGTATGCAGTAACAAATGAAGTAATTAATTTCAATTAATTTGCCCGACCGAGCAGAAAAAGCAGAATAAATAAATAAATATATACGGAATATTTCAAATGCAGTTGCAACTCTTTTATTTGCGCCCAATCAAATATTCCCCAGTCTCTGCAAACATTTGCCTCAAGTTGCAGTTTATGAATAAATCAGCGAATAAATCACTTGTCATCTGGCCCCGCTTCCCGTGCAAATCGCTAATTAAAATCATCGACTCCCTATCCTAACCCCAACTTGAACTTCAGGCCAGAGGGGACCGACCTCTCCTCGCCAAACTAATTTCGAAACCAGATTTCAGATTCCAATTTGCAAATCAAATTGGCAGGCGGCAAAGGGTCGGAAATTTCACCTTTCAACTTTCATGAATCATTTTAGTTATACAGTCCTTTTTTTTAAGAAGAGAAGCAAAAGTTTTATTGGTTCAAAGGACGTTCAAAGTGTTTAACGGAAGTCAGCAAGTTTCTCTGTGTAAATTGTGTGGGAAAGCAAGGAAGTGTTCGTTATTAAATGCACTTTTTAAAGATCATAAAGTTTTTAATATTATTAAAAAAGTATTTTTTTTAATGTTTTAATAACAGGTTCTGGCTTTTTATCATTGAAATACAATTTAAGCATAAATTTAAGTTGAAGTATCGACTTTATACATTTATTTCCGCATTAAAGCTTTAATGTTTTTAATACCATATTAAATCCGCTTATTTTTACTTAACAAAATCTGAAACGAATTTTGTATTGTTATAAAATTACTTTGGTAATCCCTTGAAGTGGATTTTATTACTTTACTAAAAAAAATATGTTTTAATTGCATTTAAAGGATGTAAAGTTGGTTAATGATTATTAATCGTAACCCCTTTGTTCGTTTAATTTAAAGAATTTTATTGCTTCTACTTAATAGTCTCTCTAAGATGTATAATTAAGACACACTTCTATGTGTGAAAGTCTGTATATTATTCTAATAAAAAGAAGATGTCAATTCAACACTTTAAAGTCCAAAGAAGAAGATCCAGCTGACATATAATTGTATCACAGATGATAAGCTATATCTGCTAAGCTATATCTGCTCATAGCTTCAGGCAGCACGGCTGTAGCTAATTTCCTCGCATTATTTGCCTACACTTTCTCCTGTCGCACCTACTATAACCTAACCCTAACAAGCACGTGCTTGGTGCTTGGCATCAACGTCCAAGAAACCTTCGGCTCATATCTGTATGAAAAGTTAAGGGTGCTAGGAACACGGGGACTGCCACTAAGGGCAGATCTAGACATGAGGTGTCTCTAATTATTAAGTACGTTAACTTCCTGTGTTAGCCTCGTTTTAACCACGTTCGATGCTAAATATACAGACATGATCCGTATAATTAGAACCAAAAGCGATTCGCTTTAACAAGCTCTTTAAACGCTTTGCAAACTGTTATGAATCCGGTATGCGTTTCGGCTTCTAACAGCTACCGAGCATAAATATTAATGTGGCAGCTGAAGATTCTCTCTTGTTAGTGTGGCCCCGTGTTTTTCCAGATATTTTCCAGCTACACCTACACACAGACACTCCTCTTCATATAAATATTCATACTCCCACACACACACACACACTCGCTCTCACTAGCACATGGCTATGCCATGGCGTTTGCATTTCATTAGCCAAAGTGGCATTGTCTGTGTGTGTGTGTGTGCGCCGCCTCTCCTTCCTTTTTTTTTCTTCTACGACGCCCGCTCCCTCTTCCTTTTGGCTCGAAAATAGAGCACATTTAGCAAACAACAGCAAAGCACAGAAAAAAAACAGAAAAAAAAACGTTAGAAAATGCAAAGTATCCAAATAGACTGAAGGACACTTGAATCCTTGTGTCCAAGTGTTTCTGTCCTTCTCTGCAGCTTCGAAAGAATATGCTAAGCGCTGGCTAGCGCCATCCCTCTCCGACAAGTGCCCCGCTGAAGTGTTTGCCCGTGTGTTGGTGTTGCTTGTGTCTCTGTATTGTCACACGCTGTCAAACCCGTTTTAGCCCCAAGTCAGTTTGAAGCACTGTCCCATCTCACATCTCTGCATGCCACATGCCCCCTCCTGGCGCTTTTATTTTTAGCCAAGCGGCTAATTGTGAATGACAAGCGGGAGCGAGATGGCACGAGGGGACACAGGATTAGATGCGTGTGCACATCGATGGCAGGCTCAAGTGGGTGTAAAAACTGCTGTACCCCCATTTATCTCTATAAATAGTCACCAGAAAAGGCCTTGCAAAGCACAGAAAGCACAAATTTAAGCAAACCGAACACCCAGCTGCAACAAATCCTGTTGCAAGTTTAAGATTCCCTTTGTCTCCGCTTGGCCACCTGCCAACCAGCTAATAAAGTTCCCCAACAATGGCAACAAAAAAAATAAATAAAAGAAGAGCGTCGCTCGGAATCCTGGAAGAGCGAGGGGCGAAAAGTTTTGCCTAATTTGCGGTCGCTTCGTCTGGCCATAAAAGCAGCAACCACAGAAACCAACTCAAATTTGGTTGCCAAAAGCGTAAAGGAGGCTGAGAAAAAAACAGGCGAAAATTTAAGAAACTACCAGAAGAAGTGTATTTTGTTTTATTTACACCTGGAAATGGTTGGGAGTGAAGGAAATTGATTAATAAAATTATGTTTTTCACTAAGTTTAATAACAAACCATTATTAAAGTTTTAAATACTTCGAATATTCATAAAGAGCTAGCAAAAGTATGTAGGATATTAGGAAGGAATATAGCAATCCTCATTAATCAAATATGAAAATAATACTTCACAAAATCTATAATTAATAAATGACTTCTTGACAGCTTTTACCAAAAATAAATTTAAAGACCGAAACAACCTTATAACATATCAATAAGGGAAAAGAATATTTAATTCAGCTGTAAAGGCAGGCATATCCTCTATTAAAATACAGAAAATATGGTATCTGTTCCTTTCTAAATAACTTTTTGATCAGTGAAACAACTTTTAAAACAATAACAACAATGTAATGTACTTTCACAAAAATTCTATTCTCCTTGAGCCCAACAATTGTATTATGTAAATTGAGATAAATTCTTTTCGATTGACTTGGGCAATTTACATTTCCCTTCGATTGTTTGCTTAACAAAATTAAGTTTGCTTTAGATATATTTATATTTGGGCAACGTCAAATCAGCAATTCAAATAGTTATGGACAGATCAGGCCACGATGGCCAATGACAATACGCCTCCGACCGCCACGTTAATTCCTCGCCCAGCCCCAATGCACTTAACCTGACCGAATGTGTAAATAACATTTATAAATATTTAATTACATATTTGTGGAGCAACAGCAACTTGACAACAATTCACAGGGCCGATGTTTAATTGTCATACTGACACACGCACGCTGGCAGACACACACTATGGCTCTGGATAATTGTCAGCTCTTCAATAATTCAGTTTGAATTTCATTGTTGTTTTGCGGTAAATGCGAAATGAACTTCTACAAGGATGCAAAAATGTTTTTATATTGTTTCAGGTCCTCGGTGACTTGCTTAAAAATTGATATCGCCAAATTTGTTTGTGCAATAAAAATGTTATTTTCTAGCGACAAAACTAATTATCAAAAACAATCAGCCAACAACAAAATCAATTTGTAAAGGGAATATGCAAATGTTGAGCGCCAGCACCGCGCAAGGATGCAGCGAAGCGAATTGGGACAAATCATTAAACAGCCGCATTGAAGCAAGTTGTGGAAAAAGCGGATTGCCAAGTTCGCTACGAGTATCCCCGCTCGTCCTTCCATTTGTATGTTTTTTTGTTGCACTTGAAGCAAGCTTTTGAACTGGCTTTGATTGAAAAGCCGCAGCGCTGCTTAGGTCAACATTATTTATTTAAGCAGAAGAGGCGTGGCGAAGCAGGAGGGGCGTGCTTAATATGCGTGCCCTGTTGTTTGGTCAATCGGAGCAGAACAGGACATGCCGGAAAAGTAACGAAAGTAGTGCAGGGACAGGCGCTCGTTAGCCCGAGGATAACCAAAAAGATGGCTCAAATCTGGCACAGGCAGTGGGAAGGAAGCGTGGACAGAGACAGCGAGGACAGAGAGAGAGCATATCCTAGGCACGTAATCCATGTCCTCCTTTCTCTGTCTCCGTGATTGACCCAAAAATGCGATGATTCGTTTTGATTTTTCACTCTGTTTTTCGCATCCACTCCTGCTTGGCAGAAAATTGAAAACAAAAATGTGTATGGCCCGTGGCAAACTTTCAAATTGGCCCAAAAACTCAATGAGGGCGAACAAAGGACGGGCATCCAGCATCCATCGAAACTTATTAGTTTGCGGAGCTAACAAGGTTCCATTTATAGTTTTCAATTGGTTGGCGCAATAATATGGCTTTAATTAGCAGTAGAAGCAAAACGCTGTTGATCAGCCCTAAACCTGCCAGTTAACACCTGCACTTCAACACCTGCAAAACTTACACATACACACATAGAGACGCATACCGACCAGCTTAGCACAGTTTTCCCATTTCCCTTGTCCCTGGCACACACACACACACACACACTCTGTCTCTTTTTTACCCCTGTGGCCTGCCACAACATACTTTTGGCATAATAAATTAGCTTCTCCGGTTGCTGCTGTTCCTGCTGCTACTCCTGCTGCTCCTCCGCCGCCTGCCTCTGCCCATTCCCTGCCGGCACTGCGGCAACTTCAATCTTAATTAACTGATGTCGACGCAGTTTACAGTTATCCAGCGTTCCAGCGTTGCCTGCTACTGCGAGTGTTGCTGTTGCCGTGGCAACACATCACGTATACGCCGCATATGCATTTTATTAGACGACAGTAAAGCTGCAATTGCTGGCAGGACAAGACGAAGGGAGCAAGCTCTGCTAATGAACATCATCCCGGGCGTTGCAAATTCTAAAATTACCAAGAAATAGATATGAAGCTGCCTAGATGTAATTAATGGCTTGACTTTCTGGCATAGTCACGTCGTCGATATATATTGTATAAGCAGCGATAACCTTTCGGGGTGTCTATTAACTAACCGAATTATTGTTTGCAATTTAATTAAAGTAATGATAGTAAATTACTGTCCGAGTAATAAACTTTTGCTGAAAGTTACCCATTCATTTGGCCATTTATCTTAATCCTTAAGCCATCCCCTCCATTCACTGCAAGATCTTTCACTTTGAATAATGGTTCTTGTCAAATTGCCTGGATATATCTTGGTAAAAAAGAATCCCCCCTTTCTGTACATAGGATTTCTCTATTGTTTTGTCATTTTTGTCGCTCCTGGTTCTCATTTTTCCTTTGGTTTCTTTGCTTTCTTTCTGCTTCGCTGGCGGAAACAATTTGTTTTGTTTTGGTTACCTTGGCCTAAACGCTGAATTGTTAGCTAATACTTTTGTTCTGAAGGCCTTGTCCCGTTTTTCACATAGCAATTGCCAAACGCGGCATAGTCGACCCTCTGAATACGGTACTTAATTCATTGCAATTAAAGAAGATCTCATAAATTAGGGGCAGCTGCTGTTGCGAGGGAAGATTTCTCTTCGGCTCACTTCATAATTAATAAGGCAGAGTAACTGGCACTAAGGCTGGCCCATCCCCATGCAACGCCAGGGTCCTGGAAAAGTCATCGCTCATTTGTTATTTAATCTTTGTCCGGCCAAGGGCTCGGGTCTGCCTAGCCCCCTCACAACCCGCTGCCAAGTGAAAGTGTTAATGAGTTTTAATTATTAAAATTTTGAAGTTGCTGCTGTTGCTGCTGCTGCTGTTGCATTTTTAAGGGCAAAGGGGGTTTTATTTATAGATATTATATATCCCCCCGTTCCCTCCGCCATTTCGCTACTTTTGCTTAACTGCAGCAATTCCCAGTCGCTCTCATAAAATGGGTTTCCTGGCTTTATCTTGTTATAAATTTTTGTTGTTTCCAAACTGCCAACAAAGCCGGGCAGCAGCGACAACAACAACAAGTATATTTTGCTGCTGGCAACAAACTTTTGTCAGCCAGTGTATGAAATTCGGTGACTCTCCGAGCTTGTACGCGGGTGTGGCTGTGTGTGTTGCAAATAATTTGCAATCAAAAGTTGCCGGCTACGAAAATTCTCAGCCAGAATGTGTGTGTGTGGGTGTGCAGAAGGCGTGGCATTGCCTTTAGCTATTTGTCTCACTCACTGTCTCTTGCCCTCTCTGTTTGTCAAATTTTCCCATTCAGATTTCGGGCTAATTTGTAAAATAAGCTAAAATAGCATCAGAGTTGTACACAAAGGGAAATGTCTGTAAATTTTATATAAAATATAATCAGAAACTAACTTTAAATTGTTACCTTCACAAGAGATTCACATTTACTTTTGTAATATGTAAATATTATATAAGTACTATGGGCAATACCTAAGTATTAGTAAGTTTATAAACTAAGTTACAGGAAAAGTGTCTGTCAAAACTGCTAATTGGGGCAAATATCCTTCCTTTCCCAGTGCATAGTGCATAAACTTTAACTACTCTTTTGTGGGGATCGCTTGTGGATGATGCTGTTTCCCTGGCAATTAAAATATTAGTTTTGAGCGCGGCTTATGCCAAGATTTGGCCAACACAAATAAACTTTAATTAAATGCAAAATGGCGACAGGCGCTAATTATCCGCAGCACCCCCGCGATTGTCTCGTTAAAGAAAAGAAATTGGCAGAAAGAAACTAAACAAGCCAAAGGAGAGGGAGAGTGGCAAAAGGCAAGACAACAAGCTTAAACAATGGCTGGAAGCTGAGCCAAAGCCCAAAGGCAAAACAACAACAAACCAAGGCTAAAACAACAGTTGAAGGAACAGCGACAAAAAACAGTAAGATTGTGAAGAGATTAAAACCTCGACCGGGCTTAATTGAGCGCGGAGGAGGCGGGAGGACCAAACAGTCCACATCGCGTATACGCCATGTTTGCCCGACGCGTGAGCTAAATGCCAAAAACCGAATGGCAGCGCGAGAAAAAGAGAAACAGCCAAGGAACAAAACGTTTTCTGCTGCATAGGCAGGGAAGGAGATGGGAAACACACAGGCAACAGAACAATTTGCAATTCTTGTTCATCCTTTCACTGACTTCAGTTCACATTTTGCATGCAAAATGCGGCAAAGCAACTGCAGCGCAGCATCAATGGCGGCGAAGAAAGAAGCAACAAAAGGCGGCAGCAACAATGAGCACAACAAGAGTCAAGCCACATGCATTCATTCATTTGGTTTACTCATTTAGTTGCAGTTCTTTTCTCTCATCGCTCCATTCCTTGTGGCACCAACAATTGAAGATTACACAAGGAAAATCACTGTATTTCTTAATAGGTTCCAGAAATATTTAATTTATTTATTTATTCATCTATTAATTAGCCAGAAAAGCTATTTTCTTTAAAATATTTTGTCCTAATTATTCGATTATAAATAAACTTCTGTTTAAAATACTACTTATAAGATATTAAACTTAAATGGAGTTTTTCTCAGTGCTCGCTGTGTTGCGGCACTTGAAGATTTGCCTGCGATGCTGCTGTTGTTGCCACTATTATTGTTATTATTGTTGTTCCGCTGGAGATGAAGAGAAAGCAAAGAAAAGCTAAGCAAACACAAGTAGCTGGCAACAATAACAAGAGCCGCACCAACAATACAACAATAACAAATTGTAACATAAACTTTTTGCCGCTGGCATTTCAGTTGACTAAATGCTCGACTTAATTGGCCAACAGTCGAGGGTAGAGCAGAATAGGGCAAAGATGAAAAAATCGGAGGCATTGAAAAAGAATTTTTCCTGACCCGATTCGGAAAGGAAACAGCAAAAAGTAAAGTAAACAGAAAAACTTACGCGGACCTGTCAAGGCTATACTAAATGCGTTCAAAATGTAATGCAAATATTTGCTAGAAATAATCACAAATAAACTATAAATATAATTGTAATGAGAGAGTAAAAAAGGAAACAACTTTCAGCAAAGAAAAATAAATAATAAAAGTAACTCAAACATTAAAACAATTTAAACAAATGAAGCCACAAAATGCTAATGAATGGAAACATATTTGCAAAAGCAAATTATGAAGTAAAATAAAGAATGTCCGGAATAATTTATGATTTAATTTAAACTAATAATTTGAAATCCAATAAAGAAAATTGCTTAAAATAATATACTTTTAATGATACATCAACCAGCTTCCATCAATTGACTTTTAAAATAAATCAGCTTCAATCAACGAGCTGCCTCTCTCTCACACTCTCGTAGTTTATTCTCTAATTTTCTCGCCTGTGCATCAGTTTTGCATATATCGATTGCAATTTAATTGCCAACTATTTATAGAAAATATACATACATATAAACGATTGTAGCGATGCTGTTGGCTTTGTGGAAATGCCGACAAACGATAAAAATCAGCAACAAATCAGCTTAAAAGTTGTTCCAAAGCCCCAGCATGGAAATATGTTAATTTGTTAAGGCTGTAACACGTTCAACTGCTGTTTGCTGGTTTTGGAGGCTACTTTGGCCAGCAAATCGTTTGATTTTTATATGCCATTGCCACGCCCACGTGCGCGGTGAATGGGCGTAAGTGACGGGCTGCATTGCATATGCCATGCGTAATTACTGCTAGTCAACACTCGACTACCGAGTGATTTATAATCGTTGTTACTTGCACTGCTTATGTTGTACATAAGACAAGGTCAGCTGACACTTCATAGAGTTGAGAAATTCCTATCTGGGCAACGCTGCGTATGCGCAATGTATGGAAAATCTAACTAAATCACCAAAGTTGCTACATTTATTTGCGGGCAAGGAAAGCAAATGGAATCGAGCATAATTATAAACAAAGTTTGGCTAAGGAATATAAACTGGCAAAGGGGTCGTGGGCTGGGGGGTATTGCGGCAAATGAAAGAGTCCGGAGCGGGGGCAGGGGAAGGGGAGAACTTTAACTTCTTGGCAACAAACAGCAAACCGCAAATAGCAAACAGACAAAGGGAGGGGGAGTGCATGTTTAGCAAGCCAAAATCAGAGCCAAGTTGCAAGGTTGACCAACAGACAACAGCAGCAACAGCAACAACAAATTCTACTGTATTTAAATGGATTTTGGCAACGAGAGTTAGACAAACCCGCAAAGAGCAGCAGCAACAACGACAACAGCAGATGCAGATACTGGGATACAGATACTGGGATACGAAACACCCACAGCATCGAAATCAGCTTCAGAAACCAACCAGAAAGCGGAAAAACACTGAGAAAATATTTAATTACAACAAATATTTAAATATTGTGAAGTAAATAAATAATTAAAGGCAATTTCTATTAGTAAATATCAAATTAAATGTTTATAAATGACTTTTAGAACCACAGAATTGGATTTAATAATAAAGCCTTTATTGGAACAATTAAATTCAATAAAAAAAAATGAAGAAATAGTGTTTCTGTATGAATAAAAAAGGCAATTTCCCATTAATTTCGCTAAGTGACTCGATATAATGTCGCCTGCATGTGTGAGCCAAAGTTTGCATTTGAAGTTGTGAGTTGGCCGACGTAGTTGGAGTTGCAATTGCAGTTGAAGTTGCCAAAATACTAAATGTCTATCCGCAATGCCCACAAGCGCACACAAGCCAAAGCCAGAGATAGACCAATAGGGGGAGTTGGCCCAAAAAGGGGACAGGGGGGAAGCCAGAACTCAAATAAAAATGAATGAAAACTTCAACGTCCATTCCCCACTCTCCTTGAGTTAATTTGCACTTTTTTTTGGGCATTTAATAATTGCATTTCAATTGCCATTAGCTGGAAAGCCCTTTAACCCCTAACACCACAAGCCGCCTAATTAGGCTGCTTGGCTGGCTGCCTTTTCCACCCGCCGACTCATTATTGCCTTCAATTAGCCAAGTCCGTGTGGCAGCAACCGCTTAGTGCATAAAAATTAATTTAAATTGCTATTTAACTGACCATGCTAAGGCTTTTCCTCAGCCAACCGCCTTGGCTTTCTTTCCGTTTTTCACCCTCACCCTTGCACAATCAATTCGTTGTTTTCGGCGGCGTTCCTTGGGCTTTTGCGGCCGGACTTAAGCTAATTAATTTGGCGAACATTTCTGTTGCCTGCCAAGGACAAGATGGAAACCTAAAAGATAATCTGCTGATGCTCTTGTTGATGTTTCTTATCTTGTTCCTGCTGCACTTGAACTGTCCAGAGGTGCATCCTCAGCTCCACTCGAACTCCGTATGCGTGGCATGTTGCAAACTTGTAACGCTTGTATTTCGTTGCAGCCAAATTCAAAACATACAAGGCCAGAGTTGGCAGTAGATTACCGAGCAGGAACGGCAAAAAAAAGAAGGTAGATGGCAATGATAGAACACGTTTTAATTTAAACAACACTCACGAAGAGGGTTGAACGTACACTCTCCTCGATGGGGTGGAACAATATAAGCAGCTGGGAAATAGATAAACTTTACATCCGTGAAACTTGACTTGATTGCTAATAGTTTATATGAGCAGAGTGCAAATATGTGCTTATCATAATAGGTTTTGTTTAAAAAAAGGAAATAAAATAATGATGAGTGGCTGGAAATAAAGGGTTTACCAAAAGGTAAAGTTAATGGGTTTACCAAAAGGCAAAGTTAAAAAATGTATTTATTTTTAAGCCCGAATTTTTGTGAGACTGAAATGCATACAATTTATGGAATTGATACCTTGGGTAATAAATTAATTCCCAGAAATTTCCATTCGTTCACAAACCAGGCTAACCACAAAAAAATAAGGACCATTTGACTATTTTCCTTAATTTTTTATGGCCATCAATCCTTCAATCTTCCCTAAATCTTGCTTGCGAAATAAATAAAATATTTGCGAAATAAATAAATTATTTGCAAAATAAATAGAATATTTATTTCGCTCACGGAATCGCACCTGTTTATTTTGTTGATCTGGCAACGCTACTATATTTTTCGCTGACGATATTTCGTTTATGTTGGTACCCAATCGATTGAAAAATCAGAAAGTTTTTGCTCTTTGTTCTTTTTGTAGATAGAGTTTTCCGCTCACAGCATTTTTTGTCAAAGTTAGTACTAGGCTTAAAATATTACCCAGTTCTTGCGCCATAATCATGACATTAAATCGTATGTTAAAGCATAAGGGAACATAAAGCGCTTTCCCGGCCCCTGCATTCATCCTTCAACATTTCACCCTAAAGCTAATGATGATTTTCATTTCGCTCGCAACAAAGTAAATTTACTCTCCCAGCACGAAATATATACTCCCGAAAAAAAGAGTGAAAATAAACTAAGAAGAAGGTGAGAATCCAACCCAGTGCCACACACTCAACATCGCTCAGAGTAACGCTTGCCGCCACCTCAACTCAAACATTTTCGCCTAGGTGTTAAAAATAAAAAGCTGTCAGAGCTGGGGACTCATTTAGTCCCTGCAGCACACATATATATATGAACGCTGGCTCACCTGCTACTGCCGCTCCCTTTTATCCGCCCTTGGAATCACCACAACCCCTGTCCCGGCCCCCCCATAAGAGTCACGTCTCTGGCGTTGTCATAATGAATTCAGCGTTTATGGCGCTTATTCCATTTGGTTTCATTATCAGTATGTACATGTGACCCCCACCAGACCCACCCATGTGCGTGGGGGGGAAGGGTCGTGAACTTTGGCGACTGGGGAGGCTAGAACAAAAGCGCATTACACGCATTCGAAGTTGAAAATTGAGGCTGGGGCCTTGTGTTGGCACAACGTGACAGTTCCAACTTAATTACGTAATCATAGGAAATTGGTTTTTGTGAACTGGCAATCATCTAACCATTCTCTATCTATTTTTGCATATTTCCAGGTCCGCACACTTTTCGTCAGCGGCTTGCCCATGGACGCCAAGCCGCGTGAGCTTTATTTGTTATTCAGAGCCTACGAGGTGAGTTTGTGAAGTACCCAGAAACACAAAAATATATTTAAAAATATTCCTACACCGAAAACAGGGCTATGAAGGATCTCTTTTGAAAGTAACTAGCAAAAATGGCAAAACTGCATCGGTAAGTCAAGTTTTTTAATTTACGTTAATTGTTTAGTACTTTCTATTACTGATATGTTCTCCTGGAAATACTAATTTAGTCAAATTTAATTAGTTATAATTGTTTTTAAATCTTAAATCTTTTAAAGCTTAAAACTAACATCGACGGAAATCGCTTACGGAATCTCGTTAGCGAATACTTTGTTTCGTTCGAGATCCAGAGTGACCAGCGAAATTAGGGAAATTGGCCAAATTGATAAATTTCCTTAATTCTTGTGGTCACACTGACTCGCACGGAATTTTTTCGTTAATGGTAGTACTAGGCTGTAAAATAAGTTTTACAAGTTTTATTTTATTAAAATAGTTGTAAATTGAATTAAATAAATTGTATATATATATCTAATATTTTAATATTTTCCACAGCCCGTTGGCTTCGTGACATTCCATACAAGGGCCGGAGCTGAGGCCGCCAAACAGGACCTCCAGGTAAATGTTAACACTAAGTCTGATCCCTTCCACAATATACCTTGTATAATCGAAGGAACACCCACATATCTTAGCCGTTCTTTTGTGTGTCAGACAAAACAGGAAAATTCCGATAACGTTTATAAACAGCGACAGCAATACACACTCTTTAACAACAAACAAACTGTAAAGCACCCCAAACATGAAATGTACCGAAACAACAAATATTAAAATACTTGTATACTCGTATTGCCTGGCTTAAATACCGTTAGGTCCCCGTCGCCGCTGCTCGAAAATCGAGCCTCAAGCTCCTTTTGCATCACCCCCACAAAGAACCAAACAAAAAATACCAAAATAGCAAACTATAACCAAAAAAAAAAAAAAGAAAACATCAAAGATCCACACGAACACGTGCTTGCATTTGAAAAGAAATCAACTTTGACATGTCACTCAATCGCATTAAGTGTTTCCTTCCTGTCTAGCTCTCGCTCTTCCGCTCTCCATCTATCTCTTTCTCTGTGTACCTTTCTCTCTCTCTCTAACTTCTCAATGAGGAGTTGTCTATCTTATTGTTTTTGGTATTTGCATCTCTTCTCCCTATTATTTGCTCATTCTACCAAACTCTTTGACACGCAGAGAACACACACAAACACACACGTAAACTGATACACTCATCACACCCAAGCCCACACCCACTTCGACACACACACACACACACTTTCATCTCTGGCAAAAACTCGGCAAAATGGCAAAGCAAAAAGCACCAAAAACCAACCAGAAAAGCAACAAAATGAAAGCAACTTCTCAAGCCTGTGGTGCATGTGCCCCCAGACACGACCCCTAAAAAAACCACCCCCTCTGGAAGAGCACAATACTATTTTAGGGATTTCGAAAAATTATCTGTTCAGATTTAAAAATAAATATGTTATATACTAATATAAAAAGCAAAAGAAATTCTTGTGGACTTTCATAAAGTGAGATACAAAGCAACTTTGAAGAGGAAAAATTATTACCTTGCTTTAAAGTTATTTTAAAAAATGAATTCACAATTTGTTATTAACATTAAGTTACGAAATTAACAAGATTTCAAGCTACTTGCTTAAAAAAACAACTTATAACCTTTAATAAAGATTGGAAATACATACATTTAAACTCATTTATCTTTAATTAGACTCATTTGTGTCTCGAGTTCTTTAAGAGAACCACTGTGCTCAAACCATTATTTTGCCTTCGTTTTGAAATCCAGTTAAATATATACACATCGCCAAGACCAACTGCCCACTAACCCGTTCCAAGACTCCGTCTACAGAGCCGGCACCACCATGCAATACAAAATCTACGTTGAATGTCTCCCGCCCCACCCTTAAGCAATCTTCTCAAAAAAAATTAAATATATACCACCATTTGTTTTTTTTAAACGTCACTCTTTTACGCGACATTCAAAATTATTTTTGGCGAATTGTTGCAAACTAAGAAAATGAAAATACATGAAAAGTCTCTCCGAAAACTTTTGAACTTTGCTGAAAGAAAAAGAAAATGACAAAAGAGAATATACAAACCGCTGTATTTTGATCTGATCATTTACAGCAGGGTGTACGCTTCGATCCCGATATGCCCCAAACAATTCGCTTGGAATTCGCCAAGAGTAACACGAAAGTGAGCAAACCCAAACCACAGCCCAATACAGCGACAACAGCCTCACATCCTGCATTGATGCACCCACTCACTGGACGTAAGTAAAAAATAAAAAAAAAGAACCAAAAAATCAAAAGAAAAAAAACCAAAATGAGATCTCGGCAGCTGCTAATTTCTATTATTTTGTTTCGTTTTCCTTTTGTATGTATGTATGTAGTTTGAAATATTTATAAGAAACCAAATAATATGTTTAAGGGTACAACAAAAACCGAACCGAAGGCGTACTCGATAACGTATGCTGAGCACCTCCAACTATCGAAGAACACACACACAAACACACTCTAACACACACCGAAACACCGATCTATCCAACAATTGATCAGTTGATAATGTTAAATATTAAAGAGACAAAACAAGGCAAAACTTGCTTCAAGTGCACACAACTTATACATATCAGCAAAAATAAATATATATCGTAATACTTTCGTATGCTATATCTACCGTATTCAATTGTTATCTCTGCATACTCAAAGTCGCTATTGAGTTATATATATTCCCAACTAGGTTACAGCCACAATAACTACAACAACTACTTATATATAATGTACCGCACTTTGATCACTCGTAACACTTTGTGCAACTCACACACACACACGCTCAGCCACACACCAGAACCATACACTCAACAAAAAAGAAAAGAGGAAAATAAGCCAAAGAGCTACGAACTAAATTATAACAAGTCTTCAGAAATATCAGCAACTTTTAGTTCTGTAAAAATAAAAATAATCCAAGTACCAAGATAAAGTTTAAGAAGCATATTAAATGAAAGACTGAGACAACGAACTCTTCAATTAATTCCAAATTCAATTTAAATTGTATAATTATTCTTGTTTTGAAACCCGTTCTCGTTCTTACCATATATTTTTTTATTATTATTTTCGTCAACTAAAACCTGTGTTTAAATATTCCATAATACTCGTGTACGTAGGCGATCTGCCATCTCTGACTTACCGCATGTATTTTCTTCTCTCCCCAACGCAGATCTGGGTGGGCCCTTCTTTCCGGGCGGACCCGAGCTATGGCATCATCCGCTAGCGTACTCGGCAGCCGCCGCTGCTGAGCTGCCCGGAGCCGCTGCACTGCAGCATGCCACGCTAGTGCATCCGGCCCTGCATCCGCAGGTGCCAGTGCGCTCCTATCTCTGACTAAATACAGACAAAGTAATGGAGCAGCCTATGCATCAAGTAAGTAAATGATAAAGGAGTTTATAGAGAGAAAAAGATGAAAAATTATAACAAAAAAGAATGTGTTTCCAATATCTAAAGTAATTCCATAATTACAATATCTTTAGGGAGGAATATAGGACCCTCTGTGGGCTAGACTCTTCTGTGGCAAACAATTAATTCGTTCTCCTTTTCAGACTCAAATGACCATGCCGCCACATCATCAGACAACTGCTACTGCTATTCATCCCGGAGCTGCGATGGCTCACATGGCTGCGGCCGCAGCGGCAGCGGCTGCCGGTGGGGGCGGTGGAGCGGCTAGTGCTGCTGCCACGCCACAAAGTGCTGCTGCAACGGCCGCTAACAATGTGGCTGCCGCCGCTGCCGCTGCAGCCGCCGCTGCTCAGCATCATCACTTTCTGTCTAGTCCGGCGCTGGCCAGTCCCGCCGGGTCCACGAACAACGCCAGCCATCCGGGCAATCCGCAGATCGCGGCCAATGCGCCCTGCTCCACGCTGTTCGTGGCCAACCTGGGACAGTTCGTGTCGGAGCACGAGCTGAAGGAGGTGTTCTCTAGGTAAATTTTGCAAGAAAAGCGATCGCTTTCCAGACCTTTGATAACAATGAAAACCGCACTGAGATCACAGGAAACCACAGTAAAGCCACCAAAGCCACTAACCACACATCACAAGCAGCATAACAACCACTCTTGATGGCACCTCGTGAAACTTTCTTAACCGAATACTAACCGAAAACTTTTGCGTTCTCTTCCTTGGTTCGTTTGTTGCCCACATCTCCCACCCGATCACTCTCTTGTATGATACATGATAATCGACATATATATCTCAAAAATTATATATATACCCAACTATGATATATAATATGCACAGTATGCCTGGCTTTTGTCGCCTACGAATGCACACAAAAGGTACGCACCCAATCACAACTTCTATGCCTCTGACTTTGTCTTCAACTCTGACCTCAACAAAACCAACTTCAACTTCCTACTCCTCAACATTCGCCCTCGACCTGCCTCCGCCTACGCCTACGCATCCGCCACCAGCCATGGCAGCAGCAACTGGCTCAAGCTGCTCCACCAGTAATGGCGGCGCCGGCAGCAACGCCACCGCTGCCCTCCAGCAACATCCGGTGGCCTTCATCGAGTTCAAGGACCCACCGAGCGCCGCCCAGGCCATGCAGCAGCTGCAGGGTAAATATCTGCTCAGCTCGGATCGCGGATCCATTCGCATCGAGTTTGCGCGCAGCAAAATGATCACCGAGGTGGCCATGATGAACGCCAAGCTGTCACAGCCACCGCCAGCACAGGCAACAGCCGCAGCACCGCCACCACCGGTACCACCAGCACCGCCCCTCTATATCCTGAACAGTAGCGGTGGGGTCGAGCATCTGTTGGTGACTGCCCCACCAACGCCATCGACGGCACAGCAGCAACTCCAGATGCAGCAGCTGCAGCACATGCAACTCCAGCACCAGCAACATCATCAGCAGCAGCAACAGCAGCAACAACTTCAGCTGGCAGTGGCAGCTGCACCATGCACCACAGAAAGCACCACCACCAACAGCACCACCACTAGCGTTGTTGTTAACTCACTACAGCACCACCAACTTCATCATCCAAATCAGCACCACCAAAATCATCTCTTTAGAGACGTATGTATTATTCTGGGTGAACCAAATGAACCAAGTTTCTACTATGCCTGTGTCTGTGTCTGTGTCTGTGTACCACCTCCCGTACAGTAATCTAACCCTAGATTGAGCCCAAGACCCGAACGACCCTCCGACCCCAGCCCCACTGTCATTAGTTGCTTCACTAACTGCACACTCTTTAGTCCATAAATATTAGAATAAGCCATTCAATCCGCAAAAAGGTTTTTACCGGGCCCAAAGATCCCTCAAATGCATGACCCACAGCCAGCCATATTCCTTGCCTTAGTCCTTGCTCCGTATTCCCCGAAATATAAAAACGAACCCCATTAACTATTTATAAAATTTTGCAAATTGTTATTGTTAAGCTTGCTCGTTTACTTTGCATGCCACCTCCACCACCAACAACACCACAACAGCAGCAACATGAGCAGCAAGCAACAACAACAGCCCAACTCCGGCAATCAGCAACAACAAGTAAGAACCTACCTAAGGGATGGCCGCACAGCCGCACACCCATGCCCCCGGTGTGGGTGGGCCATAACCGTAGCAATTGGAGCCGCATTTAAATACAAATTATAACACACAAAAAGTTAGCAACAATAACACAGGTTATGGCCAACGCAGCGAAAGGTTAGGGGTTACACCCGCCTCCTAGACATCCGCTATTAAAACGTTAGCTTCCGCTGGGAGACGCAACTAACTTGAGCACCACTACACATATCTCCACTTGCCACTTCCCCATGTGGTGTGTGTGTGTGAGTGTGTGGGGTGTGACTCACGATTCTCAAATGCTAAGAGACCACATAAATTTATTTTTTCAATTTGCTGCAAGAAAAAGCAGCAGCACCAGCAGCAACTTCATAAAAAATGCAAAAAATTAAGCGCAGCATGCCACACCCCTACGGCCATACACACATAATCCACATGGCTGGGCCACAACAACGTTTAACTTTCAAGCTTTAAACATTTTTTACAAGGCATGATCTTTTCTTTAATTTATCGCAGGTTGTTGGCTTGCTTTTGAAAATCGATTTACATATAGAGGGGTGAAGCACGATTAAACTGTAGTCAATTTTATGGCCAACAAAGCGGGAAATTCCAGTTAATAGAGGAGGTTTTACAACCTATTATAGTAATACTTCAAGATATAATAGTTTGCGCTGATTCTAATAGCCTTTAAATTGATAGACGCACCTCAGATGAGTTTTTTTTTATACCAATTTGCATGTTATTGTGCGAAACTAGTCACACAATCTACTCAAACACTAATTCTTATCTAATTAACAAAGGTAGAACTTTTTCAATTATTAATCAACTTCTTCCAAGGAATTTAAGCAATTATTTTAATTCTTTAAGCTAACCAAAAGATATATCTAACCTCCACGCATGCCTAGAGACACAAAAAGTCACCCAAAATAGCAGGCATGCCTAGCCACCAAGCAACCACTCGGCCCCACCGACAACCACTAACTGTAGCCTTCGTTCTGTGTATTATTTTCAGAGGAGCGGGTATGGAATCAAGGCATGATTTGCTCGCTAAGAAGCTAGAGCGTGAGATGCAGCAACAGCAGACGCAAGTGCACCACCAGACGCAGCAGCAGCAACAGCAACAGCAGCAGCAGCACCATCATGCAGCGACGCAGCACTATCATCACAGCCACCAGACAGCGCACCACCACCAGCAACAGCAGCAGCAGCAACAGCAACAGCAGCAGGCGCAGCAGCAGCAGCACCTGAGCCACCACCACCATCATCATCATCATCAGCACCATCAGCAGCAACAGTTTTTGATGACGCCGACAGCGACCTGACCCGGCCACCACTACCACCACCACCAGCAGCAGCCGCACCACCAGCTCCACCAGCAGCCGCAGCAGCAGCAGCAGCAGCATCCGATGCAGCCGCACCACATCTACTCGTACGTGCTGCCAACGGTCAGTCACATAGCAGCCTGATGACACCACATTTGAGTTTGAACTTGAAGGCTAAGACGCTCCGCATGCCACGGATTCATGCGAGGAGGATAACCTTAGTTATAGAGATACGAAAAAAAAAAAACCAATGAAAAAGCAACAAAAAAAATAACAAAAAAACAAAATGGAAAAAAGAAAGTTAATTTATACATATATGTGAAAGCAGAAGAAGGAAAGAAAATGCAGATCCCGTAACCCAGTTTAGTGAAATTTTTCGACAGGCAACAAAAACGTTTGTAGAGTGGAAACCAAAAAATATGAGAACGGGAAAACTTGTAGTAAAATATACAATTTACGATAGATCGGAAGCTGAGCGAACTACTTAACTAAGTTAAATGCAATACAGCCGATATGTCCCCCTTAAACGAATACACACACATTTATCCATTAAACAATATATATCCCCCACATATATATATATATATATGTGTGTAGAAAGCTGATCAGGAATTCGATTGAAATGGTTATTATTTAGCTCCCATTTAGAGTTATCCTTTACCTTGATTTTGCTTATACGTTTTTGTTCGACTTATTGATTCCCTACTTCCTACTCCCAATTGAACCCGACTTAACAACAAATGGAATTGAGACATAAAATTCGATATTATTTTCGGAATATTTTCCCCTTATGGCATCAAGCAGACAACAGTTTAAGGGATAAATTAAAAATATAAACAGAATATAACGAAAATTAAGTAAAAAGCAAGAGGAAAAATATATAATTATAGCTTAACCGAATGTGCCCTTTAAATAGCTCTCTTTCTAGAATTATAAACAAAATATTACGAAACAAAAACCAAAACAATTTAAATATATGCATTAATGTAATAATTGTATAACTTAGTAAGGTAATTTTCAAAATGTTACTCAACAAAAGAAAACTCTACAAAACAAGAACAAGAAGAAGAACAACAACAACGAGTAGTCGACGTCATCGTATAAATTTAAATTTATATTGAGGCATACTGAAAGCTGGTTTCGAAATTATTTATTTGTTTAAAACGTAAGAATAACAGAAATTTAAATGTGAATTTGAAACTTACCCGATAGGACCTATCGACGACTTGAAATGAACGTTGCAGGTGCGCTGTAGTGAAGCAAAGACTCGAACAAACAGATCTTGAACAAAGATGTTAACGGAAACCGAAACTTTAACGGAAACTGGCACAGGACACTCTAAACTTTCCGCCCAGAATAAAACCTATGTTTTCTTTCGCCATTTTGTTGAGCATTTTTCTGCATGCCCCTTAACAAAGACTTGAACTTTACTAGAGAGGGCCCCCAACCTAAAGGACTCCGGTTAAATAATGAAAAACTATTCCTAACTAACTTTCGAAATGCTAGAACAATCAAATCACATTTCTTGCTAAACCAACGATCGATTTAGTGGGGGGAGGAATGAGGGGCAGAATGAGCAGGTGGGATTGAGGAGAGTGTGGCAGAGGTAGCTTCGAACAAGGACGAATAAATAAAATCAATTGCATATCATCTTACGTAGCAGGCATAAATCTAAATCGAGTATGTGTAACTACAAAACCAGAACAAAAAATACAAATTCAATTGTAACTAAGAGCAGAAACCAACTACGATTAATAATAATAAAAACCATGTAAGGCCCAAGGGCTATCAAACTATATACATATATAGTTATGTACGACCATTTGTAAGCAAGCTTTTTACATAATAATTTCTTAAATGTTTTCGAAAGAGTTCGTTCAGTCTCGTTTAAACCAATTTAAGTATACATATACATATATATACGGATAAAATCTTTAAATTTTACCAAAGTTGTCCTTACTAATTTAACACTTTAAGTTAACGGCTTCACACGATTTGTTGAACAAAAAAAACAACCCGAATAGACCCATGAGTAAATCGACTAATTTTAAATGTTTTTAAAGCTTAGTTTAGGGTAGATGTGACTAGACATACCAAAGGCATATTTGACAGAAAACGAAAAAGATAAGACAATTGTTAAGAGGAAATATGATAAACCTAATAATGACAAACACTAATTAATTGGTACAATCCTAGCCCTTTTCTAAACGGTTTTCTTTATTTAATTCCCTGTCTAACTTTAGTCGAATGTAAAATGCATATTCCGTCCAATTACATTTCTTGCTTTCCTCTTGCCCAAAATATAAGGAAATATCATCTCTTCGCCAGCAACGCGTTGGCTCGAAGGCATCATTCGAAGTTAAGAACAGAGGTCTACTTATAAGTCTGCAATCTTTATACACACACACACACACATACGGAAACACTCTTACCACACAGTAACAACTAAATTAGTTAAAGTTTTAGCATTTAAGCAAGGAGAATGTTTGATTAAACATATTATACTAATGCATATCATAAAATTGCGCCTTTCAAACAATTTAAAAAACAAAAACAAACAAGAAGCCAGATGGCGGAAAACAAAAATATTTACAACTATGAATAAGCTTAATTAACAAAAGAAGAAAGAAAACAATTAATAGAAGCTAAAGTATGAAACAAATATTTTCGAAATTAATTTTTAGACTCTAAGCATGAAATGGTCGAGGAGCCAGCCTATGAATATGCAACAAAAGCAATGAACATACGCATAAATCGCAGGTGTAAGTGCATATGTGTGTGCGAGTGTGCATGTGTGTGTGTGTGCGTGTGTGTTCCTAGGAAAATCTTGTGCAATTTTTCAATTGAAAAAAAAGAGAAGGCGAGGAAGGGAGACCAGCGCGGTGGCAAGGTTGTTCGATTCCCACCCCCCAAAAACCACTTCGAGGCTTGATTTCCAGACATTCTTTAATCTAAATTTCATAGCTACTATATACATCTAGATTCTAGATTATACCGATCTGCAGCAAGCGACTATTGAACTCGATTTCAATGGGATTATCTCAACAATAACAGCAGAAGCAGCCAGGAGAATGAGAAAACGTAGCTCGTAGACGATAAACTAATGGAAGCTATAATGAATGAATGAACAGAAAAAACTAAACTAAACAATATGAATTATGGGAACATTATATGAATATATATATATATACACATACACATATGTAAAACATTTTTGAAGGAAACAAAACAAACTTAATAACAATTACAAAGGAAGGAAAAATAACAGATACATATCAGCAAACGGATAAAGAACAAAATGAGAAGAAACTTTTACAAGAAGCATTATTAAGACAAAAAATAAAACCGATATGTTTTGATGTGGTTTTTAAATTTTTAAACATTGTAAGCGTAAAAAGGCAAGAAAGCAGTTACCAAAAAAGGGAAAAACATAACTGAATGGAAGCTTAGTAATAGATTATGGAACTACTTACATCATAAATGCTAGCTATATGCTTACATAGTAACGACATATCTACATATGTGGCAGCAGTAATAGAGAGACAGTAAACAGTAACCGTAACGATAGATCATTATAAACAATATATATTCGAATCTATTGTATTTATTGCGTTTGCTATGATTTCCTGATTTCCCGATTTCCGTCTCGAGAATGCCTCCGTTGCATACTTGATTCTTTGTTTAATTTAAGTTCCCGCCCCAAATTGATTGCCTTATATGTTTGCCTAAACAATTCAATTACGAACAATTCAATACTAATTTCTAAGTAATTTATATTTATATGTATATGTATCGTATACCTCTATTATAAACCCCATATATGAATATACTTATATCATTTGTGTAGCCTTAACTTAGAACTTTTCAATTGACGGTATTAATTATGCATAATAAAACTTTATATTTTGTTCGTTAAACAAATTATTTATTGTTTCATTCCACCCCATTTAACACACACCCCATACACACACACACACACACACAAGATAAACCTTTGAAGAAACGAATTTTAAATTAGTGAAAATTTTGCGAACAAATTAAAACCAACTATACCATTACATATATTATATACCACATATATGAACCTCTCCCCCACTTACAATTCTGAGTCACTTGAGGGAGAGCCAACTAGAAAAGCATTATACTCAACCCACAACTGGCTACAGACCGAGCAGAAGAATCGCTGTAAATTTGTAATACATTATGTACTATGCATACGGACAAGAAACATATGTATAGTAAAGCTATAGAAGGTTAAGTAGGAAAGGTAACTGATATTAAATATTGAAAATATCAGGGCAGAGGAGAAAGGTCAGCAGAAAATGGAGATAACACAAGTCAAAACATATCAAACTCGTGCCCGATTAAAACTATATATACACTATATATATATATATAGATATATATATATATATATATATAAATTAAAAGCAGACACAAATTATGCGCAGCAATTTTCAACGGTGTAAGAGAGGGAGAAAATTGAGAAATTATTAAACATGAACCGAATGTCGAACGGAGGGTGCAACTTTTATTTGCATAACTCAACGTTGAGTATACTTTTATCCGTAAATAATACGAAAATAATGATTAATATTAATTATAATATTGAAACTACAACAAATGGCAACTATGTGCCGATTTTGAGGCTCATTTATTTCCAATTTTTCGCAAAACAAAAACCGACTTTCTTTTCAACAATCGAACAAAGATCTTTTGCTAATATTGTAAAAAACAAATTGATTTTTTAAAGCAAATGAAAAAAGAAATATATAGCTAAATATTATTATAAAACTTACATAAAGCAGAAACAAAACTCGTATATATATAAATATAAATATCAGCCTTGTTCTTTATATATATATATTTGAAAAGAAAAAACCAAAAAAAAAGGGAAACCATACAAAATATTAATAAATTATTAACTACTATAAAAAAAAAGTGGATACAAAAACATAAAAAATATTTAGCGAAAATATTGTATTGTGAGTTTAAATGTATTGTTGCATACAAAACCAAAGAATGACATAACAAATCGGTACAGTTAAGTTAAATGTAAAACTAAATGGCAATACCAACCGATTGGCAGTGACACTTGATTGACAAGAACCGCGAACAGATCAGAATCGAGCAGAACAGAACCGAAAACCGAAAGTTAGGTGAACCATTTTTTCACAGACAGAGCAACCAGCGATATGAACTAAACGAAATTGAATTCAATTACAAGTACCATGCAGATTATTTCGATTCAATAATAGCTGAGGGGCAAGCCCGCAAGACAAATTATACAATTTGATAATAATAATATTTTCAAGCGATCTAGATCGGGGATAGCACAAACGATACGCCCTGCATCTAAAGGGGTAGCAGAACAACAAATCGCAGTTTGCAGCAGGCGACAAATTATAATAATAATAATACAAATAATAAATAAAAACTTTAACAATTGTTTTGTGTAATTGTAAAGAAATGGAATTTGTTGTGGCGCAAAATGGGTTGGGCCTTGGTGCGGCGATAAAGGTTTCACTGAAGGTATGTATTAAATGATAACTAATATGGAGTTCTTATACCCGGCAAGCATAGAGTTATAGAATAGAATATGAAGTATCTCCGACCCTATAATTATTTAATAACTTTAATTTGACAATCGCTGCACAAACGTTTTTTTTTCCAATATAAATATATGGATTTATAGGGTATATTGTAGCCTGTATAGCTAACATTGTTGTGCCTGCGCTTATCTCTACTCAAATGATCTTTGGTAATAAGTGCCCTAACCCCTCAGATGTTGATAAGCCGAGTACAAAAAACCCAAAACGGGTCATCTTAGTCCAGCTCAACGATAACAAAAGCAAACAGGAAGAACTCCAGCTTTATTTGTTTAGCGTTTCTACCTGGACACTCTCGGAGAGAGATTCCTCTGTTGGAAACACCCTGTATTTCCTGTACTCAAGGCAGCTGTTAATAGCTATAGATTCATTATCTCCCATTTAGTTGTCTTCCGACTGAGCTACTTGTAGGTCGTGCAATGAGATCTCTGTGTTTCGTCTTGCTGCTTGTGTGGTTTTCCACCCAAAGCGATGCAAAAATAAAGGTGTCCTGCAAGGATGAACAAGGCAACGATGTGGACTGGTGAGTATTTTAGTTACGATTTATTTTTTATTACTTTTGGGATAAAAATGTAAGCTAATTTGGATTGCATTGCAAAGTAAATATTGCCAAAGCTGAACACATATGTATTTTTTGTACTCACAATAATACGTTTGGCAAATATGAATTACTGTTGGCTAATGGAAAGATACTGACTGATCAGTTATACTGACTTTTGTGATATAACGACAAGGAATGTATTATATAAACGATTTTGAATGATTTTGATTTGATTTCTACAAAACTCTGAAAGTAATTTCAATTTTTTATAAAAACTAGAATAACTTTATGTCAGTTTCTTTTTACTATAATAAAAAAGATCAGAAACAATTGAAAGGTTTGCATTTCTTCCATTATATCGCGCCTTATATATTTTATATATTTTAAATATTTTATATTTACCACATATTTGTATATATACTATATGTATGCTTCTATATAAAGCCAACAAGCTCATTTTCCTAAGCATAGGTTATCGGAGGTTTTTTATTTCGTATTCGTAAGCTATATTCTTGTTGTCAACATTATACTTAGCTAATTTGTATAATTTTATTACCAATTATCCCAAAAGTCGCTTACCGACATTATTTAATCCACATTTATTTTACTTTCACAGGTGGCACCTGTACAAGTTGCCCAAACACTATCAACAGAATGACTTGGGCAAGGACGTGACTGGGCTCCGGTACATGTATGTGACCAGCCAGAGCTACGAGTCCTGGCAGCTGTCCGGAAAGCGAATCAGCGATCCCGAATCCCTGCCAGCCCAAACCCTTAATCCCATCAACGCAGATCCCACGCACACCCTGCTGGCGGCCTACAACGATCAGCAGCCCAACGGCACTGTCTTCAGCAATGGAGGACACGCCAAGGGAGTGGTGGCCAGCGATGGAGAAACGGCGATTTGGCTCGTCCACTCGGTACCCAAGTATCCCACTGTTCCCGACTACTCGTACCCCACATCCGGAGAGCAGTACGCCCAGAGTATGCTCTGCATCACCCTGAAGGCCGAGGATCTGGAGAAGGTGGGTCAGGTGCTGGTCTACAACGAACCGCACTTCTACTACGAGCGCAATCCCCTGGTCAGTCGGTCCGACGAAGTGTTTCCGAGTCTGGAGAGAGTCCTCCATCGCCAGTGGCGCACGGAGTCGCCGTTCCAGAAGGACGTCGAGCTGCGCAGCCTGGACGGCAAGAAGTTTCGGCTCTTCGGCAAGAGTGGACGAGCCAATGTGGAGCTGTACGCCGATGTGGTGGCCCCCGCTCTTGATGTCAGCCTCTTTGTGGAGGCGTGGCGCGATGGCGCCGGCAATCTGCCAAATAGCTGCGATAAATCCGACAAGGTACTGAACGTGGAGTCCATCTCGAACCTGGAGCTTTCGGTGAACTTCAAGACAACCCACGACCACTCAAAGTGGGCGGTGTCCCGTCCGAGCGGCATTCTGATCTATCACTGGCGCGTCGGCGGCGGGGATTGGATTTGTGTCGGCGACATCAACCGCCAGCATGGCCAGCTGCAGCGCGGCGGCGGAACCGTGTGCCACAAGAGCGCCAGGGTCTCGAACCTGTACCGCCAGCTAGTCGCCAACTACGACAAGTGTGTCGAGGAGTAACAAGCTGAAAAAGAATATTGTCAAGCATTACATAGGCAAAATAAATAAACGATAATTAAATCCCTCTGGTTTGAAACTGGCTTTGATCTTAAACACAGAGTTTCTATACAAATAGTTTATTTCTTATACAATCTGATTTATTTTCGACCATATACTCGTACTATATATTTGTACATATGTGCATTTACAGCCATTTGTACCGCCAAAAAGACAACAAACAACTTAGTATACCAGTATTATGGCTAATATACTGTACAAGAATTATTCATTGTAAAGTTTTGAAAAAATCCATCAAACATTCTTTGAGTTTCAGATCCTTGTATTCAACAGTTTAACAGCAATTTAACAATTGCCCGGTGCTTACATTTCAAGTAACAGGCGAACAGAGTGCAGTAGAGCAACGATGCTCTTAATTTTTTTTTCTCGCTAAAGCATTTAACTGTTATAAAATAGGTCAGCGATAATCATACTGCTGCGTTCTGTGCGGCTGGTTAATGAATCCATGCGATTTTTAAATTTATACAGGGAAAACTACTGATTAGGTTGTTGTTGTTGTCGAAACAATATCAACAATTGCCCACTGCTAACATTTCGAGTAACAGGCGAACAGAGCGCAGTAGAGCAACGATGATTTTAACTATGCGGTGTCGATTGACGAGCGTACTATTGACCAATAAAATCAAGGAGAGAGCAGTTCTCAGAGATCACAACATTGTTATAAAATAGAAAGCAGTTCTCGCAAGAGCACTAAACTGTTATTAAATAGGTCATCCTCCTACTGAGTTCTGAGCGCCTGGTTTATTAAACCACGCATTTCTTAAATTTGTAATGGGAATATTAGTGAGTAGGTTGTTGTTGTTGTCGAAACAATAACAAAAGATGCCCGCTGTTTACTTTTCAAGTAACAGGCGAACAGAGCGCAGGGGAGCAACGATCATTGAGAGAGCCTTTCTCGCGAGAGCACTAAACTGTTAAAAAATAGAGAACCGTTCTCGCAAGAGCACTAAACTGTTATAAAATAGGTTAGTGATCATCCTCCTGCTAAGTTCTGTGCGCCTGGTTTATGAAACCATGCAATTGTTACATTTGTGCAGGAAAAAATAATTATTAGGTTGTTGTTGTTGTCGAAACGAAAACAAAAATTTCCCGCTGCTTACATTTGAAGTAACAGGCGAACAGAGCGCAGTAGAGCAACGATAATCTTAATTATGTGGTGTCGTCATTAGATCTTTGCTCTCCTTTTAGCGAGCGTACGATTGGAGAGAGCAGTTCTCGCGAGAGCACTAAACACTTATCAACTAATTACTCTGAACTAATTATTCTCCTGCTGCATTCTGAACGCCTGGTACATGAAATCATGCATTTGATAAATTTGTACGCGGAAAGCTCCTAGTTGGGATCTTGTTGTTGCCGAAACAATAGAAAGAATTGTCTGCTTCTTACCATTTGTTACTAACCATAAAACATATATAATATAGAGATATAAAATACATAAAAATCATATAAAATATAGAAATAGATCTTTAATTAATAACATTAAACAGATACCTAAAAGTCGTTGCATAAAATGACTAATCTTGTTTTTTTTCAATGCGGTTACTTTTCAAACTAGACTAGACGTTGGAGCTACTTTGTATGAAAACTAGATGGCGCCAGTTTGCCGCTAATGTTTCCATTAATTTGATTTAATAAAATATCGCATGAATAATTATTTCTAATAGTATAATATACATATACTGATGAGTAGAAATGAAAATAAAATTATCATTCACTACTATTATTGATGTCCTTGCTGGAACACATCATTTAAATATCATAAATGTTTCTGCATTTTCATAACGTCAAAAAGGTTATGTTTTTGTTCACTCGTCAAAACCGTGTTGTATACTTACACAAGTAGAAAAGATTACGTTTTTACATACATCGTTACGTTACGTTACGTTTTTTACTTACCACGTTACCACCCGATTACCGGCTGGTCACATTAAATATAATATCGAATTAGTGTTGACATCAATTCTATTCGTCAATTATAGCTGTTTAAACTTTAACCTTCTCTGAAATATCCAATAAATCTACGAGTACCTTGTATTACCACAACAATCGCAACCACACATCTTATATATATTGCGAAGCAAATACAAATTTACCAACAATAGAAAATACATTCGGTAAAATTGACATAATAACAGGCTACTGCCATGTTGCAAAATAGCTACATTTAGCTAGAAAGTAGCCAAGCGGCCAACACTGCCTATAAGCTACTCTATGTTCTTGTAAACACTGTTTGGCTAAAATTACAAAACTACCACAAAATCTATAGTTAGCAGAGCCAGTCTGGAATGTTCTGCTGTTTGCGCACCTGTCTCAACGGCGGACACCTGAGGAAGCCAGCGGCTGCGGCCAGTCGCCTCCGGGTGCCCGATGTTCACCTGGACGCAGCACATATGGGTAAACAGCAGACACTTATGGCAATATTGCACACCGCTATAACCTTACGCTGCTTACATTATAATTTATCCTCTATTCTGAACAACAATAAACACTTCTTGCCCTGCAGGAGCCGATGTGATCCTGCTGTCGCATCAGCTGCGCGTTACGGGCACTGGCGGCGTCCTGGCCACTGCCCCGCTGGTCCAGTCAAAGTCCTACTTCGAGGTGAAGATCCAGCAGGGCGGCAGCTGGTCCGTGGGCCTGGCCACCCGCCAAACGGACCTCAGCCGCAAGTGCGGCGGCGGAGACCGAGAGTCCTGGTGCCTGTGTTCCGACAATGCCACACGCCACAACGACCAGGAGGAGTTCCGACCTGTGGTGCAGGCAGCCTGCACCACCCAACCGTCAAGGACAGCCAATGGCATCTTGAACAATAGTGCCGCAAAGGCGGCGGGACTCATTGCCATCGAAGATCTGCAGCAGGAGGATCTGCTGATGACTACCGGCGTGGCTTCATCCGATGTGGTGATCGGCGATTCATTGATAGCATCGCCGCAGCGCGATTTTCCCGACGAGGGCGATATCGTGGGAGTGGCTTTCGATCATGTGGAGCTGAATTTCTACTTCAACGGAAAGAATCTGGAGGTTCCCTTCAGGAATGTGCGAGGAGCAGCCCTTTTCCCCGTCATTTATGGTGAGTTTTGTATGTGCCTTGGAACGTCAAATACAAAATGAATCCTTTCAGTTGGCAACGGCGCTATTGTGGACATTATTCTGGACAACTTCTCGCATGGCCCACCGCCTGGGTTCGAGCGCATTCTGCTGGAGCAGTCGCTGCTCTAGATAATCCAACCAAAAGCCTTGAAGAAATTAGCAGCTTCAGAACAAAAACAGTGAAGGAGATAATAGATGGACAGTGTGTTTTAGGACTATAGGGCAGGATGCAAGACCTAAAAGTATAATTAACCGAAAAGGCAAAAGCTATTTACTTTATTATCACTTTCACTGCACTTTTCAGTTATTTATTTCATTTATAAGATCATAAAGTGAAGTTATTTATAGAGAAACCATTTCTTATTTGACCTTTGGTCCTTTAAATTTATTTAAAAGCATAAAACGATTTCTAAATACAAAATTATGGTCATATTTACTCCTGTCTAGTCAGCAAAAATCAAAGTAAGCCATAGAAGTCCCAAATAGGAACTGGAACTTATCAAACTTAAATATAAAGATAAATATTTAATAATAGAAAATGCTTACCCTTTTTGACTGTCTTATAGTTGTGAGAGGCACTGCTTTCATCGTTTAGATTTCAAGTGTATAAACTTTGTAACCGCTCTAGTCCTTATACTCCCCAAATCGAAAAGTATTGTTTTATCTTATTAACATTTTGTAAATTATTTACGTAGCTTGAACTCGCGACTGCTTTTGTATTATACACAGACACACGCCTATCTCTCTGTACATAGATACAGATGCATTTTTTTATAGGAACTAGATCGCCCTAATCACGTCAGTGTTGTCTTCTCTCACATTCCAATTTACAACGGCCATGGACCAGTCCACCAACGTATTCGAGCACGGAATTACCTAACTAACTATAAGAGTGTATCTGTATATCTACGAAATTGTATCTAAATGTATCTAACGCTTTGAAAACTGAATAATCCGCGCGCGGACAATAAATCTATGTTATGTGAACGGTTATGCCGGAAACTCGTCCTGGCTTGGGTTGTCAATTGGATTTGTGTGTCGATTTCGGAACAGTTTTTTACAAATATTGACAAAATTAAGATATGACAGATGAGCGGAAGGGGGGAGATCATCCAGGTGCACATCGGGCAGGCCGGTGTGCAGATCGCTAACGCCTGTTGGGAGCTCTATTGCCTGGAGCACGGGATTATGGCCAACGGAAGGCTGGCCCAGAATCCCCTGGACGACTCGTTTCTCACCTTCTTTGAGTTTACCAACAGCCAAGCCTGTGTGCAGCCCCGAATTGTGGTGATAGACACCGAGCCCACAGTTATAGGTTTGACGAAAATATCCTTCAAGGGTTTATCACTTAAATCGCTTCTTCCAGATGAAATCCGAACGGGCGCCTATCGGAATCTCTTCCATCCCGACACTCTGATCACGGGCAAGGACGATAGCGGCAGTAACTTTGCCCGGGGCTATAATCTAATGGCCAGCGAGCTGTTGGATCGCTCCATGAATGCCATTCGTCGAGTGGCCGATCGCTGCCGGAACCTCAGGGGATTTCTAGTCTTTCGGGCTATTGGAGGCGGCACCGGCTCTGGTCTAGGCACTCGCATTATGGAGAAACTCGTCGATGACTTTGGCAAAAAGATGACTGTTGTTGAGTTTCTGGTGTATCCATCTCCCTCGTGAGTCAGTTTTCCTTCATTAGCCACACACAAGCCACTATGAAACCTATTTTCTATAGGATCTCACCGGTGATTGTGGAGCCGTACAATGCCCTTTTGGCGGCCCACTTCTCCATGGACTGCGCCGATGTCTCCTTCATCGTGGACAATGAGGCGCTGTATGACATTTGTGCGAATACCCTTAATGTGCCCGCTCCCACCTACACGAATCTGAACCGAATCATTGGCCAGGTGGTGTCCAGCTTTACGGCCTCCCAGCGCTTCGGTCAGGGGTCGAACGTCAGTTTCCAGGAACTGCAGACGAACCTGGTACCGTATCCGCGGATCCACTATCCGCTGCTCAACTACGCTCCCCTGGTGCCCATCGCCCATTCGCAGTTCGTGAACATGTCGACGGCTCAGCTGACGGGCCAGTGCTTCCAGATGAGCAACCAAATGGTCAGGTGCAATCCCTCGCACGGCAAGTACATGGCTAGTGTCCTCCTCTACCGCGGGGACATCGCCCCCAATGAGATTAACTTAGCCCTGGAGAACATCAAGAGGAACAAGTCGTTCAGATTTGTGGATTGGTCGCCCACGGGCTTCAAGATCGGCGTGAGCAGCATGCCGCCGGTATATGTCCCTGGCGGTGATCTGGCGCCCACCAATCGCGCCTGCGTGGCCATTTCGAACAACACGAACATCCGGATCGCCTGGTGCCGGCTGGTCAACAAGTTCGACAAGCTCTATCAGCGGCGCGCCTTCGTCTATCATTACGTGGGCGAAGGGCTCGAGGAGGGTAACTTCACCGAAGCCTCGGAGAATATCTGCCAGCTGGTGCACGACTACCTGGAGGTGGATGCCTCGGCTCCTCTATCGCGTCGTATGTCCGACGGGTCGGTTGAGGAATAGTCAAGATCCTTTGGATGATCGCACCCAATATAATTTCTCCTCTGTTGTCATATTGACCCAATAAAGCCTCCATAAATTCGCTGTGTAAAATTCTAAATGTTACTCACTGGCTTAATGAAGGGGTGCTGGGTAATGGCCCTGCAATTGATGTTTGGATAACTCTATCGAGTTGTGCTAAAGGTAAAAGAAAACCTCGATCTCAAGACTGAATGCCCTTCTTTCTCGAAATACCAACAGTTAATTTGTTGCTTGAAGGAAAATATTACCTTTTGAAAGAATCAGATTGTGCTACAAATATATAATGCTCGAAACGATCTCAATATAATACAGAAGTACTCTGAAACGAACTAAAGACCTTGAGTGTATCATCATATTCGGTCTTTAAGAAGACCGAACCTTACAGCTTATTTACTTACCTTTTCGTTGAGGCTTTCGTCAGCTCGAAACCGTTGGCCAAATTAAGTATTTACGGCTGGGCTAAAACAAACATTGACCCAGCCTGCAATTTGCGTTGCTTGACCCCGGTCCAAAAGGCAAAGGGAGGGGTCGCCGCGATGGACGCTGGGCGTGCCCAACCCTGCCGATATGGGGTATAATTAAAATGATCGCTGCCCGAGGGTTTAGCACGTACCGAGGCAAAAGTCGCGCTTATCGCGATCGCACCCAGGGCAAGGTCTTCCCGATCCGGCATCTTCCGATCATCTTCATACCGGTGCCCGGTGCCCGGTGCTCGGTGCTCGGTGCTTGGTTCCCCTCGCCTCCTCGCTTAACCCATTGGTGGCCCCGCCGAGTGCTCTGTGACGTGACTTACGCACGCTTAATGCGCGATTATCGATGAAGGGATCTTGGCCAGCACGCAGACCGCTCACTTGGCCATCTTATCAGCTCGCTGACTGACTTTTGGTGTGGTCCTTGCGCAGGATGACCGCTGTTATTAAAGGCATTATCATTATGAGATCCCGGTGCCTTTCCGCCAATTCCTTTGTGTGTTAACTGTTGCTAATCTTAAATTGAAGACGGAGGGATCATTGCTTTTGTTTTATAGCGTGAGAACCGCTGCGTGTGTTCTGCTCTTCCTTACTTTTTTTCCAGGGGGTGTTAATGAGCCAAAGGAAATGCCAAAGGACCACCTTGGGCTGAAGCTCAACGGAATTAAGCTGTTCTACCGATCGACATGGGATCGGGATAATAAAGCAATTTTGCGAAGAGTTTGGCCAAAAGGAAAGGTGCGTGCCCTGGCGGGGTTGAATTGACAGGGCAAAATGCTCTTGGCAGGAAGGACGACCCCTGCGCCACAACATTTAAAATATCTAGTTAACTCTGGGGCCGCTCTGACCTCCTTTATTTATGCACTAATCCGTGGGAAATGCTCGCTGAGACACCTGGGGCCGATTTATGCCACAAACGAAACGAAAAAAAAGAACTACAACAGTCGCAGACCCACACCCGCAACACAAAAGAGACAAAAATGTGGAAATATTTAAAACGAGACTCAAATGCTCTCTATGTTACTATTTTTAGATACTTCCTTCCTTTTGGAGTATGGAAACTATGGATATAAAATGATAATAGAAGGAAGAATACAGGAATTGTACCATATACTTCGGAGATACTGCTGCTATTGCAAGTGACTTATCAAGTCTCTTCTGTGCTCCCTTCAAGGTATCTTAATAGCTCTTCAGGCTCGCCAACGGAATATTGTTGAACCTTGTGCTTTATACAGATTCTTTAAAAATATTTAACAAATATTCTATGATCTTCACATTAGCCCACAAAACCCATCTACCCCAACATAATAGAGTGTTCCAGAGAGGAAAAAATATTAAACAACCGTCGAGTGAATTAATAAAGCGCCTCGCGAGGCGGCCACGCATTAAACGACACACCGCAGAAAACATTGCAGCGGCGAATCCAGGCAGGCCGGGAGGCAGGAAGAGCTCCAGCTCTATTCCGAGGACCTGGGCCACATGTGTGCAAGTTGCACTACGAATGCGAATAGATGCCACATGACTGACCACTCCAATGCACTGCACTCCACTTTTGTTGTTGCCCGTTCTTTTTAGCCGAGGGCAAACATTTTGGAATTGCAATTTTCGACTTCATTTCCAGGCTTTGAACGCCTCGGTTTCCTTGGGTTTTATTTTATGTTTTTTTTTTGTGTTTCCATAGGGAGAGGTGAGGCAAGAAGACTTTGAGTTCGAGGCACAAGGCAACACCTACCGAGGCAACAAACCACCAAATGGGCAAACCAACACAGCCCGCAGAGTCAGCGGTGGGCGGTTAAAACTGAGGCAGGGAGCGAAAGGGAGGAAGACAGACACTGAGAAAAAAAACAAAGCAGTAGGGAATATATTAATCGAGGGGAAACATCATAAGGAATTCGGTAACATATTTTTCCTTATTTAATGATTTAATGAGTATTTGAAGTACATTTGATGAACACAATGCTAAACGCATTTATTATTTAATTTTTGTTAGTATGTATATTAGATTTAGTTATCATTTTGCTGCATTTTAAAGAAAAACATACTTTATTAATCTAATTATACGAAAAGAAGACATAAGGAGTAAATACTTTTAACGAGTAATAAATGTGGCCTCAAGTTTCTGTTTAAAAATTCTGGGCAAAAGTTTTTATCACGATACGAAAACAAAGTATCTTAGCGACCCATAGAATTTATTTAAAAAAAATGTATAGCCTTCCACAGACATTAATCTCAGAAATTCACGTGAAATCAAACTTATATAGGGCTATTTGTATTCACATAAATTCTTTAATTTTCATATTGAATTCTTTAATATTAAAGTTACAAGACATTACTATTTTCCCTAAGTGTGTACTATGAAGCAAGTGTTTCGATTTATGTTTTTGCGCCTCGGCTGCCACAGCTTGCTACATGCCACATGCTCGCTCGCTGGCTGACTCGGCTGCGGCGATTTCATTCAAAATGTTTAACCAGCACCAACCAGCGCAGCCGCAAGACCACTTGTTGCTCTTTTATTCATTCAATTTGTCAGTTTTGCACTAGCACAAAACGAAACCCAGTCCACTCCGGGCCGAGATCTCGTCCCCCGTCTGCCCCCGGACGGAGTCAAAAGGTTATCGCCACACTTGCTGCATTTATACGGCCTGATCATGTGGCATGATCATCACGACGATGATAATGACGGCGATCGCGGCGTTGTGGGCATTCAAGCCGCTGCTCTCCTCTGCCGCATGTTTACATGGCAAAATTATTAGTGGTAATATTTGTGAAATATTTGTTTTCTAATCTGTAAACACCAATCATATTAGCAATTTGAATATGACAGCGCCGGCTCCAAACAGTAACAGGCCTTGTTGTTGCTGTTATGCGTACCCTAAGTCTGGGGTATATCGGGTTTTGGGTAGAACTTCAAGCTTTCAGTACTTTATTACTTAGTTAACTGAGGCACACTTAGGGATGGAGACCTTTGAAGAAACAAAGCTAAGCAGCTTAAAAATATAGATACATATCTTTTTAATTTATTTCTATAGTGTCTATTATTATACTGAGTATACATTTGACTTTTACGATTTCTTAACTTGGCAAGGAGTGTAAGTTAATTATTATTTTTTAACTGCTTCCTTAGTAGGTTATATTCATATGAAGGAGACATTGAAACTCACATAAACTTGGATTTTTAAATAGGGAAAACGTACCTACTAAACCCCTACAGAAATATATTTTTAGATACCTATTTTGTAATCCCTTTAAGTTATATTCATCTGAACATTTAGTACTCCCTACGATAAGGCTGCAAGAGCACTGAGATACTCGGTAACCAAAGATCCAGCCTCGATTTATAGGCAATTGTTGTTGTGGTCAACGGTCAGTGGCTTGTGGCAAGTATTTTTTGGTTATTACATTGGCCTGGCCGGTTGCCTTCGATGGGTGGGTGGAGGTGGGTGGGGCGTGAGTTATTATCTATTCAATTGTTGCACTTTGCTGCTTCCTATTGCCTTAAGTCATGGCAATGGATCCCACCCCGGCACCGATCCTCCCGATCCCGCAGCGAGCTGCGAGGGGCGACTGGCATGAAGTTTATGATAAATGCCAAGATCCCCGCGACTTCATATGCGAATTCGACGCGGCTCGTTAGCCGTCTCGCTCGAGCATCGTTTACAACACTTTAAGAGGATTTTACTGCCTCGACTCCATTGGCAGCCATTAGCAAGGCAATTGACATACTCCTTGACGGACAGTCGGAGGAGAGCACTAAGTGCACGGAATTTATCATGGACGATGGATCGGCTGTGGCGGCGGCGGAGGAGGCGTTTGCCAAAAATGGCACAAATAACGACATAATTTGGCCACAGATCTGGCCAACATCGGTGATCAGCAGCATGCCACATGGCAGGCAACTTGCAACTCGATGCAACGACAATCGACATATGCAAATTGACTGTGAAACGCAGACGACGCACGCGGGATAAGAGCCAAAAATGGTGTGCAAATCGTTAGGCCACTTTGTAAATGCACTCAGAGAAAAGTGTCAGTTAAAGGCATACAAATTTATACAACTGTTTGCTAGTTAATTGTAAATGTATCTGGAATATTTATAATACATTTAATTATAAAGAAAAGTGACACATAATCAAGGAAACAATACTCATATTCTAAAGTTATCTTACATTTTTCTCCAGTGTTTTTCCAGCACAGATCGCACATAAATAATTCAATTAGTTAGAGTAGAAATTAGCGGGCAACAACATGGCATTTTGTGAAAAGATTTGCCAATCTGACAGTCTTTGATCTCTCGGGGGCCATTCGAGCCGCTGGCAGATGACATCATCCGCCATCGTCTAAACGGCCAGATCAAATAGATTTTTTTTTCGTCGGCCACACGGCTAAATGCTTTATTGGCTATCAGTTAGCATACGAGAAGTATAGGCCAGGCTTGAACTTGAAATTCCATATTAAGTGCATTTTGGAATAGAATCGAATGGTGAAACTGAGTCGGGTCGCTACTCTGGCTCTGGCATGGTAATTACTTTGGCTAAAACGTCTCAGCCTCTCGACCGGGCGCACTGCAATTTGAGCAACAAAAAAGTCAAATTCTGCACCAAACGCAATTAATCAAGCGCCTTGGGTCGTGCCTGGCCAAATGTTTTCCACTCCTAATGATGCCTTGGTCATATACTCAAGCTCAAGCTCACTCCACAAATTGCGCAAATATGGCCTGGGTCGGAGTTCAAGCCGACTGCAAACTGTGCTTAATGTCTCACTTATGGCCAAGACCAAGCCTCGCCATTCCCAGTTGCGTGAGAATGTTTTTCCTTTTATTTTGTAGTTTGGCCAAAATCGCGGAGCGTTTGTCAAGCTCTAATTTGCTGCGGCTCTCGGTCACGTGTCTCGGAGCCAATATCTTGATGGATCGGCCAGCTGGATATCTTGATTGGGGACTCGGGCATTATATGGCCTGATAATTTGGCTTAAATGCGTGGCCAACTTCGATCAACGACCGCTGGTAATCGCTGAGTAAATTTAAGCAAAATTTCTTGTAACTAAAGACACACAGATACCAACTACATATAATTTTGCCATGCTATTTGCAACACAGTAAAGGGTCATAAACACATAAAGTATATATGTATATACTTAATTAGCATCACCAGCCGAGTCGATATAGCCATGTCCGTCTGTCTGTCCGCCTGCCTGTCCGTCTGTTCTTTGGTTTCTGTACAAAATAGTATTTCAGTATTTTAATCATATTGTTATATTTTTAGAATCTCAAAGATTTATTGGAAATTACAGTTTGGTCTCTTTTGAGACGTTTTC
Organism: Drosophila kanapiae; assembly: GCA_008042475.1. NCBI lineage: Eukaryota > Metazoa > Arthropoda > Insecta > Diptera > Drosophilidae > Drosophila > Drosophila kanapiae. Next base: position 1,162,397 of record VNJM01003026.1, read on the forward strand.
CATGTTTCAAGCTCATACATTTTAATAAAAAAAAAACGTTGATCTTACCAACGCCCTGCTCCTGCCCAACATACCCCTTGTAATCCGCAAATACCTAGTGTAATAACTGTCTTTGGTAGTCGTTCCTAATCCTAATCAATTTTGAACGCCTCACGAGGCGTCATAAATACGCTCTGGCCGAAGATAAAGACCGAGTGCGGCAGGAAGAGCGAGATGTGGAGACAAGGAGGCTGTAATTTTTGCATTTTTAAAAAAACATTGCCAAAGTGTTACAATTTCCATTAGTTACAGTTATTTGGCCGAAACCGAAATAGCCAGTGGTGAGGCAACCGGGCTCGGCCGCGCACAATTATCAACTTTTTGCGTTGATTACGATGATGGATTATAACACTTTGGCCAGTGGTCGGACCAGTGGCTGCTAGAAAAACTGGACCGGCTGCCGCCAGCAAATGGAATGGGCAGCAGCACTTGGGGGCAGGGCAACAACCGATTGCCATTTCGCATAAGACACACACTCATTTGTAGGTATATGGTGTCCTGCGCTCGGGGGTACAGAAATTAATTTAACAGCTTGACAGGATTACGCGAGCACACACAGGGTCAGGGAGGCAGAAAAAGCCGCTGACAGGCAGCACGAAAACTGATTGGTCACAAGTCACAAGTCACAGAATATCGGGATCGGGATCGGGACAGACGTTCTTGGCCCTTGGGGCATGGCGAATGCGGCCAGCAGTCGGGCACTGTGGCCAATTAGCGGATCATTTAACACGTGCTCCTGCTCCGGCTCTGGCCAAGATCGGTGGACTGACCCGATCCAACACAGGCGCAGGTGCAGCCGCTCCATCTCGCTGTCTCCGTGTGTGCTAATTGAGCCGGGATCTATGACAAACATAAATGTGTTCGGGGAGGGCCCAAAACTTGCAGCTAAAAGAGTGGTTAGAAGGGGAAGCCGAAGTTGGGAATGCTCTTGGAGATCAGTAAATACTATTCGAATTTTCTTTACTGTAATACTAGTAAGAACAGAATTCTTTAATGTAGTGCCGGGCGTTTGACAGACTCAGGAGTCAGCTAGTTGCTCTGCCTGGGCTCTGCTCACTCCGATAGTGTAAGCGGTTGAATGCCGTCGGCAAAGACGCACTTACTCATACAATTGAAAGTCTAACGAGCACACTTGAATTATAATCATAACCATACATTATTAATATATATATTTAAACCAATAAAAACATAAAAAGTGCCTTAAAATATTTATATAATAATTGACACAGAAATACTAAATAATAATATCTCCTGTCGTCTATCTCCTAACACACATAACAAGCACGTGCTTGGTTTCCCAAAACCCACGTGCAACAACATAAATAGAACAAATTATAAAAGCTTATGTAGCTGCTTGGTATAATATAAATGTAAATATATTTGTAAATATCTTAGTAATCACTGCTGATATCTAGATTTTTCGTTTTTGTCAAGTTTATATTCGATAATTTATATATATATATAGTTGGGTGATTTAGTACAAATTCTAAACTGATCTGTTCATTATTCTTGATAGACTAGGCTTAAGATTGCTACCCCTTTAAAGGGTATGACAAATCAGAAGTCGGCTTAACGATCATTGACTAGACCATTTGCTATATAAAGTGGCATATGCAAATATGCCGACGATTAGGACTGGACTGCGACTACGATTTCGACTGGGACTGGTTACTGGACTAGACTGACTTCTGACTACCGATTGCCGACTACTGCTGGCCACTGGCATCTCCGACTGCCGCCGGCCGATTAATCAATGATAAATCCGAAATAGATAAATGACCAGGCACATGGCAAATGTTGTGTGGTCCCCCGTGCAGGACTGATCACCTGCTGTTGCTTCTGTTGGCCAAACCCATTGGGCCGCTCTGTTCCTGCTCTATAGCGGGTGCAAGATAAATGCTCCACTGATGATGCTGACAGAGAGCCAGCATTCATGCCTGGAATCCGGGGCCAGCTCGCCTTTGCGTCACAGTCATCATCATCATCATCTGCATTGGCTCTTTATGGGCATTGTCAATGTCCCGGGACGCATTTGCATCGTACGGTTAATTGTGACCGCTATTTGTTGACCAATTGTGGGTGGCACCACCGAATTCGGCCAGTCGAGGCATTCTGCATACGACGAAAAAAAAGGAAGAACTGGTTTAGGTTTTCATTCCTTTATTTGAGGTTTTCTCACTAAGGGTATTACTGATTATTTAAGAGGCCTGTGTGTTCTTTAAAATAAGTTTATAGTTTGTATTTTCATATTTGTAATAAGGAATGCTTTTACACAATGTATTACATTAATTAGTTAACTAACTTAGAATAATAATAAAGAAGGATTTCTATATTTGATTTATTTTGAAAACGTTAGCTGTACTAGTGATTCCTCATTTATTTTTGTGACTTATAGTAAAGTGTAAATGGTGGGATCATATTTAAAATATTTAAAATCAAGTAAGTTAAGGCTGTACATATTTTATTAGACTTGAAACAGATATGAGCTTTTAATTTAATATATTTTATAGCAAAGACTTCACAGAACCGATAATAATGAAACCTTTATTATGTATATGAAAAGGGTATTTCCGTCTTCGTTCTATATATGCCAAGACCTAGCCTCCTCCTCTTTTGGCATTTGCATGGTGCTCTTTGTGACTCTGGCTCTCTGATCTAAGTTCGCACAGGTGGCACTTGGTGTGGAGACACCGCAGGAGGAGGAGGAGGAGGAGCGCTCCAGTGGTCGTGTCCTCTTACGAGCTTTGCCCTCGTTAGCTCAGCACGTTGCTGCTGCAGCTAGCCGGATATCTATATATAGCCAACTGGTGTGATTTTGATTCATGGCGCGATTATATGTGCGCACGCAGTTTATCTTCTTTTCTTTATTTCACTCCTTTTTTTTTAGTGAGCAGCAACACAGTAGTAGCCTGGGCCCAGCGTGAAGGCCTGAAAGCCGAACACACTTTCTGGAGGAGTCCTCGTCGGGTGCCCTGTCCGCTTCCCCTGCCTTGTGGCACTTAACATTTTATTGTTAATAAAATATATTACAAGGCGCAATACAAAAGGCCAACCAGCCAGCCTCTCTCGGCTTTCAGGCCCAAATGCGTTAACGAAATCATCTGGCTCCTCGCGGCTGAAAGGCCCCGCCATTCCGCTCCTGGGAATGTCGCGTGAGTTCGTGTCGTACATTTAACGCGTGACTTCTTTTGAAAATTGTTCATAAATTTTGCGTTTAACAGTAGCAGAAAGGCAACGGCAAAAAAAAATGACCACAAAAGTCCGGCCAATACAAGACCGTTGAAGGCTGCGGCCAAGGAATTGGGTAACTGAAATGATCGCAAATATGAAATTGGGTCCGCAGAAATATCTAGATACTCTGCAAAGAACTGAATAAGCTAAGAAAATAAAGCTAACATGTTTATTTGATATATAAAATAATTTTTTTTACACTAAAATTATAATAAAAAATATATGCAATTTCTTTAGGATATTGTTTGCATTACAGAGAAGGTTTCTTTGTATTTATTCCCCAAGAGATACTGATATTTATATATTTAATGGTACAAATAGTGCGAATAAATATTAGAGAACTATTTAATTAATATTTTCACTTTACGGGCACTATTTTAAAGCTTTATATGAAGTTAAAAGTTACCTGAAATCTCCCAAAAAAAAAAGTCAAAGGGCCGAGGGCAAAGGGAATCCCCATTTCGCCACGGATTGTTTGGCATCCTCAGGATCGTAATTTTGTGGAACTCAACGAAAATGATTTCACAAATCCGACAGATGCAGCGGCCACGGACCATGGCGACAGATGCTATGGGAGAAGATGTGGGGAAAAATGAATTACTGGCCATCCCCTCGCTGCCATTCGCTCATTATAATGCAAATGCAATATATAGACTCATAAATTTATGCGAGCATTCGAGTATTTCTAATTAATAACACACAAAATGTAATCAGCAATGTTAATTAGGCACATCCGCTGCTCGGCTCATTCAGCGTTGTCACCTCCACTCTGCTGCTATCGGCCCGAGTTTCATTCATAAAAATCTGACTGCGACTCTGTCACAGTTTTCGCTCTGGCCGACTGCTGCCCACATGGCGAACTGTTAGCTGGATTTGCATAGCCCCTAAGCCAAGTCAAGTGATCATGGCTGCTGCTGCTGCTGCTGCTGGCTGTAGTAAAAAGGCACAAAATCGTTAAAGATTTCGTTTGCTTGTTTTCGATCATTCAAAATGTGGCCGAGAGAATTGCCAAACCGGTTCACCGGTTATGAAACTCTCTGTTTCTGCTTCATTTTATCGGTTTGGGTTTTTTTTTTTTGGTGGAGTCTTGGTGTTTTTATGAATGGAAGAGTGTAAAATTTGCATTTGAAACACGTGAAGTACCCCTTCGAGATTACTCATACGCCCCATTGAACTAAGATAGATAAGCAGCGATTCAGTTCCGCCAATATGTAGATGTTTGGGGGAAAAAGCTGATTCCTATTATGAATCAACATTTCACTGACAGGTGCGCCAAACTGATTCATCTCAGCGCCGCGACCACACAAACAACTCGGCTAATTCAAATAAGCAAAATGAATTATTATTAATTTATTATTTCCGGTGCTGCTCAAGCAGATTCTCGGCTACCTATAGGAATGACAGTATATCTAATGCTTTAAACACTTGTCAAATTCTACTCTCTGCTTCTTGTTCCATTCAGTGAATACATAGTACTCACAAAAGGCGCCAATTATGTCGGTGCCGAAATGATACCTCAACTGGCCCGATCACTTTGTCTGCCTTTCCAAACAAAAAGCCCCAAGACGAGGTCAAACTCAAGCTGTGCAATCGACCAACTGACTGACTGACTGACGGCCACGATCTGGACGATCGACGGCAGACAGGCAATTTGTAGACTTTTCAAATAGTTTCAAATGGAGCCCAGTCCGTACGCCAGCAGGCACTCGACCAGACAACCTGTACGCTGTCCGATCGCCACGGCAAACACAACAATAAAGGAGTCCGATTTCAGGGAAACGAAGTATTCTATACTCTTGCCAGGATATTCCTCTAGCTATTCTGTAAAAATCAGAAAGTTATTTCATTTTAATAATATAAACTTTTGGCAATAATAAGACCAAAAGCTAGTAGTCTATGGTAAAATATAATATAGAGGATACCAGATTAAGTTTGGTTTGCAATTTTAGATTGTAAGTGTTATAATGATATATAATTTAAATATAATATAAAGCTTACCAGATTAATTTAGGTTTGTAACTAATGCATGCCTTAGAATCAGGGTTATAAAGATTTAAAATGTAATTCTTCACTTAGATATTATTAATTGCCATTTAATATTTATACTAATTTATCTAAATAAGTTGTAATTCTTTTAAATGTATGTATTGAAACTTAAAAATAAAATTGTTGTTGGTGAATAAAAACTAACAATTATTGCCTTATTACTTTATATTCACTAACAACATTTTTATTCTTGAATGACAAAATTTATATAAGATATAGTATTAGTTATAACTATATATAAACGCTAATAAAACATCATCGATTAATAAAAACAAACTAATAAAAAATAGACACATTTTAAACAAACACAAGAACAGGGTCTAGAGGTTTAAAAACTACAAAATTCATGAAGCATCTCTGGAAAGAAACAGCCAGAGATGCTTCATGAATTTTGTGGTTTTCAAACCTCTAGACCCTGTTCTTGGGTTGTCCCCCGTGAAAGGGTATATTAAAATAGCGCATGCAAATTAATAGCCAACTTTGGCCAAAAATTAATTGATCACTCGAGACAGGCAACAGCGGCAGCATTGCAGAGATTGCGGACCAGACTTATAGACCCGCCGATCGATCGATGGCCGGCTGATCGCCGCGAATTATGCCGCGGCCGGTGTGTAAGTGCCCGCATATTGGAGCTGATCACAGACTTCCTGAGGTAGCCGTGGCTCGATTAGGCCGGTGAAATGTTTTTTTCATGGCTCCATGAACAAATTTCAATTAACATATTCACGCAATAATTGCAGGGGTCCCTCGTCCCACGTCGCTTGCGGTCAGGCGGCCCACGCTTCAGTCTCCACCAGACACGTGTCAAACTTCCGATCATTAGGTGGATGCAGCCGCTCATCGAACCACGCCCACTCGGCCAGTCCGACGGAGGGGCCCTAATTAATAAACAGACAAAACAATTTTAGGACCCATCAAAGAAAATCACTCGAATTGATAAATTATCGAAAATGCAGTTTAGCGTGTGCCTTAGACAAAAAGATATTGAGATTAATCATTGGACCAGCCGGCGGCTCGTCATCATCCGATCCGATGCGTTGGCGATCTTCCACGGTAATGCCGCATAATTAATGATTGCCACGCATGGAAAGCGATGGAAATGTCGTCGTATAATCCAGTAGGTCACTGGGAAATAGATGTTAGACAAACAAAAACGTAGCTCATGACGGACTAGGCGATGGAAAATATTTGACAATTTGATACGGCTGTGTTAACTTGAAGAACTTATTGGACCTTCTCTAAATAATATCAGAATTAAGGCGTTTGAACAGCAAAGACAAATATTAAATAGATACGAAAACAGGCTATTATTTATTCGTAAGCCCGCTTTTTTTTTCGAAATAATTTAAAGTTGAGATATTAAAATATATAAATACTTAAATATATGCAAATATATTTTGTATGAAAGATATTATTGTTCCCACAAATTTCTCTGTCGGGCCCCTGCTAGCACATGCACACTATAAAAGTTTTGGAGCTATTTTTGTAGTCATAGCTATTTGTCGTTCCATATTACCGAAGATCTTAGTTATTTTGTTATTCTCATCTTTAACCACTTCATACACACATATATGACGTCGGCAATTGTTAAAAATAATTTTTTACATGTAGTTTTAGCCTCATAAACTAAAAAGTAAAACAGTAATTCAATGCGTAATGTGCGGAATATGACTTTGTTTGAACTTACTCATAGGTATTCAGAATAAGGTAGGTTAATTATTGATTACTTGACCGGTATGATTCAGTAACTAATGTTATTAATCATTGAGTTAACTGTTAGTTTTAGCTAATTGTTAGCTTTATATAAATCAATAAGTTATTAATTATTACAAGCCTGGGAAGACATTTGGTAAATAGATAAGCAAATAAATCTTTCTATTCAAGGAGTTATAATGATTTCCTGAAAAGCGGAATAATATCTAAGATTCAAATTTGAGTTACTTGTAATTTCCTTAAAAATAAAATAAAAACGTAGATACTAAAATTGAAGACGCAAATTTGTAAAAAAACGGGCATTTTCATTGTGGAAGGCCGATATTACAACTTACATTACATTATTATTATATATATTACAATTATATATATATCAAAGGTAGAGCCTCACCACTTTGAGCCACCTTATAATGTAAATAGTATGTACTTGATTGCAGTCACAAAATCAACAAACAATTAATAAACATTCGACTGGATATTAGATATTTATAAACACGATTTGTATCTGTAACACAAGTCAAGTCCAATTGAACGATTCATAAAGACCAATGCTAATATTAATTCATACTTCTGTTGACTTCCACACCCACATTAAGTCATGGCAATTACCGTTGATCTCTGGCTTAGACCGGCTAATAATCAAGACACAATTTTTAATTTAAATTTGCCCCAGTGCCCATATCCCACAAACTATCGCCAACAATGTTGCAAGATCGTTTGGATCGCTCGGATAGCTGGGACCACGGCCCACAGATCTAAGTCGGCCAACTTTTGGCCCCTGGCGGACTACTCATTGCAAATACCCCTGGACGGGGATGCGGACGCGGACGGGGACGGGAACGGCGGACACTCCACAAATCTCCCGCAATTACAATACTTTATAAACTTATTTTTCTTCTGCCATTTCGGGTCTTGTATTATCGTCTAATTGCATCGCCGACGCTCATGGCATTTAGCGCGTCAACAAACGAGCCGCCAACGCCGCGACCCCAACCCCAGTCCCAGCCCCTTAATCCTCTCACACCTCTTGGCAGCGGTTCAAAGCTGAAAAACAAAAAAAAATATACATATATCTAGAGGAGAAAAAAAAAAACAACAGAGTGGACCGCAGGCCTTTCCATTCATCATTTTTCGTTTAGTGACGCGCGTGCCTCGTGCGCCTCAAATCGAGTGTTATTTTTTTTTCACAGATTTTCAAATTGAGACGTCATGATCCCGCCGCTTTTCCCGTCCCCCCCTCGATTATGGTTATAGCTATGATTTTTGGTATATGTACGTACAACATTTATTGTTTCATAAGGCACTGCGGGCATGCAACTAACGCTAAGATAGATAGAACATTGTTGTGTTTACGGGCTACGTGTATAATTTAGCGAGTATAAAACTGCGAATACTACGAAGATCAGTACAATAAGAAATACAACAGAAATACAACCGAGTCTTAGTCGAGGCTTATGTTAACTCTTAGGTGTAGACTATAAGATACTTTAATTAGAGCATAACGTAAGGATACATTCGATCTGCTGCTAGTTTTTGGTTTTACGCCTTTGGTGCAATTTTGGTGCGACTTTTAAGAGATGTACAGACTTATTCGATATCTATATATACACAGAAAACTCTAGCTTAAATTCGGTATTACTTAGTTTCTAATTTCTTTTCATTTTCGTTATCATATAATTGACGTGCCAGTAAAGGTTTAACCCTATTTCAATAATATCTGGGCATTAAATAACAAACTTGATAGAAAATATTTTGGAGTGTCCTTTGATTGTGAATAAAACTTACAAAAGCGCTCGATTATCGTTCGTTTTTTAACTTTGTAGCTTTTTTCAACCCTTTAGATATGATATTTGGGCTGTTGGAAGCTTTTTAAAGCCAAGGGCTTAGCTCCAGTTGAATCTTTCATTTCAGAACTTGATTACATAGGGTTGGAAGAGTGTTAAAAGTAGCCAGAACTCATATTAATTAGTATAATCAGTAATTACACCACTTTTGCAGGTTGTCCGTCTCATCCTCCTCCTCGTCGCTGGTCGAGGGCGGCGTGTCCAGATTGGCTATGTCCACATCCAGATAATCCTCCTTCGCCTGCAGCAGCTTGTCCATATATTCCACGATCTCCGTGAATGGTGGCCGGTCGTCGGCATTGAAGTGCCAGCACTGTCGCATCAGAATGTAGATGTTCATGGAGCACTTGGCCGGCTTTTCCATCCGCTGGCCCGACATCAAGTAGCTGTAGAGCTCCTCCGCCGACAAAATCGTGGGATATGGCTGCTGTCCATAGGTCATGATCTCCCATAGGAGAATGCCATACGACCAGACGTCGCTCTTCGAGTCGTAGAACTTCTCCTGCAGCGATTCCGGGGCCATCCATTTGATGGGCAGCCTTCCGTTCGTGTTCTTCCTGTAGTAATCCGTGCTCTGGATATCTCTGGCCAGGCCGAAGTCGGCTATCTTCAGCACGTAATCGTCGCTGACGAGGACGTTCCTTGCGGCCAAATCCCTATGGATGCAGCGCCGCGAGGCCAGATAATCCATTCCCCGGGCGATTTGGTGGGCGAACTTGATCAGATCCTTCTCGGTGATCATGTGAGCTGGCGGCGAAGGCGGCGGCTGAGAGCTGTCCCTGTCCTGGTCCCTGCCATAGGGTCGATTGGAGTATAGGAAGTCCTTGAGGTTGCCATGGGGAGCGTACTCCACGATCACGTACAGGGGACCGCTCTGACTGCAGCAGCCCAGCAGGTTGATGATGTTGATGTGGCGTCCGATGATCTTCATCACCTCCATTTCCCGCACCAGGCTGGCTATGTCGTCGTCCGTGTGACCTTCCTTGACCATCTTCACAGCCACAATGGCATTGTTCACCTCAGCCATGACCACTCGGCCGAAGGCACCTTCCCCCAGGGTGGCGCCCAGGAGGAGTTGGTTCCGCGGCAGTTCCCAATTGGAATCCAGCGGGAACTCGTACTCGTTGAACGGAGCCGGCTCGTTGCCACTCTGCAGGACGGTGGTGCGTTGCTTCTGGATCCGCACCACGGGCATGATCATGGTATCCATGGAGCCGCTGGAGTCGCCTCCGCCCTCGGGCTTAAAAATGATCACCTTCTTGGTCCACTGGTGGACAGTCTCTATCCGTTGTTTCAGTAGCTTCTCGTGCTTCATCTTGCGCACCGCATAGAAGACGAACAAGGTGCACATGATGATGAAGAGTAGTCCGCCGCAAATGAAGAAATACATCAGGTTGGTGCGCTCCATTCCGCTGGCCACTCCGGCCTCCAGAAGGTGCAGGCTTCGGACCACGCGTAGGTAGGCCGTACTATTGGACTGCCCCAGGCTGTTGCTCTCGATGCAGGTGTACCAGCCCTCCTGCTCCCGCGTCACATTCACAAACTCCAGTCGATCCAGGTCGTGGCCCATGACGGTGCGATTGTTGGAGCAGTTGGTCATGCCCTGGCAGGGCACAAAGATCCAGGCCTTCTTGCTGGTCAGGTCCGAGAGGAACTTGCAGTACATGTGGCCGCTGCCGTTGATCACCAGAGTGAGATTCGCAGGGGCGTTGATCAGAATGGGTCGGTGGTTCACGCGATCGCTCACGATCACTTGGGTGTCGTGGCGGATGCAGCCCAGGGAATTGCACGCCTTGCAGGTGTAGTTGCCTGAGTCATCCGGTACCAGATCCTCCATCGTCTGGGTCCAGCGATTCCTCTTGATGTGGCCATAGCTGCGGCTCCACTCGCTGGTCCCGTTGCGGTACCAGGTGATGTTCGGCTCCGGGTTTCCCAGGGCGTGACAGGTCAGGGTGAGCAGGGAGCCCGAGGGTCGGGTCTGCAAGGAGCTCATCTTCTTAGAATACCGCCAATAGGGTTTGGTGTTGTCGCTCTCCGGCACGTCGGGCTTATTGTCATCATCATCCGCAGCTCCATCAACCACGTCCGTCGCAGGGCTACTGCTGTTACTTGTTACCGCCGGAGCTTTAATAGTTTTCCCGGCCAAATTATCGTAATCCTTGGACACCTCCTGGCTGTTGGCGATTTGACGACGTCCTGCCACTGACACGGGCGACTGCCACAGCAGCAGCAGCGTCATCATCACCAACACCAGCGATCCGTTCGACATTGTGAGTGGTCTGCGACTGAGACTGCTTCGCCAGCTCCAGGCAGCAGCCATTTTGAGGATATTTATTTTTGTAACTCTTGAAAGAGGGGCAGCAGGCAGCAGGCACCCTAAAAGTGCCACTTCTCAGTGCTCCAGTGCAACTGCAACTGCAACTGCAACTGCGGCAACTCCCTTGCCGGAGTTTTGTCGCATGTGCTGCTGTCGGTTTTTTATTCACCGGAAATCCACTTTAGAGTGCTCCGCTCTATGTGCGCTCTCCCTCTCGCAGCGGATGAAGATCGGCGATCTTCTAGTTTCTAATTTATGATGGAAACAACAACAGTTGCCTCTTTAGCATTTAACATGTGTGCCTTTGAAGTGATCCACTCCACTCCAATTCACTTTGCCGGCGATTGCAATCGGATGCCGATGATGCTGATGCTGATGATCCTCGGAGATGATCACCTATCTTGTCGGTGCAACGGAAATACTTTCCCCCAAAAACAATGCCACAGCGGCGTCTTTTAATTATCGGGGGGGCGGGTGGCGTGTGATTTACTCAGCGAGTTGATGGATTTATGGCAGCCATCTTGTCACCAAAGGAGCTCCGATCGTGGGCGTAGATGATCGTCGCCCGTTCCATAGATCATTCAACGGATGCGTAGGGTGCAGGTTGGCTTCTCCGGATCGTGTTTGATGTGACTGCAACACCTGGAAGAATGCATACGATTAGATTTATGGTCACATCCGCTGGAAATATTAGTATATATATAAGCAATGTGCGAAAGTAAATGGGGAAAGGGAAGTGTATCTTTGTATCTAAAAGCCACATCCCCTTGTATATACATATGTTCATCGAGCGAATTTCAATTTGTTTACAGGCCGTTCTCGAGCATTTCTGCGAAGAATCTTTTTTGGACTTGACTTGATTAAAGGCCATTTCCATTTGGTGGGCTTAATTAAAATGTCGCGCACATTTCCGGTAACTGGCCCGGCTCTCCCGCTCTGATTTTCGTCCAGCGCGTGCCATAAATTAAAGGCGGTCCAGAGGCATGAGCTCAGAACTGCGGACACTGCTGATGTTCTTCATCTTTCACACGGGTTGCACAAATTTTATCGATTTCAAAAATAGCTTTATGGCCACGGGACACAAACAGCAGGCATTTTGGCCAGCACTTTTTATTTTTTGTATAAGTCCATTAAATGACGACTTGGCGCGTTTACCTTTTCGGCGGAGAGGGAAATCGGTTTTCAACTTGTTGCCAGTTTACTTTACGATGCCATTCTATATATACTGCGCCCTCAAATGCATGTAGTTCCGCTTAATGTTCTATTTTTCGCACAACTCTCACGGTTCTCTAGGGGCGAGTATAGGGATACTGTACTGTATCTCTTCGGAATTTTCACGGAGCCTGGCGAAAAGTGTTCCAAATTGGGCTGCGTAGTCCGATGTACTGACTGTGCCCAATGCCAATTCCAATTCCCAATGATGATCGCGTATGATCTCTCCGTTTCTCTCGCTTTTCTCCTACGCTCTCTCCTGCTCTCTTTCATACTGCCTCTCCCACACGATGTCCTACACAATGCGCCGGCGTCGGAACAGAACGACTCAATTTAGTGGGCCCTCGAGTAGCTTCCACTTTTGCCGTTATATTTCCAATGCCTGCATACCCTGTACATGTAGGGTATACTGGGTTTTGATGGTAGCGAGTTGTTAATAATTGAAAAATGCATTTAGTATACATTATTATCATTATTATCAATTAGAGTTCTTAAAAATTTAATCTTATTAAAAGAAAAAACTAAGAAAATACGTAAAAACGAGCTTGTAAGGGATTTAACGGATATTTAAAATAGAGAAAGGTATATAAGATATACTTTAAATATTTAGAAAATGGTAATAACATTCTTTATAAAATTGACATTAGCATTTTACCAACAAATAATATTTTCCTTAGAGAAGAATATAATGTAAATTATAGATGTAACTATTTTATGTATTAAAAACTTCAAAAAATATTATTTCATTTAATTAAATTCTGCAAATTTTAACAAGAAACTTAACTTTTAATATACATTTTAGGTACTAATGCATAACGATGTGTTTGGTTTTTAAATATTTAACTTGAAATTAATATCAAGGCCAAACCTACTTTTGGTAAACAACATAATGGCCATAAATATGTTTACCCCCTTTTTGGGTATTTATTTAAATGAAATTATTAATTTATGTAAATAAACTTAAGCCAGTGGCAGGTATCCCAACCTTGCCGCTGGTGCACAAAAGTCGGTACTGCTGTTTGCTGGTCGTTGCCTTTGGGCTTCCCGCATCTTTTCGCTTTCAACGGCAGCCTTAATTTTTCACATATGCTCGCCCCGCTTCCACCCTCTTCCCGTATGCGGCTCTCTCTCTCTTTCTTTTCCCGATTATCTCTCTCTCTCTCTGTCTCATCTTTAATTAAAACAGACACAGTTTCTCTCGATGCTCTGGTGATCTTTCCAGTCGCATTCAGCCCACATCTGGTGGCTGTGGCAAAACAAAAAATTTCAGAAATTAAAAGCAACAACAACAACAAAAAAATGTGTTGTCTCTGTTCTTCGGAGTCCGGACTGCCGTCCGCCCGCCGCCCGCCCCTGGCCACGCCCACAGTCACATCCACAGGCACGGAGTCGGAGACAAGGGCAAATATTGTTTCGGTTTGCATTTGGTGCTCTATTGTTGACTGCAACATGTGGGCACATCATCAGCCTCGCCTCTACCTAAGATCGTGCCACATGTGTTGCCCAGACATTGTCGCCGCTTGCCGAGGGGAAAACGAAAGGCGACTCCTGTGTGAGATGGGGTTATTTGAAATGTTCGTTCCGCTTCCAGGAAGGCAAATCGGAAACTGCCAAAAAGTTTTCCCCGCCGGACTGACTGACCTTCACCTCCATCGAAAACACGATCGTGCAGCTTAGTATATTTCCTGTGCAGCCCGCAAAATTGCCGAAAATAAACAAACACGGTGCAAAGTATTCGCAAAGTATACACACAACGTCCATATCCATCCACCCATCCATCTCCTATCGCATCCATTGAACCGGTGGTCAGTCCGCGTCCACTTCCATCGCATCCGTACGGGTTGAACCCAAGTGACGCACTTGGTAAGCCCGTCCGTCACCGCCCTCTCGATGCCAAATGGAGACCGGCACGAGTCTGTAATTTCGCACGGTTAGTCCAGCCAGGCATCAACCCGTCCAACCACCCATCCATCGAGCCATCCATTCATCCATCCATCCATCCAACAATATACCATGTGCTAGTCAGTCAGTACGTGACAGGGAGAAGGTTGTATCTTACATGGGGGCACGGAGGAAATGCAGGAGAAGTAAAAGGTTGCCTTTAGGAAAAGCGAATTGATCGGAAATTGTTGCTTCACAAATTGAAAATCTTCATTTTATCTTAGTCCAAAATTATTTTAAAGTTCAGAGTTGAACTAACATATTTTGGTAGGAAACTAAACTAACTGCTTGTATAACATTTGAAAATGGAAATGTATTTAAAAGTTAAACATTAAAAAACATGTAACATTTTCAAAAGTTGCGTATTCAGGGAAAAAAATAATATATTTAGGTATCTCAAATAATTGTATCATATTACTTATAAGAAGTCTTAATAAAAAAACCAGCAAATGTACATAAATATTACAAAATTCTGAACAAATGCTCCAAAAGCTATGGAAAAATCTCTCTCCTGTAGCTTAAGTTACAACCTTTTGTTTACAATGTACAAAAAAATAAAAATAAACCAAAAAACAATAACAAATCATATTGAAGTTATTTACTTAACAAGTAAGAAAGTTGCAGTCGAGTGTGCTTGCCTATCAGATTTCCGGTATGAAGCTACGTTTCGTTATATCAAAGAGTATGAATATATAGAATATCCCTTTTTCATGATTTGTGAGAGCGAAATTAGGCGTGCAACAGATATCAATATAGCCGCCAAATGTTATAGCCTAGTCTTATAGTCTTTGAGATCTGTTATTTCAGACGGACGGACTGGCAGACGGACATGGCTAAATAGACTCGTCTGGTGATGCTAATCAATAATATATTAAAATATATAGGGTCTGAGATGCTTCCTTCTGCACAAAGCTATTAAACCCTTGTATCCTATGGCTACCGCTTATAAATTAAGCGTATTAGTCATTGTAATAATATTTACAAGGTTTTGTTTATGCCCGGCAATGCATTTAAATTTAAGTTTGTGGATAGGATAATGAATTCCGGTGATCATACCGGTGATCGCCATAATACCAGGAATCGGGCGGGCAATCAGCTAAACAAACCTAACCTTAATTATCATTCATGCCGATCAGGGAGGAGAGAACGCAGATCTTTACTGAATGATTTCCGAACACAACAGCGGAGAGAAGATGGCATCGTAAAGCTTCCCGACCGACCAAACAGATACCAGAGAAATATATAGGCATATCTATAGCCATATATACACACAGGCCTGTTCGGACAAAAAGCAGACAAGTTGAAATGTTTGTTTACGCGGCTAGGAAATATTGCATGTTCCCTCCATCGATGCTCGCCACCATCGATGTTAGTTAATAAACAAAGTCCCATTCCCCCAAGCGCACATGGGGAAAGCCGAAAACTAAATTATGAATTTGAAATATTTTCTCAGCTCTGCCCTGTTGTAAAAAGGCAAGTAAATAAATAAATATAAATTAGAATGGAAACCCCGTTGGAAAAGTGCTTTCAATTTGAGAGCATCAACCATAGCAGAAGCAAAAAACATATAAAAGCGGATTTCTATGGGGCTTTCAGACCCACAACTGGCCATATTCCGTACGCTATTGTGTTGGGGGTAGAGATCAGATAATTGAACGATTGACTATATACACACACACAGCGAGATAAACGACACAAATTGCTTTGGAACCACAACACACAACAGCAAACACACAGCGCATTTTACACTTTTTGGCCTTTGGGTGAAAAGTCAAATTGCTGCTGTGCGCGGTCAATCAGAAAGTAGACCAAACAAATAATTTGCGCAATTACGCAAAAAGCAAAATAAACCAAAGCCATGCTGATGCTGCACATATGTATAGCGAGTATATGTATTTTTAAAGACTTACCTCACATCGGTGTGTTGTTCCAAAACAAAAAGCCAGAAGAAAGCTTCTTGCCAAATAGTGCCCTGCGTATCCAAAGTGTCTCTGTTTCTCGGTGTTTTTAGGTTTCTTCGCTTCTCGGTTAAATGTAAATATTTCACCAAAACACAATTGAGAAAGTTCACAGAATTCGAGAATGTTTCCACTTAAAATTCTTGAAATATTTTAGTACGTATTTATGTGGCACTTAAGCACTAAAACAGAAGCAGAAACTGCTGCACACTTGACGCTGCCACCACACTCGCCTGCCCTCGCTGCGTGCGTGTTTGTACAGTCCGGTATTTCGAATAAATATTAACAATATTATTATTAATAACGAGCGATATTGAACGATATTGACCGATTGGGGGCTGTTCGCTTCCGACTTTCCTCCGATTTCCTAACTGTAGCGGCATGCAGTCCGATCGCAACTGAGGCCCAACCGCAGCCAACCGGGCGAGCGCTGCAAAATAAATCTCTTCAATTAAATGAGGGAACAAATGAACGAATTCATGTTCCCCCATCAGCCTGGAGAACAACACATCTCCGCAATGTATTTTCGCGGCAGCCGCATAAACAAATACAGAAACCGAACAGAAACGCCAGCCACACATTGTATAATCCGTCGATGGAGGGGAAGGGACGGGACGGACGGCATAGGGGCTAGGGGACGCGGACACACATGTATGTATCTGAGCGTCGGCCTTCCCTTGGAAAGTGAAATGTAATTGAGTGCGCAGACCCGACGCGCTCGTTCTAAATTCGTTCAATTGAGTCGAATAAAGTATCTCAACGCCTGGTGGCTCCGCAATATGTTGCATAGTTTTGAGCGCCCCGAAAAAATCCATGCATATCATTATGGGGGTGCAAGAACCAAATGAAACTCCTTAGATAATCATTACAATGAGGAAGAAGTAAGACCAATATAATTTACAATATTAAAGTTATAGAATAATCTTTTTTAACTATTGTATAATGTGAAATATAAAAAGGGGCTTAAATATGATGGACTCTCATTTATTTTCCTATTTTCTAATCATATATTCATAAGCGTAAACATAATCATAATCCGGTTTTTAAATTATGACTAAATACTAGGATCTGTTTATTTCTGGAGATGATTATTTATCCCTGTTATTTATACCCTGTTTCTAACTTGTAAGGAAGCATCTTCGACCTCATGAAGTATATCTATTCCTGAACAACATCTCCAGCCGAGTCGATTTAGACGCCTGCCATTCTGTCCGTAGTATCTGAATTCGAATTTCGGGTTTAATTTTATGAAAATCATTCGTCATTGACTTCAACTTGTATGAGAAGCTATGAAAATCAGAATACGTTTCAGTAAGGTTTCTTTGTTTTATTTTTAATTAAATCGAATCTATTCAATGGCTACGTCAAAACCCGAATACAAACTTGGCGCTCCTAAGATAGTTTAACTTTCTTTTTAATATAATAATAATGATAATGTTCACAACAAATAAATTTTAAAAAATGCTTATCTTAAAAAGGTAAAGATAATAAAGTAGCTCACGAACAATTATTCTATGTAGACCGAAGAAGAATAATTTAGTCACCTCTTTTACAAAACCTACCTTACCTAATATAATTAATAACAAATAACCCCGCCAAGATAAATCGTGTAATATTTCACTTGCCGTCAAATCCAACTACGAATTCGTTACAAGCTATCAACCTTAATAAATAGATATAAATTTGAAATAAGAATTGATACTGCGATACTGTGATACTATGATACTGTGAAGAAACCTTAGGCCTTTCTTCATGCCTCGTTCGAAGTTGAAAGTCGGGAATGGGATTCATTAGGCGGCACAATACCTCGCTAAGTAAGTTAGCAGTTATTAATTATGGGCTACTTATGGTAAATGTGAAATGGCCAAAGGCGGTGTGGCACAACCAGTAGCAGTGGCCAACTGGAGACGGAAGAAAGCCCCCCTAATGACGGACACTCGAGGAGAAAAAGCCATCAAAGCACACATGCTGTGAGCCAAAGACAATGGCATCGTTTAGCGCTTAGCGTTTAGCGTTTGTCCCCATGGAGACCTCAAAGGGGTTGGCCAAACAATGGGCTCTGAGGGGATTTTAGCCGAAAATCGAAAACAATTAACGATTATTGGCTATCAATTGTGGCCGAGGGGCCCGTTTTGTGCCAAATGGCGTTACGCCTGACTGATTAATTGATGCTGCTGTTGCTGCTCGGAATGGGAGGATCCCCTTGAGTGGCTGGCATAGTTCCAACAGTTAACAACCTCGTAAAGCCAAGGATTGGGGAGAGCTGGTCACCGGCCACCGGTGTATGGTAATAATACTTAAATTTTATGCACTTCTGGGCAATCCTCCTTGCTTCCAGCTAACAGCTCCCAGCTCCCAGCTCCTAGCTCGCAACTCTTCGGGCTGCCGATTCTCAGCTTCCGTATGGCTTTTCAATTTGGCCAGAACGAAACGCAAGTTGTTAGCGTTTTGAACATAGAAATAAATATTGGAAAATTGGCGCAAAGTCTGGACTCAGCTATCGAAGCCTCTGGGTATGGGAAATGGGAAATCGGGAACGGAGACCGGCTTTTGGAGACACGATCTTGCGGACGGAGCTGGGCGACACGATCCGCAACGATCTCGCAGAGATCTCGTGCAGAGCAGCCAAACAGCATAAAGTTAATTGCTAATATGATTAATTGCACATTAACATGAATTTTTATAGCCAATTATATACGAAATATGCCAATGGGAAAATGTTTTCGGCCAGCAAACTGAATTCCCAAAAAATACACAAGAAAGAGGAGACTGAATTTTGCATGTAATAAAGGGAATAAATGATGGCTTGAATATTTATATTTGTAGTTAATAATTCGATCGGAAATCTGCTAAGGTTTAAATTTGCAGATTTAAATAAATATTACAGAAAAACGAGTATAAAATATTATATTATATCAATATATACTACGCGGGCATTAATTGGCAATTCGAGTAAGTAAATGCTTATGTTTAATACTATTAAACATTTATTTTATCTTACTTTAGGTTTATTTTAAAGAAGATACATATAACCTTAGGAAAAATATAGAACAACAGATGTAGATTTGAACAAACATTGTTTTTAATTATACAGCCAGACAGAGTGTAAAGTAGTTTTCCCTTTTATTAGAATTAATTTAGATTCCCAGGTATATATAGCCTGCTTCCAACACACATTTGAATCAATACCATTTTGGCTATTGATCCGAAGCCCGCTTCCAAAGCAGACCAATTCATTGGATGATGTCGATAATTTATGCATAAACTATGCGTGGCAATTTGGCATCTTCCCAATCTGAGTGGGCCGTCGCCTGGCAAAATTATGCGGGTGTGTTTGCATTGCCACGAGAGCAGAAAATGAAACGAAGAAATAAATAAATAAATGAAAATGCAATAACCCTCGAGACAGACGGAAAACAAAACCCAAATCACATTTCAAATCACTCAAATGCTATTGGAGATTTGAATTTGAATTATTGGCTCCACCTTGCCAGCCACTCCGGGCCGCGCAGCATTTCCGGTCTTAAATCTTTAAGCGCGTGAGCTAATCATAACTTACAATGTGGTCCGGCAATTTGACAGGCGGGTTGCCTGGCTGGCAGGCTGGCTGGCTGGCTCTTGGCCTGGCCCGGTCCAGTTGGATGCCAGAGCCGAGCTGAGCCGATCTGAGGATCATGGATCATGTGGGGCTGGAAATTGTAACGTAACCATCGAAGAGCTCGGGGCTCGGCAAGCTGTGCGAGCTGTCAATGAACTTGTATGCTCTTGATTGATTTATATTGTGCTGGGCAGAGGTATCTCTGTATCTATGGTAAATCAGCTTAAGCAGCGCTATGCCCGACCGTTGATATCTTGCTTTTAACGCGCTGAGCACTGGGTACCCTCGGAACGAAACCGAAACGAAAACACACCGCCAGAAATCTTGATCGCAGTCGGCGAATCTAATGAAAGGTGTATTAATTATATTAGATATCCCCGGCAACACAATCTTCGCTGTTCTTGGCTACTGTTCTTGGCCGGGCTTAAGGCTTAAGATGCTCCTATCTGCCCAACGTTCTGGCCAAGGGCCTTGGCCTCCGTCTCGGTCTAGGCCATAATTTAAAACGTGCTCCCCGAGAGGAGCTGAGCTGAGCTGAAAATGGGATGGGGACGGGGCAGCTAAAACTGGCGCTTAAAAGTGCGTTTAAACAGACCTTTCGGCCGGATTGGGCTTGGCGCTCGGGCGTGGCCTTTTAATATGTTCCCTGTGCTGTTTTTTTTTTCTTTCTTAACCTGGTCGTCCCCATAATCCCTAATAATAATCATGTGCTGTAATTGACGATTTATGCTAAGCCCGATATAATTTACGCCGTTGGAAACATTGAGGCCTCACCTCAAACCGTTGAGCAGGAGGCGGAGAAGGAGTATCGCATAAATCATAACTGCACCTGGGATAGTAAAAGGGGCAGGTGGGCTCTCCACTGGCAATGGAGTCGCAGAGGCGGAGTGGGGTGATCACCTGGAACCCTGGAACTACGATCTGAGTGCCTGCTACTGGCCATGGCCCGATGGCCCGATGGCTCGATGGCTCAACAAATATTTCCCACACACGCCGGCGTCGCTTACAAGGAGCATAAGCATGCCTCCCTACACAAGCATACAAGTATGTCGGGCAGGTTACACACAAAGCCAATGCGTTCGCATAAGTCAGTTAAGGTAATGTCCGGTTAATCAGAATGCGAAGATCGTATACCCTTGGGCATTAATTTAAGGGTTTTTTGAAATTTGTTAAAATTAAAATGATAAAATGACAATTTCTAATATATTTATTTCAGTGGTGCTTTAAGCCCTAAGTTGCAAGTCAGTCAATTTATCTGCCCGGCCTCTGCCAGCACACGCAGCATGTACAAAGTCTCAACAAGGTACCAGTGCAGTCAAATTGTACGATTTTGGTTGAGGCTAGGCTTATTATAGTTACAGTAATAGTTACCTTTGTTAGTCATAGCTATCTTATGTTTTATATTCCAAGAAACAAATTCTTTTTAAAATAAAGCCTACATAGTTTCGAATCCCTACTCCTACAAATTCAATTCGAGCAAGTCAATATAAATATTTGGAATAAAAACTAAAGAAAGGCCTAGTGGAAAACAGGTACTGATTTTAGTTTAAAGATTATTTGCATTATTTATACACACTTAAATTCGATAATCTTAGATCAAGCTTCCCTTTTGTTCAGCTTTTTTAAGTTCTCTAATTTCTGTTAAGTTTCACAGCACAGCCCATATACCCTTTCCCAACCCAAAGTGTACGAAAAAGTGTTGGCACGCAAATTTATTGTTGTCGGTTGTCGGTCGAACCGCCGATTTGCGATCCATTCCGCAAAAGGCTACCGTATTTGATCTTGCCCTGCTGCTGCTGCTGCTGCTCAGCTCCGTTCTGGTTCCCCCGCAATTACCCGATGCTGTCAAAAAACAGTGGGGCAAAGGGGTCCGGCAAAGGCGGGGGAAAATCTTTTGGAGCTGCGTGCCAGTGCCAGTTTGTCTGGCATTTGGGCAGGCCTTCCAAAAACGTCTCTGACATAACTGTACCAGCCGGCAAGAGCGGGCAAGCAGGCAAGCGGGCGAGCGGTCTTGCGTGGTGTGTGGTTACGGATTCTAGAACCGCGACTTGGCAGCCCCAGATTTCGGCTAACGTCGCTGTTTTTGGCATCAAACACATGTCGAAGCACATGAAAGGATCGCTGGCTGGGGACCAGGAATCCGATTCGGTATCTGGATCTGGAAGTGCACAGAAAGAAAAGTAGCCTTAGGTCGGTTACAAGGATATCAAGTACGGTTTGTTTGGAGAGTCTGAGGACTATTATAGTAATAAAATTATTAAACAATATCTCTATAATAATAATATGTTTATACAATTTAAGGTTAAAGAATAATGCTTTCTTAATATTTCACTTTGTACAAGAAAAGCTTCTATCTGCTGCCTTATGATCGAAAAAAGAAAGACGTTTTCGTAGACTCACTTAGAAGTAGGTAAAGTTGATGCAAAGAGTGCGCCAGAAATTCCCAAGTCGTAATTCTATGTCAGTTAGTTACAGTTAGTCGCGGAAATCTTAAAGTCCGATTGGTGTCCAAAGTTAACTGATGAGTAATCGTGGCTAAAAGCGAAACAGCAACAATTTAAACAAACTGCTACAATTGCCTTCTGATCCAATGATCTATGCGTTATCATTCATACAGTCGAGCCCCGATTTATATAGATTAAAGAAAGCCTTAATTTAAATATTTAATGTTAGTATATTATTATTATTTTGGTTCCGTGTGGCTGTGCCGGTGGACCGGGTCTAAGGCTTTGCATGTTTGTCGTTTCAATGCGCATTAATTTTGCATTGCCGGCCGTTGTTGTTGTCGACACGAATGGCTATGAAAGGTTAATAAATCAAATGCATATGCACGAGACAACGTCTGCACCTGAGATCCTGGCATGCGACTGTTTCGGATTTTTTCTCCACTTCTTTTTTTTTTTTTGCGGTTTATGCGTTTATAATTTCCTCAATGCCCCTTTATGGCCGGTCCGGGGGCAATCAAAATCAGCGCCTTTTGTGACCGAGCCGCATTAACACCAAATTAAGTTTTGATTTTATGGCCAGGGAGGCAGATGAAGGAAATTGGGTCATCTTTATAGTTGGTTTATAATTCCGCCCCGAGCGTGGAAGGAGCCACCGGGCCCGCCACTTGGGCGCACTTAATCTACGTTACGTTTTACGACCCAGTTGGCGGACTGCCGGCTTTGTTACGCCGATCACGTACTGGGATTAATCACTAAATTAATTGAAACAATTTTCTAGCACGGCCGACAACAGCGGCAGCGCCACAAATTAATCAGGCGATCTGCGAGAGATGCTGATCGAGCCGATCGCGATCCCAATGATCGTTTCACCTGGTGTTGATCGCCATGTTCGTGGCCAGTACGTGTCTGGCATTTCAATGCCGGCCAAATGAGTTGTCCAACGATCTAACACATGTCGCCCAGATCATCAGTACGGCGATCAGCGAAGTGATCAATAAGGTCCGCCGACCATTGGATCGACGGCAAACGCAATTACCCCCAAAAAGAAAGAAAAATGGGTGAGCTGGAATCGATTGCCATATCTATGGCCAATTGCCAGCTACTAAATGTTCGCCGTAAAGTGATCATTAAAGATCGTTTGGTAGCCTGCGAGGCTGCTGCTAATAACTTTTAATTAAATTAAGACTCCGCCTATTTGCGTTCAGCGCTCTCGTGATCGTGATCATCGGTGCCATCATCATCGGCGGCCGACCAACAAATGCCTTTTCACACCACCGATCAGCGATCAGCGGTTGTTGCGGCTGCAGCGACCCTCACAAAGGCAGCCGTACAGCAGGTGCAGGCACGATCTTAGGTGGTTTTCCTTTTATTTTCCAACTCTCGATGGTGCTTGTTTTGGCATTAACCGTTGGCTTTCCAGTCTAGCCAGGCTGCACTGCAGACTGCAGCTCCACCCACCTTCTGAAAAGCACACAGAAAAAATAACCTTTCGAGATTCATAAAATAGAAAACAATATTCGGTGAAGTCAAGTCTAGGTTAGATAATATCGATTAGACGAACTTAATTAGTAATCATTTGAGCCTTTATATACCTTGATATACTTTTTATAACCCTTGACATCAATCGGGTTATTATTAGTAAATTAATATAGGAAGTATAGGAAATATTTAATCGCAGCTCAGTGTTATATCCTTAATAAAAGTATTCGAAATTTATCTGCAAAATATAGAGAAGCCACTTTGAATAATAAAAATCCCTTTTAAAAGTTCTGTAGAACAAATTATCATTATTTCTTAAAGAATAATCAACTTTAACTGCTGTGTACTCCCAACCCTGCTCTGGCACTCCACCCCAATCCACAATCCAAGGCAGCGGAATGGCAATCACTTAAATCGTTGCGATTATGATCAGCAACAGGCATCGTTCGGCGCTATGTTTTCCTTAAGCTGCACCACTTTGGGTTGCCGTTGTGGTTGTTGCAGTTTTAGTTGTGGTTTCCGACTATTGCCGCTGCTATTACCGCTGTCTGGGCGGCTGCTGTTGTTGTTGCTGTTGTTGCTGGCGCAAACATAATTGATCAATTAAAAATTAATACCAACTTTGTTTAGCTCTAGGTGCTCGAAATAAACTTCCTCATTGAGCATTCAAGTTTGTCGCCCGAAATTAAAATTGAGATATGCCAAGATAACAAGGAACTCGATTAATATCTAGTGGCGGCGCTCTCATTTTTTTTCCTCGTTATTAATCAATAAAAGGTGGAAATGTTTTGTTATTAGTCTTAAGAAGTTAATTTATTATTTATATATATATTTATTTTTAGAGGTAAACCTTTTCTATATCTTCCATAGAAAGAATACTTTCTTTAAGAAGTTACCTTCCTATTTATTAATTTCTAAAGGCCGGCTTATACTATCACTGGCAAAGTGCCTGAGAGCTATATGTTCCGAAAAGATAGCCACCAGATAAACCTATCTTAAAGTGAATCTGAACATAGCAGGATAACATTAAGCAGTTTTCAGTGCTGGTAATCATCGATTATTGCTGTATATCACTAATTATTCTGTAAGGCGCAGTCAGAGAGTTGCTTAAGTTATCGAAACCAGTCAAAACAGCTGTAGTATCATCTTCTTGGCTTAGCTATAGAACATCAACTGTACCTTTTTGAGTTGAAAAGGATTTGACAGGGAGTCTGAGTCCCTGTCAATGATTATCTGATCGCAAAATTTGGACAGTGAAAATAGAAACCTACCCTAAGCATTCCTTAAGTGGAATAAAGTATTCATTTAGATCATAAATTAATATGTTTTCAATAAGCGTAAGACCTCGATGTGTATAGATGTGAATGAACTTTATCCCATAAAGAAATTTCGCAAACTCCGTTATTTCCATCTCAACGTACAGTTATTTGTATAATACAGAAACTAATAAAGAAATGCCATTGATTCTTAAGTGTCTCAATCATTCACCGATTCAAACTGGTCCAAAATGCTTGGAAATTTCTCCCTCCTGGGAGGTCTTTCCAGAGTCCGGACCCCACACGATAGCTGCGACTAAGGTATTGTCATAACACCGGGATGGCCGGCTACTTAAATCAAATGAGTTAATGCCACCAAAATGTCTGTGACGCACAATGTGTAAACAATGGAGCGGAGCGGACCAGAGCTTTCGGCTCTTTGATTTATATAGTTAGTCGGGCGAGACAGAGAACGAACTCCAGCCGGCTCGATATAGGCCTTAATCCTCCCGTCGTCATGCACCGACTTTGTTGTGCTAATCAGCGTTCAAGTTTATGTGACATTTTAAAGTATGCCACACACACCGCTTGGGATGTGATCCGAGCCGGCGGTTGGTGGTTATATGGTGATCCGACGATCCAACGATCCAACGATCCGATGAACCGATGGTGGTGCGGCGCTCTGGAGGTGTCGCCGCGAACGATCGTTACAACCTGGGGCAGGGGCCACGACCACTTTCCTTGTCGCATTGATAATTCAATTTCTTCTAGCGTTTCCCCTGCTGTCTATCTAGACTTCATTTTTGGGGACCACCGGCGATCTGTTATTTTTGTCGTTGGGACAGCAGCCGATCATAACAATCGTCACCGAATGCTGCGGGTTGCGTGTGGCCCTTGTCCAATTTATGATTCAATTTTATTGTTAATTGAAATTCAACTAGTTTAGTGATCGGAGATATCGGTCTCTGGGTGCGGTCACAGCCCCGTTTGTTTTGACCCTTTTGCCTTGTCTTGGCTTTGTTTTGGCGGCTGTAAAACTGTCATCCCAATTGAATTGTTGTTGTTCCTCGCTCTCGCCTCGATTACGGCGCAAAGATCCTGATTTATGATCATCACCGTCATTGGTGCTTTATGACACTGGGTATGATGGGGTGGGCGTTCTCGAAACAGTAGTCTCTAGTCTGGCAATAAATCCGATAATGGGCTTATGACTCCTTCTAAATCACTCCACTTTCACTGCGGCGGCGGCAATTGAAAGTGGCTTCCTCTAGTCACTCTCCGGTAATCAACAAGTTAATGCCGGGCAGATCTGACGCCGTTCGGCCGTTATAGGGCATTATAAGGGCCCTACATCCAGTTTACAGGGGGCGGAGTTCGGAGCTGGGAGATGGGATGTACATGCAACGATTTCCTGATTAACACTTTGAGCATAATTCTACCGCCGGCGACATAGTGCACATAACAAACAGCCAGCCCAGCGAAGTGGATGCGGCTGCCTGCATCCCAAGCAATGCACTCAGCGAATGGGAGCATCCCTGATAGAATAGATACTGCATTCGACGGCGAAGGTATCCATTAACTAGGATTTTTACAGGGATTTTAGATGGTTTTATCGATCGAAATTTAACAGTTTTTCAGTCAAAAACTAAAGAACAGTACACAAATATTGGTGTGTATGTTTCCTTAGACAGAATCAGTTTTAAATATTTTATTACAAAATAATATGAAATAATTCATATCATATTTAAATATTCAATTTAATGTTCTCGTTTCGAGTCCTTATAATGGTAAACTTTCAAGCAAAGGCGGATAACGTTTCAACAAAATGCCAAAATTGGCAAGAAATTAATTAATGAATTCTATAGGTAACTTGCAATATTTATTAATAATATTCAACTTTCCAAGCCCACATGTTCTAAAGATTTTGTTTGTTCTAGAGATTTGTTCTACACATATTTGAATTTATATGCAAACATATGTAGTGAGATAATTTTAAAGTATTTAAATGAAGTAAGTTCCTTTTAAGTCTAGGTCTTAAAAGAATACATCTTTAAAGGAATTTTATATTGTTAATATACTTTTCATATAGTTATTATATTTTATTGTGAAGCTTTCTAGCTTTATTATTTTACTAAATATATTTTATAATAGATGCCTAAATACTGTTAAATATTTCTTAAAAAATATAATTTGTAAATGATTCCTGGCGTACAAATACATAGTTCTAAAATGTTTCTTACGTATCAAAATCCCTTCCTACATTCCTACATTTACATTCCCATTCCTTTCGATCTAATACTCCCCTGAAATATACGAGGTATCTTTGGTCCGGTCTCGTTTCAGTTTCAGATACAGTTCCCGCTTCAGCTCCCGTTCCCGTGCCGAACTCAATTCTGGTGGCGCGTGCGCAAAGCCGCCGGCCGATGCAGAGACAAATTCTAATACTGGATAACAGCGGAGGAATTATTGCAGCAGCCTGGACTGGGGTCTCCGGCTTCGTGCTGATTGTCCGTAAGTAGCTGAGGGCAAAACTTCTTCAAAAACCAAAGAGTGCACATTAAACAAAGTGAATTGCAGTCGCCGTCGCGGCCGTTGCAGAGCAGTTGCAGTTGCATTCACGGTTTGAATTTCCACTTGAAACTAGTTGCTGGTCGCTTACTCGCTGGCTTGGATTTTCCGCATTCCTTGGCTAATTTAATGGCGTGAAAATACATGTTCTACGCTAGGGTTAGTCTCTGATTAGGCTTGATTATGCGCGATCATATTTCGCAGACAGATCCATTGACAAACGGCGCCGGCGCCGCTACTACTTGCTTTCAATGAAAGTGAATTGCTCAAGAGAACTTCAACTGTCTGCAAGGGATCTTGTTTGACATAGAGCTCTTATAAAAAATATATATACATATTTCAAAAAGAGAGATTGAACAAAGTTTTTTAAGTAAAGAAAGAACTTAAAGGTATTTAAAAGAGGTTAGTTTTTTAGAAAACAAAGACAACCTTGTAATTTTCATCTTATGACATTTTTATATGATGTAGTATAAGTTTCTCTTGGATAACCTACTTATATTATAGAAACTAAAAGTTAGGAAAACATTTCCTGTTCAAAAACTGTTTAAAATATTTGAAAAATCAGTGAACAAAAATCAGTTGATCCTTTTAAATGAAACAAATTTGGCTTAATTACAGATTATCCAGTATGATCTATGAAGCAACTTTATAAGAAAAAAGTTATGAAAAAAAAGAGTAGAAATCCCAACCAGAAACCAATTCAAACTGGGTTTCGAATAGGACGCAAACTCAACTCTCGAGTCACGATCAGCCAATGCCTCGATCGTTGCTCTTCACCACAGCCGCTTGAAGACTCACCGCGGTTTCTCTTTCTTTCGGTTTCTCTCTCACAGAGACTTTCCCCTACATTTTCCGGCACTTTTCGAAATTCGAAAATGCAACTCTCTCTCTCTCATAATGTATCTGTATCTGTGTTTCCCCTGCTGAAGCGGCGATCTGTTCCCTCCCAAGCCCTCTAGTCAGTCATCGGCGAGCTGTGACTTTTGACTGGCAGTGGATGGATGTTTGGAGTGGCCAAAGCACCACCAGTAGCCATAAAAGTCAGAAACGGCTCGGAACGGCCGCTTTTGTCTAAGCCATAAACTGGAAAAAGACGGCTAAAGACTGGCCTTTCCTAGCCTTAGCCGGGCGAGCTTAGGAAACAATTTATTTACGAGGCGGGCCGACCCGGCTCGCAGCAGGCGGAGCAAACAACTATTGATTTTGGCCCCAAACGCGGACAACAATTAAACGGAGCTCCCAGCTGTAAAGCACTGTTAATGGCTCACTCTAGCCGGAGTTTTTAGTTTTTAGTTTTTAGCCGTTTTTCTTTTTGGCCCCTGGTAGCATGCAAATGATGTCATTTGGCTCCGAGGCTCTCCCTCGAGATCTCGGACCCAGTTGACAGCTTCGGAGATTGGACGGCATTTGGCAGCTCGGCGAGACATTTATGGTCAGTCAGTCAAGACGGTCGCTGTTATAAAGTTGTAAAATTGCCTCCATCAATCGTTTATGATGGCGTCTTGGGCTTGGACTTGGTCTCTGGTTGGGGTTTTTTTGGGCCTTGGTTAGCTGGAAGCTTTCGCATTTGGTCCGCAGAGTCAGGTTAAGCTGTCCAGCTTAACCTTTAGCTGCACTCTGCGCGTGCCAAAAGGCAACAAACGAGCTTTTTACGAGACGCGGACCTCCTGCCTCCATCTCTCTTCGCGGGCCACACCAACAAACCCAGCATGGATCCCCCGGACCATGTTGAACTGGGTTCACAGATTTATAACAAAGATATCGGCCGGCAAAGCCGACACGCTGCGTCGTCTCCACGGAAACTTTGGGTACTGGAAAAAATATCTGTTTTTAAAACTATAGTATCTATAAAGGTTTTCAGTCAGACAGCTGCAAATGTAAATATGGAAAACCTTAGGTTTTTGATTGCAAAATAGAATCTAAAATATTTAATATCAAGACTAAAGCTGTACAGTTTTCAAGGAGGTTTAACTATTATCTGTTCATCCAGGAAATAAATACGAACATTTTCTTATTGGTTTTATTGCATCCTTATTGTTTTTTCGAAGTTAATTCCCAATTCTTTGCAGTGCAGAGTCTCCGTCTAGGCTTACCTCATGCTATGAGCTATTAGAGTTCAGGGAAACCAAGTCAGGGCCCGAAGAACCCGCTGCAATTCAGGCAATCCATTAGCAACTGCGTTGTTTTCTTTGCTGCTTTTCTTTGAGGTTTCCTTGGTGCGTTTTTCTGGGGCTCGCGCTCTCGCTGTTGCTGATATATTTTTTTTTGCATAGTCGGCATCTAACAAATCGTTCTGTAATTTGATAGCTCAGATGTTTATGACTGTGGCCAGGCAGTTTTTAATGGGGCGGCTTACGGTCCTACAGAGAGACTCGGGCTCTGACTCCGACTCTCGGACTATGTTGCCCAAAAGAAATGTTGATATCAAACGCAGGATGGCGGGGCAGGCAAATCAATGCGGCTAAGACAACAACTCTTTTACGCCCCGGAAAAACTAAAAAAAAAAAGAATCTAAAAACTGGACTCGTACCGATGCGGTTTGGGCCATGGTAATGTTGCTGCCGGTGCGTTGATCGCCTGCCAAATCGCACAAAATATGCTAAAAGGTTTCGCTAGATCAATTTAAAGATTTTTTGTTTAGATAAGCCTTCGTTTATTGGCCAACCAAATGGTTAGAGCCCGGTCCCGCCGACTCGCAGACAGACCCCGCAACATGTTACTTAATCTCAAATGGCGCTGGCTCCGCCGATACGGATACCCTCCCGAAAATCAAAAGAGGGGCAGCAGCCGGATTGGGGGCAACATATGTTTCTGCCTCATATCAGATCCGAGCCAACGGCAATGACAAAGCAAAGCCGGGCCCCGACATGGAGGCTCAGATGGAGCTGGAGCTTTGGCTGGAGTTGGGATCTTGCAGTTCGGCGACTCAGGTGCAGTAGGAGGCACAGACTTCCGGAAGCGATAGTGAATTCACTGAGAAAATAGGATCAATAGTTTTATTTTATATTTGTTTTTTTTTTAACAAAATTATAGATCACTAAAGAAAAATGTTTCACAAATGGTATTTCAAAAAAATAATGCTATTTAAAGTAGTTTAAGTGAAATATTCTTAAACTTTATTTAGTTATTTTCTCTTTTTACGTATTATAATTATAACATCCCTCATATTTATTTTCAACAATCATAGCTTAGGTTCGATAGTTGCATGGTTCGATTTATCTTGATAAATATCGATTTATCGCATCGATAAATTATCGAAGTTAATTAAAAAGTTTCTAGTTAGTGTTTAGTTTATTCTAGAATGTAATATTCCAAGAGTCTATCCTATAATAGTATTAAATCCACCACAATTAAAACAAATATAGTTTGTGATTTAGAATAAACACTTAAAATATTTCAAATAATAATTCGGTAATATTTTTTTTCTCGGCGTGGAGGTGTGTGCCTTTTGCCTTATGACTAGATGAAATTGACATAAAAGGCCAAACCCATTGCAGATTGCATAACCAGTTGACCAGCGGTCGGTCGTCCCGGCGCGCCGCTTCCACATCAGCATCCCATTGCCATGTTGATTAATGAGCGGGTTGTGTTTTAGCCGCAAGACTTTTGCCATGTTGCGACAGGGGCACGTCAGTTTAAGCTGGGAGAGATCTCTCGCTCTCCTCGGGGCGGCGATGATGATGCGGTGTCAGGTCAGCATCAAGGAGCTGTCCGTCGCCTTGTGAAATGCCGGACAGCGGGGCAGGAGTTTAAATGTTTACATTTCTCCGTCGCCATGCCGTGTCACTAAAGGCGGAAAACGAGTAGGAAAAACTGGGTGTGAAAAACGAAGTGTAGAGTGCTCTTAAATATTACTTAATCTTTTCTAAATATTGCACAACAATAAAAACCACTTAGTATATATTAAAAATTGAATTAAATTTCAATAAACCAATGTGCCTAAGAATGAATTTAATGTGCGGTCTCTCCATATATTACGTAATCATGTTTCTGATGATTTTTGACCACCTCCCCCTATATAATAAGCAGTAATTATTTTTAGGAACCAGCTTCCCTATGTTACTTAATCATAAATCTTTTTTTCTTATAAAATATCAAACTATATTTTTATAAGAAATAATTAAGTAATCATTTTTCTAAGTAGAAAGCTGACCCGCTTTCTCCCCCTATGGGATTACTTAATATATAGACAGCCCTATAGATTATTATTCTTTCTGTACCTTAAGTACATTATAAATTAATAATGTTGTTTTAATAATATTTATATACTTTGTCATCTTTTTCGGGAGCTTCACAAACCTAAGATCGCAAATCAAAGTCCCCCAAGCAAGGGTATAAAAAGAGAGTCGCACGGAGAAATAAAATGAAAAAGGAACTTCAACTTAATTAAATGAAAATATATATTTTTCCAAAGCGATCTTGTTGGGGCCGCCAGCACATGTCGCAGCATCCCTGTCCACCGCATCATCGTCCGCCGTCTCTTCGCTCCTGTCGCCTTGCGTGTCAAGTGAACATCATGCGTAGCGCAGCTTTCCCCTTTCGGGGCATATCCCCGCCAGCGGATCCCTCTGCCCCACCGCTCCTGGCAGCCTCCTCCCCCTTTGTAGCTTACATGTTACACCAATTTCAGTCTGGAAATCCTTGTCTGGTCTTAATATGATTTAGTAGCCGCATGCATGGCTTGACAAGTGTCCATTTGAATACTCATTGGCTCAACAAGCAGCAGGTCC
Organism: Drosophila kanapiae; assembly: GCA_008042475.1. Taxonomy (NCBI): domain Eukaryota; kingdom Metazoa; phylum Arthropoda; class Insecta; order Diptera; family Drosophilidae; genus Drosophila; species Drosophila kanapiae. The sequence goes on from VNJM01003026.1 coordinate 1,194,776, forward strand.
GCAGACTGGCACTGCTGGCGCTGGCTCCTGGGATCTGAGATCCCCCGTTCCGGACCGCACCACGCCCCCGGGGGACCCACCAGCATTGATTTGTGTGTAATTTAATGAAATTTACATAATATTTTGTTTTTAATGAGGCCTAAGGTGATGTTTAAATGCTTTGACTTGGCTTAGTCGGTAGTCTGGCAGTAGCTGCTAGCCAAAGTCCGGTTAGTGTGGAGTGGTGACTACCAGTTTTGCATTATTTTTGGACTTTGTGCCCCCGACCTGCCGCAATAAAGGAGAATATAATCCGCACACAAATCCAAGAATGAGAGGCACAAAAAAAAAACGCATTTAATTGTCTGACAAATTGGCTGCAACTTAATTAAAGGGCGATAAAGTTAGCCCGGCTTTCCCCAGCTAATTAAGTCACTTTGGCAGCACTATCTGCTGCTGGCACACACATATTTCATGATGCTTGACGGACGTAGTCGGCCCGTACAGGTTGCACTCCCGGACTGCCGCTCGGGAGCGTGTCGAAAGGGGCCAGTGTCGGCCAATGGCAGTGCCAATCCAATCAAAACAGACAAACACCTTTGCAAAATGCACTCGGGCACTGATAAAAGTCGCATTCCCTTTGGTGCCCCGTTAATAAGCGTAGATTATTTATGTTTATTAACCCTTAACATGTTTACATTTTGTAAAACGAGACTCTTAATGTGAACTTTATCGGGCATTGCATATGCAATTGCTTTGGGTGGGGCTTTCCGCCCTGTGAAGTGCGGTACAAAACAAGGGAGTCATGGGAAAATCAAGAATTTTTTACTTAATATATGTAATGACAATAGTTATGACTACAAAAAAAGATATTTAATGCTTATAACTAATAGACTTAGCTAGAGTGGGACAGCACTAATGCTGTGCTTTAATTTGCCGAGAGCGTAACCGAAGACCTTTACCGAAGACGCACGAACATGTGCGTGCAGAAGCCCGGCAGAGACCAGAGACTACGGACCACTGACATATAGTAAGAATAAAGTAATAATTATTTAATCAATGTTAAGATAATAGTGTATATTTACTGGCATTAATATTAATAAAAATACTAATTTATATATGTATATCTTCATCTAACGCCTTGTTAAGAGAAAAGATTTAGACATAGACTTATGAATTTATTTAGATTTGATTATATAATAAGTTGAAAGTATTTAAAACTATACAAAATACAACTGAATAGTAATTTTGATGCTTTAATTTGTGGAATTTTTCTGCCTGATTTATTATTTTTTTTATTATTTACACAAATTAGTTCTAAAAAGCTGTTTCTGCTTTCTCCTGCAGGTAATTTGGGGACCCACCGAACCTAACAAAAGTCCACCGATAAGTGGCAATCGCTGCGCTGCCTTTTCCTGTCAACCACTGGCGGCTGCGAACCGCTCCTCCAGCCCAAATACTGTATGAGAAGAACCTAACCCGATTCCATTGATTTGACGGCGGCGCTCCTCTGCAGATTGTTTTAATGACGCTCTTCGGGGGACAGGCACTGGCACTGGCACTGACTCTGGGATTGGGACTGGGACTGGAGCTGGGACTGGCCATTCTGTGCTGGCGCCCGATTCGAGGATGGTCGGTTAATGCATTTTTTTTTTACATGATCATACGCGTTTATCTTTTTTGTCCCCCGATGGCGGCCGGTTATCGTCCGGTTTTTGGTGCTTTGGCACTCATTTAATAAGTTTGTTCTGGCTAAGAGATTACATGAACCTGCAGTGTTCAATCGCAATCATATTTCTCAGGACGGCACAGGTTGCGAGCGGGCCAGCCGGCCAGCATCGAGTTCGTCCCTATCTCAGGTATTTCGAGAGGGACGGCGGCAGGCTCTGCCTGGGCCTTCCCTTCGATATCTGTCGCAGGATTTTCCACTTTTTTTCCAGCAGTTTTGAGTTGGGTCCCCGAGTCGTATTCGTGTTTTGCCTTCTTGGCGTAAAGTGTCGGCCGGCGAGTATCGTGTGACATATCGAGTGTGAAGTGTCAATTTGAATTTATTGATAACGCTCTGAGGTCGTCTCGCTGCGATCCTCCCAGCTGCGGCAACATTTTATTCCTCGTCTAAGGAAGGAACCCAATTACAGGCGCATAAATTGCCGGGCCAAGTGCTTGGCCATTTGCGGATGGAATTTATGAAACGCTGATTTTGCCATCGCCATCGCAATCAGGCAAAAATGAAAAAAAGAAAAGCTTCGGGGGAGAGAGAGAGCCAAGGCGAACGGCTATGGCCATAAAAGTGTCCTCGTTCGCTCATCATCAACTCTCTTTTTTGCCCGCAAATTGTTTTTTATCACGGGGAGCTCTATAAATTCCAGCATGCAACATTTTCATATGCCGCTGGCTGGGGGGGTTTGCATCTAATCAATTTTCGAATGTCTAAATCAATGATTAAGAATGTCCGCGTTCTTGAAATGGCACAGAGGAAAGAGAGTCCTCATGTCCCTGCTTTGTCTCTGCTTGCTTTTATTTCTGCCTACACTGGAAATTACAATTTGTTTTATATTTATTATGGAGAAGGGAAGATAGGAGTGTTAAATACATTATGCTGTTAATACTTATTTTAGAATGGTAAAGGATGAGCGGATAGTATAAGGCTATTCAAACTTAGGTCCCACAGAAACAGAAGAAGGTACCTCCGACTTCAGAAAGTGTAAATATTCTTTATTACCATCAGCAGACGAGTCGATTTAGCCATGCCATTCTGTTCGCTTGTTATTATAGTAAATGTAAATTACTTTTATAATGAAAACGAATACAACATGTTCTTCTCTTCTTGAAATATGAATAATGTATCGTTACCTATTAAGATATAAAATAAATACAACAATTTAAAAGCATTACGAATTGAATAATAGAAATTTAGTTAAGATCTTAAGGAGTGGGGATTTTTACACCTAGAGTTGTCTCTAATTCATGTTCTTGGACTTCCTTTTAAAATTGTCTTGACAACTGAAAAGAACAAAATTCAGGCAATTCCTATGTGTGAACCAAATCAGGCTTAAAATCTATAATTTTCTGAGTGCATATTGACAACAATTCGATGCGGCTGCGACGACAGGAAACATCTTGTAAAACTAGCTAAAGGTACATGTTGTGAACATGAAAGGGCTCGGTCTGGGCCACATGGCTGGCTGGAGCGGACATGGCTCTTATCGTCGCGTCCGCGTCCGCGGCGGCCGCCAACAATGAGAGCAACAACATTATAATGGACAGGCCAAAACCGAGCCAAAACTAAATCCAAAAACAAAACTTCAGAGCTCCGGGGCAACGCCACACGCGCGATCGAAGATCCCCGGCCTGATCCGCGACACTCCTGCGACCCCCACTTTAGACATGCCGGTGCACCGGCCCCGATAAATAAAAGCGGCGCTGGCCCCGAGAGCCCAGATCGGTCCAGATCCGGCCAGATCCGAGCCCAGCTCCAGAGCCAGGCGACAATGAAACGTCTATTTCCCCACATATCCAGACATATACTGGCATCGGGATCGGAATAGGGATAGGGATCGGGACGTCGGATGGCCGGGAGACGGGCTAATGTACACACGAATGTGTTGCAATTGTCACGCCAAGTGAAGTTACAAATTTATGAATGCCAAAAAGGCGGCCCTCCTCCCTTTTTGCACTCTACTCTGCGAAAACTGGCTGGGCGTCTGCGGCTGAGTGTTATTTTTTTATATTCTTTTTTCTGCCAACAAAAGCCGAATGTATGGGTGAGTATCTGCGAGTTTGAGTTGGCACACGGCACGCGGCAACACAAAAACCCATAAATATGTTAAGAGTCAAAGTCAAAAGTTAGCTGGTGCTGTGCGGTCTGGCTCAAGGAAAAAAAAAAGACGTATCCAACATTCTCATTAAGGAGAAGAGTTCAATTCGATTCGATGGGCAGGTCAGGGTCCTCAAGGCGTGAAGGCAAGTCCACAGAGCAGAACTCTGGAAAGCAAAGAATTTGCTTTTTATCACGTGTGTTTTTAGAGGGAAAATATAGGAAAAAACATAAAATATATATACACCGAAGGTCACAATAGATCATCTAGTTTATCTCTGAAAATCTGCCTACGAACAGCAGACACTGTTCAAGTTTAAAGTTTAAAATCAAAGAATTACATGAGTTTACTAAGAAAGCATAACCAAAATATCCAGAAACATTGTGAGCTATAAAACTAAATTATAAATTAATATAATTATAATTATATCTAACTATAATATATTTAAAAAATATACGAATATGTCCCAGACTTGAGTCAATCATAGATTCTAACAGAAACCCTTTCCTATGACGCATTTATTTGCAATTAGTCGAAAAACTGCGGTCTCCATGATCTTGGCCCAAACGCAGACATAACTCAAATCATTCTGCCATCCGGCTTCTCTTTCCGCCTCATTTAATTGCCAATTTAAATGAGATAATGTCCCGGCAGAGGACGAACCGATGCGAGTGCCCCCAACTGTAATTAAATCGCAATAAGCAGCAAGAATATTTTTTCGCTGGCCTGGCAGGCTTTCAGCCCAAGCCAGAGCCAAAGACTTACTCACAGATTGAGGTATCCAGTGCTCGGAGTCCGCGTCCAGGCATACCCACAATGAAAGAGCTTTTCAAGAGGTCTGGGCCTCATCAATGGAGCGCGGCTTGGCCGGGGACAACAGAGCGTTTCCAATGATTTATTGAATTTAAATCACTTGTATTGGCAACAGTCCCGCTGTGAATTTGTGACATTTTCGTAAACGAAAAATGTCAGTTACCATTTTTTATTGACCACAAACGCAGCCAAACCAAACCGAGACCGAGACGCGGAGCTGGCATTCGCGAGGCCCTAGGATCTGGTGAGTGTGTCTATGGTAATCTCGGTAATGGCGTTACGGTACATGGGGGTCATAAAAACCAGCCTAAACTACTGTAAAATATAGTTCGAACTCATTTGGAGTTATAAATTCCATCGTGGGCCATTAAATTACGGCACGCAACACGACGATGAAGAAAGCCTCCACGGAGCCTTTACCGCTAATAAAGTTATTAACTCGCATCAAAGTTTGTCTTGTTAAAGTCCCATAAAAATTCAAAATATATCAGGCAGACGCGGCGAGAGAGCAAATCAATAAATGCATATAAATGCCGGCTGCAGTACATGTGATGGGGACGACGACATCGTTCATTAATTAGAAAGCGAACTGGCCCAGAGCCACAGGCACAAAGA